>CM044552.2:4760267-5960267 GCA_024416835.2 Perccottus glenii | reverse complement strand
CCATATTTGGAATAAGACCAGAAATTAAATGCTATTGCTGGACTGGAGGAATCCGGATCCTGAGAAAACTCACAGTAAACATCCAATAAACAAACTGTCAATCATTTGTCCTCTGTCTAACGTGATCTAGTTATTTGTCTCAAATGGGGCAATGTAAAACTCATGATGACACACAACCCCAAATTCATGGCGCTGGCAGAAAGTCTCCACAGCTTTACATGGATCTAGAGTATACCACTACCATTACAAAAGCATTTTACTAATTTTCACAAAGAATTTAGTAAATTTGTGGTTTAAAAAAAAATCTGCTAGCTTTTAACTAACAACCAGCATCAGTATAGTACAACTACTGACCACTAGTGCGCTGTGTGGTTATATTTACAGAGTTTAATTTCTACTGTCTATGCTTTTTATACACTTCAGTTTTTAGGTTTACAAAATGAATAAAAGTCAGTGACTCACCACTAGCATAAATCATAAACCCTGGTGTATTACACACTATTTTTGCAAAACATCAATTTTAAAAGCCTGATGTATTTGCACAAATTACTGTTTCCTTTAAACTCCTTAAAAACTTACTTACCTTTGGTGACTGGAGTGTAGCGGTGATAATGTGATGCACAAAGCTAATGGTTAACGCCTGTGTGCTCTTTTAATAAACTTTTGCCTGGTGCATGATAAGCGTCAGGAATATTGATTTTTCATGAGATATAGCTCAATAACTCTGGAATTAAATTGCTTAATGAACCCCAACAGTTCAAGATCTACACTGGAACTTGCTCATGTTTAATTTTTTTCCTGCCAACATGGAAGATTAAACACTTTAACTCCATAGAACTAAAGAATAGAGTTAAAGTGACAGACCTCTTTTATTGACTTTAAAAACTCACTGGGGTGCATGACTCACAGCTAACTGACTGGATTCCACTCCTGTTTACTTGTCAGTGGTCTTGATGCAACATTTCTAAGAGGTTTCTTATTGATGAAGATGACAGGAAACATGTCACACATGATCTCTCAGACACAGGTGTTTACACAAAAACATGCTGGAGCCCTGTGAAGTCAACTCATCTGTGAAGTCACTAAGTGAACGATGTGCACATTGTACATTGAATCCCGGTGGAATAGAAATGGCTCTACAGCTACGAATATCAACCAATGTCCCAAAATAGAAACTGCAGTTTATAGGTTTCTGAGGCATTTGTTTTATTTTGGGAAAGAGAAAAACCATTGGGATGATTTGACTGCAGCTCCATCAAAGGTGGGAGGGTTTACAAAGAGCTGCACAGACTTGGTTTTAACTGAAATATGAAGTGGTGTGTTGAGCAGTTTCTGTTTGCTTGTCTTATCTGCACTGCTGCTTTGACATGAGATCTACCCAGTGTTGGTGCAGTGTAATGCATTATACACTTGTTGTGGATTAGATAAAGGATACAGAGTGAGAGGATTGAGACACCACGAGTGAAGGACACTTCATCGAGCAGGTTCAGTGTGGTTGTGCTTGTTCGAAAGCACAGCAGTCCGTAAAGCAAAACAACACTGATAACAATTTCACACTAGTCATGCTTCACACTGCTCCTGGTTCATTTCTGGTCCCGCTGAATCTTTGTGCTCTCAGCTGAACTGACTTGTGTTTACACCAGTTTGAGCAGTGGAAGTTTTCACAGCTGTACATCATCAATGAAGGGCTCAGCTGAATGCACACGAGATGTTAACACCAGCTGGGATCATGGTGCTTTTTGGATCAAATCCACATCACTTTTGTACAACAATGGAACTAACCAATGCAGATAATTACATGGGTAAGACTTTAAGACCAGAGCCTAGTAAAGGTGTTGGTCAAGTTGGTCAATAAGTGGGTCAGTTGTAATATAACTCTATAACAAACCAGCTATTCAATAAAAGAAACAACATGGTGCCATGGATTGTAATGAGGAGCCAGGGTTCAAGAGCCTGACCCAGTCTCAAAGTCATTATAGGGTGGTTGGAGTGTTTAATTTATCAGTCACTACCTGCAACTTTTTATTACAGAGCCAGACACCACAGAGGACTGCTGAAGTCAAGACTACAGAACTATGGACCTAACAATCTAGATCTAGTGCTGTCATGTTTATACTGTTGTAGCCTATTGGTGCATGTTATAAACAGCTATTATACTGCAATAACAAAAAATAGTCAATAACACTTTAGAGTAGGGCGCACATTTTATCACAAATTATACTACTAGATAATCTAGTACTGTATTATCACTTACACTTACTATTGTAGAAAACTCAAAATGGAAGCCTAGGGTTCTGTAAAAAATATATTTTAGACTGAACAATGGTCTTCCTCAAAATTCTCTCGCAGGATAATCCATCTTTGGCCTGTATCATGCAAAGCAAGTTCAAAGGAGTCCTACTTTTGCCAAAATATGATTAAATATACATTTACTTTTATTCAGCACAAAGGAAAGATTTTGGAAAGTTCTACAAAGAAGCACAGTCAGGGGCAGGGACAGTGGTTCTCAGAGGATCTAGGGCTGCACTATGTTCTCTTTTTATTAATGGCTGCTATTGTAATGATGCTCCTATAAACTATACAGTTACAATATGGGAGCTGTAACATAAAGCAGACTGTACATAACCCCCCCCTTTTTTTTTTTTTACTCACTGCAGCTGCAGACTAAATGTGCTGTAATTGCCTTGTACTTCTTTGAATCACGTAAGACACAGTGGGACACAATGTTGAAGAAACTTGTGGCGTTTCACTTTGAGAGCCAACATGTTCTTGTTTTCATAGAACATAGACATAGACATAAACATAGATTAATGACCCACCTTGTCCTTTCTCTTAACATTATCTATAACATCAAAAAAAGCTGAATCAAACAAGGGTCTCTGGGGGTACATAAAGCCAAAGGATTACTTGACCATTACCTGAAGCTTAAACTTGAAAATGTTTTTCAAGTTTTTCAATGTTTTTCAACAGCTCATTATGCTATTCATTTAATGGGACTGTAGAAATTCAAGTTTGAACTTTTTTAAGGAAAGAGACTGCTGATGCTTCCTCTCGTCTGATGGTTGGGTTAGGTCTGTCTGTTTAACTGGATAAAATCATTTACACATAACAAGTGCGTATTAACTTGCCAGAAAGCATCATATAAAAATTTAAATATAAAGGTGTCCCAAGACAGACCCCAAACAGACACTCACAGAAACTTAGTAAATTGTTAGTAATGAACCTTTTTTAGACTTTATATGCAAAACAGAAAATCCAGCTCATAAAAGTATGACACTACATCAGCCTCAGTATAAGAACAGAAATCACACATTCCTTTATAACTCATAAAACAGCATGATTCATCAGCTCAGGATAAAAAAAAAAAAAAAAACATTTTGAGAAGCTTTTGTTTACCACGGGTCAGAATTACAGAGAAATCCCAGAACCCCACAGCAGCAGGAGGATCTGGAGCGCACTGTTGTGACACGTTTTACATCTGGGTTGAATTTAAAGTAGTGACTTCTGCAAAAAAAAAAAAGAAATAAACACACTACTAAGTATTCCACCCGCCTGTATTTCTGTAAACATCTCAGCACAAAATATCTGCCATGCAACCCTGAGCAAATTATAATTTCTCGCTGCCTTGTGCTATCTCCTCCCGCCCCCACTGTCCTCCTACCACATACATCCCAAAATGATCAGCAAATCTGTGCTCGTGCTGGCAACCCTCGCATTTACTCACTCACACTTTAACACAATACAAACCCACAATGATGGCTCGGTAATGGAGGGAATATCTCCTCTTTTATAAGTCAGAAAGTGTGGGGAAATGATATTTATTATGCTGCTATTGGACAGATGCAAAGCAAGATTATGAGTCTTTTTATTCCCTGGACTTGCAGCGCTGGTGAACAACATCAAGTCATAAAAAGATACTGTTTAATGAATATTTTATAGAGAAGTACAGCTGTGGGACTGCCTTTGTCATTCATTCACCTTCACTAACAATCAAAACAGCAAGCTGCTCAAGTAAACATCTACTTTTTAATTAGTTTATGCAGACTTTTTGTCCTTGAGTTCACAATTCTATATCAATATAACGACACCTGCAACAGTCACACTGCTGTTTGTGTTTAATTTATGTCTCCACTCGTTACATGCTTGTCTCAATTAAAATGCTGACACTGTGTTGTGCCGAGACGTCTCTCTCGAATTGGAAACGTGTAATTTCAAGGGGTCTGACTCTGGAAAGTTAGACTAAAAATGAAGTTCATATTGATGATCTAATCTCCTGCAGTCTGTCAGCTTCATTGTTGGTGTGTAGTGACAAGTTATACTCAAAAGTAGAGTCCCAAATCCAACAGGAAACACATTAGTAACAAGTCCATAAAATGTTTTGGCTCCAACTTAATAGCTTTGAGTTTCTAATTTCAAATTCAGTACAAAACATTCATCCTGATCCTACATGTTGAGTGTAAAATTTGCCATAAAGGTGTTTTCACTGAATAACCTTTTGCCCTAAAATAAATAATTCTCAAGTTGATGGTTCTTAGACATGAGATCTGTAGAATCATGCCACTGACACACTATGGTGAGTGAGGCGTGCTACCATAGTTTTGTGCTGCAGCTTGATTCCAGCAAGTTTTGTAAATTTACAAACTCACAAATATCAATCTCGACCTGCTTCGAACTAAGTATTCACGTATTGAACTCGCTAAAACAACCCTACCATTTCAGAAGACATATTCCTTTTCTTCCAAACTTGCCTTCTTAAATGTCTCTACTGATAAACAAACATGGCAGATAAGTTGCACAGAGAAAGGAACTGCACCCTCTGCTGGCTAAAAGTTACACAGGGGGGCTTTAAAGTTATATTGTTTGTCCTCACAGAGTGGACAGTGCTTATAATGTCCCACCTAAACAATGTAATAATGTGGAGGTAGATTTATTTGTTCACACATTGCCCTTGGCCTGTATTTTATCATTCCATACGTGTTTACATTTAGAAAGCATTTTAAATATGGAACTCTCAGCTAAACACAGCTCACAGACAACAGGAAAATACAGAAAGTCCACATAAACAAAAGACAGAGCTCTGCCAGAGTAAACCTTGATTTGACTTGTACTTGATAAGGCCAGGTTATTCGTTATATCACTAACGAACAATAGCAAAACCACATATACGTAAATCCCCTGCAACACATTTTGGACATTCACAGGCAATTTCTGTTGTTTTGTCATTCCAAAGCACATGCACGTTGCCTTTTGGTGCCCAGAGTTGAAATGTAACATTCTGACCGGTGCTTCAGGCTTCAATGTAACTGCTGTCATTACACCTGTGAGATCTTCTGCTCTTTACTTTTCTTTCACAAAAAAGTTATAACCGTCTGGATTGTACAGAGGGCGCTTTTTGCAGAGAGGCACTGAACTGTGTCGGCTCGGCTGTAGGACAGAGCGAGTGGGTGGCTGTATTTGCTCTGACAGACCTCAGTGGGTGGGTGAAGGGACACACACACTGATTATTCCTGAGAGTCTGCTGGCGTTTTGCCGTCCTTCCACTTCTGTCTTTCTCCTCCTCGGGGCTGTGCTGTGTATTCCTACCCGGTGACACAGACTACAGTAGTGCTTGCCAAATGGCCTGGACTGACTTTGTAATGCTGCAGGCAATCTGGGCTCATGGGCATGCCTTTGTGTTACACACACCCAGCCTTATTCTGCAAAATAGGTCCATCATTAAAGCTGGATTTAGATAAAACTTTAAACAATAAATGATAAAACTGTAAAGCAATTATGTGCTATTTATTCATTTAATTGGACATACGTGTTAGAATAGCAGGTACAAATTTAGGTAGAGTAAAAAGTTAGTGAGAAAATAAGAAAACTTTTTATTTCTTAAGTTTCTTATAGTAAGGATAACAAGTGTAGCTTTTATTTGCTACCAGATCTTTATTTTCACCATAGTCATGGAAACCAGTTTATATCTAAACTTTTTAAGACTTGGAAGAGTGACACAAAGGGTGTTGAAAATACAAAGAATAAATATGTAAAGCTAAAAAAAACCTAAATAAACACTGAAGTTACACTGCTGTAAAAAGTTGTCGACACACAGAACTAAGCCCCTGTGTTGCCATGGAAACTCACTGTGTGTATTGTCATTCGGCAGTAGCCTAAAACCTATTCAAATACCACAATAAAAATATTATTTTCATTGATGAACATGATTAATGGGCCACAAGGAACTCAGTCAGTTACACAAAGGTGTTCGGTACCAGAATGAACAGGTAGACAAAAAATACTGACACATGTAGAGCAGTCATAGAACAACTTTTGTCTTGTCATGGATGTTTAAGTTGCATCAACTGACCAATCATGAAGGAGAAAGTCTTTTTTTAATTGAACTGAACTATAGGGGTTCACTCGTCTCGAACATCCTCGACTAACTCCGGTCTTTACTCCGGTTTCCTCCCACCGTCCAAACACATACTTGTATAGGTCAATTGGTAAATTGGGAAAGTGTCCCTAGTGAATGAATGTGAGAGTGAATGGTTGCTTGTCACTGTCTATGTCTAAATGTCAGCCCTGCAACTAACTGGCCACTAGACTCCAGTCACCTGTGACCGCTAACGGGACCAAGCGGAAGAAAATGAATGAATTGAAATATACAATTAGCAAGACGTGGTATTAAATTAATCAAATGTATGCACAGGGCCTGCAGGTTTTACTGTTGTAGTGTACATGAACTGTTTTTTTTTTTTTTAGCATTTTTTTAGGTTTTAGGTTTAGATTAGATTAGATTAGATTAGATTAGATTCAACTTTATTGTCATTACACAAGTACAGGTACAAGGCAACGAAATGCAGTTTAGGTCTAACCAGAAGTGCAATAGCAGTAAAGTGCAGGATATATACAATGGTTGCGTACGTGCAGGATACGTGTTTAGAAAGAAAACCCTTTTGTTATGTTCATAAATGTGCTTTATTTGAGTAACATAATAAATAATTAGGCCTCTTTTAATTGTATTCATCAAAACCTTTTTTTATCATTAAACCTAGCCTTGGTATTTTACCCTAAGCAAGCATTGTTTTGCTGAAACACAAGAAATGTGCTCCTATTGGGCACACTGATGTGGTTCTCTTCCCTCTTTAACAATGACACTGCAGGCTTTTCTCTCTTTAATTCAAATTTTAATTACATCAAATTGCTTTAGTGTTAAGCAAAAGAAAATAAGTGGATGGATTGATACTTTAGTGTCATAGGAAAGCTCAGGTATTCTGAGGGTTGGTTGACTTGACTGAAACTGTGATAATGTTTAACATGTTTTACCAATGAGCATTGGCACCAACATCAAAGTATGATTCAACTCATTCAGATGTTTATAGGAGTAAAATAAAGTTGGTAGACAATGAGAGCCAAGTGAGAGAAAGGTAAGATATCAGCTGGAACAGAAACTTCACGCCTTGTTAACTCAGCATTTAGGAGACAAATGCCCGGTTGTGGTGGAGGTGTTAGCTGTCTGTGTTTTTTTTTATTTTAGAAATGGTAACTCACAAATTGTTAAGCATCTTCACCCCTGCTTTTTTAATTCAGCTCAGACCACCGTTTGTCTTGTGTCTTATTGGATATTTGGGCTATAATGGAGTCTTAAACAACCTGACTGTCTTACTTCTGTGGTTATTTTTCTTTCAGACTGTTAGGATTGCAGGAGGCTTGTGTTAACCTAAGGCTCTCCTTCAGCAACAGACAATGGTGGTCTGTGAAGTCCTCTGTATCCTGTTGTGCACACAATGTAAAGAAAGCATTTTCAACAACAATGTGTCACACCCACACACTGACAACTGGATATGTGCAGCATTTAGAAAAGAAACCGCAAAAGAGCAAAAGAGTGAACATTATAAAAACAAAGTACAGATAAATGTTCAAATGTTTAACTGCTTGAATTGTTCGCTGTCCGTGGTGCTGAACTGAAAATGGCATTGACGTCTATGGTTTTTTTTTTGTTTCTTTTTTTGTTATTGTAAAAAGAGCTAATTATTAAGCATTTTATGGACAAAACTAAAATATAGCCAATACAATTTTTTTAACACTTTTCTTATTTTTCACTATTTTTAATTGATATGAATAAGAGGATCAGATCTACGAGTGTGTATGGTGTTGGTCTGATTCCAGAGGAATGTTTACATTTGTAACAGTGAAACGGTTGCTCCCTCTTCAAACCCAAAACACGCTCAGACCTGTCAGTGCTGCCTCATTATTGGACACAACAAGCCGGTAAAGTCTGGGAAACTTTGAGGTCATGATTAATTGAGAATCAAGCTGCAGCGCAAGGTTACTTAAAAATCTCTACAATATGCACACAGTATTTGATATGATACATTACCTAAAATAAACACCCGTCAACAGTCTTTGTTTTGTGTGGCGTTTCTTGCAGAGGAACAGACAAAGACAGTGGAAACTGTTGTTGGCTGTCGGGGGCTTTCATTAATTGAGTCCAGACTATTAAGCAGCAGACTGTACTGAGGGGAGCCATTTGTCTCACTATCATGGATATTCATGAAGCCAAATGTAATAGTCATAGCATTTGTGTCTGTGCTCCTGGTGCTAACAATGCTAGTTTGTGAAAGTAAGATTACAGCTCAGGTGTTTAATTTAAAGAAGCCCACTTAAAGAACATAATTGTTAACTTTGGATTGTTTCAAAACTTTGTCTCAAATCTTTCTGTGTAGCATTAAAAGTAAAATAAGTGATTTTAGTTAAATAGAGAAAACAAAATACAGCATTGTTTCTCTGCAAACATAATATCACCAAAAGCACATTGACTGACAAATGTAAATGTGCTTTTATACTTCACTGTCCATGGTGCTGAACTGAAAACTGCATCCATGTCTTCTGAATGTACGCTCTGACATTTTACTATGCTTCTTTTGAATCTTCTGATTGTGAATAAAAAGTATTTTACACATGTTTAAATCATTTTCACATTAAATATACTTTTAAAAAGACTTTTCATATTGACAAAGCATTCAAACAGAATGCAGTTGGATGGACAGATAACTGTGTGATACAGCACAGTACAGTACAACCTTGTATCGTAATTGACAGTTTGTTGTTCAGATTATAAACCAATTGACAATATAAATTATAAACACCCTATATACAAAAATATACACACTTTACACAAAATATACACTTAACAATGTATATAACATTATAAAAAAATGCAGATATGCTTAAAGTGTGATTAAAAGGGTGGTCAGCCGTAGTGCACATAGTTCAGGTGGTAATGAATTGTTATTATATTAGTACGTAATATGGTAATGGCCTGGTAAAGAGAGTGTGTGGGGTGTGACGATTTTTGGTGTTAAGCAGTCTAATGGCCTGAGACCTGCAGCTTAGAAAACTGGTTCTTAACCAAAGAAACTAGTGATAGAACATGTTTCCTAGACCAGCAAACCACCAAATGGTCAATAAGTTCTATCTTGATGTGATTAAAAAACACAAGTAAAACTACATTTAGTAATTTAGCAGACGCTTTTATCCAAAGCGACATTCAACATGTAACATTCAACAGTGTTACATTTTTAGTTGATGCTTTCATTTAAAGCGACTTACATTAAGGTTCCATTCACCAGTGTCACAGCTGGAGGCAAGGTGGGTTAAGTGTCCTGCCCAAGGACACAACGACAGTCTGAACTGTGGGAATCAAACCGCCTACCTTCTGGTTGAAGGACGGCCGCTCTACCACTGAGCCACTGCCGCCCCAAAATGTTCCAACTGTAATGGAACATTTTTATTAACAGTCAAGTGTTAAAATGTTAATTTCTTTTGTATTTAAATGTGTGCCCTATGAGTTCATCACTGTGTCCTTGGCTCTAAATGCACAGATTGCTGCAAGAACCAGTTTTAGTTGACAGATAGAGACTTTACAAAATTGACAATACATCTTCTGCGCCAAGTAACAGCATTTAAATCTCGCCACATATACTCACTTCTCTTCCTCATTGTTTATCTAAGTGATTTATATTGAATTAATCCAGCCCCAGACATTTATTATTCAGTCAGAATAGAACAAAAAATACTGTATACCTTCTGTGTATAAAGAATACGCCTAAACTTTGCTCGGTTATTTTCTGATTCCTCATGTTTCTTGACCCACTTATAAAAAAATGCAAGAGGGAGACATAATATAATTGGCTGCACAAAAGTAGGTCACCCATTGAGCTTTGAAGTGTCAATTGATGGTGTTTTGAAGCCGTAAAAAGATAGCTTCTCTTCATCTGCATGGTGAACATTCAAGATGTTCTCCTAGGTCTCTCTTTGGCTTTCATTAGGGCTTGAAAAAATAAAATAAAACGTTTCAAAAGGTGTCAACGAAACATCAACACTCCCAGTGGAAATGGACTCAAAAAAGATGTTACGAGAACACTTTACTGTCTTGAGTGTGGGATGTCAATAATTTGTACACATGTCTGGCTCGGGAGAGGAATTATGCAACGCTGCGGTAGTCTGGATGTGTCATTCCTCTCCCACAGACTGAAAGGATTTGTCTAATAACAGCTGCACCAGACACATTGCTCTGGGAGACAGCCTTCCAGGCCTCGTCTCATTGACCACATTCAGACTTAAATGTGCACTGTGTGAAATATGATCAAACTAAATACACTGGTTGAGGTGAGGAATCCCAGTCTGCAATGTCACCAAAAACAACCACAACTACATGTGTAGGTTCGAAATTTTTCATTATTGATTCAAATCTGGTCTTTTCAAATTAGATTCAGGCCATCGTGTGGTGTCGTGTGGTGTCGTTCAAGTGCAGCCTAAAAGTAAACCCTCCTGCAGTTCAATGTGCAGTTTAACAAAGTATTGTATAATCTCTTAAACTTACTTTGCAGACAAGTGTGTGTCACACAGTGGTACAAATATACTAAACGTAGAGATGCTTGAAAAGGGCTATGTTGTTCAGTGGACAACAGTGAGCTAACATTGTTGTAGTCAAGAGGAAAACCAACTGAGACAAGTCAAGAGGAAAAACAGTTTGTGCTTCATTGGAACAGATATTATGAGGAGGAGCATATTTAAATTCATAGAGAAGTTTAATCTCGCACCTATTGAGATTTTGCAGCAAAGGGATTTATTAGGAAAACACACAGAAGGCCAAGACAATACAGAGAACTCTCATTTAAAACTATGAGTAGTTAGAAGTATTTGGGGTCACACGCTGTTGAACCGAATTGCTCACATTTGCCGGCATCCAGAAGGTCACCACGTCAGCCCAGAAGATCATGGGCCGCCTCTCCCGTCTCTGGATGAACTGTACAGTTCCTGCTAACTCAAAATAGCAAAAACAGTTTAAGGACTCCTCTCACCCAGACATTCTGACAACTGTTGCCTTTTGGGCAGATGATACAGATGTTTAAAAACACGGACAAACAGATTCAATTTTTTTTATCCCAGAGCCTTGGTGCCTTTAAATGCTGCTATTTTATCAGATCTTTTAAGTGCAAGTTTAGGGAGCTCTGCAGTGTGTATGTGTATGTGATAGGTGTGATGGGTGTGTGCGCGTGTGTGTGTGTGTGTGTAAAACTTATAGCCTTGATTGTTTTAACATTAAAAAAATTTTTGTACGACAAAAAAATAAAATATATTTTATTCTTTAATAAGTTAATCCATAGCACAACCATGACAGGCTCTGAATGTATACATTTATTTCCTATTGTCTTACAGGTCCCTGGCCGTTCACACAAAGATATAGAGCCACAGCCTGAATGTGCCCTCTCTGAAACCTTTCTTTGGGACTAGCGCTCTGTAATAGTTGCTGGTTTATGTTGGCAAACACAATGTCCTTTACAAGCATAGCCCTGTTTTTCTGGAGACAACTTTAAACCGGTCTCTTTGCTGTTTTCTTGAGAACAGCTGCTGTGTCCCGCGGCAGAGTTTGTGCTGGGAGATTACACAACGTGCCTCTGTGGCACTTGACAGGGCTTTGTAGTCTCCCACACATTTCTGGGTAATATGGCAGACTTGCTAATCTGACACTGTGTACACCCTGTCACCTGATTACTGGAAGAATCCTGATGTTAAAAAGACAGCATTCTGATGAGAGGAGACATGCGGCAAAGGAACGAACGATGCATACAAGGTGAAAATGATACAGAGGAGAAAAAGAATCCCCAGACAGATGGTACATGCATGATAGATGTTCAGCCAGACTTAAACTCAACCATTGCACTGAAGTGATAAGCCTTTTTACAAACCTTCAATAACTTTATATAGAAAGGATATCACATCACATACTCGAGGAGAGTGCATTGTGGGCATTTAGCTTGAAGCAATGATTTATTAGAATACATCTGCAAAAGTACAAGAGATCAAACTACAATTGTATTTATTTCAATTGTTGCAGTTTCCACCAGAAGTAAACAGTATATTTGATTATGCATCTCTCTCTGTTTGAAATCTACAAGATGAGGGATTTTACTAAGCCACTTTTGACAATTCACAAACTTTTTGGCAACGCCTCACAGGACTATGATCTGTACTTGGTGCCAGAAGCAAGCCGCTGGCAGTAGCTACAGTTGTTGTTATTTGTGGCTTTACAGCTTAAAGATCACTTTGGTCGTCTCATGTTCGATTAGCAACAATACGTGTACATAGATAAACTCAATGAGTTAGTCATTGAGTGTTGACTTGAATGAGTGTTACTATACTTGTACAATAAACGCTAGCTGTCAGTGTTAACCAAAAAGTGTCATATATTGAGAATTCAGCACATGTTCAAACTTTTCAAACTGTCAGAGCAAGCATTTTCAAGTCATGGTTCTGCCTGTAGCTTTTTTGTGGCTGATTACAGCCGAGTGAAGCTAAATGTTGTGATGCATAATGTTCACGTAGCATTTAATTCTAAAATTAGATTTACTGCAGACGCTTATGGTTTAAAAACTCTGAAGTGGATGGACTTAAAAACGATGGTGCATTCACCATTCACCTTCATCTTTGACATGTTGCTATAGAAATTTTATGGTTGGTTTGTCACTTAAATACACTGTGCAAAATGTTGTCTACATTTAAAGAAAATGGAATACATCATCAAAGTTATTAACTGAATACAATATACTGTACATTACATTAATACATGCATTAATGTATGAGTCATAGTAAGTAAGCACTGTTTTTTTTTACTCTGCACGGACCTGCTCTGCACCATTGCTGTGGGAGGTGTGGAACTGCAATGTATATACTCATGTATATTCGAACACTGTCCACCAACTTTATTGACTCGCTCCTTCCACTCTGATGGATAAAGATGTTACAGTATGTGTGGCCGACGCTGCTGATTCCTTGTATTTGAAGTGCGTAACTCCACAGGTCAAAGTCAGTTGCTCCATGTCCCATCTGAATTTAAACGCTTGCACATCTTTTTCTGTGTATCTCCTGCTCTCGGTTCATTAAGGCTGTCTCTTAAGCCATGTGTTAAGAATTCAGAGCATGCCTTTATCTCTGAAGAGCTGTAGCTGACATTAAGCAATATGCTGCGTCAGACAACTCCATCCATCTAAACCGGTACAACACAACAGGGCCTCATTAAATCTCAAGTGTGCAACATGACTTTATTTATTGTATTGGCTTATATTGAAACAAGGCATGGTATCTCATTGTTGAGACTTTCTTAAAAAGGGAGGTTTCTGTATTCATTAAGACTTTATTTGCATCTTATTGTATTTTGTTGTTTACTTTGTTATCAGCTGTTTTCCAGATCTTGAGCCAGTATCTTGGTCATGGTTACTGACTGTAGGATTAGTGTGCATGTTTTCAAGGTGGGTTGAAAAAACAGGTCTGGACAAAATTGATTCTACTGTTTAGCTCAACCATTTAGCATTCATCTCCTTTTTTGGGGCCTGCTGGGACAAATGCTTGAGGCCCCTCAGCTGACTCCTCTCGATGTGGAAAAGCTATGGCCCCCTTACCCTGCAGAGGAAACTGTCATCCAGCTTCTGTGCCTCGCCACTGAAGAGCTTGTTGACAGCCAGGTGACTTCAGCTTGAGGGCATGTCAGTGAGATTCAACACAGCACCTCTTCAGCCGAGTGTCCAAGACATAGAGCTGGCGGTCAGATGAAACAACCATAAAGTCGATCAACAAACATGTGCACTGATGGACACCCTTAGATTCGAACTGGACAAACTGTAATTTGTAAAGAAGTCAAATATTAACCCTCAGGTCCGGGATGAAACATTAAAACGATTTCCTTTAAATACATTCTTCAGAGTCATTTTTAAGTTTTTATAATTTATTATAAAATGGAGTTTTAAATTAAATATTTGTTTCAGTGGGTTACTTGGAACCCTGCTAGTATAAAAAAAAAAAGCATCTTGCATAGTATTTAAAGCAATTAAGTATGCCCATTAAATGCATAACTAACGCCATGTAGGTTACTTCATAAACAGCAAACATGATGCCTTCACAAATGAGGATGACACACTACATCATGTTGATTACCGTGTGCAGCAACAAGATTTTTATACAACTCAGTAAATCATCCTAACTACTCCATTAAATAAGACAGAATACTACTGAGTAACATGGAGATACCATGACAATTATAATTGACTGTATTACAAAAAAGCTGATTATTGATAATTTAATTTAGTCTACACCAAAGGCTGCCGCTGTCAGGACAATGATCTACAAGGAAACTTGGAGTCAGACAAGGCTTAGCTCAACTCAATTGTGAAGAATCAGATGAAACACATTAAAATCAATTATTCAGATCGAGTTCTTAATTCTTCTACATTTTGATCTAAACTGTGCCACAAAGTCTAGCATTTTCAGGACAAGTGGGAAAATGTCTTTTGCAGTAAATATCCCAGATCAGATAATTGTCCTCTTTGATGGAAGCCATTTTTTAGGCAGGAGAAGCAGTGCTTCCTTACAAAGCAAGATATTTCTTTTTATCATTTTTATGTGCAGTGTTGGAAAAATGTGTCAAGCTTCAAAATGGTCAAAGCCTGAAGAGCTCAGGGTTTCTGCAGCGCGAGGCAAAAACAGTCAGTCAATCATCAGGTCTTTATACACTTCAGTGAGCATATAATGAGGAGCTGTGACGAGAACAGGTGAAGGAGCCCATATTATTGTGGAGGTGGGAGACCATGGCTGTAATAAGTGTCTGCTATATTCAGAATATAACTTGCACAGAGTCATGTGTCGCTGTATTGACAGAAAACATCTTAGAATATAATAAATGATTAATTTACTTCCACTTAGTCCCATTAGGGGTTGAGGGTGACTGGAGCCTATCCCAGCAGCTTTGGGCCTGAGGCGGGGTTCACCCTGGACAGTGGCCAGTTAGTCGCAGAGAATTTAATAGTATTAAATTAAATGTAAAAACTCTTAGAAACACATCTAGTTATGTTACAAATAATGTAAAGTAAATCTGAACCTGGATTAGGTGGGTTTCCATTTACCATTAAGAAATAACGGTAAATGTCAGAGTCTAAAGGTCTCACTTGTTTTTTGCTGCAAATGTTACACCACAGCAACAGGACCAACACATATTTATTTGAAGTAATAGTGAATTTAAAACCTGTTCTCTGGTGAATGGCATTTAGTCCAATTTACCATTTTATTTGTTTTTGTGCTCCATGTAGCTCTGTGCGAGTCCCTGTTCTTGGCAACGTTCGAGTCCTTCTTTCTGTCTTTCTTTCCAACCCAACTGTATTTTTAAAGCATTCAAGCCAAAGTGCTCCTTCCACTCTAATGGAATTATGGACATAAACACACACACACACAAAAAACTGGCAACATGTGAGTGAAACATAAAACCTGAACTCATAAAAAGAACTTCAGGAAAAAGAAGAAAAGAAGTCAAAAAAGTAAAGATTAAAAAAAAACAACACACTTTAAGTCTGTCAGTTTTTTGTCAGTTCTACTCTATACTCTTGTACACTCTTTGCAATCTTGCTTATTTTACCCACCTTCCTCCTTTTGCATTTGTTATGTTGTGCATTTCATCCATAATGTGAAATCCTATATTGGTGCAATATTTAACATGGCATTCAATAGAGCTAATACTAAAGCTGGAGGATAAGAGAATTTTTTGGGATAAGTCAAGGCTCAGAGTGTAGCCAAAAACAGAATCAGCTCAATGTAGGCGAGTATTACAGTGCTTTAATGAAAGTTAAAGAAAAGCAAGCAGTGGTGGCAGATGGCAGGCAGACAGAGCTGGTTGGACTGGAGTGGAGGCGTAATAATGGCTGGCTGGCACAAGAATCTGGAAAGGCAGAGACGGGGGAAAAAGTTAAGTGGATTGAGATTATTCAAGGATTGGAATCAAAATTCCAAAACAGAGGCCTGAAAAAGTCTTCACCACTGTGGTAGACTGACATTCTAGCAAAGAAGCAGGGCAAGGACCAGGCTTATATTCACTGAAGCAGGTGATGAGTAGATTGAGAGCAGGTGTGCCAATCCAGCCTTGGAGGAGGAACAGGGGGAAAGGGTATATTCCCAGCCCTTTAGGCTTGTGTGTGTAGATACATAGTGTTGTACTGAAGATGAAATGACCCAATGGCTTTAAATGGGGAAAGGGTAGAATAAAGGCTAACAAAAAACAAGGGGGCGTACTGTAATGGCCAAACCAAGAGAGATTGGCCATGGGGCATGACATAACACTATGTTTATGACAGAACAAATTTGAGACAGATGCCTGATGCTCCTTTGGGGACAAAAAAAGTCAAAGGAAAGTGCTTATATATACTATATTTTGGCAGCTTTTTTAAAACTGTCAAAATACATTCATTGCCTGTATCAAAAGGTAACAAATACTGCTCCAGGAATGTTTGGGCTTGAATAAAATGACAAAAACTAACTCAGCTGCACTGATGAGCTCTTTTTATATTCCCTCTACCTGCATCACTTTTAGACTTTGTAGAATTTGTAGAGAAGTCTTTTAAACAAACCAAGGAGTAGGTGCAGTTTTTATATCAGCATGTAACCCAAAATAAGATGGGTTTAAGCTTTAGCAAACATGGAGTTATGGATTAAATATCCTTACTAACCAGTTCAAGTTGATTAAGATCAATCTTCAATGACATGAAGATTACAAATAAGAAGTTGGCCACCACGATGGAGTTTCCACGCTCTTTTTTTCAACTTCAATGAGTGTTCATGTGCATTTTTCATCCATGTAGTCTGGTGTTTGCAGAAAAATAAACTATATTGTTATTTTCTTCACTGTTGTGTTGGTGTTTTTGTCAGAAAACAACAATTTAAAATGTTTACTACTCTTTTAAACCATCCAAAAGTTTGTATTTGAGTGAAGGCTGTGTTTTTGAACCAAAACTGGACAAACAGTGCGCAGACTGACAGAAACCAAAACTCTGAAAAAACAAACCAAACATCTGAGTTTAGTAGCAGCTGAGGAGGAGCGCTGCTGCAGAGGCTTGTGCTGCAGGAGACAGGTGAGTCTGGCAGGGTGCTGGATTATTTGCTTTCACTAATGCACATCCGTCTGGAACAAAACATGAGACCACCCTAAAACACTTTTACACTTGTTTCACAGGAAGGAAGTTGTTCCACCAAACGTGATAACCAAGCATCAAAATTAGATTCTAACCAACTACCAGAAGCACAAATTGTCTAACTTATAGCCTACCACTCCTATTGATAAAGATGCAACACTTTTACAATGCACCAAGGAGGCTAATGGCACTGAGATTCTATATTCTGAATAAAATGTGAGTACAGAGCTGCCATACTGGAGAGGTCAAGCATGCAATAAATACAATGCACTGAACTTGAGGACCCTCACCCTAATGACTGCTTGGTTAAATTCATCATCCTTTAATAATACTTGCATCATTTTAACAATATGTACCAGATCAGTTTAGTTACTGATTTTTGAAGAGCACTGTTGTGACTGAGGTCTATTCACTGACTGCTCATGAATCATTTCTTTGTAATAAATGCGTTCTCCTTTAATGATAGTGTCCGTATCTTTTCACGAGAGCTTGTAAGAATGTATTGGTACTTGTACGTTAGTAATTATCTCCAAACACAAACGCACTCACTATAAATACTCTTCTCCCTTTGTGCTGTAAATGCTGAGGTGATTAATCATGCTTCCTAGACGTATAGACAATGACTTTACTGGAATAGAGCTCTACACAAGGCTCGTCTTTTCTCTGTTCCATGTTCAAGTGTAGAGACAGGAAACTCCTTCATCTATGAGTAAATTACTTAGAACTTACTTTTATTAAATATCATAGACTGAACACTAATCTGACTTGCCAGATTACCTGTTCGCCAGAACCATCTGGAAGGGCTTCCACAGAAAGTACCACAGAATAATACAGGCTCATTCACCAGAAAGGTACTTTTGATAAATCCCTGGTCGATGATTGAATGAATTGCCATTTTATCCAGTCAGAGCATTACTGATGTTGTTGTACAGTCACTCACTGTCAAACCTAAAACAAGCTGTACCTGTCAGTACTGCCACATCATCGATTCAAACAGGCAGTCGTTAAGAACCAATGCTTTGCCTGGAGCAGTGTAAAATGGATTTTAGTGACAATGTTAACAACTAATCTAGCGAGAAACCAGCACCTGCCCAAGGTAAGCTGAACACTGTTAAACATAATAATAAATGTTGTGTAGACCCACAAATCACCAGATTTCTTCTATTACATAACCTTATGTAGTTTATAAGTGCATATAAGGATAAAAAACAAACATTATACGTACTAGACAGAATTGCCTTGTCTTTTTTTTGTTAAAAAGCGGTGCAACATTAAAAAGGATGTGTCAGCTAATTGTTCACATTAGCTTTGAGCATATTTATATCTCTTCACTGGCTATTTTTGCTGAGTGATCATTTTTAGGGACTTTGAAAATCAACTTAAAATACACACCCAATAGAAAAAAATAAAATATCACTGTGGTGTGAACAGGAAGCTCATGCTGAGACTCCTGACATGTACAACTGTTTCTTTCTGGAGCCTTAGTCCAACCAAAGGAGTCACATTATGTGAATAAGAGGATGTCCGTATGTGTGAGAACATATTCTAATTTATTCATGTGTTGCTATACATCAGCTCGTTTGAAAATGATTGTACTGTAGGTCGATGCCTTTCCTTCTGACTTTTAATGTGTTGACCGAGCTCTGATGGAAACCCTCCCTCATGGTGACACTTCCGCAAAAGCCTGTCCTAATTACAGCACGTGTAAAAATGGAGCAGAATGTCCCTCAACGCAGACGAGGCAGACCGTGGAAAGGCGTGTAAATAATTCTGGTTCAGCGGCTGCTGCCATCCATCTTTATCCGTCCATCATCAGTCAGAGCTCGGTCCCCGTCCATTACACCCAGAGAGTGTAATCCCATTTATTGACGTGTGTTGTTTACTGGCTTCGTTTTCTTTTCTTTTTTTTTTATCCTGGGTAGTCAAGAATCCCAGCATGCTCTAGGTTTCTACTAAAGGCAACAGAACACAGCGCTAATGCACAAGGCCATAGTATTTGCATTTAAGGCAATTACAGTAAGTCTTCACCATAGTTTACATGAAGAGACCCTGCAATTTTCTGAATAGTTTAAGGGACATTAAACTGTTTCAGTAGAGACAAGAGACCTAAAAACTATCTTGAATGCAGCACCTGGAGAAAAAAAAACACCGGTCACAGATCATGCAAACTCCACAGAACAGCCTCACCTTGTCCATACCTTGTTAAGCAAAGGTTATTCAATTCAACTGGAATTGTCAAAACCAAGTCACACCTATACACTTTCATTTGAACATTTTACTTTGTTTTACAACCCACAACCCCTCAAAAACTGTATGTGTCTGTGACCGAGCCACTCATGCCCTGTTTGGACAACTCATCATTACACATGTATTTCAGAATGACTGTGCCGAAACCTCCTCAGGGTGAGATTTATGAGCTCTTCCTGTGACGTCTGTGCTGTGTAAGCATTGATGAGTACCCACATGTCCTTTGTTACTAACTCTGACCTCAAGTGAGTTTATAGTGTCCTCCTAAAGACACTGCCCACAGAGCTTTCAGAGCAGTCAGGGGTCAGACTGGGGTCACCTGAAAATGTTTTATTTTATTTCTGTACAGACATTAACTGGTACAATTTCACACACTATAATTTCAGATAATCTACTGTATATGGCGGTGAATGCTGGTTGAAAAGGCCGCCTATACATTTTTTTAATTGCATTTAACCAATCCTTAATCTGTTGCTGTCAGGGACTAAACAGAGGACCAAATGCAGATAGCAACCAAGGAGAAATCAGGAATTTATTAGATTAACAGAAAACAGAGGAAAAGTCTGGGCGTGTAGCAGGAAGTTGATCCAAGGGCACAACAATGGAGACCAAGTAGTTCACAAAGTGAGGAGATGAACAGCCAAAGAGAAGTAGATCTGGTTGACTGGCACAGAGAACCGTCCAACGGTGCAGAAGAACAAGGTAAGTCAAATGCAGATAAACACTATGAGCAAAAATTGCCTATATTCTTAGACGGCCTGCGCATGTGTTCACCACATGACTGACAAACTACCAGTGGTGGAGAAAGGACCAGGAGTTTGAACTGCAGCAGAGATAAGGTGATTGGCAACAGGTGTGTTGGCCAGGAGCAGGAACCATACCCAGTCAAACAGACAACACTGGACTGAACTAAGGAAAATTGTTAATTGTTAAAAATCTTCTGCACCAAAATCTGATTGCTGAATAATAAATATAAATGGTCATGCAGAAACATGAGCTCATTACAATACAATTCTAGTCGTGTGTTTATTTGTTAGAAGCAGTGCTAGTTCAACTCTGGAGGGATTGGCCTTTGGCATAAGATTTCAGCAGCAAGTCTAGTTACTGTGACCTTCTCTGACATTTCCACATTGGCTAACTAAAGTACAATGAAACAATGCCTGGTCCCTGTGCGATGTATTAGCCGTGTAAGACTAACCCTGTATCTCAGCATCATTCACTGGTTTCCTCTCTCTGTTTATCTCGTCTGAAAAAAACTGAAGAGTCCTAACAAACTGCGCCATACCCCATTACAAAGTTCCCCAAGAGATTATTAACGCTGCAAAGTTTCCTCCAACTAGGAATAAATTTAGCAAGGCCCTCTGAAACCATGTATTGAGCTTCACTAAGAATAGCTTTATTTAGGCCTGAGCAGGCTGTGAATCATTGCTTTGTTTGAAAAGCTGAAAAATTTATACTCCGATATTTTTAAATATTCATCTATACAGTATACAAGGTGGCTTTTTTATTTTATTTGTTGTTGGCAGCTTATTACTTACTTACAGGCTTTTCACCTTGAGCTGAGGAGCCTGGAGTAGATTTGAACCTGTTTGTTTAATAATGCATGCAACCCGAGATCCTCAAGTTGCATCAGACATCTGTTTAGAAATGAACCGAGGTAAACAAATTGACATCAGTGTTAAAAAGCTGTAACAAAAACTTTATAAACTGTTTTAAACTGTTTTCCTGAGCTAAAACAGTCCCAGCTGAGTCAAAGGCTAAGGAAAATATCACATGACAATGTTTGCAGTGTTTGAACTCAAAACTATTAGAAGGTCATAGCCAGGATAATTTGTTGTTTTGTTGATATCCCAGCTCAAGAGTGTAACACACTGCAAACAGTAGAGCATCTCACACTCATACTTCACTGTTATAGGTGTCAGCTGTTCAGGTTTGGTTCTGAGTACATAAGGATTTAGGTTTTTAGGCTTTAGGTGATTAAACTGGTTAACTAAATGCAAGAGTTAAAAAGAAATTAAACAGGTAGTCCCCATTTAACAGCAAAATAGTTTTGGTGTAGGGGTGTGTGACATGATAACCTGACTACTTAATGGTAACGACACACACAAAACCTTTCCATTGACTGTAGAGTGTGTTCAAAGGACAAAATATTGAAGCTTCAATTGGAAAAGATGGCTATTGTGTGAATGAAGTAGATCCAATTGAATGCTAAAAGTTAAATGTATTTTTGTCAAGTGCTCTTACAAGTAAAGCAAAAATACAATAGATTCATTATGACGCAATGTTTTTGTAATAAAGGAGAAAGCAGGATCTGATTAAAGTATGCAAGTTCAGTTTTAAATGATGGGCTTGCACTAAATATGACAAACATAATTATCCAGATGCCCAGAAGTAAACGCACAATCACTGAAAAGCCATTCCATGACCAGATGTGCATTAACTCCTCAATACATCAAAGCAAATTAAGCAGATGTCTTCATGGCAAACAAGTGACGCTCAAACAGTGGATCTAGAAATGACAAGTCTCTTCTCAATGCCTTTGTGTCTCAAAACAAGTGCTATGTAAAAAGACATTTCCATTTTCAGAGGCCCAGAAGTGCAGATATAATAGCCAAGAAGCACTTTTATGGCCAGATGTGCTGTGACTTCTCTGTACTTTATTATTGTAAATGAAGCAGATGTCTTGATACTGTAAGGTGAAATGAAGGTGTATTGTATTTATCCAAACTCATCATTGGTATGCATATATTTATTATTAATATCTTACAGGCTACGTTTCCCAAACAGAGCCATGTATACCACTAAAATATGCCTTGCTTATTAAAAAAAACCAGGCCCTTCCAATTATGGGTGTGCACTCTACATACTGAGAATTTTACTATAAATAACTACTGTAAGACAAATCTTGGGTAACGATTAAGCAATTAAGAAAACACAAGTAACAGGTGTCATTATATAAAACAAATATAGAATCCAATAGAAGTGGATTTGGACTTTGGTTTGGAAACATTGTGAGGAGCTAAAGTGGAGGGACTGGGATCTAACTGAGTTATAATGGCTGAACAGAAAACAAGTGTGAATGAGATAACTGAGGCGGTTAATGACCGACTGTGGAGGTGTGGTCGGAGGTCACTCAGGTAGAAAGGATGTGAAGTAAAGCAAGAAGTGCAACAAGAAAAAAAGAGAAACAGAGATGCTGGGAAAATTAAAAATGTGTTTGTGGTTTCAGATCTGCTCCGGAAAAGTAAACACAGCAAAAAGTCAATATTAGTCGAGCAGGTGAAAATGTAACAAAATGGAAATTGGAGAACCAGGTTGTTATCTACCACCTACATCCAACTAGAGCAATGCAAACAACACTGGAAAACCATATAGCTGCTGTTATCATTTACAGTACGTTAGTGGAGCTGATTATATGCAGCTTATGGAGTATGGCGTATACAGCCCTCGCAGAAGAAAAAAACATTCAAACTGTCAGGAAAAAATAAATAATACTGTCAATCTAACACTGACGTCTAAAACAAAACTATTCACAACATAGTGAGTGAGAAAGGGCAAGGTGTCAGAGCATTTTATAAGTGACCCAAATAATTTTAACCCAGCAAAACAAAGTACACAACAACAGGCACAAAACTACCTCAGTCATGGTTTGAGAAATTTAACATATTTTAAACATCCCCCAATGCTCTGCAGCCATGTTCCTTGGCTCCATTAGAGCTTAAAACCATTTTGCTGGTCCTTCTGTCCCAGCAGAGCGTTAACATTTGTGCACAGTGCAATGTTATAAGTTTACTTGGTGGCAGGGCTAGGGGCTATTTTCCAGGAAACAGCAGCAGATAGAATGTGCTGTTTGCTCAGACACCCTTCATGCATCTTACGTCTGACACTGATGTGGAGAGTTTCCTTTACTCAAGTCAACAATGATAACAAAATGCAGTATTTTGGGATGATATATATATATATACTAGATGGTATTTATGTGTAAGTGACAGGCTCCATATCGCTTGTCTCTGTGCCCAGCTGCAGCAGTTGTGCAGAGGCATTGTTTCTCCTCATTACTCAACTGCTTTTCACCAACATTGTAAAAACATAGGTAATTTAGTAAGTTATTGCGTATATGACATGTAAGACTGTTTGACATGTAAGAGTGTTTGACATTTAAGAGTGTTTGACATGTGAGAGTGTTTGACATGTAAGAGTGTTTGACATGTAAGAGTGTTTGACATGTAAGAGTGTTTGACATAAAAGTGTGAGAGTAAGAGTAGCATTTGAGACTAATTTGTTACTTTGTTTTTGTACATTTTCTTCTAAACAAAAGCATTTCTATAGATGTTAAGAGCCCCAGGTAGTAGTTGGCTTAGCGTAGGTAGAGTTTATTTGCAAAAAAACAAGGTGTTTTCATACACCTCAATCCTGATCAATGGTTTAACAATTCATTGTATTCATCAAACAAGTCTGGAACCTTGGAATAATCATTGCACTTCCTTTGGCAAATAAACTCTTCTGCTGAGGGCCAGTGTCTGATTTGCCTTTGCCTCTGCATTTAGGATCCAATGGCAAACAGAGCCTAAATGCATCATTCTGAAAATATTAATAATAAAAAAAAAAATATAATATTACTAATACATTTTATTTGTAATGCACTTTTTGTTTTAAACAAAACCTTAAAGTGCAACATAAAAATGAATCAGCATAAAATGAATAAAAAAATTAAATGCAAAAAACAGAGTAAAACAACTATAAAAATAATGATATGCACAGAGATTAGATATTAGATATAGAAGTTAAGTTAAAATATGCTTTTTTTTTTTTTTTTAAAAGGAAGGTTTTTAGTCCATGGTTTTTAGCTTTAACCTGGGAGCACGTAGACGGTGCATTTGGCCAGACCGGGTTCTGGAGGTGGTGTGTGGTGTGAGCTTTTGGATGCTCCTACCAGGAATCCCAATGATGAGTGCGTTACAGTAGTCCAGTCTGGAAGAGACAAAGGCAGAGCTTCTAAATGCGTGCGGAGTTTGGCAATGTTGCGGAGGTGGAAAAAATATTTTTACAGATAAAATTGATGTGGTTGTCAAAAGTGAGCTGGGATCAAATTTCATCCCCAGGTTAGTAACGGAGGGGCAGAGTGGAATGTTGTGGCCGGAGAAGGATTTGGAGGTAATGGGGAAGGAGTGGAGCTGGTGAGGTGTGCCAATCTGAATTGCTTCAGTTTTTAAACTATTAAGCTGCAGGAAGTTTTGACTCATCCAGGCCTTTATCTCCTCCAGTCAGGAGGTAAGACAAGTGGCGGTGGAGGAGGGGGTGACCTTGATGTATAGCTGTGTGTCATCAGCATAGCAGTGAAAAGAAACGCCATAGTTGCTGATGACACACTGAGAGGGAGCAAGTAGATGATGAAGAGGGTGGGACTGAGCACTGAGCCCTGGGGGACCCCACATGTGACCATGTAGGGGTGAGATTTAGCATCCCCCAGGGCCACGAACTCGGTCCTCTCCTTGAGGTAGGAGTAAAACCAGAGAAGGGCACTGTCAGAGTCCAGTGTAGTGTTGGAGGCGATAAAATCAATCAAATGGTTGAGCAAATGTTATGCAAAAACATTGCGTAAACAGAAGATCACGTGAAGCTATCAACTAATAGTACGTAAAATACAGTGGAGACAATGTACAATGAGCAAAAAGTGTTTTTAATTAGCTGAAGATCTAAGACTTTTTCTTTAGTCAAATATTGAGGTGGATGGATTTTCTCAGTAAAGATGAAGTGCTCAGTTCTCAGTAAAGATGAAGTGCTCACTTACATAGATTTGGATTTGTTTTTTCATTTCAGCTCATGAAAAAAGTGGGCAAAAACAAGTGTTGCATTCAAATCTTTGTTCAGTATATATAGGACATTTAGAAAAATACAATTCATATCTTATCTAGAAACAAAGCAATGAAGAAGCTTTTCATGTGGACTCTGAACATGCCCGGTGTGTCCACAGTGGCAGCATCTTCAAACAACAAGTAGTTTTCTAATCTTGTGGGCTGAGTGATTTTAAAAGACAAGTCAGAGCTCTCACTGAGGAAATGTTTTGAATAAATTAGGCTTGTCTCAGTGGCTAGTGGACTCACAACATGATCCACAGACACACTTTTGTAGAATCAAATCAGAGCTGTTCCACTGTCGACTTTAATCTTTTTTATAGCCTTTTGTTTCCTCTGGTTCTGGCAGGGTGAGATATTGTTTGGTTTGTCAGAGAACATAAGTCTTTTCTGACGACTTGATGGATTTTGTAATTGTAATAATCTGGAAATGTCAATAAAATCCTGTCTGTACAATAACAACAGCTGACAGTTGATGTAACCTCAAGGCTATTCTGAGGAAATTAGACTAAAAAGAGATTCTTCTTTTAACTTTTAACTCAGAAGACTCTGAGTGTCTCTTCTCAACAAGTTCAACCTACTCTTATACTGAGGCGCAATACACACATTTTACTGGATTTGATTCTGTAATGATAATTTGTGGCTCAATTGATGAAATCAAAAAAATAATGGAGGTAACTGTGTTAATGATGAGTTTTCAGCAGTGCTTTTTATTTTATGCACTGATTTTTAAAATGCACTTCCAGTTTTGTAGCTACAGACATTACGTATATGAAGATACCCGAAGGACGTTATGAGAGATATACTTGTTTTTATCTACAAACCCGATTCCAAAAAAGTTTGGACACTGTACAAATTGTGAATAAAAAAGAACGCAATTATGTGGAAGTTTCAAATTTCAGTGAGTGCATGTGGCATGGGCATCTGGAAAGGCATCAATGCTGAAGGTTATATCCAAGTTCTAGAACATATGCTTCCATCCAGACGTTGTCTCTTTCAGGGAAGACCTTGCATTTTCCAACATGACAATGCCAGACCACATACTGTATCAAATACAACATCATGGCTGCATAGAAGAAGGATCCGGTCCTGAAATGGCCAGCCTGCAGTACACTTGGCGCATCATAAAGAGGAAGATGCGACAAAGAAGACCTAAGACAGTTGAGCAACTAGAAGCCTGTATTAGACAAGAATGGAACAACGTTCCTAAACTTGAGCAACTTGTCTCCTCAGTCCCAGACGTTTGCAGACATCTATAAAAAGAAGAGGGGGTGCCACACACTGGTAAACATGGCCTTGTCCCAACTTTTTTGAGATGTTTTGATGCCATGAAATTTTAAATCAACTTATTTTTCCCTTAAAATACGTTTTCTCAGTCTAAACATTTTATATGTTATGTATGTTGTATTCTGAATAAAATATTGAAATTTGAAACTTCCACATCATTGCATTCTGTTTATATTCACAATTTGTACAGTGTCCCAACTTTTTGAGAATCAGGTTTATTTAACCATTTGAAACAACAAAAATAATGCTTGGGTGAAATTACAGATCACTAAAAGCCAGAATAATCTATTTCTATACCCTACTCTCCAACAATATTATAGCATTTTATTCCTGCTTTTATTTTATTAAAGTACGTATAAATAAATGAACCAATTTGTGACTGCACGATGCTAAAGATGAAAGTGAATACCTGTAAAACTTCCCTCAACCTGCAAGAGAAATGCACTGAACAAAACCATCTTGCACAATTTTGAATATTTGGTGGCTAATGCTAATTCTACCATTGAAAATGTATTGTGGCGGCACCAAGATGCGCACACAACTACTTTGTTTACAAACACAAGAAGGGTCTATATCAAGACCAGTCTATCTTGTAATGCGGGAATGAGGACTCAAGTGCGCACAAGACAGTGAAGGTAAGTGATACTTTATTAAAGTACAGATAGTGATAGGAAGCTGGAGAGATGGGCTGAGAGTTGGAGTTGAACCATGAAGCTGAACCGAGACCTGGTGCCGAACCGGTGACTGGAGACCAAGCTGGGTAGCTGGGCTGAGAGTTGGAGTGAGCCGTGGAGCTGCGCCGAAGCCTGGAGCCGAACCGGTGACTGGAACCAAGCTAGGAAGCTGGGCTGAGAGTGAAGTCCAAACCTGAGACTTGGAGTGAAGGCTGGAGAGAGGACTGAGACAAGAGCTGGAACAAACGCTGGAAACATTCACACAAAGTATGCTGAACGATCTGGCAGGGAAGAGGTGGACAGGAGAGGTTTAAATACCTCACTGATGGTAATAGGTTACAGGTGCTTGGGACAGGTGGCAGTGATGAGATGAAGGAGAGAGAAGGAAAGTGGAGTGTATCCCTGAGAGACACGGAGTGGATCTGACATATCTCTGTTCCATTCCCAAACTCAAGCATTTTTTTCTTTTTGTATTAAAGATAAACATCAACATATTTAAATAGAAGAAGAGTGATAGTATAAAAAGGAAATTGTGTTGTGAGAACCAATTAGAACATGCTGAGCCTCTACCTGTGGTGCTGAAATTGTATTGTAACAAACTTTACAAAAAAAATCTCCATCTTTAAATAAATTTCCTTTGTTAAAAATGCAGCAAATCCTTTTAGACCCAGCATGCCTAGTCGTTCGAAATGCTAAAATTTGACTGTTTTGACTTTGTAATTATTTTCTTCACTAATAAGACACAGTTGCAACACATTTTGATTTATTCATTAACCCCTCAGTGCTTCGTCATGATGTGCCCACATCCGCCTGCCTCGTGACAATGGCACCATCAACACAACCAAGAAGCACTGCAATAAAATGAAAGTACAGAAAGCTCAGGTGGGAATGGCACAGTGAGGCTGAATCTCTCTGGTGACATCTATTCGCTGGGAAAGAGAAAGGCAGTAACAGTTTACCCCAGATCGGCAGTCGGTCCCCTCTGGCATCAGCAGCTGTCTAATAAGGGTGCACTGTGGCTCCTGTGAAGCCAGACATAACAATGCTCTGATATCAGGAGGTTTCCCTAACATTCATTCCACTTTCACATGAGGAGAATGAAATGGACCAAAATGGATGACACCAGAGCCACAGTCAGGGGCTAAACATTGAGAAGAGCAATATAAAATTTAGTTCTGGTTTAGACATAGCTGAATTAATCCTATAGTTGGATGTTTTAGTCCAGGTTTTGTCCTGGTTTAGAACTGGTCTATTGCATTATTTTTGTATTCACAGGAAGATTAGGCATTAGACTTTAAGCTTTAGAGAAGTCTTGGATTTGGTCCAGTTATGTCAACTGTATTTAGTCCAGGTTTTATTCCATTTAGTCCAGCTCTCATCAATGGTTTATTCTTGTGTTTTCTGATTTAGCCTACATGTTTTTAGACCTGGGTTATGTCCTGGGTGAAGTTATATTTCAGTCATCTTTGGTCTAGTTCTGGTTTAGTCCCATTAGAGCCTAGGTTCATCTGTTTATTCATCTACGTACAAACAATTGTTTTGAGAAAGCCATAGAATAGCACTACCTCAGTAAGATCTTTGGTCTTTGGTAGAGCTTTTTAAACAGGTAAGCTGAATGAATAATGCCTTATTTTATGTATATCATCACTACAGCTATATTGTTTTATTCGCTATGAGGGCTATGACTGTTCCCCAATTACTCCCTCTATTACAGTGTAATGTCTCACATTAACAAAACACTCACTGCCAACACTCACAAGCCAGGCAGATTGTAATGGATTAAAGTTTTATTAAGTGATTTTACTCAACAGACAGAACAACTCCAACAGCTTTGACTGACAGTTTAATAAGAAAAAGTGCAGACTCGCTCAATTAAGAAAGTCAATGTCCCAACACCTTTCAATAGGCTTTACACTGTGTGCTTCAGCTGCCTCCACCTGTGCTCCCAGTGGAATAAAGAAATGCCCCTTGTACATTATTGTAATAGCACAAATGAAATATGAAAGTTATGACAACAAATCACTGTCATCCTTGAGGCAATAACTCTTAAGGGGTTATAGAAATGTCAGCACCCTGTCATAGATCCTAACCTTTTCAAGTCAAGGCCGTGAGATCTATGTAACTGATATGGTCCAATGACATGGAGCGAGTGTTGGAAACCCGGACACTTATGGTCCTTCAAACAAAATCCATCAGCAGCTGGAGACGACAAGGTCACTGTGTAAATAAATGGCTTCAAATTGAATGTTTTCTGAGCAGACGAACATGGCACATTTAGAAGGTACAGATATATATTGGTTTCATAGCAGTAGCAGCAGGACATGAAATGGTATCATTGTTTGTGTAGTTTCTACAAGTGTAGCAAATAAAAGGGGTAAGTTGTATTTCTTCATGAGATATCAACTCTATTTAAAGCAAACCTATATTCCTATAATTCCTATAATATATTTCCTATATTTTAAGCACTATTAAAGGTACATTACGGAAGTTTCAATGGTTCAAATAAAAAAAGGTTCTAACCCATACATGCATCAGCAACAGCCTGATGTGCAGAATCTAAATTTGCCACGGTTGCCTGTGTAAGCCTGTACAGTTCATTCAATGAGAGTTTCAGGATCAAAACTCCTGCGCTTTTTAAGCAAACATGACATTATACGCATGCATGCTCATTTTCCTGGTTCTCACTTCCTAAATTGCCGCCATAAGTAAACTAAGCAATGCTATTGTTGAAAAAGTGCTTGTACAAGCGCTTAGTAAACATGCAGGACACTGGATGCATAACCACTAACGCCAGAGGGGGCACACTAGTACAAAAACTCTGGATCTTCCTTAATGTACATTTTTTTTAATATCACAAGGTATGCACTTGTTTGATGCAATGTAAGACCTCAACATCTAAAACCAATAAACCAGTTGCTAAGCAATGCTAGGGTCCAATGTATTGGCCCGGCTTCTTTATTAAGCACTTAATTGCTGAGGGTATTGAGTTAGTGAGATGATACTGCTCTCAAGTCTAAGGACCATCTAATTGATTTTGAAGACATTTATTTTTGGGTGAAAAGTTACATAGTGCTACTTTAATCAAAGCACATTTAGCCTTCTTTGTGTGTCTATTTTCAATTCTCATTTTCACCCATTATCTTCTCTGCAATCATCAGACTGCAGTGTTTAGCTCTTTGTTTCATAACCATGGCCTACTGTTGGAACCAAAGCCACAGGGTTACCAAAGTGGAGTGGTATTGGCAATAAAAACACTTCTATATGCATGCAATACTCACCACTCTACAGTACTGCTTCTGAGGAAACATGGTGCATGGAAAGAAAAGAACTCGAAAGCAACTGTTGGAGGCTTGGGTTTTGTTGCGTTTTTCGAGCTGTGAATTACTTTTTTGTTTACCAGTTGTAAGTTGTAATGTCAATGTTGGTGTGAAAACTTGAAATGTTTTCTTTTTAAACAAAAGCCAGAGCAGCTGGAGTTCACTTTGAAGTAGTTGACAGTGTACTTCTAGTTAGTTATAGGAGTAACAATACAGAGACTAACCTTGGCTGTAAAGAATGAACAGATAGCTTACAACTATCTACCTGAAAAAAAAGAGAAAACATATTGAAGACGTATATCAGAAGAAATGACTACTTCTTTATCACTGGCATCCGTCTGCCATTTTGGTTTATATTACACTGGACCACAACTCCTACAACTTACAATGCACACCGTCTCTGTACAAGATTATAGGCTGCCATCAATCTCATGATGTCTTAAGTGCTTAAATTCTGTTGTTATTGGCCTACATAGTTTCCCTTATCGCCTACTTAAAAAAAACATCCTTTCAAAGTCCGTCACATTCAGTTAAGCTGTTTTCTGTTGTGAAAAAAGCTTCTAGAAACGTGGTGATTTTACGAGCTTCAAATCTCCCATTAAAGTCTTGTTGCTCTGTCATCAATCATTGAATAATTGGACAAGATTTAGACCCTCCAGTTGTTTGCTCCAGTAGTAACCTCCAACCCCACTCTCAAATAAACTTCAAATACGCATAATAGGGACAAATTAATCTCTTTATTAGATTTACATACAGATTCTTGCACATAAATAATGTATGGCACCCTTGACACCAGACAATTGTATGAAAGCTTGGGTTTGATGGCTGCACCTTCACTCTGCTCTTATCATTCTGCTATCCTCTGGTGACCCAAGCCATGGATCTAATACAACACAAGACATGAATCATGCATAAAAACACACACATTCCCATATAACCCTGGCTAAAAGGGTTTGGCGAGAGCAGCAGCAGATGAATGAGGCCGCAGGTGGACGTAGTGAAAAATGTATCCTCAAATGTGACAGGGAGAGATATGAGGCAGAGAGTCATCCAGAGTGAGACGGGGCGGGGGGCACATATAGCCTTCATGTCGTAGACCTGGTCACCTGCTCCCTGCTCTGACATACATAAAGAATTACATAGTTGAAACTTCAAGGATATTCACAAGGCATTGGGGCTGTAACATGATTAGAACAGAGTGGTTTTGGCAGGTGACAGGAGTATAGAAATGTGGCAGTAAAAGCACATACAGACCTTTATGCTCTATTTGTGTGGTTAATAGGATAGATTCATAGAAAGACTGACCATTTAGTAGTTTTTAAAAGTGACAAGCTGATGAACTGCCTTTATATTCACCTTTTTAAAGAGAGGTTATTCCTAATAGCTTGTCAAAGTACTTCCTTTTGTGCAACAGCAACTTTAAGAATCTCACTGAAGTATTTTCTCTTAACCTTTCTAACTTGAACCCAATGAGCTGGCTGAAAAACGTCCACTCCAAATGGTTTTAAAGTTACTGTGTGAAATATATCCCTGTGAAATACTAAACATTGCCAACAACCTTATCTTATTGTGGCTCAAAGATTTAACAAAAACTGGCAAAAAAGTAAAGATTGTCCTTGATTATCTGACCATTACAATTCATAGGGCATAAACTTATTAAATTGAATTTGTTCTTTCTGGTTTGTTTGTGTCTGAACTGAGTTCTCAGAAAGGCTCTTATAAATAATAGTTTACTTTGTACAGGGGTAGTTTTTTTTTTTAAATACAATTTTACTCCCATTTAATCCCATTTAAATTACAAATGCACAATCCTCTCTTGAAGCTTCTTTTGGCTGTTTTGATATTTGGGAAACTGTGCTCATATCCATCGACTTTAATTAGAGACCATGTTTTCAATAATTTCAGCCTATTTCTTCTCACTGCAATTTCAGTTCAAATCTGTCTTAACCCTTCATAATAATTTAAATAAAAGTATTCTCTGTTGAGCTGGTGATTGACATGGTTCTTGACTGACAGAAGGCAAGTGGAGGCAGTGGTTGGGACATAAAAGCCGGGACTGCTTCAAAAGATGACCGTTGATGCCCTCCAACCCAAGAGAATAAAATACATACAATAAAAGTATTTTTGACTGACTCATCGACTCTGAAACGCCCCACCACTGAGTTTTGGAAAGGACTTGTTTTGCTGTTGTCTCGCACTTTTTTTAAATTTTTGATTGACAAAAAGCAGGCTGCGGTGGACGATGGGCCATAAAAACCAGGACCATTAGTGAGAGTTTATTCACAGAGACTCCTCTTATTTGACTTCATTCAGTTCCTGGTTTAAAGGCATTTTTAGTTAAAGACTTAGTTAAAGCTTTCAGTAATAGATGTAGGTATGAACTAGTGCATATAATTCCTACCTGGAAAGTTTTATCATTATTTTGGGCTTTAGACAAACCAATAACATGAATATCTGGCACTAGAGCATCATGCCTGGAGCTGGACACCACTGCACTTGTGCACAGAGGGCCATTCCCTGCCCTGGTCGAGGCATGGGATGACTGTTTGCCCTTAGAGAACCATCTAGCGCTTGAGTGGTGGTCTCTCTACTAAGCCAGCGCAGTTATAGCACACATGTGGGCTCACATTGCCTCAGCTCGTGCCTGAGTGACCACCCCTCAGTCCCCTTGGGCCGTGTTCATTTGTTGAGTAGCCCACACAGGGAGTGCTTGTCATGGCCCATCCATCAATCTGTCCAGAAGTAAACCTTGGCATTGGCATCTCTATTGTGACCAGTGTAGCTACAGAACTGGCTGTCCTCAGTGTGCACAGTTAACCCATTTCTCTCTTTGGTCTGAAGTACAGTAGAGGAGCAGCGCTGGAGCGGCAAACACATACTGACAGCATTACTGCCACTTGGCTTCTTCAAACAGACTCAAGAAACAGAAGAGATGATTACATACTGCCAACAATTTACTCTTGGATCTAGCGCTTCTTTAGTCTTTTGTTTTCGTATTAGACTTTTTCTAAATATGCTGTATACAACTGTGAACATCATCTATTGCATATATACCTCCTATTGTGGCTTTCCCTGAGGTTTCTCTTGTTTTTTTTTCTCCTAACAATATAAATAAATAGTACATTATAAAGTTACAATACCGTTAAGTCCATTTACTTAATCCAGAGTTTTCTCAGTTCAGATGTGTATCTGTAGCAGCTCAGTGCAGGGTTAGTCAGAGCCTCTGTAATGGAGTTTTCTGACTCCTCCAGCGACTCATAAATAAAAAAAGGAATTGTCTTAGCAGTTGCCTTACATTTATATAAATATTTTTATATAAATATTGCTTATTTTGTTCTTTTTGTCATACTAGAGATGGTCTTGGGTTTAAGCCTTTTGTGTAGTCCTGATAACATAATTGTTTTGCCCTAATTCAATATTTATTTAGTTCAGATTTTGTCCCATTTGTCCTTGGCTTAGTATTGGGTTTTGAGTTGGTTTAATCCTGTGTGTTGTGTGTATGCCTAGTTTAGCTCTGTTAAAGTCCTGGGTTAGTCCAGGTCTTCTCATTATACATTCTTCTTAGTACTAGTTTAATGCTGGTTCTGTTCTGGTTTTATTCATAAGACCATGCATGGTTGGTTTATTCACATCCCTTTTTTTGTGACATGAACGTGTTGAGCCCTCACCACACATGTTTTGTCACCTTATGTCCCCCCTCCCGCTGCCGCTCTCCGCAGTGGGGGACGTGTACTGTGGGAACTCGTCTCTGGACACCTTTGGAGACTCCAAATCAGCTGCGAGTCCATGGCGTGCGTCATTGCGCAGCGGCGCGTCCTGCACACTGAGGTCCATGTAAAATCCGCTGACGGAGCACAACCAGTTGTTGGTGCGGGCGTGTGCACGCGCGAATCGGCAGGTGCCTGTGTCTTAACGAACCAACTTGGATGGCTCTCGGGCAGTAAGCAGCGCGTTTTACGGACTGTTACCTTCAGAGTGCGTTGACGCCCAGGACATGCTCCTCGTCGTCTGTTGCAGGTGAGTCCCGCTTTTAACTTCTAGCTCTTTATAATTAAAACGAGCTGCGTGTGTTTACTGCACATCGGGTTTTGGAATCCGTTCGTCGTGCGCTTTTTGTGCACAAAGCTGAAGCGCGCTGAGCAAACTTTGAAGTAGGCAGTGCATCGATGTTTTTCCAAAAACGATCCTTACTGAAACAAACCTAAATATACCAGTGCTCATTTCTTATTAGTCGTTTTTACAACCCATTCGCACGCACAAAATGAATAAATTGCTTTCAATGTTTAATGATTTTTAAATGTTGCTATCTAATTGCGTAGATCTTTGATCCACTGACGTATTTGGATTAAGTTGGCTTGATGTTGGGGATTTGGTTTACCATTGATACCGTCTGGTTGTGCAATCCTCATTTTGGTAATTTGATCAGAGGCAATGCATTCAGTTCTTCAGTATGTGACAGTGGATGAAGAGATTCTTTTTAGTGAGATGCTCAAACACAAAGGCAGTAATAAAGATAAATGCCACAAATTTAGTACATTTGGATAACAATAAGATTCTTAACATTTAAAGAAAATGTAGATGACTTTCAATAGAAACATACTCTATTATGACCTAAAAAGTGTTATGCCACCGATTTCCAAATTAAATCTGCGCTGTTACATCACACACATTGCCTCCCCATGTGTCTCTCTGTATGTGTCCCTTTTCCTAAATTCTGCTGCTTTCAATTAATTCTGCCTGTAAGCTGCCTGTGCACTGTTGCGATGTTGAGCTTCTGTCTCGGTTTGAAAAAGAGTTAGAAGGTTAACAAGTTTTGCTTTGGCACAGCCGCCTCTTCATCTCTAAACAATTACTGTCAAACAGGTGCATGTTTTTACAGTTTGCCAATATAGCAGAGTCTAAAATGGAAACAAATGCTGGTGTTGAATGGCAGGTAAAATGTGAGGATGAAACGTATGTAAAACCTTAGGGTGCTGTGCTAAAGTAAAGACCAGTAAATAAGAGCTTCTATTCATCTTAACAATATGGCACGCTATTCACAAACTTGTCTTCTTTTACTTTGTGACGTCGTTCTATCCTCCTCATTAGTGAAGCTGTCAACCCAACAGATAAATGCTATGACCCCCTTGTGATAAAAACATAATTAAAATCCCACTCAAGCCTTGTGGTGACTTCCCTCCTGTGGATTCCTTATCTATTTTCTGAAAGTATATCACAGATAATGGCAGTAATCAGCAAACAAGCTCAGTTTGTGCTTAATTGCGCTGATTTCTGTTCAGTCGATGGATATAAACTTGCAGCTGCCTTGCTTTTTAGATTCAGAGCAGGCCAGTGGTGATGAGGAGGCACAGGGAGGAAAGAGATTTGCATAAATAGAGTTTGTGTGGAGATAATGCAAAGGCTGGCTATTATCTTCAAAACTCCAGAGCTGTGGGTGATAGTTTGTATTTTGCACTCAAAAGGACAATAAAGAAAAAGGGTAGGCTTGCTGAGGTAAATTTTTCCATCTGTTTACCTCAAGCTTCTCTCATGGAACCTTTTTATAAGGGCCTCGAGTACGGGTGCCACTATACAGCAATATACCTCTGTCCACCAGAGGGCAGGCTCCAAAAGCAGAAATACAGTATATACAATCATTGGTTAACCTGCGTATTGACTGGTCTGTGGTCTGAGGTCCAATGCTATATTGCCTCTTGTCACCAGAGTGAGCAGCACGTCATTTCCCCATAGCCCTTATGTAATAGGCTCATCACAATTACCTGACCACTGCCTGACAACTCTGGTGAAGCAGTTTTTATTTACCTGGTAAAGAAAAAACAAAATAAATAATAATAATAATAATTGGGCCTTGAGACCATGGGTTGGAGAGAAAAGGTGAGGTGAAGGTGACACTTTCTATCTTGGGCTGGAGATGTAGAGAAATAACCGTCTAATAAACTGATCGAGTTTACAGCTGATTATTTATTTAACCTGTATTTATCCAGGGAAGTCCCTCTGAGATTATAAATCTCTTTTCCGAGCCAGATTGGGGAGGGGAGACTATTGTACATGTCTTTAGTGGTGGGTAAACCAGAGTACCTGGTGGAAACCTACGCAGACACGATAACCTGCAAACTCCACACAGAAAGGCCCTGCCCTGGCTGGGAATCAAACTGGCAGGAGCGCCAACCTCTTCCACCAAGCCACCTACAGTTTGAATGAGACCTTCCTTCCTGATGTATTTCCAAAGCTTTCTTTTAAAGCATAAGAGTGATTACTGTATCCTAAAGATGGACGTTAGTAACAGGACTGTGTTTAGACACTCTAAAGTGTCTTGTGGCAGTGTTTTATGACTTAATGGTACTTAAGTGGCCATTAGAAACACAAGATAAAAAAAAGGTATAGAACAGTGGCGGCTACTGGTCTGTCAGATAGGGGAAGCTCATTTTCGGCCTACATCATAAAATTGTCTATTTATTTAAAAATAAATTCTGCCCTACGTTCCTTTTCAAGAAAATGGTCTGTGACCCTGTCGTACCAACTAGGAGTCTTTTCAAGTGACTTGACCAGTGTCATCTCAATGGCCAGCAGAGCTAGGCTGTTCAAACGGCCTTGGCCCATTGTGTTTCGAGTGTAGGACTTGAGTCGCTTTAAACAAGAGAAGCTCCTTTCTACACCTGCAGATGTAGCTCCAATTGTTGCCACTAATGAGAACAGTTTGTAAAGCTGAGGCATTGCACTGTCCAACTCCATGTCTTTAAGGAACACCAAGTAATCACACAGCTTTCCCCTGTTACCCTGCAAGTCCTGATCTGAATACAGGACTTGAAGTTCTGACCTCAGTCTTCCTGAATCAAAGTGATGGCCATAATTTTTCAGGACACTTTGGAAGGCCTCCTCTGGAAATACCTGTCTCATGTCATCAAATTTCCCTGGATTGACTAATTCTAAGAAGAGCATGCTTTCCAAATTTGAAAAACCTCGAGGAATCTGCTCCAAGATGTTATCAAGGATGGCCATGTACAGATTTCTGTATCGCACTTGGGGATCTTGCAATTGGGTCAGACGGCGCTTTCTCATGGGCTCATCTCGTGGGTCTGATGTGAGATCTGCTGTTTTGGCATAAATGGCTTGGAAAGCCCCCTCTGACCTCTTCTCTTTGACAAATGCAAGAAGAGATTCAATTCTGTTCTTGCAGTAAAGAACATCCATCGCCCTCTGCTGGACAATATCAAAGACCACATCAGTCTCAGAGAAGATTTGTTCATATGTGTACAACATGAACACAAACTCAAAATCTTCCAGTTTCCTCACAAAGCCTTTGGCACAATCCAGTGTATCATCATCCATTGTTGTATCTGCAATGATGTTCTCAAATGTCTGCAGAAGGCCATCATAATTGTTTGCCACAGTGCTCACCATCCGTGATGTGAAATTCCATCGAGTAGGAGCGTTTCTGGGCAACCTTGAACAGCCTGCAGACTCCAGAAAAGATGTCCTCTTTGTGGACTTTGAAAAAAATGTGGCAAATCCAGAGAGTGATGCAAAAAAAAATCTGCACTCAGGCAAGCATTTAGCCCCCTGTGACAGCACCAGATTCAGTCGGTGTGCATAGCAATGCACAAACATTGCACTGGGGGCTATTGCTTTCACTTTGGCCTGCAGACCATTGAGATCTGAAGCCATGACAGCAGCCCCATCATAGATCTGTGCCACAAGCTTGTCCTTAAAATTGTAGCCCTGCATGTTCTCATTTAATATTTCAAAAACGGACTGGGCATCTCGCCCCCCCGAAACATCAAAAAATACAATAAAGCGCTCCTGAATTTTACCTGCACTATCCACATAGCGAACAATGACAGAGAGTTGGGCACGGCAGGATATATCAGTTGTTTCATCCACCTGCCATCCAAAAAAGGGAGCATCCTGAATTTCATCTCTGATGTGATCAGAAACGGTGGCTGCAAGAGCAGAGATCAAATCATTTTGAATAGTATGGGACATACCAGAAAACACAGTTGAGGACTCGAATTGTGTGGACAGGACAGAGTCATATTTAGCTAATGTTTCTGTGAACTCCCTGTAATTCCCCTTGTTGGATGATTCACTACTCTCATCATGTCCCCTAAATGACAGCTCCTGCCGGCCAAGCAAGGATGTCACATCAATAAGGCGGTTTAGGGAGGCCCTGTTTTGTTTGACTATTTCATTATGTTTAGCCACTTGAATGCGAGCACCTTCATTTATTGCATGCTCAACCCTGATCCTGCCCATGCAACTTAATCTTGCACATGCACTCACATGTTCATTGCTTTTTTCATGTCTTTTATATGCCCTGTCAAAGTTAGACAGATCTCCAAACCCCACCTTTGACCAAACAACACATCCGTGAGATGATTTCATCAAGAGGCATGGCCAGCAGTACATTTTATTTGTCACAGCACTTCTAGTCAGCCAGCAAACTTTGTCATACCAGGAGAGCTGAAAAGACCTGTTATTTTTCCCTATCTTTTGCACTAAATCAATCTTAGGTGTTGATCTGCCCTGCTGTTTAATTCTAAGTTTTTCCTCGTAAGGAACACTTTCAAATGGCTTCGCCAAAATCAGGTCGACAATATTAGCACCGTCTGCCATCGTGCGCAGTTTCACCCACGACGCTAGCCTAGCCTACTAACGTTATATGAATGAATGAATGAATGAAGGAATGAATGAAACAAGGAATGTGGTGTATAATTGTAAAAATGTATGATGAAAATCAAGCCAATTTGAAGCAAATATCAAAGAAATAGGTTGCAGCAGATTTTATTTCGACTGAACTTGAGAAATCAGTTGCAGCAGATTTTATTTCGACTGAACTTGAGAAATCCGCGATGGGACTGAGCGCGAATAGCTTCAGTGATTCCTTATAGTACAGAATCGTTGTCAGTCAAAAGGAGATGCAGTCTTTCGACAGGACCCTCCATCACGCAGAAACTCGGAGTCCGGGCCAGCCCACTCCCCATTCACCCCCAGAGACACTGAGCGTCCGTGGGCGGGACATAATCGCAGCGTTTATCCAATGACCGTCTAGTTTCGAAGCGCTGAAAAAAAACGTTCAAAGCAGCCCCATTGAAGTCAATGGACGCTGGGCTTCAATAGGGAAATGCACTGTGACGCTGCGGGAATGTATGAGAAGGAAATCGAGTCAGCCGACCTGCTATATGTAACTGATTCTGAACGAACTCGTCTTTGAGATGAACGTTTTCTAACGCATTTTTAGTCAATAAAATGTTAATACAATAGTACATATTTGACCATTAATTTTGTGACATTATACGGGAAGCCGAGCTTCCCTTGCAGTCTTAAAGAAATCGCCTCTGGTATAGAAAAGCTGCATTTCTCAAACTCTGACATGGTAACAACCTTGGACTGAACCACAAAGTCTAGACTCTTTTACTTAAAGAAAAAAATATGAAAAAAAAATAAAAATAAACATGGAAATATGAAACAACATGGCAGATTCGGAGATATAAAGGGGTTGTTTTAGAACCTGTGCTTCTTCATTAATGAACGATAACAGAGATCTGTCTGATTAGCAAACATAATGTCAAGATTATAGACACAGCACAAATGCATATTGAGTTAAGTACACTCATATGGCTTGAGGGTTATGCAAAAAAAGTTTAGCATTATTAAACGTAACTGAAGTCCCTTAGTAGAATATTGGCACAAGTTTAATGTCTAAAGTTCCTGATTTTTTCTTTGCATAGTTGTATACAGAAGAAAGACAGCTGCTTTTGTTCCCTCTGTAGTTGTGACTCTTCGGTAAAACTATATGATTAACATCAAAATATATTCTTTAATGGTTAAACTGTTCACAAATATAGGGCCGTATTTATTCTTTTTGCAGTTTTGTTTTTGCACTGTTCAAGGTCTGCCAAATCTTTCTCTGTTGTTGAACGTATGAGAAGTAGCACAATGTTTTTTTTTGAGGCCTCTGTTATTTAAATTGTATTCTGAGCAGATGTTTACATTAACGCTCTCAGAAAAAAAAACTCTGCTGTCAGCAGCCTGCTGATTACCACCCAGTGGCAATTAAACCAGTCATCAGGAAAAACTGGTCCCAGTCACATCATTAAATGCCCCCCTCCCACATCTGACATACAAAATAACAGTGTTCACTGAACTAATAGATCCAGAGAGGATACAAAAGCTGAACTATTCACACAACTAGGGCTATAAAACATGAAAAAAACTGCTTTTACATGTTCTCTCTGGTTTGATGATAACGTTATGTAGTTACTGTTTATAACAATGAGGTCAGAGGCAGTGTTATTGGCCAAATGACAGTGTTATTACGAGGCTGCTGTAGGTCGCCTGGTTGAATGTGTAAAACTGAGAAGAGTGACCTGGGACTGAATCCAACTTTGATTTAATCTATATATTCAAATTGTTTAGCCTGAAAAAAGGAACAATAGAGAATCTCATGGTGCGCTGACATTTGCCATGTTTAATGCAGTTACAAGAAATGACATAAGAATCTCAGTTCTTAAACACGCTGCAAGGGGTCTCAGTTCGCTTCCTACTTTTATACAGTTTGATTACATAAAATGTGGACCTCTGATGTCAGAACAAGCCCAAACAGGAAGAGCATCATAAATTGGCACAGTAACTTTTAGCTTTCCTGAGAGCAGAAAAAACAAAACAATATTGTCCAGGAACAAAATGAGCACAGGACAGATGTGGAACACTGAGAAGGTAAAATGCCTTATTAGCCTCTAGGCTGACAGCACCGTTTAGTGTGTTTCTTGAGTAGGCCTAATTTTTTTTTGGTGCAGTTTAAAGTAGCCAGATGTAATCTTTAGGTGGACTGGCTTTAAAAAGATATATGATATTTTTCTCTCTTGATACAAGCAGAATAAAGTTAACTACAAGTGTGACACCCTTAGAGTCCTTTTAATGTTTCTTTGTCGGAAGCCATTTTGATTTTACAAAGCTGTCACAGCTATGCAATTCTGAATGACAGGGATGTTAGCATCTTAAAAACTCAAAAACGTAATCTTGTAAGAACCCAACAGACTAACACAACTTTTAAACTTCATACATACAATACATTACATACAGTACATACAGTACATACAGTACATACAGTACATACAATACATACAATACATACAGTACATACAAACATATGTAAGAAATAAAGAAATAAATTAGAAATAAATCTGCTGTTGTTTAGAGAAATGAAAATCTTTTTAGTTGTATAGGGTGATTTAAGTAGATATAATGATGATTATTTAATCAATAGGAGTAAGTGTGACAAACTGTGAAACAGAAAATTTATATTTTTTTCATTCCTACATATATATGTTCAACCATGATATTATATTGGATTTTATATATGACTGATTGTTTGCTTTTAAAATCTTGTTGATCCCTAGATCAACAAGATTTTGACATGACATGGTGCTCTTGTTGAGCACCATGTCATGTCACTGCTAATGTGCTTTGATGGTAGGCCTACTTCTAGTATCCTCCATTACCAACATGTCACAGTCCAGTTGCCACTTTAGATGCACTGCTTTCCCTCAGGCTTTACCTCCCATTTGAAGTGAACATGCCCAAAGCTCTGAGGTGTAGGCTTCATGGCTCACAGCTTTAATCTTTAGACAACAATATTTCAAATTTGGAGTCTGAATAGATTCTCACTTAATGTGAAATGAAACGCATATCTTCAAAGTATCTTTTGTAAAGAACTCCTTGCCATCCTTTGCAACCACCTTTTGCCGGGTGAGTGCTGCTGGTGATGTGTCAGATGACATATTTTGACAGTTTGTAGGTGCAACTTTCTGACTCCATGCAAACATAGCAGCGAGTATAGTGCTACTTTTCTAATTAGTGTGAGATACCTTGAGCCTTTATGCTGACTACACTGTGGTCTGTCTCCAGTTAGAGGGTCACATGAGCAGCAGCCACCATGGAATACTTGGATTAAATTGACAGCAAAATCTGCTAAATTGCCCCTGTAGCCAAGTCTAGTTCATTTTCTAATTGACATGCAATTTACTGACCATTTCTCTCCTGTCAAAATTCCTCACAGGAGAAAAAGCGGCATGACAGGAGGTAAAAGCCATGCTAATTGCTAGTTGTTTCAGACTCTTGTTATTTAGATTTGCTGTGTTTGATTGCTCTATTTGTCTAGCTAACAGCATTTGTGCTTGACCAAAATGCTTCAATGCAATCACAGCGGTTTTAATGCATGTAGAGAAAGTACAATTACTGCCTTAGTCTGACTTTAATTGGATTTTTACAATGCTTGTTAACACACTGCTGAATGCTCAGTAAGGAACAGGTTTTTTACGTGTTTGTTGCGTTCAGGTACTATGTGTTGGGAAAGAGTTAAAGTTGCTGTTCATAGATTAATCATCATTAATTACGGAATAAAGTTGCCTTGTTTATTAGCATTCAACACTACAAACATGTCAGGTTTTACTTTAGCTGTTTAGAATGCTGTTAGATACCAAGACCACATTAATGCAGCAAAGTCTAAATTAAGCGCTGTGGACCTAATTTTCTCAGATGAATTTAATATCGAACAAAGACAAAAGACGCTTGTAAAGCTTTTCCTATTCTGCTTATAATGCTCACCAGAAGAAAGAGGCAATTGTTATCTCCTAGTGTACCTTTCAGAGGGTTTGAAACTAAGATTTGGACAAGCTTTTTCTTTGGTGGTTAAGAATTGGTTTATTTTGTTGTCTTTATAGTCCCTAACTAAGGTGGTTGTAAATATATCAAAAAATAAAAATGATATTTTATTGTCCCCTAGATGAAAACAGTTTTTACTCATGCTTCACCCATAGTGCCAAATAATAAACTTCATGCAGAGGGCAGTGTGTGTAGATATACAGGAGAAACCTAGAGAACAATACGTTTGGAATAAAAGGGATGTACTCTTGGCAAGGTTGATGTAATTGCTAGACTGTAGATTTGTCAACTGTACATTTGAGGAGAAAAGAGCAGCGTGTTTCGAGCTCAACCCCAACAATAATGCAGCCTGATGGACCCCCAGAGACCCGTCGGGGATAATGAAAAAGAGAAATCAGTCAGAGCTTCTCCAAATGGAAGCGTGTAAAGTGGCAGATGAAATGAGGGGGAAGAGGAGAGGCCCCTGCCAAGATAACATCCTGAGAGGAACCCTGATGGGTTTGAAAGCACGACCAAAGCTGGAGACGAGTGAGTATCTGCTGTGAGCTGTCGACTTCAAAAAGACAAGGACTTTTCAAAGATATGTCCATCAGTCAACGTTACAGTCATTAAAAATTTTCAAAATTACATAAATGCATGGATAACAAAGATGAATTTCTGTTACCAAGTCTGTCACATTCACATTAGTAATTCTTGAGGAATCTTTGAGTAAACTGGATGTACACGCAAGAATATTTTTTTATTGAGTGGATAAACAGTCTAGTACAAGTCATTTACCGTTGAGATTAAAACTTCAGATCTTGTATGACTCACTTTTTACAGTTCCTGTCATTTTTAGTCATATACAGCTCACGGTAATATGTTTAAGTCAGATCTAGATTAAGTTTCTCTAAAGGGTGCGCAGTAACATAGTGCTTTTTGTACCCTTCTTGGGCACTCTCTTCACATCTGGAGCAGACAGACGTACGTTCACAGGGCATCCTAAAAGAAAGAAATGTAATGTAAAACTGAATTCCATTTTAAAACAGGATTTACAAAATAAAAGTTTTTTTTTTTATTTGCACATTTTCCATCAAAAGGTTAGATTATGATTAGATATTATGTAGAGCACTAGCGCACTAGGTTTGCTGAAAATTAATCGCTGAAAATAATAGATTTATAATAACTAATTTTTAAGGGAAGAAAAGTTAAAGGGGGTACATGGCACATAGTAAGTATAAGTGGTAAGAAATTCTTGAGTTAATAAAAGTCCATGGGTTCTATATACAATTTATTCCTAAAACAAAACCTTACCCACTGCTTCCTAAGAACATCACCCAAATGTTATGGACCCTCGTTTCATCATGATTTTAAAAGAGTTGGTACCTGTTGCTGCCCAAGCAGCAGGATAAAGCCATCAAACTCCGAAGTCCTAAAATATTCAAACAACAGATCAGCTTGAATTTCAAACAGAAAGATGAAAACCGAGTCATGGAGAGATCTGTGGACCCTTCGACTCAAAGTGACAAAAAGGACGGCAGTTAAGAAGACCAAGGATTAATGGGCAGGGTCTGACATCATTAGTTGCAGTGCTATTTCATAATCCTGGCCAAATGTGGAAGAATAAGAGTTTCAACACCACCTCATATTTTAATAATGACATATCTCAAATTTAATCGGACTATTGAAGGGTTGTTATTGAAGTGTCCTAGTTAGCCAAGCTAGCGCTAACGTGCAATAAAGCAATGCATGTAACATGGGCCATTGTTCTCAGCAGGATTTAGCATTTTCAAACAAGCATGTCCATTTGAGCATTTGTAAAGCACTGGAGTAGTCTGAATGCTTTGGAAAATGTTGCACAAGTGGAATTAGTGAAGTAGTTAAGTGACATTCTACAATTGAAATAAAATGCAATTTCACTCACACCATGATAGAAAAATAAATAAAAGATTATTGAGAATGCACTTGATGATTGGGGCGGCAGTAGCTCAGTGGTCCTTCGACCGGCGGGTGGGCGGTTCGATCCCCGCTCGAAACATCCCAAAACATCATAACATCCCGCTCTCCCCACAGTTCATACTGTCGTTGTGTCCCTGGGCGAGACACTTAACCCCCCTTGCCTTCAGTGGTGTTCCAGCTGTAACACTGGTGAATGGAAGCTTAATGTAAGTCGCTTTGAGTGCTATTAAAAAAAAAAAAAAAAAAGTTTTACACAAATAAAATCACAACATTCAAAGGAAAGAAAGATGAAAAAAATTAGTCATTTTGAGGCCCAAGGCTGTACATGAATCTCTATTTGTGTAAATGATTTAAATTGAGAATTGTTGATTCACTAGAAAACAAACAAAATATAATGATTTAAACTAAAATGGTAAAATCTATTACTTGAAATAAATTAAAAATCTATTCAATACAGCAATTAAACCTGATTAACACAGGTGATTATCCACATCCACGTAATTTCTTTATTTAAATTCTAAAGGATGATTAAACTTTCTTTGCACAATAATTACTACAGTTTGTTGATTTTATGCCAGCTTAAATTTGTGAAAGGACTCATTACAAAGCAATTTAATGAGTTGCTTGTGGTATCATCAAATTACAATCATTCCCTTGCATTTCAATGAACCATTTACCTTGTTGAATGTCATGCATTGTGCCCTAAATGTCAAGTCAATTATAAATGCTTTGTGTTCATTTTCAACCCTTCTAACACAACACTGCCACTTAGAGTGTTCTTTAGAAACATAATAAATGACGCTGTCAGTGGAGGGTACATTAATAAAAGACCCAACCTGACTGAACATGACATTCATTTTTGACAAAAAACAATGATGGCCGGAACAATGTATTTTTTTTTTTAAATATCCTCTTTTCTGGGTTTATTCCAACAGACACACAGTTATTAAAATTATCCCATCTTTGCACATTTCTTTGGTTATGGTTCATTCACATGTGGTCTGTGTGACGTTCCTATTTTCCTCTAACCTTTTTTGTTAAAAATGTCCCAAAACTGTTTGGTGGACCTTGAGTGAGTTGATTTTTACTTTACCAAACTTGGCCATTGATTTGACTGACCACGTTGGGCTAAACTGACTAAATAAAGAAAAAACAGTTGCTCAGATAAAGTCTTTTGCCTGTGCCTTGTCTTTGTGCCACGCCTGGTATCAGGCTCCCAAACAGAGCAGCACTGATTCGGGTCATTTGCTCCTCTCTTCTTTCTGCTACATTTTCCTCATTTACTGTCTCTGACCACAAGTGCCCAACAGTTTTACTTCAAAAATGCTCCTGCTTACCGAATTGTCTATTACTCTGTACACTCCAGACTGTACACTGAGCACTCCTGACCCCTAACTCATGCTGGGCCAAGAACAGCATGAACCATGAGGCAACCAAGAGGGCACTGTGTCACTGTGGCCAAAAACCTCCCCAGGGTAGCTGCAAGGTGAAGATGCAAGTGACCTTAAATCCAGAAAAACAATCTCTGAGTACAATGTGAGCACACAGCAGAAGGTTTATGTACAGTAGTATGTAGCTATTTTGAATAAAAAAAAATAAATAAAAAAATAAAAAAATCACATAACATTTGATTTTGACATGAAAGATATCTGAGAACTGTGTCAAGGATAAGAAGCTGGCCACTAATGCTGACGTCCCATTGATGTGACTCACTCCATATGCCAAGAGTAAATACCTTCAAGTGCAACAAAAAGGAGAAAAGCCCATGAATTAGATGAAGTGACTCAGTCCTGACATATCTCTTTATATTTGCTGATGCCCTTTTCAAGTCGGCTTAATATCAAGAGGCTAATAGTAACAGTCAGCGCTGAGAGACAAGCTTTACTTCTAAAGACAGCTGCACATCCTCCCACAACGAAGTGTGCTGCAAGTGATGGTCCCTGAGCTGATGCCAGGCCAGGTTTAATAAACACTGACTGAGAAGAAAAGATATAGAGCCTTGTGTAACCCAAGGCAATGATTAATTATGGTTCAAAACAATCGATATACAGGGCTTTATAGGTAATGGTGGAAGCAGAAGTGGTAAAATTTCAGATTGTATTGCTTACATGTTGTTCTTTTAACATGCGTAGTCTTTCATTTTTTATATGGTGCATTACAAGAGTGGTTATTGCCCTAATAATTATGGACAGACCACATAAATATGTAAGTGCATTGTTTATTTGAAACTGGGAACCATTTAATGAAACATTTTAGTTTAGTAGTTTCCCATGTTAGCTGCTCAAGTGCTGCCAAATTGACTATGTAATAATCTGTTGTAATGGTACTTTTTAATGTTTTCCTTGTCCTTGTCTGACTCAATAATTTCCCAACGTGTCCCTCGCATCAGGGACCGAGTCTCACGACATCCCTTATTCTGCCTCCATTGTAGCGCTTTGTAAATCTTTGCTGTATTTGTTGAAGACTAACATCAGATTCCTAGTTTCGGCAGGGAGCTCATGGTAAAAGTGTTTTGCTATTTGCTTTTAAATGTGAGGATAAACTGAGGCAAGAACCGTGATTGTGCATCTAAAATCTGTCTCAAATTTGTCAACGTGAATGCATAAACTACAAATAGCACAAAAACACGACATGGACATAAAATATAAAGTAGTAGAGATTAAAGCTTAAACTTTTACCCAAGGTTAATCATATTCTTTATTGTATTCATTCAGTTTCATCTGTTTTAATTTGTAGCAGGCTCATTATATTTAATTTTTAAGGTTAGACTTAAAATGTAACTGTAGTATATAGTGCCGCGTACATATACTAATGTTAAATAGTTAATAGTTAAGAGTTAATAGTTATGAGAATAAAAAATTAAAACCACAAAATATTAAAAACATAAAAATAATAGAGTGATCTGAGATTGTGTTAATGTGGTTTGAGGCTGTTGCGGGGCCTGGGCAGTTATTAAAAGGAGTTAACGGATTTACTTTGAGTCATCCTTCCTCTCACCACGACGCACATTGTAAATGATCACAAATAGAAACTACTACATGGTGTCAGAAGTGGTCCAGTGTGCCGTTTTTTTGGTTAAAAAAAAATATATATAATAATTTTTGCCGAAGTTAGACACGGATTTTGCTGACGGTTAAGCTAGCGTGAGCGAGCAGGCAGCTACGCTTTGAAAGGTAAAGTGATGGAGCAGTTCAAATTACCGTCCCCGCTGGTGTTAACAGGCAACATAAGTGAAAACTGGAGAAGATGGGAACAACGCTTTCAAATATACATGACTGCAAGTGGTGCTGAAGAAAAGAAGTTAAAGTACAGGTAGATATCTTACTGCATGTACTCGGAGAAGACGCTCTTGAAGTATACAACACACTAGACATTGTACAGGCGGATGAGGCAGAGCTAACAGTGGATGATATTTTAAATGCATTTAAAGCATATTGCCAGCCAAAGAAAAACACAGTGTTCGAAAGACATCAGTTTTGGGCTCATCCCATGACAGAATCAGTCACCATTGAGAAATATGTGACAGAACTTGAGACAGAAAAATAAAGACTGTGATTACGGTGTATCTGAAAACGACATGATCACAAGATTGTGTTCAGTTTGAATGATCCACGGCTCAAAGAAAGGCTGTTAAGAGAGTCTGATCTCACGCTGGAGAGAGCAATTGACATCTGCAGAGCAGCTGAAACTGCCAAAGCACAAATACAAGCAATGAGCACTACAACACAAGAAAATGCAATATATACAGTGAACAAGACCAAAGGCAAAGGCAACCAACATTGGAAACAAGGAAGAAATCCACAATTCCAGAGCGACAGTAAGAAAATAAAAGATCAAGTGTGCAGGAAATGTGGAAAGTCACATCAACCAAGGCTTTGCCCAGCATTTGGAGTCTCGTGCCGTAAGTGTGGCAAGCTCAATCACTATGCAAAGATGTGTAAGTCTACAAAAGCAACACATAAGATGAAAATGCATAATTTAAGCTTAGAAATAGACACATTTTCATCGGGACATTTGTACCGTGAATTTTGACCACATAAGCACTAAAAGAGACAATTCCTGGTATGCAGACATAGATGCTGGAAACATGTCTATTAAGTGAAGTTAAGTTAGACACAGGAGCAGAAACAATGTACTACCGCAGGCTGTGTACAAAACACTGAAGAAAAAAGCCAGGCGTAAAAAATTGTAAAAACTTGCAATTAAGACTGACAAAGACTGTGCTGGTGGCGTACGGTGGAGTTAAGCTGAAACCGGAAGGAACAGTCTCACTGGAGTGCTCCAGTGCTGTTTTGTGTCAAACCACTCAGACACAGCTATCCTAGGCAAGGATGCATGTGAAACATTAGGTCTGATAAAAGGATGGACATTGACACGCTCGCAGTCAAGTTCCCAACAACAAAAGAGGAGCTGCTAAAGCAACATGCAAGTGTCTTTGAAGGACTTGGCGAGTTCTCAGGTGAACATCCACATACACGGCTGCAGGAAAATACCACTGGCAGTTATGGATAGACTGAGAGACACGCTTGATGACCTGTTAAAAGCAGATGTTATTGAACAAGTAATTGAGCCAACAACATGGGTCAATAGTCTTGTAGTCACTGAAAAGAAAGATAAGAAGAAGCTGAGGGTTTGCTTAGACCCTACTGACTTAAATAAGGCCATCTTGAGACAGCATTACTCAATTCCCACAGCAGATGAGGTGTTGAGCAAACTTGCTGGTAAGAAAATCTTCACACATGGGCGGAGTTTGGGGGGGGGCTAAGGGGGCACTGCCCCCCCAGACAAGAGCCAATTAATGCCTGTCTTGTGCTTTGAAAAATAAAAAAAAATACAGAATTCATATTTTCTCATTTTATTTGTCCTATCTAATAATTTTTTGTGGATTTTTTATTTAATTAGATGGTATGATATATGAAATATGGTGGCCCATAAAAAAATCTGCTGGTAGGTGCCCCCCCACGCACAAAAGTGAAACTCCGCCTATGTCTTCACAGTGCTGGATGACAAGGATGGCTATTGGCAAATAAAGTTAGACAAGGAGTCGTCGCTAATGTGCACTTTCAACCAGTGGTGGAGGAAGTACTTAAGTTTAGTACTTAAGTAAAAGTACAACTACCCTGCAAAATATATACTTAAGTAAAAGTATAATTACTACATCAGCATCTTACTTAAGTTAAAGTCATAAGTACATACTTTTAAATTTACTTTAAAGTATTTTTTAAGTAAAAGTACAATCAGTTGTATCAATGTCTGGGCTGTTCAATTGTAACAATCACAAACAATATCTATTGTGTACTGGAAAGAGTTGTTGTGCAATACTGACACTGTAAAAATCTGGTTATTTACTTATTACTCATTAAATAATAATTAGGCTAAGCCAATTATGACATACAATTTATTTTATTTTTACTATACTATTAAGAGCAGTAAAAAAAACTCAAAAGTACACAGGTAAATGTACAGTTATAGCAGTAGTTTGCTCATCTCCAAAAATGTAACGTACTAGCAAGCTATCGTCCCTGCTGTGCTAATAACCAGCTAAAGAAGTTGCCCTGTTAGGGTACCACTAACTTACGTCAAACAAATATTATACTGGTGTGATATTTTTGTTATGTTGACATCCGTTTTTCTATAAAAGTCATGGCACCATGTCATAGCAAGTTTGTAACTTAAATATTAATAACTAGCATTGCATGTCTTACCTCTATATGTTTCTTCAAATTTGAAGGGGAGTTTTTAAACGCGAACAGTTCTTTGCGTTGAGGTAGGCACTTGACACATTGAAAACACCAGGAGTCATTCATTGAACCTTTAAATTCAAATAACTTGCTTAAATAAGGCCAGGGATGTCTCTCAGAATCAGAGCTGCAGGACACAGGCTCAAGCTCAGACAACGTTGTTGGCTCTTCGTCCATGTTTGATATTTGGTGTCCACCGTGTCCTTTTCTTCGATTTACATCAGTTCCGCTTGTGATGTTTCAAAACGCGCACTGAGCGCGTGAGTTCTTTGACCAATCAGATCTCCGATCTGTTTCAACGTGCATTGGCCAGCAACGCCAAAACGTCAGTCGACCAAAATTTTTTTTATGCAAGATTTGGAAGGATGTAACGAAACGCATTTTAATAATGTAGTGGAGTACAAAGTACAGATAATTGCTGAAAAATCTACTTGAGTAAAAGTATAAGTATGCATTATTTTTTTTTACTTAAGTAAAGTATAGATACGTAAAAATTTACGTACAGTAACGAAGTACAAATACTTCGTTACATTCCACCACTGCTTTCAACACGCCATGGGGGCGCTATAGGTTTAAGCGCCTACCATTTGGGATCAAGTCGGCGAGTGAGGTTTATCAGCAGCGCAACTGTGAGACATTCGGAGACATCACGGGTGTTCATATAATTGCTGATGACATGATTATTGCGACGTCCTCAGAAAAGGAACACAATGAAATATTGCAAAAAGTGATGACTAGAGCGAAGGACGCTAACGTCAAATTCAACAGAGAGAAGATACAATACAAGGTAAACAGTGTCAAATACATGGGTCACAGTGCTGCAACATTCACATGCACGGCTGGCCACATCACAGAAAACAAGTTGACAAAAAGGTGATACAGTACTGGCCTATTAGGCACTCAGGCCAGTACTGTATCACTGCAGCACAGTGCTGCAACCTACAGTACCAACTGAAGCACATACCTCTCTTCAGGTCCTTCAGCGCAGACAGCGCGCATATTATAACAGAAGCACAAGGAAACCTCCGGTGCTGCCGCCCGGTGGAGCGGTTCACATGCGAACTGAACGAGGATGGTGTCCTGCTGTTGTCATGGCAACACGTACTGAACCGCGGTCCTACGACATAGTGACATCTTCTGGACAGCAGCACAGGCGCAACAGGAGACACCTGAGGAAGACACCCAGCGACATTCAGGTTTACACTGAACCGGACAGTCTTGCTCCCACCGGTGCTGATGACACTGCGTGCATGCAGCCTTCTTCTCCTCCACAGTCAGTTCAAACCAGAAGCGGCCGAGTTATTAGGCCACCAGTGAGATTCAGAGACTATGTGTTAAGCCAATGAGTGTGTGTTGTGTGTATAAACTGTTTAAAAAAAAGGGGAAATGATAGATAGGCAATGATATGTTCAGTTTAAGTTTAATGTATCCATGATTGATACACATTGAAATATTATTTCAGATAAGCAACATTTTATATCTTCTCTGCTAAAGATAAACTTTTGTTTTGTTTATTATAAGGAAGGAGGATGTAGTATATAGTGCCGCGTACATATACTAATGTTAAATAGTGCCCGCTTTGAGGCGGAGTGATCTGAGATTGTTGTAATGTGGTTTGAGGCTGCACTGGGCCAGACTGGATTTATCATAAAAGGATTTACTTTGAGTCATCCTTCCTCTCACCACGACGCACATTGTAAATGATCACAAACAGAAACTACTACAGTAACTACTTTGTAAAAAGTATGGGTATTACTAGAGTAAATATAATTTACCCAAATGTGGAAAATGTAATGCTAAAAGAATATTTAATTGCTTTTCTGTTTGAGCCACTGCTAAAGATAAATGATCATAGACCTGTTTATTGACAAAACATTACACTAAAAGCAGGTAGAAATTTACCCTAAATAGATTTTACATGTTCCCATTTGCTGACAATGCCATCCTGCTATTACTGCCACAAACATTTATAATGCCTGCTGGGAAATCATTCATACATAAATAGATTATAAATAATGAAACAAGTCCAACACACTGCACTAATTCACTTTAGTTATAACACACTGGATATAATAACATTATGGAATAGCCACTGCATATTTTAAAGCCTAGCTCATTATTCTTACATGTATTGCCATCCTGCTTCTTCCCACTGAGGCTGGTGGCTTTGAATGAGCAGCCACTCTCAGCTTTATTTGACATTGGATGTTACATAACAAAATCATTAGATTGAATTATATTTTATAATTACATACAAAGTCAAATAACGCATATTTTTTGTAAAGAAGTACACTGAGCCAGACTGGATTTATCATTGATTAATCTCCTATTCAGAACATTGAGTCTTAGAGAATATAATACATGTGATGGTTGAAACTCTTCTACTTCTATCCCTTTATACATTTTTAATTTTATGGATGACAAAGAATAAGAACAAACATATTTGATTGTTTCTCTTTTTTATGAAGTGGAAATGACAAATTAAACATGTAGTAGTATTACGCAACACTGTACTGACAAACCATAGTTAATATACAGATTAGATTAGATTAGATTAGATTCAACTTTATTGTCATTACACAGTACATTTACAAGGCACGAACTACTGCAGTTTAGGTCAAACCAGAAGTGCAATAGCAGTAAAGTGCAGGATATGTACAATGGTATGACTCTCAGGATATGGAGATGTACAGGATTTACAGGTAATATGTACAATGAAGGCCATAAATATACAGATGGTTATTACTATACAAAGGTGAGTGTGTGCCATAAATATAATTACAGGTGTCTCTTTTCTATAAACAGCATTTACAGGTGGATATGTACTCTAAATGTAATGTGATACACACATGTATTGCCATACACACACACTCACTGACATACACACACATACACACACAACCACACACTACACTTTTGACAACCTGAAACAAACAACCATACAACAGCAGCATAAACTTAAACCTTAGAGCTGTACACACAGACATTCCCATACTCACATACACACACATACACACATACACACACTGACATACACACATACACCCAGGGAATTAGACCGGGAGAGCTATAACACACATACACACACACACATACACACATTAACATACACACACCACCATACACACATACTCACAGGGGAATTAAACCGAGAGCTATACACACATTGACACTCAGACACATACACACACACACTCACTACTTTGTGCATACGCTCTTTTTGACCTGTATACACACACTAACACACACACAAGTCATTTCACACACACACACACATACATATTAATGTAGATGTCACACTGCTGGTATTATACACATTCACTACATGCACGCATCATGTGAATATGTGTGACTGACACAACTTTGCATGTGTGTGTATTATGTATGTAATGTGTGTGTGTGTGTGTGTGTCTCAAACACAAGTGATCATCTATAAAACCAGTCTTTTGACATTACAATATATCATTTCTACAGCTTTACTGGGTTTTCGTGGGACTGAGCCTGTTCCAGCTGCTTTGTGCTTAAGGCAGAGAACAAACTGGACAACTGCTAAAGTCACAGGGCTAACACTTAGAGACAGACTCTGACCATTCACCTTTGCTTTCATTGACTTTGACTAATGCATACATGTCATACACATACAGTATCTTTCCACTGCACAATGTCAAATAAATAATTAAATAAAAAAATACCGCTTTGTTGCAGAATTAATTATGTTGGTGAACCTAAAACACATATACCCTTATTTTTGAATGAAATTTGAAAAATATCATACAAATGCTACAAAATAAGAGTTTATTGGGCATTTTTGGGAAAATCAAAAGGGTAGTGGTGACTTTAACCATTGGTTCAGCTTTCTGCCAAAAAAGTAATTGCATAACACTTATTCCAGACGATTTGACTCAGAGTTAAAATTGGCACAAACAGCGTAAATAAGAACCGGCCTCAGAGGAAGAGCTTTGGGATCAAAGTTGGTGTTGTGTCTGGGCACAACTAACTGGCTTGGCTTCCGACATTACAAAGCTTGAATTAATGTCAGAAATACTATGACTTGTCCAGAGTCACAAATCCTATTCTGCTATTTATGGAGTGTTTTACACATTTTCTGTGGTGCAATGCAATGAAGCAGGTGTTGATGGAAACATTTTCAACACCTCAAAAATCAAACCAGGACACAAACTAGATCTCATTTCTATGACTCTCACAGCTTAGTCAGGTCCCATTTATACTGTTGCTCAATAAGGCCAGTTTAACAGGGATATTGTCCTTGTACAAGTGCAACGTTTAGCTGATAGACTTCTTTGCAAGAGTTCACCCTTATTTTTTCACAAAAAGACTTAAAGAATCAACAAAGAAGTAAGTCAGAAACATGTGGAGCATACTCAGAAAAAATATGTGGTTGAATCTGTATTGCCACGTGAAAATACTGACTGCCTGAATATACCACTTTGTTCAAACTCCACTACTTTTGACCAGATCCGAGACTGAAACAAACAACCAACAACAGCAGCATAAACTTAAATCTTAGTAAAACCTTCAGCAGCAGCAGCAATAGCGTAAAAATATTAAAGACTCAGCCACTGTCTAAATTGCAAATGGGATTGTTACCTTATTATAAAGACCACACAACTATAGAATATACATGTAAGCACTTAAGTGAAATCAAAGAAGCTTTTAAAATTTTGAATTTGTGTTTTCCACATTGAATTTAGAGTAAACACCAGTTCAGTTTACTTTGTGCTACCAGCTCTTTTTGACCTGTATACGATTGTCTGGACTGCTAGTCATTTCAAACATGGCATTTTAATGTAGATGTCAGAACTGAGACTGGTATTATATGCATTGTATTATATACAACTTTGCATTGTGTATTATGTCAAATTCATTGCGTAGAAGATCTCAAACACAAGTGTTCTCTACTGTAAACCAGTCTTTATGGCACAGAAGTCAAAGTTTGCTTTCAACTTGACTTTAAACATTTCCTTAGAGTACCCAGCGCTCCACAGCAGTCGGGTCTTGGTGGTTAAGTCCCTGGTCTCTGAGGGGTTTCTGTCCACTTTCATCTTAAAGAGAAGACCATTAGATGGAACAAGAGATCACTTTGAGAACTGCCAAATTAAGAACATAGGGTCTCTATAATTTTTTTTACTTTATACAATGCACTAATCAAAATCAATTAGACTCACAGAGATAAGTCATTAACAAGAGGTCATTATGCAGCAGAGAGAAAGTCCCTGAGGCATGTCACTGCTTGTGCAGATGGTGAGACTGGGAGCAAGGCAAGGAATCACTGCTACCTTTGATAGATATCATCTCTGTGACGAAAAACCACAGCGGAAATGTAAACTGTAAAGATTAAAAATAGATAGCAGAGACCATCTGTGATGCCTGCCAGCTGCAACAGTCTGAACCAGCACCTAAAAAAAGAGAACAATTTAGTCGCTCAAACACTGTCTGGAATATTGTCTCTAACTACAGCCACGTCATATTTCTGCAAAGTGCAAGCTACTGATAAGTGTATCAGACTCATACGCAGATAAAAACCAGGCAAAACATCAGTACAAAGGGAAATGCAATATGAGTCACTACTTTTACAAGAGCTTGACACTACTCATAGCTGTTAATGACTATTTAACAGGACTGTGTTTAATTGCATAAGAGATAATTGAAAAACTGAATCCACTGGACTCCGCTCAGGCTAATGCTGCAGTTCTCTTGTGTGTTTGTTGTACCGTCACGTAACTCTGTGGTGCAATGCAATGAAGCAGGTTTTGTTGATGGAGTGTCTGACCACCCAATCACAGATGAAAACGTACTTTTTTTCAAGAAGATAGTTGAGAATATTAATTATTTTGGACAAATTGTTTTAAGTGTATTTTAAACTATACGCTGTCTCCATGCTCTGCTGTTCTATATTGTTATTAAACCTGTCAAGATGAACCCAGTCTCAACAAATATTTTGCCTGTGTTAATGGTCCTTAAGGCAATAAAGTAAAAAAATAAATAAAGAATGGACCAGATAGTCCAACCCAGTTCTGGAGTCAATCGAGCAGGAGCTGATGATCAACAGTGTAACTAAGGCTATAATACAGGTTTCTCTAGATTGAATGTAACCTCACTAACTCTCAATAGGCTTCGGCCAAAGTTAGGCAATTAGGCAACTCTTTTTTTGAGAGTGGTTGATAATGCAGCATCTGAACAGGCACTACAGTTCTTAGTTAATACATAAAACTGAATACATCATTACCCCCCAGTCAAGATTTTGTGGAAAATTTCAAATAATCTATTAGTAAAACATAACTCTGGGATTTTGGGGCTTTTCCTGTTTAGCACCTTGAGAAATATAAACACTATGATAGCAATGAATGATTTTGTTAAATTGCAATGGATTGAACTGGGCTTTACTGGATGTTTTGTCAAATTCAAACCTGCTCCTGTTTATCACAACAAGAATTATACAATGATAAAAATAGGGCTAAATAAAAAAATAAAAGTGGGATTGTAAATGTGGCTCTGGTGCTGGTAGCAGGATTATTCCACAGGTGCAGTTGTTTTTGGAAACATCTGATGACATGTCTGTGACTTGTTTATGGTTTCTCATTGAGATGCATGAAACAACATTGTCAGAGAGAAAATCAATCACTTGTAAATGACACTTTATTGTCCTTTGTGTGTCCTCATTCCAGATAAATCTCTGCTGGCATCTGCTCCTGGTTGACAGCCATGGCTCTGTTTGTATCTGGCGGGACCATGTTTACCATCCTCCTCTTTAGCAGGTAAGACCATTGTAACAACAAAAATACAACCTCTGAGAACTGCCAAATTAAGTTTCATAGACATTTGCTTTTTACCCAACAATGCACTAATCAAAATCAATTAGTCCACACATACAGAGGTGTTTGTAAAAACTGGTATTTTCACAAGAATGTTTCAGTCAATAGTCCTTCAGGTAACAACCGAGCAATTAGTCAGTACAAGTGCATATTATCTCTGAATATTTATACATTTTCTTTCAACACAAAACTAAACAAACTCTAGGCCAGTGATTATCAACTGGAGGCCCGGGGGCCCCTTCCGTCTCACACAGCTTTCTATTGAAAGAACCCGAAACTAACGCAGTCCTGGGGACCTCAGGGCGAAACACACACGTCCCTCCAGTTACTGTCACAGTCAGTTTAGGAAGTGGATGTGCACAATATCATACTTTGCACAATGGGAATAATTTAAATATACTTTAGTAAAAGGCGTTCACTCGCTCACTGTCACTGTCTCTTTGCTGCTGCATAGACTGGTACCGGGCCGAGTCGGCTCCGAGCGGACTTAACTCTGTTTGTGGTCTTGTCAGAGAGATGTACAGTAATAATGTTCTGGATCATGTGCTGCCAAATAAATATCAAATAAATATGGAGACAGTTGACATTTATTTCAGTTGGAACTTTCAGGACAGTGATGAAAAAAGTTAGTCTGGAGCGCTCCAATATCAAAATCAGAAAATTGCACAACTGAAGTTGTAGTTGAAGGGAAAAAGTAAATAATAATAATTTAAGATATTTAACAGTGAAGAACTCTAATAAATAAAAAAAGGTAAAAGTATCTTCTTTTAAAAATATATTTTACTCCAATAAAACAACTCTTGGCTAGATCTTTAGTACTTAATGAAGTAGGGCTGGCAGCATCCATTAGTAATGAAAACAAACTCAAATAGAAATTGTCAATGTTCTTGGTTACATTTGAAGAAGTGTTCCATCTAATTCATGGAGAAATGATTTTGTTGTGATCTTGTCAGGCCTTGATGTGAAACCCTTTATCTACTTTCCTGAGATAAAACTAGTAAAAGTGCACGTAATTTAGAGATGAGACCTTTAATAACAACTAAATGTATGTGGTTGGTTTTCAAATTAAACACCAGTACCCCATAACAATTCCCACTGCCACGCACGAGAAACAGTCAAACTCCACTGTAACGTCCCTGAAGGCACTAGGCCACATGAGGCAGGATCTGGCACCACATGCATCAGTCATTGCATAGAATTTGTGTTATAATCCCTGCAGAGGTCCCACAGTGAGAATGATGAGACATTTTGGTGAACATTTGTCTGTTACCATGAAAAGAAGCCTCTCGTCCTCCTTCAGTGTGGTTTCAAAGCGCCGAATGCACTTTGAAACCACATTTGAGATAAGGCTAACCCTCTGGGTCCCGCTGAATCCTGCTGTAAGATATTCTCTGTATAGTTTGCACAATCAGCTCTGGGATTAACGCTGTAGCAGGTTGCCTTCTGCACTTGTGTTTTGCCAAATGCATCTGCTTTTTCTTTTTTTACTGTAACAGGCATGAAAATAATTAATTGTATCTCTGTGCTTTCGTAAATAAATTAACTTTGGATACATTTTTGTTATGTTTCAGTAAATCTCCTTTACAATATGGTCATAAAAACATTAATTTAGTGGATATCAAGCCTGGGAACATGTGGCATATCCTTGTCTGTTAAGATTGTGACAGGTTGATTTGTGTGCTGCGGTGTATTTTAAATACTGTGACAGACTTACACTGGGATCAGAAGCACAGCACACATACTGTATTCTGCATCAAGACTTCCATATACAAAAATGACACTGCTGTTGTATCATTTATTGTATTTTGTGGTACATATTCAAAAAGAGAATTTGATAAGAAAGCAGTGTTAACATGGACAAACTCAAAACAACAGTTTGTTCTTTATACATAGAGGACTTTCTTATTATATAACGCTACAGTAGCATTTCTATAATCAAAGTATTGCAGGCGACTATTACAGCAAAATTGCTTCAGTCTTTATAACCCTAACCTTTAGGAGCCTTTTATAAAATTTATACAGCATTTATTTAAAGCTACGATGCAAAAAATGAAACTTTATGGCATCTGAGGTGTTGTTTACGTGTTTAATATACTGAATTGATTTTCCTCCAACACACTAATACTTTTCAAGACAGTAACATGTCATAAAAATTGTATTAGCATTATGTTGCATTTAGAGAGCGTTAGAAGCTTCTTTGAGAAATAAATGTACTTCTCTGATAAATGGTGACTCATAAGTGCAGTGTGAGAAAATGTTTGGAGTAAGGTGGCAAAAATCTATTTAATAAAAATTGGAAAAGTTTGTAAGGTTTAGACAGTTAGTTCTAGACTAACTGTATAACAGTTAGTCATTAACTGGAAGCTTGAAATGAGGTACAGACAAAACAATAGGTACTACTTGAGTGTAGTCTCAAGCCATGGCCGACACTGATGTTCAAATATTGAATATGAAAGTTTGTTCTAGGCTTGTGGCTGTCCCTTTAAGCTAGCTTTGCCAAAACAAAGCAAATGTTCTCGGCAAATTGTCCATGACAAAACTAGCTTGACTACCCCTTTGCATACATGCTATATTTTCTGAGCATGTTGACTTGTCGTATAAAATATAAACAAGGTGCTTCTGTTGTTTGCAAAATATTTCGCCCTTCTGTGAGGAAAATACAACTTTAGTATTCATCCTATTTTCCAAGAAAACAGATGGCTTCTCCATTTGTGCTGCAGAGCGCTGGTGACATTAACATTTCGTCTTTTTAATATAATATGTTTGAATAAACTGTCAATCTGCATAAACCGAATTTGATAAAGAAAATAAATCAACTTCTTAAATGAACAAAACGAGCACTGTCATTAAATATATGAGACAAATAAATGTAAAGTAAAGTTGTATTTTGTGAAGAATAAAGTAAGTTTATAGACTCAAGTTTTTTGAGACGTTGGTTATCTTGCAAACCAGGGATACTTAAACAATGTTCTTGTTGAAATCTTTGATGTTGGAACAACATTTTTAATGAGAGATTAAATTGAATCCTATGTAACCTATATTATTAATACCAAAACTGTTGACTATTTTGTGTGTAATTGTGTATACCCATAAATCCTTCGCCCCGCTCCACAGATGGCCTCTTTGTTTGTGCCAGTTCTATTAATTAACATTTTGGCTTTTTATCATGATGTGTTTGAATAAATTCTCAATCTGCGTAAACCTGACTAGTTAAATAGAATAAGTGACTTTCCAAATGCTCACCAATAAGTCACTTTGTATTTGGCATGACCTCCGTGACATTGAGTAAAAGTAGTGTTGATCCAGCCTTATCACAAACCAATCTCTCTGAATTAAGCTCTCAGCTCTGACACCTTGATAGCTTTGGACTTAGGTAACGACTGCTTTCTCTGTCCGCTGTCCATGGAATACAAATGCACAAATGTGCTTGTTCAGCGAACAGTCGCAGGTTTGACCCAGACGCTCTTTAAATTCGACTTTTGACCTTGACGAAATTGACTCGAAAGAAGACCTTCACATTGTTATGAGCAGTTGTTTTGTTAGGTCAGGATATTGCAATATAAGCTCATAAAAGGTCAGGATAGGCAGGTATTTATTGCCCTTAAAGTGCTCAGAGGGACAGAAATGACCTGTAACTGAAAGATAAATGGCTTGCTTTATACTAAGATGGATTATACAACTCCATTTCCTGTGTACTGTACCTGTGCAATGTTTCCAACAATGAGTACAATGTAAAGTTATGAGGCATTTAAGCATGTTCAATGGCTTTTTGAGGTTCTTAGCAATTTTTATGGTTATAATGTAATGTAATGAACAGACCACTCTAACCGAGAATAAGTCAAGACCAAGACAAAACATGACAAATAAATGTCCAATTGTAGACAAATCAAAACTTAATAGTGGCACATAGCATGCGCTCATTTGAAACTTGAATTCTAGGTTTGGTTTACCTATCCACCACCCCAACCTTGTTCATAAATTTACCAAGTCTTAAAAAAGGAAACCAATTTATTTCCCCAAACAATATGATGTTTTTGTAAGAGTTACAGTTTTTACAGCTCTCAGCTCTGACACCTTTAGACTTGGTGAACAACTGCTTTATAATAATTGACAATAAAATTTGTCAAATCTGTATGTCTAATTAATCAAAATCGACTCGTAAGTTGTATTATATCAAAATACTTTGTACTCTTACTTAAAGTGATACTTGTTGACTAAATCAGAAAGAAGAAGATGCGCATCATTAAAATTCTTAAAGGAGAGGTGGGAATTCTACGAATAAATTGTAGAATAATGCATTTGACACAGACTGGGATAAAGGGATATGCTAGCCTGCTAGATGATTTTATTGACTACTTTTACTTCTCCTTGAGTAATATTGACAGTAAGTAACAGTGCTTTTACTTGAGTACATATTTTGACTAAAAATGGATAATAGTAAAGCAGAAAATGAGCGACTGGTTTGGGATTCTTCTACCATCGGACGTGAGTTTCCATGAGGTATGTGTCAAACTCTCAACATGTCAAACCACCCAAAATTTCTTGATATAGAATATGTGTCTCCCTTTGAAAAGCACTGGCAGCATTAGGGCATTGTTTTTCTCCCCTAGTCAAACGAACAAGGAGAGAAACAGAGAAAGAAACCCAAGAGGCACAGCAGAGCTTGTAATTTCAAAAACACTTTCATGTTAAAATAATCTGGTCTTTTCTGATGCAGCAGGCCTTTGCTTTGGTAAAGCGTTGACTGATTGTTGACTAAACATGGCCCAGACCACACACTCTGTTTATTCATCTGTGACAGATTTAACATATTTAAATTGAAGCTGGAGAAAATGGAAACCAAAAAGAAGGTGTTCAATTCAATATGTGGGCTATTCTTTAGGGAAATACGGACACCAAGACCTTATCAATTATAGCAATTTCTTTATAGATTACACTGGTGAGCATAGATTTGACTGAATACTGTATATTTTAATTAAACACATACAATATATACAACAATATATTAAAGTCTGTTATCTAGTCTATTACAATATTTGATCTAACTACTGTTAGATTGCCTGCAATGTCTTCACCTCTTTTCCACAATAACCTCATGATCTTGCCTTAAATTGTTTTTCTATGTTGTGATAATTTAGCCAGTCCCTTAATATACCTATTTTATTTCTCATTTTTCCATATAGGACCTCCCAGAGCCTTAGTATAGGACAAAATCAACCATTACAAAATTCTAAGTAATTCTAGGCTTGCTTTTGAGAATCCGGACATGTAGCAACTTATACAGCACGGGTTCCATAATACAGCAACATATACATTTGGGTCCAGCTGCATGTGATCTTCTCCCACACAACACAGTGTGCATATTTTAATGTAAAATGTTCTGTAGTACGGCTTTAACTGTGGGTTTGTTGAGCAACTTTATTGCACAGTATATTTATCATTTTGTACCAAACAAAGCTGCCTCTTTCTGTGTGTCATTAAGTAAAGCATGTTTTCAAATGGAGGCAATGGCATCAAAGCAGTCAGCCCTGATTTCTCATTTAATCTGCCTTACTACTGGCTTGATAATAGAAAGTAATTCCATAATGCTGCATATGGAAACCAATACAGCAGTTACAGAAAGCGTAAAAGAATTGTGAAGCCTATTACAGGAAGATTAAAGGCTTAAACTATACGCTTTTCTTACTTTAACTTGAGAGACGTGATTTAAAGCTGTCAGTGTTTTGTATTAATTGTCAGCTGAGAGATTAGCAGAGCTTCATGGTATGAGAAGAAGATGTTGTATTGTCTCAGGCTTAAAAAGGCAGGAGTCGTTACAATTACAGTCCATGCCCAATAATATCCAATAATATTATTATTATTTTATAATAGGCATCATAATGTATGTTTATGTAACATGTGCTATTCTCATTTAAAGAGCTCTTATTCCACTCAGTTATGGATAAATCATTTGGATTTCTTGGACAACTACAGTATGTTGCAGACATTTTTTAATTATGTTTCTCTAGTGTCCATACTCTCCCTGTGAGCCCATTCCACTCTGACTCAGCCTTTGACATAATGTTCTGAGTCGTCAGCCTTGACCAATCTCTTTAGCAAATCAACTAATTAAAAGATGCTTTGCATTATTTTTAATCATTGAAATATAGTCTCAAAGTTATTTTCCCAACATGAAAAAGGAAGAATAACTCCTCTTTCATTGACAGTGCACTCAACTCAACAGATTATCCACTATGGAACTCAAGTTAACACTCATTATATTTTACCAGAACCAATCCCAGCAACGCGACTCTCAATAAATGAGATATAAGTTGACTTTTAACATAAATTGACACTTTACATTTGCAAAGGTACTGTATGTCTTACTCAGAAATCTAGTAGCTGAAAATCTTAAAAAGTTATTTTATGGTGCGTTATATCATATCACGTATTTTGCCTTATATGTAGAATCCCATCATATCACTTCTCTAATTTAATATCTACTTGTTAAACTGTACAAGCGGGGGCTGACTTGAAAAAGCTAGTATTATTCTGACAGCTTTTTAAGATGTTTGTCAAAAGTCATGACTTTGGAGATTGTATGTATTCTTTTAAACTTTTCTGAAGGCCTGTCTGTACATTTTGGCTTCTACAATATCTTTAGCCATTACCCCAATTAAATGATTAGTGATTGTGATTAGTTTCTTCTTCAAGCCAGAGTCTCATCCACATCTCCAGTAATGTAAGCTTATTCAACTTGGCCATTATCATCTTAACACAAGCTGTAGGTCTGGATTGCTGGATTTTGCTCAGTGTTTTAACTTCTGAGTGGATTTCAGGGAACAAAAAAAAAAAAAAAATATATATATATTTTTTTATAAAAATACTTAAGAAACATGGTTTACAAGCTACTCTTACCCGTGTTATCTGACTGTGGCTTTAGGGGTTAGCAAACTTTGCAGATCTTTTCTAACTATATCACTTTTCTCTGTCAACCCTTTTTACATCAGGTGTGTTATTAAAGGGATGCATATTGACTGCAGAGGTATGGCACGTTGATTTGGATGAGTGATCGCGTTCATGATGATGAGTGCTTTGGACAAGTAGATGCTAGAGGCAGTTCACTGATGTCAGTTGTAAAGGGTTACCAAAGCTCACGAGCGCTGATGCTTGAGACCTTATATGCTAAAGCACATTTCAGGGATGACTGGATGACTGACAAATGCCAGGTTTGACTAGATCCAACCTGGCGTTAAATTGTCACTACTGTTGGTCCGTTGCGACACTTCAGGGACACATTAGTTCAATCCATTTATCAGTCAGGGATTGTAACATACAAGAGTGATAGCTCAAGAGCTTTTGGTTTAAATGTAGTTTCACTTTCATCTTTCCTCTGAAAATATACACCTAATTATATCAAATGTCTTATATTTGCAGCGGACAGGTCAATGGAGGACCAGCCTAGCAAAAGCTTCTCTAAAGGGTTTAGAGAAGTTTGTGTGTCTGTACTGACACCTTCATTGGACACACGGCAATTAGGCCACAGTTCAGACGCCAGTACATTGCTTGGAGCAGTTCACAATGTTTTTTTATGATTTTGTAAACTCCCAAATCTCACAAGAATTCAGCTGCAGCGCAAGGTTAGCAACCGATTGCCTATGCAGGATCATAATACAAATCATGCTTGTATGCCATGGTATGGATCTAAAGTGCAACAGGCACAACATTCTCAAGGTCACATGCTCTTATTTAGACAAAATGTCCTTGTGTGAGTGCACCCTGCAATGTAATGTCATCTCAATCTTTATTGCATTCTCCTAAAAAATCAAGGATCCCGTACTAGAAGTAGGCCTTTAAAGGACTATAAAAAATAGCATCACAAACATTGGTAATGCACATATGATTAAACATTATACATTATAATACTGTGAAGGCAGAACAATAGAGTTAGGGATCTTAAAAACCATAATACCTTTTTTCTTCTAGTTTAAGTATTTTGTTCTATCTATTTGAAAGCCATCATTTATTTTTCTGCTCCAAAGCTCAATGTTATTTTTCTCATGTTCATTAAGTTTAATTGTTGGGACTCTATCTGGAACATTATCTTTCTCAGTTGGGTTTCTCTGCCATTTCAATTTTTACAGCACTTAGTCACAGGACTATTACATATTCCGCAGTTAGGAGTCTCCTCTCTCCAAACCAGAGCACATTATATGAGATATATCGAAGCATTTGTATGGACACATACTGTAGATATAGCTTAAATTGCAATAAATTTTTATCCAAACAGTATTTAAAAATTGACGGTAAATTTTCTGTTGTGAAGCCCTGTTGAATGTTTTGGACCAGCCGTGTAAGGTGAGGTACTTGTGTGTGACAGAGCCAGAAAACCACATTCTGCTGCAGATAAACGGCAGAGAGAAGGGATTCACTGTGAGGAAGGGACCAGACCGTCCTGCTTTTGAAAAAAGGAAAATGGTCTGGTATACCAGGCTATTCAAAGCAAATAACTTACTGGTCTAATAAAAAGTGCTATTTCTTGAGTTTTACGAGTCACAGTTTTAACATAAATCTTTGAAAAATAGATTTACCAATGTCCCAAGCTAAAATGGGCTTATATTTCTATTAGTGCTTCAGTTGTTCTCTTTTTTTACTGTCATATCTTAATTTTTTCATCAAGTATAATTATAATTCTTTTGCTGCATGAAAGAGTTACAGAAAAGACTCAAACTGTGCTCTTCTTAAGCTTCAAGGTCCATTTGGCTCAATTGGACTCTACAAAGCTGCTCTGTGGATAAGGCTTTTATTACCTCATTGATAATACCTTCTAGTCTCATTTAATTAATACTTACCAGAGATCTTATTTTGGCCATGCTTTGAGCTCCAGAAATCTTCCTGTGTGTGTAAAATAAGATTTAATAAAGACGTACAAGCTGCTTTAATTGGAAATGATAGCACTTCCCTTTGGGCGAGACTCAAGATTACAAGCCTTTCTTCTTTTTGAACATCTTACTTATGGTCAAAAAGGACTGCCATCTTCTTGTGGTCTTTAGAAAACATTTTTTTAAAGACTTTACCTCCTGATAATCCCAGGATACTGCTCAAGACGGACAGTGTAATGGATCTTTTAGTCAGGCCAATATCTGCTGAAGTCAAAAGATTTGTCTGCTTAGCTCCTTGTAAATCGTCAGTGTTGATAATTAGTTCATGAGAGTATTTACATGAGTCACTCGGTTGTCACTTAGCCACTTCATGTGCAAAACCACTGACATGGTTATTTATCTGCTTGACTGAACATTTATTTGCACTGCTTTTGTTGTATTGAGATGTAATTTTACTGTGTACAAGCCAACAAGAGCTTTATTTACCTTGTACAGAGTTTTCAATAGCTATTTGTAATTATGGCTGGTTTGGACAAAAAGTGTGGCAGTACTGGCTCTTATGGTCATGGTTTAGGTTGGACACTGAAGCGACTATACCTAACACATTTACTGTCAACAACACGGCGTGGCTCTGACTGGATAAAATGACCTGGTCATAGGCAGTTACTCGCAGGTGGTTCATCCAATAGCCTTCAGGTCTTCATCTGAAAGTCCCTGCACTCTGCAAATGCTTTAGGTGGAAGCCTTCCAGTTGTAACAGCTGTCTTTCCTGTTCCTTTCCTGAGATTACCATTATAAATAAATCAAATGTTACACCTTTCAAGGCCCTTTCTTTTTCTCTCGTGTTATCTTCCTGATGATTCTCTCTGATGTGAAATACATCATTATCACTTATATTATTAAATATTCATTGTGTTTAACATCTTTATTGCACCAGCGTGCTACAACAATATCCACATTCACACCTACTCCTTTCAAACTTTACATTAAGGATGTTGGCTTATATCCCTCCTTTCATGATCAACTACTGTATGTGGGTTTTTATTGCATTCAAACTTCAAAGGTTCTTGTTGTCTGATGATACAGTGGCCACGTTGAGTAGATTTTAGGAAAAGGTCCCCTTGAGATGCCTTTAGACACAATATTAATGTGTTGCAGTGAGTGATTGTGCTTTAAACAGCTTGGACTTAATGAAGCATGTAAATGTGATAATATTTTTACACAGAGATGAATCCATCAAAACAAACACCCATAAAACTATATTCAAATAAGCTGCTGATGAAGATAGATGGGATAGCTCTTTAAACTTGAATAAGTCAAACATTTATAATTACATTGCCCATATATCGCTGTTTGTTCTGTATCTCTGTAAAATCCCCAGAAACTCCATTAAGTATTTGACAAAATGGCTTTGATGTAAGTTCTTTATATTAATTGTCATAAACTATTCCCAACGTAAATTTCTTTTCCCATGAGAAAGACTATTATGGTTAGCAGTTATCCTAGAGAAAGTATAAATAAATGTAATACCATAGAGATGATCTTAAATTGTAAGTTTTTCAATTAGTTATATGTGTCATTGGAATTCCCCCATTTTCTTAGAAAAGTATCTACTCTTTTCTGCCCGAAGGCTAAAATCTACATTCATTTGCATGTCTTTCCCTTTAATTATGTGCAGACATGTTTTGTAGAAGCCTCTGTTCATTTCTTTGCTACTGTTTCTCTGCCTCTGAAAAGAAAACACGGTTAATTATCCTGCTGATAGGATTTTTCTGGTTGATTTCATTTTTCCTCATAACTAATCAGTTTTTTTTTTTCTTTAGCTATTGCATGGCAGAAAAATAAATGTCTAAGAGTAATTATATGTTGCCCACAAAGCATATAATGCATCTATAATGATTGGCCTTAATAAGAATCTGACTGAATGTAACGTGTTGTCTGGTTCACATCTGGTGCATCGATTGAACTCTGCAGTGAGATTCGATGTATTGAACCTGTGGCTCATCATCTCATTAGAGCTAAACCACTCGTAAAGCAGGGGTCTTGAAAGGGGGCATTATTGAAAGAGATATTATTATAACTTATCTGTAAAATGGAATTTTGTTACAAGACAAACCTTTGGAAAGGTGGTTAGCGCTGTCGCTTCAAAGCAAGAGCACTCCCAATCCAATCACAGGAACTTTCTGCTGGGGGAGTTCTTCCATGTGCTATTGCTTCCCACATAGAATTGAAAAAATTCTACAATTCCCATGACCAAAGGACTAGCTCTAGATTTGTTGTCAAAGTTAACATAAATTATGGTTTAAACACAGAGAAGCTGCAATTATAACATCTCAAAAACTACTTTTAACCAAAACAGTATGTGACATTGAGTCTTGCATTCCAAAAATAAAATGTTCCCCAGTGTTTGCCTTTTTGCAACACGTTGTGTGTTTGTGAAATATGTTCTTTTTTATGTTGAACTACTATGAAATAAGGCCATTTTGCCCACACACCCCTTTCACTTTGCCCTAGACAATTGCCTGGTTTTCCTATCCTCTTGCATCACCTCAGACATTTCTGATTTATTTGTTGAACTTGGGGCTCACTAAGTCGACATGTTTTCCATAGTTCATTAGGGGGTAATATCTGTATTAAAGAACAAGATGTACACCTGGCTGCATGGTCAAACACTGTGTAGTCTCAGTCAAAGTACTCTAGTGTTCTAATGCAGCTCTAATGCAACTGAATGGGCCCTTGCACCCATACAATCTCTAGTGTTCACTAAAAAAATTGCCATAAGAAATACTCAAACCAAAACAGCATAGATACATACATAATGGCTGGAATTGCATTTTCAATGTCATTAATACGGGCTTCCTGACTACTTTTGCATAAGGTTAGAAGCCATATACAAACCTTATAGCATCATTTATATTTCTGTTCTGTATCTTAAAGGATTTAGCTACATTGTGAAACATTATCTGTTGGCTTTTCACTCTCAGTGTGAGCCATTGTCATCTCCTTCATATCTCTTTTGGAACAGAGTCCAATATAGCCATGTGTTGCCAACTCACGCTGACCACCATTCATGCTTTCACTAATATTATAAATGGAGAAATGTGTTCACTTTTAGACATACAGTGATGTTGAGTGTCTAGCAACTGTTTCTGTAATTACTCACCCATAGAGGAACACTTGTGAAACCAGTCAAGTAATGCATGTAGGTGGCTGTCTATGTTATGTTTTCTCAGTTTAGTTTGGTAAAACTGTCACATGAACTTTGTCAACCATATATTAAAGAGCCTGATTTTGCAGTCATAAATGTGGATATTTGAAATGTAAATGCTTGGCTACACATTAATCCTTTCTTCAACTCAAGGACAGCCACCATGTGATTTTGCTTGCTTAGCTTGGTATTTCTTGTAAAACAGTAATATGTACTGTTTAATTTTCACATTAACTGGATCCTTGCAGTGTGAGTGTGTGTCTCCTCAGTTTAATGTGATGAAATAGTAATCTGCTAAATGTCAAAAAAGTATTTTTATTAGGCATATGGAAAAGAGCCTGAATTTTTATTATATATAAAAGTGGAAATTGGGAAAGTAAATGCTTGGCTACACATGAATCCATCTCCAACTCAAGGACAGCCATCATGTGAATGTCACTCAGTCTAATTAAACCTGTCGTCAGAAGCGGGATAATGAATGATAGAGCAGTTATAGCCACTGTCTTTCTTCATGTCAGTTAAACCCTTTTCCAAAACAAACTTATGAATTTGCATTTTTGTTTTGCATTAGCAGAATGAGCATTATCTTGCACCACTGAACATCACGTCCCATTCTTGAGCATTAATCCTGGGAGTTAGAGGCCTGGACGTGAACCGGCATCCCACCAATGCTACACCCACTCTGGAGACCGAGCACAGACTCAATCGTTACTCATAGTCGGTGCTTAGACGTGCCATAAGTGTTCAAATCGAGGTGAGCAGCAGTTTAGATCTATAAACATAAGGCTGACAGCGGGCCGTCAGAGCTCTCCGCAGGCTGCTGGATTTGTCTCGCAGCAGGGCTACAAAAGCGCTGCTTAATCACTCACAAAACTCACTGACGAACAATGAGGTGTTGTTGAAACCAACTCGTCAGTTCATGCACTTTTATTCTACAAACAGCCATATGGGGGATTTTCTCTTCAGTTTGTGGGTAGCATGTCAACAATGGTCCACTAATACAGCAGTTCCCGAAGTGGGGGTCGCGGAGTGGTGGGCGGGGGGTCGTGAGATGATTTCCAGATTTTTTTTTATATATTTTTTTATATATGATTATTAGAAAGAGAGAGATTATTTAGTCATTATTTTTATCTTTTAAAGTCCTTTTTGAGCAAAAAGCATTATATAATAAAATCACCAAAACAAAAAGTCTTTATGTTAAGAATGAATAGTACACAAACATTTCTAAAACTGTCTTTCTTTCTTTCTTTTTTTTAAATAAAACATTCATTAATTATTCTATGATAAACATACGTTCTTAAGTGCACCCCTTTATAATTATAAATTAAATAATAATTGATAAATAAATACATTCAAAAAATAAATATAATAGGCTAAATAACAATAATTTGGGTTGTTGTCATTATTATAATTATTATTTGCATATTGTTGCATTTAGGCTACATGCATTTAGAAGAAGAAAAGAGGAACAAAGAAATGAAAAGTCAGTCATATCCCGGGGATCGTCAGCAGTCTAATATTGGGGGTCGCGGTCTGTAAAGTTTGGGAACCCCTGCACTAATACACAGCACATCACACTTTGTGTCATGACACCCTCAACAGTGGAGTTTGGGGAATGGTCTTTCATAAATGCACAATTAAAATAGTGTGGCTGTATGATTCAGACTAGTGATTGATTGGCCTGGTTTCCTGTTACATAGTGTGGTAGATGAGTAACACAATAGATCTCTAATAATAGATACAATATAAAAAGGCCAAGACGCATACTAAAAATGATGAAAAAATACATCCAATACACAAGGGATTTCTAAAATTCATAAAGTGGTCTATTTAAATAAGAAAAGATAGCAATAACATAGTGGATATGTACTTAACATTATAATTACTAAACTCTTTGATAATGCTTTGGATTTATTTTACAATGGGTCAGACACAATTACTTACTACATTTTGAACCATACATGTTCAAAATTGCAGTAACCCCTATAACAAATCAGTTTTCATTAACTCAAACTCCCATTTCCTCAGACTTAACAATTACCAAACAAATGTGCTGCAAGCCCACGTGAATAACAGAGCTAATTGTCTGTATGATTCAAAGTGGTGGTTAACACTGAGTGCAGTAACTGAATGGTGCTGGGCTATTCAAGGGCAAAATGGGTAGAAACTGCAAAGAGAGCTATACTTCAGTGTAATTGTCTCGAGGTGATGGATTGAAAAGCTCCATTGACAAAAGTCACTCTGTCCCTTCAATAACAAGCAGTGTGACTGTAGAAATGAGGTTCAGTGTAATCGAATTAGCAACATCACTGTACATTACTTTTATTTTACAATAGCAATAAACCTGTCAGGACTGAATGCACTCAACACATAAGGCTAACTGAGATGGATGGATGTTCCCAGCAGTGAATTGGATACATATATGAAAATACTGGGACAGCAGCTAAAATCTTGACTCTACGAAAGATGTGACATTTCAGTTTCAAGAAATGTTTATTTAACGTTTATTTCTGGAAATTGGTAACAAAAAAGTTATTAGTTTAATAAAAATGTACATCCTAAACCGCTTCTGTTTGCAAAAAACGTCTTTTCTTATTGGCTGACATGTGTCCAATAGAAAAGTGTTTAATTGCTTTCTCTTCTCTTAGCTCGTTACCATAGCAACCTTAAAGGATAGCTGCAAGTTAATTGACAAGACACTACTGAAAATTTGCAGTGTCTTTTTTTTTAAAGGAAACAAAGACATTTTTAAATGTTTATGTCTATAAATCATATTAATACTCCAACAATCTTGTTAAAGTATTTTTTTTTTTACATCAGGACTTGTGAACGGCCAGTGGAAGAAAGTCCTAATTTAGTCCTGTATCCTTAAATTTAAAGTGGTACCTGTGTTTAGGCTTATATGAGGAGAGCAAATGTTCTGTATTTGGCAGGAAGCAGCTTCTCTAGTCTTCATGTGCAGGGGCTTAGGGAGCTGCTGGGATAGCATGAAAGAGAGAAACAGCTGCTTTTATCCATAAAGCAGGAGAGTTTTTTTACATGGCGATGGTTGCACTGCCTTTGCCTCTTGGTGAAGTGGCTGAGGGGTCTGAGGAAGCCTCGAAAGTCACTGATGAGCGAGAGAATAATCTCTGCATTTAGAGCAGCAGTGACTTCCCTCAAATCCCATTTCACAGCAGCAAAAATGAAAATTTGCTGCAAATGAAATAAAGAAGACATTTAATGTGAGTTGACAGGCGAATCTGACAATGTGAAGAAAACATTTGCAGCGCACCTGGAGGATTGAGCTAATGCTATGTGTTTTACCTGGAGCCCCTCAGCACACATGGAGGTCTCTTCTGACCAAAACCTGTGCAGAATAATCATACTGCTGCAGTGTTTGACATTATAGTAAGACAAGTCTAAGATCGATTGTTTGATCCATAACCACAGGTAGAAAATACTTTTTCAAGCAAATGATTTTACACATTCAGCACATCTACAATATTACAAATAAAACCCAAGAGTTAAGATAATTAGTGTTAAGGCTTTTTTTTTTTTTTTTTATAAAATCTAATGTATAAATGTACTTAAAGTATGATTTCTGTAGACCTACTAGACATCTGTAATTAATTGAGTAGTGTCATTTTAGCGAAATATGAAACAATTTCTTTTGATCTTTGTTGTCTGTCATTAGACTTCATTTGAAAAAGAATTAGTCCAATTTATATTATTTCAGGGTCAACACTGGTGCAGTAATATTTCACAGGGATTGACATTCGGCCATGATATTTGTAAAGTTAGGTAGAAGTGGAATAAATGTGAGGTATTTTTAGCTTAATTAATACATTAAGGAAGTGAAAGGGGTATGATGGGAAATCTTGAAGTCATTTATAAACCCACTGAATTCAAAGTCCTGTTGTTGTTAGATGTCAGAAATCACTTTATTTAGACCTCCACATTGTATTATGACAGGTAATAAAAAAGTATGACAGGACAGGTAAGAAAGACCTAAAGATAAAAAGATTATAATTGTCATTTTCTATTTTATTTATTATTTATATTACATTTTACTCAATTTCTCAAAAAAAGCATCCATTTTTGCATCCATAAAAATATCATATCAACGTGAATTCCCTCAATTAGGCACATGATATTTTACATCTAAGCAATACATTCCCTTAGTGTTTACTGTGTGTTTACTGTTAAAGTGAGCATTAAAATAATCTGTAATGACCAGACTTCTGTGTACTTTCACTTCTGGCACAAGCAGTTTACATCAGACTGACATTAGTGTCATTAAAATCATGCCATGCTTTATGCCATTCGGATCTCGATAGGAAAAATCTGGCGTATTGTCCATAAAGGTGAATATAGTATTTAAGGTGCCAATAGATTTCTTTACACAAGCTTGTACCCATTGTACAATTTTCTTTTACACTATGACTGACTTCACAAAGTTTCTACAAGCTTCAAAGTACACTCATATGAACATGTTCCTCTCCTGGGAATATTACATTCTGTTTTTTATCCCAAGTGTATACTGAACACACGTGTTGTCTTCTTTTGTGAAGCCTGTGTTACGGCCAATGGCTGCTGGGATTTCTGCATGAGAGACATTGCCAGCTGAGGGACGGGGGCATGAGTAATGACATGAATCGATGAACGAAGAGTGAGAGGCAGGTTGTCTTGTAGAGAATGGAGGAGGGGTCCGTAGAGAAACGTATTCAGTCCTCTGCAGGGCTTATGTTCATTTGAATTAATCCGTTGTAAAATATGCTGAAAAGTGCTGCTTGGACTGATGTGTTGTGTGCTTTGGAGATTGGGAAGAAGAGATTGGCAGAGAGGAAGACGACAACGAGGGGGGTTGGGTGGTCTGTGGGGAGGCACTGTCATGAAACAGGATCTGAAAAGGCAAAATTCCCCCACAGGGTTTAGTTCCTTCGTTTCAGGCCACCCTGTCATCTCTGGATTAGTCTGTCTCAACGTATTTCTGCAGCACAACAGCAACTATAAACCTCAGCTCACATTAGCATCGCCGCTAGCCTAATGAACGTGTAGACTACATGTGGAAATGAGCAGCCCACTGTGTTCCAGTGGATCGTAGCCAAATCTAACACAGACACAGATCTGTGACCTACTGTACAGCATTCCTTTTTAATATCCTGCATCGCAACCCTAAAGGGAGGAATAGGACTCTTACTATCCCAGACTCTTACTATCCTGGTTGTTGCTGTTAAAGTAACCTTCCACACAGTAAAGGCCTTTATTCATATATCTTTTGACGTCCTGACCAAAATCCGAAACAGATTATATTGTCCCATTTTGGTTTCTGGCATAAATTGTCCTATTCAAAGTCAAAGTCTGCTTTATTGTCAATTTCCACATGTACAGTACATACATACAGAGAATCGAAATTGCGTTACTCTCAGTCCCCGGTGCATACAGATAACATTATCATTAAAGCCTAAAAAATAACTCAAATTTAAAAATGTAGATACAACTATACAATAAGGGAGTGATAAAAAAAAGACATAATAAAATTAAAAAAATAAAGCTAAAAATAAAGTTAAATATTGTCACCAGCTTCATGAGTCATGTTATGTAGCCTACAAAATAAGTCTTTACAAAATAAGGTCTGCCCACTCCCACTCCAGTTCATTGTGTAGTTTCCTTGATTAAAGTGTACGGTCTAAATACAGAGCACAGCTTTCGGAAAATCTTTCTATGTTCTGACAGAAAGAGGGAGCCAACATAAGCCAGCTGATGCCACGATCAACTGTTCAATAGCATCAGCACAACCTCTGTGTTGAAAGGGTTTAATAATCCACTCAATCTCAAGCCTAATTAGTTTCAGATGGCCCTCCCACTTCCACAGATTATGTGGAAGTGGGAGGAGAGAGGATGTAAGGAACAGTTTCTAAAATGCTCTATTGCGTCTGCCATCATCACATTTATTTCAATTCACAGCACGTAGCCTTTACTGTTTAAAAACAAATGAATAAATTTAATTTTAATTTCACTGTCCCAACTTCAGTCTAGTTCTTAACACTATTAATTTGTTCAATATTGGTGTCATTAGACATTTTTTCTACTTTATCCTTGCTTTTTTGGTCCAAATAATTGTCTACAATAAAAGAAATAAAAAATGTTTTGATCAAAGAATTTTGATTTGGTGAAGCAAAGCATTTGGCAATATTTACAATACCTACACATTGTTGAACAGTATTAGAGCTGTCCTGTGAAACTCTAGTTGAACTCTGTATTAATCATTGTAAAATCCATACTTCTTGATCATTAACCACTCAGCAATAATTTAGCCCTGTTCTGTACAAACAAGTGAGAAATGAAAGAAAAAGTTGAGTGATGGCAATCAAAGGACTTTTCACAGTTACTTTATTATGGCCTATACAGGATGATGAAAGGGGACAGGCTTTTTATTGTTTGAACTTCCTTTATTCAGGGTTCATCGGTGTTTTTAGATGCACAGTCAGGTGTCGGAGCTGAGCATGTTGCTTCTCAAAGTGCAATGACACATCAAGGACTCTTAAGTCAGTAGTGTCATGTTAATTTGTTGCTCTTCTCAACAATCAACAGGAGTGTCTGAACTGCCAAAGATTTTGAAATAAATGTAGGTTTCTCTTGATGTTTCTGTCAGTATATGCTCATTTCAAATAACCCTTCCATTCCCAAACTTTTTATCAAATCAAAATAAAACCCACCCTCAGTACAAAAATCTTATGTCAACTTTTTCCTAGACTAACAACTCAACATACTGTTTGTAACCAAAGCCCTCGCTGACTACATGCTCACAACTGGAGTTAGTATGGCTGAAGTCGTAGCCCTTAGCTAAGAGCAGTCACAGTGTAACAGTGAGATTGGTGATGGGCAGCTTCATGGACAGGTGTTTCGATTCTGTCAGGATGCATTCAGGGAAACAAACAGCATGACAACAGACCATGCTCACATCCAGCAAATAAATGTGAGTGATGTTTGTTTGTTTGGACGTGCTTTGAGTGTAGGTGTCCAATTTTTTACAAAGGCTCGGAGACAAAATAAATATTAAGATATAAAACTCACACAGGGTGACAATAAAACTATGGTAGGTTATGGTAAATGGCAGGCATTTATATAGCGCTTTTTTGCACCCTTCTCGGGCACCCAAAGCGCTTTACATCGTGCTTCCACTCACCCCATTCACACACATTCACACCTGGGGCAGACAGAGAGGGGGGCTGCCAAACAAACGGCACTCAACCTTCTCCTACCACCACCAAACACACCTCTACAGTCACACACATTCATACACCAGTGCTACGGACACTGGAGGCAAGGTGGGTTAAGGTTCTTGCCCAAGGACACAACGACAGTATGAACAGGGCAGAGCGGGAATCAAACCGCAAACTTCCGGTTATAGGACGACTGCTCTACCACTGAGCCACTCCGTCACACGATTTGGCATAAGGTTTAGTTATGCCAAATATGTTGATATACCATAAACAAGTAATCACTGTTTTGCCTTTCTGAGTGCTACCATAATTTTTTATTTGGTAACTTTTAGCTCTCTAATTCAACATGTGAGTGATGTCATACTTTACCAATGCAGTCCTTTTAGTGTCAATTATCCAGTTTCATCGGATGTACACTGTCAGGGCTCCCTGGACTGATTGTCAGGTTGAGGCCCAGATCTCATCCCTTCCGTAGACAAGAGCGAAGGTTGTAGTCTGGGGAGTTCAGGAGATGGATGAGGTTGGTGCTTGAGCCCAGTGTTGGTTTAAGGAGCCATATTGTATTCTGCGAACATGTGAGACGAGTGGTTCTGTCACGATCTGTGTTCATGAATCAATACTTCAGCTTAATTTGTGCAGCACTTACTTTGATTGTGTTCTCAACTTTGAAGTACCATTCAACTTCTTTTATCTTTTCACCATATTATTGTCTCTTCTTCTTCTTCTTTTTGCTGCAACTTAACTCTCAGCTTCTTGGCACCCTAAAATAATACCTTCTCTTCTTCTAAAATGACTTGGTATAACATTTGAAAAATATGGTACCAAAATCTACCCCTTCAAGAAAAAAATGATATTGTCATATTCCTAACTTAAACATTGTAAAGTATGTAAAAATGGTGTAATTCTCGTATGCATAAAAAATAATGATTTTGCCAACACCTTTTACAGCCATACAGTGCTTAGACATGGAGAGAATTGAACCATTAAATAATAATGCAAACTACAGGATTTTTAGTTCAGCTAATTTTCTAGCTTAAAATGTTTGTCTGAAGATCAGATTCAGGTTTACTTTGTCATTTCCCTGTTTTGTTGTATTGTGTTTCACATCAGCATATTGTATAGTTATAACATTTATTCTGTAAAGCAGTAATGTAATGGTTGATATCTAAAAACTATATTTATGTTGTTCCTATCAAAGTGTGCTATAAACGTGCATTTCCAAATATCAGATTCTATATATTCATATTATATACACATAGCAAAAGTATATTTTCCTTATTATTATATACTGTTGTTGTTGTTATAATAACAATATAGCTTTTGTAATGCTATTGTGCTCTAGTCAGGTTTAGATGCAACTGACAAATTATGACTGTCTGTGTTTTGCTTGAGACCATAAACCTATCATTTTTAAAACTATCCATTATGTAAAAGGCTTCAGCTTGGACTGAGGTCTCTTGGCAATACTAACTCCCCTGGTGCCAACACTCCCCCGTGCACACTACAAAAGCAGTTGGGAACGTAATGAGGGTCATGTAGGGCAACACCGATTAATAGTGTTGTAAGCTGAGGCACAGTGCTGTCTCTGTCACCCACATGGCTCTCCAATCCTGCTCCTCCTCAGAAACAACGGGCTGTGAGCTGCGTGAGCGAGGCTTCCTGCAGCATAGCAACAGTGCTGCTTGGAGCCCGTTACCTCGCTGTCTAAGCTAATTTGACACAGTCAGGTGAAACAACCTCTGGGCTTCACGGCTGGATTTCTGAGCCTTTTCCTTCTGTAGAGCAGCCTGTCTGCTGTGGGGGATGTGAACTGTACTTTACTAGATAGATGTAATGTAATGTAGTTTTACAGTTATACAGACATTTAGGTATGTGAAGGAAATCTGGCATTTTATTGGTGTTATTTTGATTCTCACAGAATTTGCTTTTGATTCTTATTCTAAAAATGGTCCAGGTAAAGTACAGAGTTGTCTCAAGGAGGTATTTTGTACTGATTCCCCAGCTTCAAAGTAGAAAATAATGTCTGCCAAAAATCTGTGATCAGTCATTTCCATAGAAATATATATTTTTTGAACTCCACAATTATAATGAGCTTCAAGTCATAGACATATGATGTGCACTTTTGTCTAAGTATAAATGTAAATGTACTCTTCAGAAAGCTGCCATCTATTTCTCTTATTTTTGTCCATCGTTGACTTAAAGGTAAACGGTGTAAAGTTTAATAGTACTTTTAACCAATGCAATAATGATGTTATTCCTATTATATCATTCTATTAGGAAAAAAATATATAAAAGACAAAATGCAAATAAACCTGACTTTATAAATCATCTAAAAATCATCATCAAGTATTGCTCATAGATGCTAATGTACTATTTGCTAACCTTCAACTGAGTGGTTAGCAGCCTTTTGGAAAGACAGTGAACCCTGGCTGGTCTACTGGTCTATAAGTGTATTTATGAATGTGTTAAATAGTACGCCTGATGTAGAGCACTTTGAGTGGCACCGGTTACAAAAGCGCTCCATGAAAGCAAATCATTTACCATTCATCCACCATTGTGGGCATGTTAAAGGCTGCTCATCCTTGTGTAGGAAGTAAAGTGAATGTGACAGCCTGCATAAACAAACCATAATGGACTACTTGGATTAGTTTTCATTAATAATTCACAACATTTATTGTGCAATGCTTCTATAATTGGAATATGCAAGGTATAACCAAGAAGAAATTAAATTTACAGGACAGATCATTTCACACACATACATTTTATTTCTATTTTTGCTCTAGTTCAGTGTTAATGGTTAGTACTGTAGTAATGAGATTTGGGAGCTAAAAGAGTAGCATGTAGCAGAGAGTAGTTTCAAGATGTTACTTTTCATTTTGCACATTCAAATGAAATACTTTCACTGACTTTAATTCATTTCTTACCATACGATGAATGAATGTGTAAGTAACCACGAAGGCATGACAAAAGAAATCCCTATCTTGCTTGTGTCTGTTCCACATTTGCGTTGAAATGACAGCGGGCCTCTGAATGGCTGCCAGCATATTCAGATGAATGTTTTCTGCCTCTGCACATGGTCTGATCCGTCTTCCTTCAGCCCTTCTTACATCACGGCACGTGCCCCTAGGCCTTCTCTCCACTGAGCTTTCTGTATTTAGAGCTTGATTTATACAAGCACACATACCACTGGGGAAAGCAAGCCACAATGAGTGTCCCTTCCCCTGCTGCAATTGCCAGCAATATAATCATCTTCCCACACTTCAATGTGCCTTTAAGGCTGCAGTTAAAGAAGCAAAGGCATACAAGGAGTCCTAAAGACAAGTGGGAATGAGGAAACAGAGAGGTTTGCCATCAAAAACATATGAACAGAGACTGACCAAAACAATACATAAACACTGACTGAATCAAGACCAAGATCAGTGTACTGTAGGATACATGCAAAGATTTCAGAGAGCAGGACAGGAATTCAACATTGTTATTGTAATATGTTGGATCAATTGTTGCTGTTAATACCTCAATTACACAGACACACACTTCTAAATGAGGACCAAGACAAGACTTAGTCACTGGGACATTGTAGAAACCTGGAAAGACATGTTTAAAAAGGGCTCTTGTGTTAACATTAAGAGTTGTCTATTTTCAAGACTGGGTCATAGTTTAAAAGACACACATTCGGTTCTTGAACCAGACCCATAAAAAGTGGTCATACGACTGCATTTAAGACCATGTTTCCCAAAGCCAGTCAATTAAAAATATGTATAATACCAAGACATGGTTCACAAAGTCATCATTGTTAATGGAAAGCTATTGTACAATGGTCTCAAGACCGGGTCTAATTTTTAGCAATAAGGTTAAGACCAAGAGCAGTACTTGATAATTGGATACCAAGAAACTGTTGTAAAATTAAAACAGTTGAAGTTCAGTTGCAGACAAATGGAAAACTCTTAAGGGGTTTTCAAGTAATTGTCTTGATGTTTTGAAACACACATTCTATTCTATTCTGTTTAGAAATGTGGTCTTGGGCAGTCTTTAATTAAAATCAGACCTCTAAACTGGCTTTAGAACTATGACTGCTCTGGGTGACTATAAGAGATAGTCCCACGTTATCCAAAGTGAGTAAATTCAAACTAATTGAATTCTATTGCCTTCATTTTAAATTCCATGTTTAGTTCCAAATCCTTGCCTTTTCTTCTCCTCGCAGCATGGTTTATAAACTGGGATCTGAGTGGAAAAGTGGAATAGTAACAAAAACTCTGTTGGCTAAAACATACAAGGATTTTATTAAGTCAAATGTGAATGGGAAATAGAGTTAATTCCAAGTAATTTAATAATTAATCATCTTTTGTTCATACTCTTCCCATTTTTCAATTCCAAGTAAATCCCAGCTAAGCCTTTCCTTCCACTCTGCGTGCTTTGTAAGATTTGCAGAGGAGCTCAGTCGACACTGCAGATGCAGAGCGGTGGTCGTCAAAGCACCCACCTGGCAAACGCACAAAGAAAAGAGAACTAAAAATATACATAAAATCTGATTCTCTCTTGTCTCTCTTTCGTCTTTGTTCTCAGGTTGTTAGAGAGCTCGATGTTTAACGCTGAAGTGAAGGAAGGAGAGATTCTGCCTCCCACCATTCAGCGACTGATGAAAGGATACAACAAGTACCTCAGGCCGTTCTTTGACAGTGAGAAACTGCACACACATGCAGCCATTTAAATGACAGACGACTCAGCGGAAAACGTGTGTTTGACAGTGAACCAGGAATGCTCAGATTGCATTTGGGTCCTTATAGAATAATATATATGCTGACATGCTACATACATACAAAGTTTACTGCATACGTAGATGAAAGAAATGAGTTAAGTTTCTTAGTATAAGGGCTGTGGGCTCATGAATGGTTTTCAAAAATAGGCCAATGATAAATTTGTATCTATGCCCACAGCCATAGACTAGTACTAATTCTTTGAGCCTAGAAGCATGTGTTGAGTAAAGATGGACACTTCTAATTTGAGTCTAGACAACCTATAATGATGTGTCAAAGGTCCTTAGCAACACTAACTACTTAGAGCTGTAGAGAACAGTGACTTTTTGGCATTTTGTGTTTTGCTCTTCTCTTTTTTTACAAATATAGTAATAATGTCTGGCCTAAGGTTTCCTGGTAAAGTTATTCATCCACTTTGTTTTATCATCTTTGCTCACAGCTGAACTGTTATGATCCGAGATTGAGATTTCATTTCTAGCTGGAGACTAATTCGCTTGCCGTCGAGACAATGTCTAGATCAGCTCTTGAAAGGAAAGCCATTATGTCATTGCCTCTGCAAATCCCACACGGCTAGTGTGTTATTGTTCTGCGCGCTGTGAATCCGTCTCAATGTGATTATGGTTTGTTTACTCGCCGTTTCATCTGTAATAGCAGCTCGGACTTAACCAAGCCAAATACATTTCAGCATAATCAGTGGCCCTCACTCTCTACGTTGAGAAAGTACTACATAAAACTCACAGTGCAGGGATTTAAATTTCTTTTATTTATTCACAAACCCTTAAGGGGTAATCACACAGAAAAGCTTTAATTAAATGGCAGCATGGTCAGTGTGCACCTTCTTTTGCATTTTAATAATGTTGTGTGCTCTCACTGTGAGTTAAAATAACTCCGTGCAAAGAGCTGGTCAGTGTCATCTTCGGGCCAGACCTCAGCCACAGTCTGCACACCTATTTAATACTTCACCTGAACAACATGGCTTTTTTACATTACTTATAAAAATATGTTTCCTATAGTTATTTAATTGAATCAAGGCATAAGAAAAATGATTTGATTAAATGTGTGACGTCATCAATAAACAGGAAATAAACTTTCAGCACAAAATGATTTGTTCTTTGTTTAAAGAAGGGATTTAACAACATCTTTTGTAAAGCTTGTTATAAGACAAGAAAAGCACAAGTGGAGGATAGTTTAGACACAAGAACATTTACATTACCTTTAGAAAAGAGAAATGACTGTTGAATGAGAATTGGTGCCACAAAATATGATAAAAATAAAATAGTTTGAGAAAACATTGCAGAGACTTTACTTTTGGTAGAAGATTTTGTCTTTTAGAAAATTCTCTTCTGCCACACCTCCTTTCTATGGTAGCCCTATGGGACATACTGTTCTCAATAAACACAATCTAGAAAAAATTGGTCAGAGGATGAGTTCAAGTTATAAATGTCTAAACAAAATCTGTTGTTCATAAATGCTCAAAACCTTTATTTAAGATTATAAGAACACACTACTGCTCTAGCAGTGCTCAGTTGTCCACTGGGCAGTTGTATGGGAGGAAACAGAAAGTAGTGTAAGCCCATCTTCCGCCTAATTCTGAGAAGCTTTGAATAAAAGAGTGTTATATGGTATGCCAAAACCTACAAACTGTACACTGCACCTTTAACTTTAATATAACTAGAAGTCAAGATGCGCTCTCTAAAGGTTTTAAGAAATATTAAGAGAAATCCACATTTTCTTTTCCCTTGGAAGCCGACACACAAGGAGGTGCATATCTGCAGCATGACAGCAACCTCAATAATCATAAAAAAAAAATGAAGATTGATAAGTGGGAACAAGAAGGAGGGGATCAACCAGTAAAGTGCAAAAGTTTTCCTTCTTTCATGGTTTATCAAGGGGAACTAATTCCCTAAAGGAGGCTCAAACTCAGCTGAGTGCAGCTGTTGATGTGGGGTCTGTCTTCAGCTTTTCATAACATCCTGCGCTTTCATAACCTCACATTTATTTATTTATTTATATACATATATATATATATATATATATATATATATATATATGTGTGTGTGTGTGTGTGTGTGTGTGTATATATGAGACACAATAGAAAATGTATTATTAACACTTCTCAATTGGACGTTGTTGCAACATCCAAAGTTATAGCCGTGTGCAACACAAGTTGTGAAGTTTTTGTTGTAAACATTTAGTTTAAGATTGGTTTCCTGTAATTCAGTCAGATAGAGAGTATGCATTTACATTAGCTTGTTGGTTATGTAAGCCTCTTTTGTCATAAATTGTTGGCTACATACAGATGAATAGATTATGCAACAGTAATGTGTTGTATTCAAATTCAGGTCTACCATAGAAATGTTTTTTGTGTTTTTGTAGATGGTCCTGTGACTGTAGGGATGAGCCTGGATATCGCTAGCATCGACACCATCTCAGAAATCAATATGGTAAGGCAACACTTTTTATCTCCTTCCATTTGGTGTCAGATATAATGTGAAAAGCCTTTTCCCAAAGTGCATTCACAGCTTGTTTCCACAAAAGGTGCAAATCCATTGCATGGTTTCATCTGGTGCACTATGTAACAGCCGGACATTTTAAAAAGAAAATATGACCACAGACTTAAAAAAACAGGAAGTACTTGCTGACTAGAAGCAATGTAGTGGATTACTCTTCCTTGAAGTGCACAATAGCCCAGGGACCTGACTCTATCAATATCCAACAATGCTAAAAAGGCTCAAGCAGAGTAATGGTGTTTTATACAAGAAAAGCATGGTTGCAGAAAAAGATAATCCAGTTGGCATTTTATTGGGATGCCTTTTTAAAATACACCCTGAGACTTATTTTCTGACCTCCTAACCCCAATATGCAGGACTACACAGCCACTATATTCCTCCGTCAGCGTTGGACGGATGAGCGCCTGATCTTTGAAGGAAACAAAAGCCTGAGTCTTGACGGACGGCTGGTGGAGCTGCTGTGGGTGCCTGACACTTTTATTGTCGATTCCAAGAAGTCCTTCCTCCATGACATCACTGTGGAGAACAGGCTGATCCGCATCTTCCCCAACGGGACGGTCCTCTACGCCCTGAGGTGGGATGACGAACGGTGGCAGATTGTTTGTGTTGTTTATTTTTCAGCCCCAGCAAACAATGAATAGTAGGCTGGGGAAGTGGAAGAGAAATTGGCTGAGGGAAGAAGCGTGGGTTGAATTTTGAGATAATGTAATAGCACAGAAGGCAGTTGTGTCTATTCTATTACTTGGTATTGGATTGTATGAGTGCTGGAGCATGTGATATGTCAATATGGAGAGCTGTGGGCTGTGGAGGCTACACTGTTACGTCCTGTTAGGATCTTTCGAACAGAGATTGCCCTCTGTGCAAGGGCTTAGCGTTTGGCAAGTGTCTAGAACATGCATTTTGATTAAAATTAGGGCTGAGCAGACAGGGTATAGAGAAAATAGGTATAGAGGATCCAGCAAGTGAATTAGTTCTGCTCTTTGAGGCCTGTCATGACAGGATTTTCTCATTGCACCTTGTTTTGTGTCACATGCTACAACCTCTGCTTTTCAGGACTGTAGGAGGTGGAATGACAGGTTGTCTGTGGAAAGCAACTTTGGTGTGGTGTTATGGTTTAAAATATAAAAAAACTCACTCACAATATTAGAAGGAATATACATGTGCAGTATGTACGCCTGTTATGTAAAGATCTCATTCTTGTCTTAGAAATGTATTTCTGCAAATATTGTCAATATATGTAAAATAATGATTAAAGCACAGAAATCTGTAGGAAGTTCCACCATTTCTAGGGTCTAGGGTGAAGTGAGGACTGAGATTAACATGCATTTTGTGTTTGTGTTTGATTTGAACAAAAATAATGCTGATTTGCACAAATTATTTGTGTTAACTCTCTCAAATTCACAGAGATACATTTGATTAATGGAGGAAGGGCTTACCATTATATGCTTCCCAAATAATAGATGCTGCACATGTCCCTGTGCTTAATGCATGACCTCTGCCTCCTTTTAGAGAAGGGCACATTTAAGACTGTACCGTGACGGAGGAGAGCAGTGCACTACAGACACAGAGCAGGAATACTGAGAGTGAAGCGTGTTGAAGAGATATTCAGGAGAGAACCGGATACCTCAGGGGACTGTGAGAAAAGGGCAGAATGAAGTGAGAAAAGTGAGGTGTTGGAGCTCCGAACAGACAGCTGTGGTAAATGTGTGAGTGCGGAGCCAGAGGGGAAGCATAAAAAGCACAGAGGTGATTGTGACTGAAAGTTGAGCAATTAAGAATGATGATTCAATTAAAGAATGAGGCCTCTTTTTGGTAATGCAGCTGGATTCAGGTTAAATTTGTGCCAAGCCAACCTTAGAGGGCAATAGTTAATATGCAAAGAGGTTTTATTCATTCATAATTATTGAGTTATGCTCCTGGTCAGGTCATAAATTATACAAGAGCAGTTCAGCAGATTTATGGGTTAATTTTCAGAAGTTAGTGTCTTGTTCAATTTTGTTGCAACATCCAAAGTTATAGCCGTGTGCAGCAGGTTTTTTCTAAAGTTTTAAATGGCACTCAAACCTTTCTGTGTGGTATAGCAATGTGAAGAAAAGAAATGTCAAAAGTGTGCAATAAATTACCAGTTACAATGTTAGAAAGTAATCTATTTTACTCCCAAACTAAAATTATTACAACAAGACTGCAGGTTGTTCATGACAATCTTAAAAGTCTAAGTTATTTAAACTGCGCTATAAAAGGTTAAAAATACTTAAAAAGTGTCAAAATTTATAAAATGTTATTTTGAAAACTTTGCAATACAAAGCCATCAGTGAAATTATTTGATTAGGAACAGCTTCCAATGTGCACAGGAACGTTTTAAGAACTTGTTTTACCTTATGAGCTAAAAGTCTGTGTATGTGGTTATTATATAATATGATTCAGTAACTTCTGTGCTCTCTTTTAGGATCACCACCACAGTGGCCTGTAACATGGACCTGACCAAGTACCCAATGGACAAGCAGACCTGCACACTTCAGCTGGAGAGCTGTAAGGCCATTTGAAATGTAATAAAGAGAATCTAAACTGTGTAGCTGGTGGGTTTGATTTCAGATGTATCTGATCAAACCCGAGGATCAAACAGACGACTTTCTCTCATCTTCTGAAATTGTGTGAGAGTGTGCATTCGGGAAGACTGCAGCCTCATGTCACACAGGCAGACAGAAACTGAGGGACTAATTTGGGTCATGAGGTATTCTCCTGTGTGAGTTTATGTTTTAAAAATGCTTTTATGCTGTTGTGCAGCTATAGGGAAAACCATATAATACTGGGTGGATTTAGAAAGAGTCACAGGATCATAGTGTACTTTAGCTTGATGACTTGAAGACAGATATTTCTAAGTTTGCCAAGACTACCTAATGCTCACTTTGTGGAGATATTTTAAAGTCTGGTCATAGAAAGTACAAGCTGCACTTTTAGGTTTACAAGTTACATACCCGACCCAAAGTCACTGTCAAACAGATCACAAACAGAGGGCAAAGTAACAGCAACCAGACAAGATATGTCCCAATTTCCATTCATTTCTACTTAAGTAGGACTAAATTTAGGGTAAATCTATATACCACTGTTTTTTCATCATCAGTCTTTTGCCCATAATATCTCTTGATTATAGATTTTCTGTCAGGGGCACACCTTGACCCCATTGTTCAGTCAAAGCAGGTTTAGAAACAGAGTACGTTTGTAATGCAGAGTTTTGCTTCATCTGGGTAAATCAATCCAAACCTGGCTCTACTTGTGCATCTATAAAAAAGCCTTAGCAACGAGCAGGTACTTTAATAAAAAACTGTCCGGTGATTGGATTTAACATCTGTGAGTAACTGTAGTTTTATCCAGTCAGAGCTACACCACTTTTCCATGCTGTACAAGGTAAAAGAATGATTAAGAATCAGGTGATCCACAGATATACACATATTTGTTAGTTATGATTTATGCATAAACATCCAGATGCTTCTGTTTTGTACATTGGAGAGGAGTGTGACAGAACCAGTTCTCACTAAAAGCTACGCTCATGTAATGTGCAGCTTAGTAAAACTGTCCATTAGTGTCTAATTAGGATTACTGTTCCTTAGAAGACTACTTTTTTCTTTTGTGGTAATAAAATATAATTAATTAAAATTATTAAATAATTAAAATTAAATAATTTCTGACTATTCTGATGTCATAATGATACTGTTATTTAATTGGTGCTTGTGGGCTAGGTTTTGTTTGCCTTGTCTTTTATCTAGATCATTAGTAATGGATGCCCTGTGGTCATTTCAGCCTCTGTAACACTGTAAAACATTGGCCTAATTTTTCAACATACTGTACAGTGTATAGCTATCCTTCTACTATAAAAATAGATTGGCAGAAGATATTTAACCAAATGTAGGATTTCTTGGTTCTCAAAACACTTGGGCTTAGCAGTTGTTGTGGCGCTGCAGTATTTGCGTACCAAGTATGGAATATATGAGAGATTAATTAACGTACAAACATGAAATTTTGGGCACGATGCACGAGCAGAAGAGACAGGAGTGAGAAAACACTCCTGTCTCTTCTGCTCGTGCCTCATTGATGTGCCGTCTTGGCTTTCCATCTCGTTTTTGCCTGCTCTGAAATGACAGCCAGCCGGGCTAAGCTAAGTCTGATCCCTGCCAGAAGCCCACCAGGACCTCAGTGCCAAATAAAACATTTACCGGGAGTCCCAGTGCCACTTAGCAGACAAAAAGACATCTGGAAGTTAAAGTTGGGTAACTGAGAAGATGATGGATTGTTCTTGTTCGGCCTCAATAATTTCAGGCTACATATCTGCATCTTTCTCTGTCTGTCTTCCTTCTACTGACACCATCTCACCCACCTGCTCCGTTGCTGCTTTAGCCTATTCCTCATTCCTTCATGAAGTGTATGTGTATGGATTTGTTTTCTTATAATGCTGTGCCAAATGTGGATGCTCTCTGCGCAGGACGATAACTGTTTATGAAAAAGAGAATGTTGAGATCAGGCGTAGCTGTGAAATATTTAATGAGCTTTGACAACATGGGCAAAGGATGTTGTGATCTTCTCCAAAGTTACTGCAGTGCAGTTATCATACTACTGTTAAAAAGTTAAATATAGGTAACTACAGTATATGATTGTTGACAATGAGTGCAATGAAGTGGCTCATTCACAGGACCGATTAGCTGATTTAATACAAAGCTCATTTTCTTTCATTAGACATAATCCAATTAGGTAAAGCAAAACAAAGCTTTACACAACCTGTAAAATACTGTTTAAGAACTTTTTCTAAGAAAAAGCATATGTGTCTTGGAGTCTATGGGGAGAATCTTTTCTGTGGCATATAGGATTTTTCTATGCAAAATGTGTCCACTGGTGGTGTTGGCATCTTAGCAAAGTTAAGTGGGTCTGGAACCCCACCCATTGAGCCTGTTTTCCACCCGAGTTACAACTTCGACCAATTACAATCTTTTATCTAAAACAGGGCGGGCTTTATGCAATGACTGTTAAAAAGTGATACAAATCTAGTTGTTGCATTGCTTTTGCCGGGTCATTTGTTTCTCTGATTGGTTTAATCTGCACCCATTTGTCCCGCCCCAGAAAATCTAACTCGGTTCAAGAGAAAGCAGAAAGTTTATTTTTCAGGCAAGCAGAACGGTGCCATATCAAAATCTTATAATACATGCTATTCTAGCAGTGGTGGGGCCACCAATTTACCACTTTTTACAGCATTAAAGATATACTACATGTGTATGTTAATGAGAAGTAATGTAATGCAATGAAGAATAAAACATCACTCAGGACACTGTTCCAAGTGTGGGTCTTATGATGCCACTGATAAAGTCAAACGTTTCCCCCAGAAGCATTTGAATGTAACTCTTTTAAAGCTATTACAAGGGATGTCATTTCTGATCTGTGTCTCTTAATTCCTACATAAAGTCAGGGCTTTAGGTCGGAAAAAATAATGAGTTGAACTAGTAACAACAGCTTCATATTAGAGATAAATGAGCAAGACCTTTCAGCTTTAAAGTCATCACTGACCTTCATTAGACGGCTCTGTTCTGAGCGCCTCTGGCTCAGTCCGGTCAATAACATACTACACGCCGTATGGGGTTAATGTGGATTAATGAGCATTTCAACAGATTACAGAGGTACAGCCCTTGTGTTACATATTTCACATCAGCTTTTTTCTTGTTCTCTTGCTCCCTCTGCAGATAACAAAAGGAAATACAGCGATATGTTTTTGATAATCACACCTTTTTATGAGCATTTTGGATATTGTTTCTTCACAGTAACAAAAGCAGTAGTGCTCCTTTGTAGCTGTGGCATATTAACATGCATGATTAGTCTGTGCTATGAGGCAGCTTGATACCAACCTGTTTTGTTTCCTTTGTTTTGTGACCCCCTTTTGATGAACACATTGAACACAACAAATGCATTTCCATTAGAGAGTCTTGAAAAAAAAAAAAAAACGATGTGTTCAAAAGCACCCATGAAACATTAAAACATTCAGGCTTATTAGAGGTAACATAGCCTTTTGAACTTAAAATCCCTTTGGATTGTTAGTGCTTTTTTGTGCTGACATGTGGCAGTGGAGATAATTTATTTTATACTATGTATAGCAATCCTAAACAGACACCATCCTACGCAGTCCCAGCTGTTCGTAGAATTGCTACAACAGAGGAAAATGAAACTATTTTTAAGTTTTATTACAAGACTCATGAGCATCATCATCATTGCTGTCAGTATAAACAATAGCAGCACTGAAGGTTATTCCAACTGCTCTAAGTAAACCTGTTACTGAGCAATGCATTATAAGGCAATAATGGGCTATTGGTTTTCTAATGCACCAACAGTTATGACCTTGTTAAACAGTTAGTGCAGAGTTGTTTGTTTGCATAGGGCAATATTAGTGTTGGATTTAGATTATGCACAAGCAATTTTTAATGTCAAATGGGAATGTCTCAAAGCTACAGCTTAACAACAGAGAATTTAGGCAAAAATGAGCAATATTGGGCTCTCTAACCCAAACTGAGGCTCCATGAACCTATAATAAGGTACCACAGTCATTATCAGTCAGTGATTAAAGATTAATTTACCCGTTAAGTTAATTTGGCCCAGATGAGGCTTAGTGGGGACAAATCTTTTGACATCTTTAAATGATGAGCTTGCAAATCTGTATTTTTTTAAACTTGTTGAGTGACTGGATATTTTTTGTGGCACTTTTGTTTAAAATACAGGCACCTTGTTTTTTTATTTAACCTTTATTTATTAGAAAAGTCCCACTACGGGGGAGTCCTGGCCTCAAGGGTAAATGTCATCTGAGTAACCCAGGTTAAAATACAGTTAAAATAGATCAGTCTAGTAGTAGGTTTTTCTACATTTTCTTTGGTCATGCCATGTAAGGTGTTATAACCCTAGTAGTATACCAAAGAGCTAAGGTCTGTTTGGTTGCCTTTGCCTTTTTAAACTGGTTTTCCCAAAACACTTCTATGACTGACACAGCTCCAGTGAATACTGTAAAATTTCTACCATGACTTTTTGAGTCAATATTTTGTTATTGCAAATGATTGTAAAGTGATGTTAAATAGAGAGGTGTAAAGGTATAATTTTGGACTGTCTGGTCTTGTCACATTAGCATATTACAAGAACAACATGCACCAGTATCATTGTTTTTTAAACATTAATTACCTTGACATTTTAAAATCCTGGTCCTCCTTGACGCTAATGCTTATCAGTTTATATCTCTTTGTAATTTTTGTGCCTTTTGAAATGGAAAAATTGTCTCTACATAAGCACTGTATTATATAAATGACTCCAGTCTATCAACAAGTGAATATTGGCTGTACATTTCATTTATAACATCTTTTCATAAAATGTTGTCCCCTATTTGTTTGCAGGGGGTTATAACATCAATGACGTCATGTTTTACTGGACCAGAGGAAATGAGTCTGTCAGTGGGTTGGACTCACTGCAGCTTGCTCAGTATACCGTCGAAGACCACTACACATCTGTCTCTGAGGCCATTTATGAGACAGGCAAGTAAAACCACAATTCATTTCTCTATGCTTTTTTGTACTTTGAGTAATTTAATTTATTACACATTTGTTTTATTTCTGTTAAAGGACACTATCCCAAGCTGGTCTTCCACTTTGAGCTGAAGCGGAGCATCCTGTACTTCATCCTGGAGACCTATGTCCCATCAAGTCTGTTAGTGGTCCTGTCCTGGGTCTCCTTTTGGATTTCTCTCTCCTCTGTTCCAGCACGCATTTGTATTGGTAGGAAGAACTTTGAATTATGATCATAAAGTTTAGATTATTAGCATAAACTTAATGATGCTGAAACTATTTGAAATGCTCATTGTTCAAACCACACTTTTGAGCTTGAGTGCTGCCTCCGTTTGTGAATAATCTGTAAAAACATCAAAAGTAACATGAGGACACCAGCCAACTAACAAACACAGCCGATAGCAGCATGGCTAAATTGAGCTTGTTCATAATGATGGCCATTAAATGAACTGAATATGTACACTTGCACAGTTTGGAGTGTGCATTGTTGCCTACTGCCAATTGATAATGGCTTACCAAATTTGTGCATTGATGGAACAAAAATGGAGCACAGAGACAAACGTACTTACTGGGACCAGATCCTTTGGAGAAATCTAAAATAAAAAAATAAATAGATACCAATGTTAAAAATGTCTGTCATCTTTAAGAGCCAGACTTATTGCTATGCAATAGCAGAGAAAATTAAATCTCATTAATTTCTTTGAAGATGTAAGCTCTAATGTCTTAGTAAATATTCGTATCATTTGAGGGTGGGAACTTAGTGAAAGGTCATTGAGAGTTGACCTCACATTTCGGTAAGCTTGTTCGTTTGGAGTATTTCTAGCTTCTAGTTTGACTGGTTATTCAAAAAGACAAAACTTGTTAGCAATCTATTGGTTTTCAATATTGTGAGATTCCAAAATAACTTTAATGACCGCCACATGGAAACACTACTTGCTTATATTACATGGTGGAAAAGTTGCATTATGAATCACTCTTCAAGACTAAATATTAATTGATAATGTGATGGTTTATTTATTTTTTGTTCAGTTTTGAACACATTCTCTGTTATTTGTTGACTTTAATACCAACAATGTTGAGAACTGACATTTTAAAACTGTCAAGAAAAAACTGTTTTTAGTTAGTTTTTCTTGTAAACAATAAACTAAAAAATGTATGTTTTGTGTCCTAGGGGTGACCACAGTGTTGACCATGACCACTCTGATGATGGGAGCCCGGACCTCACTGCCCAATGCCAACTGCTTTATAAAAGCCATTGATGTTTATTTGGGAATCTGCTTTAGCTTTATCTTTGGGGCACTAATCGAGTACGCAGTGGCCCACTTCTGCACCCTCAGTCACACCGACGCGCACATGCTAATGGTGAGATCTTCTGACGAGACTGTGGTGATTTTATATGGGGTATGTTATGTGGCAAATACAAAAATAATTCAATGTTTCATATGTTTTCCAATGTTATCACAGCTCTCAACATAAATCTATTTTACCTATTATACAACAAGCCATCAATTCTAATTTCTGATTTCTGTGGTGCATATTGCCAAGGCTGTAGCTCAGCAGAAAGCAAGAAAAGAATGTATTAAACTGACCAGTCTGATAAAATTTTACTTTATCTGGTCTGTTTAGATGACATTCTGAACCCTGGATTAGTAATACAAGAGATTTGTCCAAGATTTATTTGAGGATATAATTTAAACTTAATAAAAAAAAAGAAAAAAAAAGAGAGAGTTCAAGAAATTCAATCATGTTCTACTACAAAGCTTTTGCACTTATTGTGTCTGGTGCATTTACAGTACACCCACCACGTGCATGACATGGACGATGAGATCAACGGCATCCTCACCACCATCTCGAGCCACGCTAGTCGGGCCAAAAGACGCAAGGAACAGGCAGCTGCATCTGCTCCGGCCCCCTCTTCCACTGAAATGACTGTGAGCCCGTCCAGCCCCTCTGGCAGTGAGCCCAAACCTGAGCCATCTCCCCCAGAGCCCACCAACTGGTGCCTCACCGCACTGACCACCGTCCGCAAAATGCTCCGCTCCGTAAGATGTTGTCACATTGAAAACCCCCATCACATAGACAACTACTCCAGAATCACCTTCCCCTTGTCCTTCGTCATGGTCAACCTCCTCTACTGGACATATTACCTGTACTTTTAGCATTTTCTGGAGCTCAGAGAGTGGTTGAGTTTGTTTGTAGACATGAAGTGTATTTCGCTGTATGTATGTACAGTAAGTGTTCTTCCGGTGTGCTCTGTTTATCATTTCTACATCCAAGATCACAGCTACATTTAAGCTCCCATGACACATTATTCTGATGTACAGTCACTGCTCCATTCTGAGTGCAGCAGGTTACCCAGCTGATAATAATTTAGAGCAACAACAGAAGTGAAATTTCTTTATATATCTCTGCCTCTTGACAGCTTGAGGTATAGTTACTCAGACAAACATTCATATCAGATCCTAAAGGAGCCCTTACATTATCAATCTCTAGTATCTATTACCTAATATTAAACTAAAGCTATTTATTATTATTAACAAATTATTTGAAGACCCACTAAAGGAAGGGTACATGTCACTTCTGCGACAAGTGACCCCTAGGTTCTTAGTAAAAGTGATTAGTTTTACCATTTGTTAATTGTCCTTGAATGGCTCAGTGCAGAGCGTCTTGCATTACTTTTAACTAAGGACTATTCCTGTTACCTTAGTATGTTTAAACATGGACCAATTATTGGATGGTTTAAGTTGAAGTAATTTGTGACATCACAAGATCCCAGTCTAAAAGCCATTTTCAATCTGAGGGAATTAATCTTGAAAAAAAATGCTTCACTAGAATGCATCTTTGGTCTTTGTGACTTTGTAGACCAATATGTTACATACAAATATGTTCAGTGTCCAACTTAACTTAGAAACAATAGTAAACAGCAGGTTGGTAATCAGATGCACACTCAGATTTCCTGTTATAATGCCAGCTTGTACATCCACCACCCTAACCAATGTTCTTCTTAACAAAAATGTTGTATATACAGTATTAGGCTCTCAACCTGATTGTACAACACTGACACACAATTTATCTTCTGCATTAACATACAGTACAATGCCCTGATCCACATTATATGACAGTGACTGTACGTCAGCATATTACAGTCTGGGATGACAACATGTTATTATTGTAGTGTATACACTGGGTTATTTTAGGGAAGACAAGTAATTAAAGATCTGTTTTATATTTTATTTATGTGCCCTGCTTTACATTTTAACCCGGTTTTGAAAAATGATAGACATGGAACAATTTGATGCTAAGATTCAATTGATTCTGTCTCAAGTTTAAATGAAAAAAACCTTGGCTTACAAAGATAAAACGCCTCGGCCCATATTTATTTTAAGTCAGCGCCAGGCTCTCACGGTCTGACAACGCTGAAGATGGATCGGTAAGTCAAGGCTTCATGACAGAAAGCACTAGCATTGTCGCGGGAGAGCAAATGCCCATTCTGCTTTGATACACCGCGATGATGAATTGTTCATTGATATTTTACAACTTCATTTTCCTTTCGCTGCCTGCAGGTACGACGCTTAGTGTGAAATGGGAATAATGTAATGGATGAGCAAAAGGAAAGACAAAGGAGGTGGAAAACATAACTATCAGCAATGGAGAGCTGCGTTAAGAAATCCACTCTCAGAAAGACAGCCATTTTCTTTTGAAATCTCTTCTCTCTGTGTCATTATGGGTCTCATTCATTAAGCAGTGAGGTGTTTTGACACCTGCATTTATTTTTTTTACAGTGACACTGTAAATGTAGTGGCCTTTGGACCATGCGGCAGCCAACAGTACAGTATTGTGATGTTTTCATCCACTTCTCATTTCCAAAGCATAAAATAACCGACCGACCGAGTATTATATTTGAGTGAGGTGCTGAAAATAAGTTCTGAATTTCTTCAAAATAGCAACTTAATGCAACTTGAAGCAAATCACAATTTCTTAAATAGTTTAACTGTATCCTTCTTTGTCAAATTTTATTCTGTTGTCAGCTCAGCACCTCTGGCTGAACTCCAATCTCCCATGGCAAACTCTAGGGTTTTTGTCCCCTCCACTGCCCCAACCGGCTTTGTCTTACCCAACAAAGTCACAATTAAGTTAACACAGGGACCTACGGCAAACCCAGTGCATCAACAGAGGACGTCAAAGGGCATCATGTTTGATCAATTTGTATTATTCAACTCTATGCCTTGGAAATCAGAATAGTTTGGTATCTGTCATTCACCGGAGAATATGTTTTTGGGGTTAAGGCTTGTATACTTTAGGTGTGCCATACACAGAACACCTTGAGGGATATCTTCTTTGTATTCTAGTAATATTTATATATGCAGTTGCTGCTGGTAATGCTTTTGCTGTGCTTTCTTAGCAGTAGTCCGGCTTAGACGTTCGAGTGATTTGAACACGAATGAAACGGCCATCGTATTTCATCAGGATGTCATATATGTCGTCATAGAGTATGTTTATTATCCATATGGAAGAATGCCTGGATATGCTTCGCTTCTTTTCTGGATTTATAAAGAGATGTGTGCTGATGTGTTTGGGACTAGTGACACGAACCAAAGAACCAAAGATCCTAATTTCATTTCGCTCCCTCGTTTCCCTTTAGCTTTTGATTTTCTGCAGTGTTACCCCCGTGTGTTTATTATCCATCTGGGAACACTCGAATAGCATGCAACCATCGAGCAAACGGACAGCTCTTTCACTGCTCAGATACGAGAACACAGTGTTCAGTTCAACAGCACAGATGCATGTTTATTTATTGCTGTATTTAGTATTGTTGTGATTCACCAGACTGGATTTAACCGTCCATTTCCGAGCTTTTGTTTGTGCACTCAGCATAATGACTCCACGGATGCTTTATTGCCTTTTAAAACATTTTTTTTTTCAATGCAGTTCTTAGTTTTTTTTTTTTTATGTCACACTCTACTGATTTCTGATTGCTCTTCTTGCCTGATGTTACTAGATAATTTCAGTTCAGTTCCTTGTGCATGATTACAAGTGTAGCTTTTGTTTCTTCTATTTTTAGTTTAAGACAATGGATATTTTACAATGCAACTGTCTTTTTCACTAAGTGTCAAAAACATTTTGAGTTTTTCTTAACTTTCTTCTTAAGAGGACAAATGAGTGCCTCCGGGGTTTGTAAGTGCTAACCTGTGGATAAACTCACTGGCTTTTGGGTTATATACAATAAAGCACCACGGTTGTATTGTGGATAGTAATGTTTCCCAGTGTATATGAACTAAACAACGAGAGAGTTTCTGGATAAAATATGTAGGATTTCTTAGCAAAGATGAACCATACATGGTTTAAGAGTGTTTCTTTGAGACACACTCAACAGTAACTGTAACTATGGAAGGAATATTACAAAAGACAAAGCTTGAACATTATAGAAAAGGCTGTTGGTATATCTTTGGAAGCAGAAAACGTTGACATTAGAAGGGACAAGAGCTCCTGGTTGACTGCACTTTCTTGTGCTGGGAAGTGCATGTACTGTATAATAAATGCCTCACAGCTCCTGGGGTATATTCTTCATGTGAAATGTATTTATACACTGTAGTAATAATATAGTTATTATTATAGGCATTTGGTTTGCTTAACCCCTTGTAAATAAATGGTAACACTATGCATGTTTATTAGATGTATGAATATGAACGATAGCAATAAAAGAGAGTTTATGTGCGACACTTTTTATGGGGTTATTACATTTTGTTGTTTATGTTTTTTTATGAAGTGTGTCACAATGCAATATTACCATATTTATGTACATATTAGAGAAGGGATTGTTATGAATCATATGTTATTACAATTGGCAAGGGACAATGCAAGAATGGGATCAGTTTTACTTCCACTTAAATACAACACATGCTTTTATACTGGGCTCACTTTTATACGTCACATACGTTATAGCTGTTCATATGAAAGGCTGGAAAGCAAAGGTGTATTCTTTAATTCTTTAAAACAAAGGAATAATAATATCTAACAAAATAAGACAGCTTCAGTGAGTGATCACATCTGATAATGTGTTAAAGGTTGATCTATTTATTTAATTTGCAATAACCTATTTTACATGAAAACTTCAAATAACAGAATAGAGATCCTTAACAAAATGTCACAGAAGGTATGTTCATATTAACAGTGTTATTTGATCTACCCTTCAAACTAGAAAAGAAAGATCAATAAGCAACAACCCCGCAGGCAAATAACAAGAAAATATACAATTAGTTCAACTGCAATGATGTCTTAAACTACAGTAAGTCAAACAAAACAGCTGTACTTTGCCTGAAGAAATGCAAAACAGGATGTGTTTTGGAGACGTGAAGACAGCGGTGTCCCAGTGTGAGTTTCAGATGTGTCTAAAATCCCTGCAGCTGCCTCAGATCTGAGTCAGCACAACACACGGGATGGGCTCTTCTGAGAGAGATACTTTAGTTATTTATAAAAGAGGATTCTTACTGGCCTCGTTCAGCTGCTGCAGCATAATTCCTTCGATTGCAGCAGATGTAAATCGAAACAAATGGTAACTCACTAAAAAGTAAAACCAACAAGAGATACTGAATGTGTCGGACCAGATCTTCTTCAACCGTTTAGTGTTTACTGACATTGATAACTGTGAGCTCCACTAAAGATTGTCTCTGATGTTGGTGGAGAGCTCTGAGACATCGATTCACAGTCTTGACTCTGATCCCAGCTCAGCCATGGGTTTGAATACTCTAGTTGTAGTTTCTTACACAGGGTTTGTTCCTTCTGGCATATTTCTATAACAACAAAGCTCTAGTTTCTATCCCCTTGATGTCAAACTCAAAGTTAGTTTAAATCTGGCCCATTGTAAATTTTATAGTTCGTCTATAATACATTTTATTTTATAGTTATTGTTCATCCATAGCCATTTCATGCATTTATACTTGGTTAAAATGCATGGAAGTGGGGTAACAAAAAGTCTAGACAAAGACAATTATTTGTATGTATGACATTTATTTTACATTCTGACTTAAGAAATGTGCGTTTGGTTGGCCCCTTACCTCAGACCCCGAACAAACAAGTATTGCATTTTTGATAGCTGTATTTTCCAACAAATATCACATCACAGTCCCTCTGCTTTGCAAAAACATTAACTCTTACCTTTAAGCAGCTCAAACTGAAGACAATATGGTTGTTACTGATGTGAACTTGTCCTTTTGAACCCGAACCATGTGAACAGTCTCTGTGTGTTTCATGGCTGTGATAAATTCATGAACATCAGACACATCGCTGACAAGACGGAGCACACGACTGAGCTCTCTGCAGGAGTCTGGATTGAATCTAGATTGAAACTCATCACGTACCAGTTGTATCTTTGCACGAGAGCAGCTGGCGGATCATGTGAAGGGGGAGATAAAGGAATGCCAAATAAATTGTGCAGTTGTCTATTTTATACACTGCCATGTTCTGAAAACAGAAGGTAAAGGCCAAGAGAAATGAGTATGTGTTTTGTTATTGAACTAGCTCTATCTGAGTCAAATCAACCATATCTTAATGAGATATGTCCAAAGTCAGCTAATTCTACAGTCACACTGCTAATTTAGCCTGTTTGTCCCCAGGTCTTACATGAATATCCCAAAGGCATTGCATAAATAGTTTTCTAATGAGGTGTAACAACAAGTGGCCTAGAAGTGGTCAGAGAAGCCAAAATCTGTAAGTTAATGTGCTCTTTTTTTAAGTAAGGCTAAGAGAATTACTAATCTCAATAATCTGAGTGATTAGTAAAGAAAAAAAAATGTTTAAGAGGAAGGGGAAAAAACATAATACTAAAAAAGTAATAGCAAATCTGTGGATTTATATTACATTAACACATTAAAACTAAAATATTATAGTTGCTTATGATTATAATAGATGGCTAGAAATAAAGGTAAATGCATAATGTAGTCAAATATGATTGTGTTTAAATGTTCAAAATTCTTTAATAAACATATATAAGTCTTAGCCTTAAATGCCAGACAAACAAAGTTCACCAAAAGTGACGCTGAGAATGTGAATAAGGTAAAGTGCAAGTGCCAAATGGATAAATTACATTGTGCTACTTCAATTGCTTGGCCTTACTGCCATATTTTGGGGCAAACATTCAGTAAAACACATTTTAAATTTTACATGATGATGCACTGCCTTGCTTCACCACAAGAGGACAGTGCAGCTTCACATTTAATATCTCAGGGCCACTGCAGTGCACTAGGAGCTGCACCGAGGAGCCAGGAAACATAATAAGATTCAGTCGTGTTGATGAGGGGAGAGAGAGCATCAGCCCCAATCAGAATTTATTGACAGCGCTCTTTAATGTTTTAAGAGGATTACAGCTGTGTTCGGATGTTGTCTAATTCCTTGTGCTTCGTTCTTCTCGAGGGAAGTGCAGATGCTGTCAGTGGGAGATGCAGGGGAATAAATGATGATGGAGTTTATCTTAGGTGATAGGCATTTTGCATTTAACTATCCAATCCAGTTTTGCCACAGTCGACAAAGGATGCCAAAACTATTAAATACTTTACTGTCTGAAATGAATAGTCATAGTAATCTGTTTATTTCTGAAGCATGCAATTCGCTTTCCTGATGACTATTGTTACATAAAACACATAATCAATTTTAATGCTATAGTCCAGGTTTCATGTGAAACATTAATGATAATAAGGATTCCCCCATATTTAAAGCAGCAAACATGTACTTTGTCAAAGCATGCACCATATAAGAGGACTGCAAACTACTACCAATATTGCAAGAAATATGACTGCAATGTATAGGTGAGACAAAGATATATGGCAATGTCCTTTTTTGTAGAGCCTCCTTCTGGGCCAAACAAACCCTGATCCATCAAGGTTGAACTGGGACTTGGCCACATGATGTTAATGCAGAGCCTGTGGTTCTCAGGTGTGCCCCCCAAGGGTTGGACTTACTTTTCTATCACATCCCACAGTTTCTTGTTGTTTAACACTTTCAATTGTATGCTCAGGCAAATGTTCTCTCCCGAAAGTTCGAATCATGCACAGATGAACTGAAGCCGTAATACTGTACCCCATTTCTTATTGAAATACGCTTATTCTTTGTGGGAAAAAATTATCACTTGGATAACTAATTACTTGGCAGGTAAAACAAGTAAATTTTCCGTTGGGGATTACTAAAGTCATTTTTTTTTTTCATTGAATACTGCACATTTATGGATGTGTATAATGTATCTGTGGGTTAAATGAATTTGAATATGAGTCTGACAAATTTTGAGTTAATTGCAATATGTTACCAGTCCAAGTTGTGAAGACACAGGTACTGCTGTCTTTGTTTTGAGATGTGTGGATAGGTTTAGGGTCTCGTCATCACAATGTGGCCCACATTAGCGTTCACATACTGTATTACCTAACAAAATGTTCTAAGATTTCATTACATGTACATATAGTCATTAAGGAGACACTTGACAGTATCATTAGCATTAACACTGCCTCAGTTATCTTCCCTTTCAAACATATCCTATTTATACTGAAACATTTAGTCAAATGCAATTTATTCATTCTCGGTTGTGTTGTAGAAAAGAACAGTAAGAGAGAAAAATTCATACTTGACATGTTCTGAGAACCATGGAGCTGCTGCTGCTGTTACATGACCTCAAACCCCCCTGCAGATGCTTTAGTCCCAGTTGTTTTGTCAACTCAATGAGTCTTTATAACAGAATTTACACAATAATAGTCCAGGCCTCCTTAAATGTCAATATTATGCTATTAGCATTAGCAATTCTACCTCAGATCACCCAATCCCTGTGGTTATTCCAATATACAGTAGCACCAACCATAACTAAGTCATGAACAAGACCAAGACAAGATAATTTTTATAGAAACAAAAACTAATAGAGCATTCACATTGACCTAAAGTATTTTGTGTAACTTCCACTCCACGTCATTTACACATAAAATCTGCTTCACTGATCGAGGCAAGGCAATTTTATTTCTATAGCACAATTCATACACTGGGTAACTCAAAGTGCTTTACAAGAATAAAAGACAATTTACAAGATTTAGATTAAGAAACATTAGAAAAATTCAAAACATTTTAAAAAGAAGAGTGCAGATAAAAAAACACTGCGGAGCTAAAGAGGAAGGTTTTTAACCTCCCCTTGAACATTGTTAAAGTTGAGGCTTGTTTTACTTCATCTGGGAGGCTGTTCCAGGTTTTTGCTGCATGAAACTTAAACCCTGCTTCACCCTGTTTAGTTCTAACTCTGGGCACGAGCAGAAGGCCTGTCCAAGATGTTCTCAGAGTCCGAGGAGGTACATAAGCAACTAGCATGTCAGAAATATATTCTGGTGCTAAACCATTAAGAGACTTGTAAACCAGCAGTGCTGTTTTAAAGTCTATTCTCTGAGCAACAGGAAGCCAGTGCAGAGATTTTAAAACTGGCGTAATGTGGTTGTACTTCCTGGTTTTGGTTAGAACCCGAGCAGCCGCATTCTGAATAAGCTGCAGCTGTCTTAACCCTCGTTTTGAGAGACCAGTGAGCAGGCCTTTACAGTAATCTAACCTGCTGGAGATAAAAGCATGGATAGGTTTCTCTAAGTCTGGTTGAGACATCATCCCTTTGACTCTGGCAATGTTTTTAAGGTGATAAAAGGTGCAGATGATGTAATTGACTTTATGTGACTGTGGAAATTTAAGTCTGAGTCCATGATGACCCCTAGATTTCTAACCTGATTTTTAGATTTTAGAGAAAGAGACTCGAGGTGACTGCTGACACTTTCTCTTTGTTTCTGTGGCCCAAAGAGGATTAGTTCAGTCTTGTTTCAGTGAATGGATTGGTCCATTTTCACCTGCTGTTTCACCCCACATGTCAGGGCCATTTGGTCTGATACACAGTTACCAACCGAAACAAAGTACTTCCTTTCTTCAAGATAGGACTGAAACCATTTAAGGGCAGTTCCAGTGATACCTATCCATTCCTCTAATCTTTGTGACAGGATTCAATGTTCCACTGTATCAAACTCAGCACTCAGGTCCAACAAACTTGGTAAACACAAGTGAGAGGCTTCCTTCCACCTGCTGGTTACTAGCACTAGTTAAAGCTTGTGTCTTCTAAATCCATGAGCAGGATAAAAGAGCACCAAAACTAGTCTTAGGTGCAAAAACCCTAAATCAGATCTTTAGGGAGCATTAAGCAGAGTTTTATGGCACGTGGCACTTATTTAAATACAACTGAGTTACTGTTATAAATTATTCAAATATAGATTGAATAATAAAAGTGGGAGCCCAGAGTGGAAACACTTTGTTGTGGTACCTGCAAACTGCTGTGAGCTGAGCCAAAAATAACTTTACTTACTCCTTATGGCCCATTCTGTGTCAATCAGATCTCCTTGTAATTTGCAAATTTGGGACCATTGGGACCATTACCCAGCAAATTGGATTTCTCTCAAACCTTTTAAGCAGTCGTTGTTCAGCCCACAATGTTTAACACACTTCCTGGTCTTTATTAATGGAGAATATTGAGTTTTCAAAATGAAGATCTATGGACCACAAGGGGCTAAAGACAGGACTTTATATGGTCACAGTAAAAGCAAATGGACAGAGCTATCGTACAGTACAGTATGAAATGTCAGGTGGATAGTTCTGTGATTAGCTGCACATATCAAAATGACCTCATTTTATTATGCTCATATTATTAAACTGCCATGACTCAGCACATCTGAGTCAAACAAAAAATGTTTAGTGAATAATTAAAAACAAATCAAAATGTTAGGGTTAGATTGGCCAAATATGGAAGCCACATCTGTAATTGTGTAAAATGTTTAAAGTCAAAATTTGATACACACTCATCGTAAGTCCTGATGATCTGTGCAATGTTAAAGTGCACTGTGCACTGCCACAACACAGGAGCCTTAAAGCAATTGCCTCTTGTAGGAACTGTGGCTTTATGTCATGTGCTATTTTCACAAGAGGAGCAGTCTACAACAGAACAGAGAACAGCACTGACACTTTCTTTATAACAAGGCTTATTTTTAGATTTTGTTTTAATTGTGCCAAAGTTTGCAAAACACAGTTCAAGAGTATTGTGTGTTGTTTAGTGCTGCAGCTATCAATAATTTTAGTAATCGAGTAATCTCTTGAGTAACGGTTTGATTAATCGAGTAATTGGATAAATAGCAAAACTGCATATTTTTTAAAAGTCAGCACCACAGTTCAAATAAACAGATATAATGGATTTCCGGTTTGAAATAACATTAACATGTATTTATTCTTAATTGCACAACCATTGGCATTGTGATGGCACTTCCCTTTCACATTATACTGTATGTGCATTATGAATGCAAAAAAACAAAAAAAAAGAACTGAGACTAAAAGGCTATTAAATAAGAACATTAAATGCTGTCTAATATGTGTCTAGTATGACAATACATTATATTGCATGTCGAAATATTGAAATTTACTTTTGTATATTTCAATGCATTTCAAATGCCTTAAAATAAATAATCTCAGGCTCAGCCTAAAGCATGGCATTAAATACACATTTAAAATATAAAAAATAAAGGTTAATCTAAAAGCTGCCCTGAAAATTTTTAAAGCGGATACAATCGGCGTATTCGTTTCGGATTACGTTTTCACAGAAAGTCAAACTTGTGCCTCTAACGTGTTTTATTTGAACCTGTTGTGTTCAGTTTAAAGACATATCACGGTCGCGCTGCTCTCCTCCGAAAATTCGCAAACCATTATGGTCTATTTGACCGTCTAACGATCACCGCGGCTCACTGCTGTTACTAATGCATTGTGGGAAACTTTGAGTGCACGACATTTCAGTCACTAGACATTCGGACACCACTACAAAATGGCTGCTGAGTGTGTTGATTTGGACACAGCCTCAGCCTGCCTCACTTGTTGTGGTTTGTGTACACATCTGAATATCAACGCAGGACAGCTGTAAAGGAGCACCATACTCCCAGTTTGAAAGTAGCCACACTAGGCCCGGTCCACTCTTTGTTGTCTGTGCACTTCTCAGATACAGTCTTTACTAGTTTACAATTGCAATAGGTTTCTCGTGTCAGTTTGTTTCTACTTAAAGTGACCAGTGCTCTTTGTTCTGTTCCAACTTCTCAGGTGTGCTGCATTGGGGCACTGTGGGGCTTTGCCCTTAAGAAGAAGAACTAGTTTGGACCCAGTCCATAAACCAGACAGCTTTTGCCAGCATTGGAAAGGAGCACAACTTGGTCACAAAGACTTACTGTAGATGACATTGTAACAGACTCTGGCCTTCCACGCACAAACTCAGCCTCAAAGTTTTATCATCACTTTATTTCTTTTGAGTTGTAAAATAATGCTTAAATGATCACAATACGGTTTTACAGAGCAAATAGTTTAACATGTCATTGGAGACACTAGTGTTCTTCAACATATTTAATTGTTTTTTGGTAACGCACCGTGGAAATACGTTGTCCGGCAACAGACGTGTTTCAAAGGGAAGGATTCATGTTGGCTCTTGATTACTGCACTGCTTTTCTGGTTGTGGTTTATGTAAAATCATCTCTATTGAAATAATCTCTCTTTAAAGAGATTATTTCCCATTTGCTCAGTCCTATAAAGAGGCATGCATATAGCCCTGTATGCTTTTGCATATTATCTCCATTATTTTAATATTTCCTGCTGGGAGAGTTTGGGCAGGCAGACTATAAAAGGTGATTAGGGGGATCCCCTGCAGCTAAATGTGGCCGTAAATGGAGAAAATGTTAAAAAGTACAAATTCACCACCATACGCAGTTCAAACTAGGAAATGTGTTTGCCAGTCTTCCACAGTGATAACTATTGTTGTATTTAGTGAAGCTAAAGTGCCATTAACATGGCCAGAAAGTGAATCATTGACATTAAGCAATTTAGTTTTCACTCAGTGAAAGACAATCTAAGACACAATCATTTCAAGCGTTGCCTCATTTTGACAGTACGTCTTATATAATAGATGTGGAAACTCACTGCAGTTGTAAACGAGGTCTCTGCTGTCTTTCTCCTCACATTGTTATTATCTTTGTACACAGTAGGAGTCACAAATTATGCATTTGTGAATGTTTGCATGTGATGTTCCCAAGAGACAACTTGTAAAGCTGTAGTGGGAAGTAGAAATAATGCTAGAATTTAAAATGGGAACTTATGGACATTAAATGTAAGTTTGGCTTATATTTTGGATAAAAAAGTCATGCATCAGTTTCCATTTGGTTATCACTTTCAGTCAAAGTCAAAAACCCTGCATTCTTTACTCCAAGATATGCATTTGTTCAGTTGGCTTCGTCCCAGAGCACATAAAAGGTTTCTACTTGGTTTAGATCTACTGATGCTGTGATTTATGAACTACTTTGAAATCCACATTAACTTTTAACATAAAGCATTAGACAAAAACTGAGAACTGTGAGTTGTTAAAAGCTTTCTAACCATGTTACTTAGAAAGTAGCAGTGGTAATTAAAGAAGCCACTGTGAATCGGCAGTTATAAAAGAATATCTAGAAATCTGCTTGTGTCTGTTAAGTGTCTTGACAGTGGCAGGTTATTCCAACTTTCAGTCACAGCTTTTGCAGTTATATACATTTGGGCAAAGTTAGGCATATGATATAATATAAAATTGAATTTGAATTGAATTGAAAAGCAGCTAAACAATATACTTAAAATATATATATTATATATTATATATATTCAGATCAACAGCAAAAAACGTTAATATTGGGTCTGAGTTGACACTGCCAATACAAACATACAGTACTTGTTGTTAGGCTCCACGGCTCCGCGGCTCTTTGGTTGGGTAAATCCCTACCTGGGTGTGATTCATTTTGTGTAATGTAGTATGTGCAATGTATTCAGTGCGTAGTAAGTGTGTTCCAATGCAACAAATTAAAGTTACATTATCTTATATAGACTGTGACATTCGTAATAAAAAAGACATTGTGGCCTGAATTCCCAATATCGGCAGTAATCTGCTTACTTTGCACCGCTGCCTTCAGTCATTCTGTTTACAATCATTCACAACAGACTTATCAGATGGAGACTCCTCCCTCCAAACCTTATCTGATGCAATTCACCATAAAAAGCACAGCCTTTGCCTCTCACAAACCCACGTCTATAGCCCCCCACTTACAGATGGCAGCAGAATGACAGCGTTTAGCCTCCATTGAAAGCCCCACGCTGGGTTTGTGCCCCGCTCCCTTATCTGCCCTCAGATCTGTGTTTCCCCTATGGCCCGTGAGCACCGTGTAATTGGGCTCAAATTGGAAGCGAGATCTGAGCTTGTTTATGTAACAGGCGTTCGGTGTGATAACACAGCTGACTGTCTGGATCAGTTTCGATTCTTCTTCTGACCTGTGTCCAGAGCTGCTGTGAGGCTGGGGGATGGCAGCGGATGACGTCTTTGTTCGAGATTTTGAAACAGGGGAAAACGTGACTATTATCTAAAAGGAGGTGGTCATGTAGCTCTGGCCTTTGATGCTGCAGCTGCTGGCGTCTATGCTTTAGCTGGGTATTAAAGCTATTTTGTTCTCCTTACCTTTTTATTTTTATAGCTCACTGTTTTTGCACTTACATCTGTGTTGTTACTTTCAATAGTCTAACAAATAACAAATAGTCTTGATTATAAACATGGGATAATAATGTTTACAATAGAAACATAGGACATTTTTATTTCAAAAATATGTGACCTCTACCGTGACCTTTACCAACAGAGAAAAGACTACTTGCCCAAAAACATTTAAAGGTGGAGTGAGTTGTTTTTGGTGACAAAGCATTTCAAACCTCTCCTTTCTAAGCATACCTATGGTAGCCCTGCTGGGACATTTTTTTGTTAAATAAAAAAAAAAATAAGAATAGAAATGTAGGTCAAATAGGTCAGAAACAAAATGATTTTATTCATGACGCCTTGCATGGCTGTCCTAAACTGTCATGTGTGATCATATACGTGCTTCTTCAGCAGCGCTTAGTTTGTTTACTCTGGGTTAGTTGCAGGAAACAAGTAGGAATACGTCTGCTTGATTATATTGAGAAAATTTCCTTTTGTCTTGGATGGACAGGCAATTATTCACCATTATAGGTGTAAATGGCAGCTATGCTACAATACACTGTATATACAGCTTGTGGTTAGGTTTTAGATTTGGCTAATCTTCAGTTTTAAAGTATGTCCTTTGTTTTGGTTAAATACACACTCAACTTACTAAATGTTGCATGTTTAGTGCTCATCATCAATCATTGCAATTACTAAACAAGTGTTTTGTTTTTTTATCTCCCAGAAGCTTTTGAATTAAAATGTCAACCAAACCAATGCAAGACTTTACATTGTCAAATATCGGGGATGTCATTAACAGTCAAATGTTTACTATGTAGTTATTATACTCATTTTACACTGGCATTACACACTAAATTTGAGAGATTGGGTTTTGCAGACAGCTTGTGTGTTTTTGCAGCTAAACAATGACCAGGTCCCTTTCTATGTAGAAGCATATCACAGAAAACATGTTTGATGAATGGTTTGGAAAGCTACAGTGGATTTCAAGCCTCTTCTTTTCTCTTGGTACGTGTCTGTGCGCTGCTCTGTCTGCCTGTTTCTTTTGTGTCTGACCCTAGAGATCTCGCTGAGAAGCCATGATGAGTCATAGCTCAGTCTGCATCACAGCATGAAGCTGGGAATACAGAGCAGCTCCACCGTTTTAACCAACACATAGACATACAGTCAGGCATAATGCTTGATGCTCAAGTGACAGTGCAATTGTGGCAATGCACACTAAGGGAAAGTCTTTTGAATGGCAAATATTGAATTATAATTTGTAGATTCACACATGGGATCATGTCACAAGGCTACATTTACATAAAAGAGGGTAGTAATCACATGTAAGTCTGTGTGGCTGACTGTACTGCCTGACACTGCTCAAATAACCCAAAACATTTGGTTTAAACAAAAAACCTATGCAGAGAAGCCATGTGGAATTAGCACCTGCACAGGAAGGAGGTTGTTGGATCATAATTTTCTGTATTGAGTCCTCTCTGTGTCTTATGCATTCTCTCTGTGTCCGGCTTCTTTCCAGTGCCTAAAAAAGATGAAGTGGTGACTCCAAATGCTACATGAGATGAAATGAGAGTGAATTGCTGTCAGTGTCTCCTCACAGCCGTTAGGTAGAAGTCAATGAATAAATGGGTTGTTTAAGTTCCTTTAGGAAGGTCTTATGGCACTGCATTGTCAAGTAGAATGCAGAAGTCACATCAATGTTGTTTTAATTTTTTGGCTCTTCTACTTTTCTCATTATAGATGCCAGTAAAATGGTTATAATGTAAAAAAAGAAGTACTGTGCAATGCAATCTTTTCCGTCCTTGTACAACGGTCCCAACGTGTCGTCATGTCGTTAATTTTTTATCTGAAATGTTTTGGTGCGATGAACAGTAGTGGATGCTTGTAACGCCCTCTATATTGAGCATGTCCAGTGTATCCCATGCAGAGAAGACAGTAAAGAAAGTTCTGAAGCATGTTCTCTTGAGTCATAACCCACTGTGCAGCTGCTTCATCACAGTGGGGAGCACTGAATATTTTAACCAACACATAAAAGAGGACAAGGCAAACAGACAGAGCTCGGGAGAGATGGTGCATTTATGGAACTGGAAGCTAAGGAAGGTGACTTTAAAGGGCGCACACTTAAAAGCTTCCTGTTAGGACACATTCATATTCATAGACCCTCATTATCATTCCAGAAAAGGCCTTGAACCGGCGTTAGATTATCTTATTGTCTAACCCTGATCAGTAATTTGCAGCCGTGACGTTCCTGTGATCCTGGATCTTTTTGCCTGAATTGTCAAGAGCCCTCCACATTCCCTGATTAATTTTACTCTCTCGGTCGTGGTTGAAATTCTCAATACTGCCTACCTTTTCCAACATGCTGCCGAATCCCCTGCCATCGCTTTTCCCTGTTTGAGTTTCATCTCTGTGCGACTAAAGAGCGTGTTCTCGCAATCCTCCAGAGACGGCAGCGTGCCTCTCAAAAGATCTCTGATGTATATTTCAATGTTTTTTTTTGTTTGCCACAGACGTAGTCGTGACACAGACCCTGGAATGTGGTTAGTCGAGAAAGCTTCTGTGTCAGGGAAGCACTTTTTTCTTATTTTAAACAACTTTGCAGCTGGTCCCTTGATCAATGACTTGAGTTGGAGCAGTAGAAGTGAATAAAAGGTGGAAGCAGGGCAATGAGAAGTGGCTGGGATTCACCAGGTGAGGCTCGGTGGGAGTTTGAATGTATTTGGCCTCCAGTGAGTGGAAGGGACAGGAATGAGTCACGGCTTAGACTCTTTGCTCTTCTTGGAAATAATCCTGCAGCAGTGCAGTCCACAGAAAAAGAGGGAAAGTTTGCTCCTAGTTGAATTTACAAAACAAATGAGGTATCTTTGGACCAACACTATATCCCACATTCACATAAACCACATCAAAATGTCCAGAAATATAAGTTACATTTGACATTTAATGCCCTGTGATTTAGCCATTGCATACAATTTATAAGAAAGGCACTGATAACAAGAGTTTTTTTTTTTGGATTGCTTCCAATTGAACCAAATTCATATTCATAAACCCCCCTTTTATTATTTGAGAACAATTTTCGATTTCAAACCTATGTCTGACATAAGGATAAACTGAAAATGGAATTTTTATCGTTGAGACATTGTTGCTCTGCTCTTATGTTGCTTGTTTTAAAATGCTTTAGGATCATTTAGGAGCAAATATTGTAGACCTCACTAATGGCCCTGTTAACCTTTGAATGTCTTGGGGATAACTGAATTGTTATAAACTTTCTTGGATTGCTTTGGTGTAATCATTTTTATGTGTCAACCTCTAGTTTACTTACCAGACAGCTGGTTGTCATACGTTTTAAGCCTACATCTTTATAAAAACGTATCATTACCTTTGAAGCAGTTCTAAGCAATCCAGAAGTCGGTGTTCATTAAATTACTGTAGGTGGATTGGTGATTCTCCAGCCTTCTGTGACTCATAAAAAAAGAAGTGGTAGAAAATACATGGATGGGCCACAGTTTTTAAAAGCTAAAATGGGGATGGGAAAGAGTCAACACTGAACGGAAAATATTACTTATATTTAAAGACAAAGTACATACACTGTAAGTTGTTTCGACGAGGAAGAGTTGGAACAGGATTGGTCAATAGCATGACTTCTAGTGTTGACACCACAACCTGCAGCTGAAACAGAAAGGTTCCACAACACTGCGACATCATTGGGTCAAACAGAGATATCCCTCTAAATTATTTCAATGTGGTTTTTGATAAAGACATTGATTGCTCAAAGAAATTGCACAACAACAAAGATTGAGCAATAGTAAAGCTATCTGATATAAATTAGGGTCAAATTTTGTCAAAACACAAACACTGATGAAAACACATTGCAATTGGTTGGTTATTATGTTCCCATAAAAAGCAAACTCTCTTGATAAAGACAGAAAAAAGCAAAAAAGAGTCACTCTATTTGACAATCCTTGGATCTGAATGGATCTGAGAAGCTCCGCCACAACTTCTTCTAAAGTGTTTATCTCACAGATCCTCATCTGTTTGATCCCAGGCTCCTCAAACTCTCAACCATTGAATCGGTTTACTTAAAAAGAGCTGTTTAAACATTTGAGGAAGAGGTAAACAATACAAAAAAGATGGTTTTCTCAGCATTTACTGCTTTTATTTGGAAAACTATTAAATGCAGTGTTGTGTGGTTTTTAAAACAACACTTTATATTCTAAGCATCTCTGAAAATTACTTAACAGTAAAAGCTCATAAAGTCAGTTTCCACAAAGATAATTGTTGAAATGTAACGTACTAGACAAATGCTTGACATTGCACATTTATTTAATTGAACCATAATTGGATCTTTAATGTGATATCTAAGGATCTAAGGACACCTGTGTCATTTGCATGCAGCTCTTGCTTCACAGGTGCAGCACACATTTGGCAAAAGCAACAAGTGATAATCAACGAGGAACAAAAATGATGTTCTCTGCAGTGTGAATGCAATGTGTGTGGGACCACGTGGGCAATTTAAATATACTCAAATGTCCTGTAGTAGCACTAGAAATCTGCCTTTCACCTGGGGTCAAGGACCGGAAGTGGAAAAATCCTTAAGAACCCAATAGATAGTTACATATTTTGAGTTGTTTTTTCTGAACTAATCTCTTAGGAGATATCTCCAAAAAGCAAATAGACAACACATGAACAGTCAACATAGGAAAGACACTGTTTACCTACAGACTACAGCATCTAAGCCTTCTTTTTCTAACCTTTACATTTGAGCAGTCAAATACCAAACAAACATACTCATGCTAGCTATTAAAAACAGCATTGTTATTTCATAATGGGATGTCTGGCTCCTTTCACTGTGGTTTGACCCTCTCTACCTTGGTGTACGGTGGCCAAGAAAGCTCAACAAAATACAAAAGCTGAAACAAAAAAAAACATTTTTGTAATGCCATATGGTTAATGTTATTGCAATTCTGTGTAGTTAATGTTGATGCAGTGTTGATGTTATTGTTGTACTTTTGTTTGGATATTTCCAGTGCAGCTATATGTTGTTGTAATTCCGTTTTGCAGTTTCTTTTTGTTAAGTGTGTTTCGGCTTTTGTATTTTGTTGAGCTCTCTGGGCCACCGTATTGGCAGCAATAAAAAAGACAGACACAGGCTTCAGGATAAAGCAAATATTGTTACCCTTAAATTTGGGAAAAGAATATCTCTCATTCTTAAGAGAAAAAAAAAACTAATGCTGAATCCCAACTGTCACTAGGTTATTCACTACATAACAGTTCATTGAATCAGATTTGCTTCTAAATTGCTTTAATATTTTGGGTTTACATTTGATTCATTGATCAGAAACAGAGCCAAACAGACGTTACTGTCGAGATACAGTAGTACGTAGAATCAGTCGCTCCATAAGAAAAAGTGGAGGGAAATTGGGAGGTCTGCAACTGTGGTCTGGGCCAGCTGGCAGAGGGACGTCCTCCAGCTCTGGGTTAAATCAGTAACTTGTGTCGCTGTACCTATCACAATAACACATCTGCAGCTAAGCCTGATTAACCGCCCACTCGTCTGGAAACAGGGCACTGTGGTTTTGGACTCCAGCGTAGCCCCGGTTAATTAGCAGGTGTCAGAGCACTGTTTTTGTGTAACTCTACGCCAGGACCCCATATCACTGCTGTGCATTGCTCTTGACCATGGGCTCATTAATGGGGCAGCCACAAACAAATGTTAATGCTCTGTTGAGGTTCTGGATAATGTACTTTAGCGCTTCTGCCACACAGACATAAAGACCAATATTGATACTTCAGTGACCGTCGAACGGACTCAGAATTCTGAAGTTTATTTTAGAAAGGAAATAAGCAAGATAAGCAGAATGAACATATGTAGATTTAATATTGACTATTACACCAGCAGCAGGTTAATTAACCTTTAAAGTTGCATTTATTTTCATTTTAAATTTCTCATTACCACCAACTGTAGACAATACCTTGGCCAACCATCACTCTATGACCAGCAAAGCATAAGAACTGGGTAATATGCTGGCTCCTTTGCTGTGTTCACCGATGAGTGGTTGTGCAACTAAAATGCAGATCCGAATGGCAATATTGTTTGATATTATGCCTGTAAAAAGATCACTTGCAATTTTCAAAATAGTTGTCTATTTGTCTGCCGACTGATCTTCCCTTCTCCTAACGTGGTACTTGGTGGTAGCCTCTTGTACTCACATTCATTTGATCTCCTGTCACATCACTACAACTCCTTTAGCAGAACAAGTATCCATACTCCTTTTTCTCTATACTTAAATACTTGGAGCAAACAAAAAATGAGGCTTTTGAAAGTCGGGAGGGATAACGGTCTCTTTCTTAACAAGTAAAGCATCTTAAAAGAAATCGATCTTCATATCTTTATATCTGTACTATCTTGAAACTTGGAACACAATCTTCAACCAAAGCTTTACAGACTCTTATTGTGGATCTGGTGCAAGTTGCCTTTGTACATACTGTAATAAATGTGTCAGACTGTATAGCATCACTGTTCATAATTAAATAGTATTAATTAGGGAAGTTTTCAATATCACATTTTAATTTTCTGAGACGTATTGTCAAAATGCATTTGTCATCACACCAATGACTCGTGTCATGTTTTGACAGTGCTGTGATTGGCTTTGTGGTTTTATACAAGTGCTTATATTCTCATATTTTATCTGAACTTCTTCACACATTTGCATTTTTGTGATGGAGCTGAGCAGTCCCCAGTGTGAACGTCCTCTTCACCATTTGTCATTCTCTGTGACAAAGTCAGAATGTTTAACTTCAAATATATAATAAATGCCAAAGCACATCCATCATGGGCTTCTATACGGTGGAAAAAGCCAGCGGGTTAATATCTTTGAGTTTCAGAGAAATGAGGAGCCAAGTGGAAGATTGCAGGGTTGAAACTAATGCAGGAGCAATATACTGTTGTACATTTACACTGATATCGGTATTTATCATGTATTTAATGTCTTTGTTTTAAACATCTTAAATATATTATGACTATGGCATATATTATTCAGGTATGCAAATAAGCAGTAGTCAGAACTTGGAAATGTACACAGTATACATTAAGTAAAATGCACTTAGTAATCCCAGTTATTCACCTATACATGATATTGGCAGAATACAGTTTTTTTAAGAACACTTAGAAATAGCTGTCATAAAAGTGCCGCCCTCTATATTGCTCTTTCATAAACACTGAAAGGGATTAGCACACAGTTAACACCCAGTGCCATCTGTAACATATAGACAACATAAGCCCATGGAGAAAAAAATGATAAAAATTTCACACAATATATAAGATTGTCTATACTTTATCTGGTAATAACTGTTTTTGCACACCAGTCAGAGGATGTTCTAGATCATGAGGCAATGGGACTTCCTGTTTGAGTCCTACACAGAAGAACTGGATCAGAAGGTTTCTGTTACTCTATCTATTGGTATAGCATGACATGACAGTCCTGTTTATATTACTGTATTTTTGACACTTTTTAAATACTATCAAGGCTCTTATTATCAGAAAATATTCATTCATTCACTACCGCTTAGTCGCAGGTGACTGGAGTCTATCCCAGCAGCTTTGGGCCTGAGGCGGGGTACACCTTGGACAGTGGCCAGTTAGTCGCAGGGCTAACATTTAGAGACAGACATTGACAGACAACCATTCACTCTCACATTATTTCACTAGGGACACTTTAGATTTGCCAATTAACCTATACATGCATGTCTTTGGACGGTGGGAGGAAGCCGGAGTACCCGGAGAGAACCCACAGTAACAAGTGGAGGACATGCAGACTCCTCACAGAAAGACCAGAGTCAGCCGAGAATGTTTGAGTCGGCCGGGTTTTGAACTCACGACCTTCTTGCTGTGAGGCAGGAGTGCTAACCACTCTGCCACGTGCACCCCTCAAAAAATATAAATTCAGACAATATAAACGTATTCTTTAAATGATATATAGTGAAATCAAAGATACAACTCTCAATACCAGTCATAGAATTGTTGAGTAAAGAGTAATTTTGCAAACCATGTAATTTTTGAACTGCTTGCTGCAGCATATTTTTTAAATTTTCATTTACAGTAAAACATGTCCACACGGTGTTGTACGGACAAAAAGGGCACCAAAATAATTCAATTCTTGTATGGCTGTATCTGAGGAGGTCAAATGAGGCTCTGATCCCAGCCTGTACTGAGGACTGGTATCAGTATCTGAACCTTACATATATTTTTGGGGAAATAGAAAAGTGCGGCTAATACTCAAGTCCTTCAATACCTGTATTAACAAAACTGCAGGAAAATGTACAGTTTTGGTGAAGTGGAGTCACATATGACCTCACCGAGTCGGCACTTAAGACTTTAACTATAGTTAAACTCCAGAGGTTAATGACTCCTGAGTCGTCGGATGCAGAGCTTGATGGTTTGTTGAAATTATCAAATATTTGTTGAATTGCTTATTTGTTGCATTTGACCAAAAGTGCTAAAAACTACTTGAAAGAGTTTACTTAAAATGTAAAAGTGCACAAAGACATAATTCTGATAAACCAGTTGAAACCACAATTTAATGTTTTGCTCAGAGCTGATTTGTCTTATAGCACTTGATTGCCAGCACACAGGAAAGGCAATATTTTTTAAATTTGATCTATTTTAATGATATAATTTTGCCAAGATAATCTTTCTAACGTTGCCTTGGAAATTGTTAGCAACATTTGTGAAGCACTGAGATCCCTGCTACAAAGAATACATCCAGTAGTGCATATAGTTATTATGGGACTTTAACAGGAATTATAAACCAGGGTATCTCAAATGATTTCAACTCATTTAAGTAAGTAAGTGCCTTTCGTCTTAAGCCCATCCGGCGGTGGCCACAGCAAAGTGGTTCACTGGAGTAGCTCGTGTTTTTACACCGAATGCCCTTCCTGGCGCTGCCCTTGCCTTTTGCCCAGCCTAGGGATCGGCACAGACTAAGTCCATCACCCCCAATTACCTCTTCACAACAGAGGAGCTTCGACACTACCTAGGACTGTTCACATGCGTCTTATCAGCTCATAAACACACTCCAGCAGGTAAACCCCGGTAACTGCACGTGCCATCGGTCCGTGTTGTCCAGCTCAGCTTAGTACAGTCCAAACATGGCTTGCTTCCTCCGTTATCATTCGAAAAGTCTGCGATGCTTTTTGTGGCCCACGCAACGTTTAGTGCTGCTTTGATCAGGTGGATGTGCGCGCGCGAGACCACCAACCATCTGACCAACCAAAGTTCTCAAGACACTACAGAGAATACCCAGAGTCCACAGGACACTACAGAAAATACCAAAAGTCCAGAGAATAACCAAAGTCCTCAGGACGCTGCAGAGAATACCCAGAGTCCACAGGACACTACAGAAAATTCCCAACGACCACAGGACAATACAGAGAATACCAAGAGTCCACAGGACAACCAAAGTCCACAGGACACTGCAGAGAATACCAAGAGAATACCAAGAGCATCAGTCATGGGGCTTGAACAGCTCCAGAGACTGCCCACAGTTGTTGGCAACAAAACAGTGACAAAGTGGATGAAGACCACAGCTGATGTTGAAGCTTACATCCGCCCTGACTTCGGTCTGGGGAAGGATCCCAGCAGCCGCCTGAATGAGCTGCAGCTGGCCCGAAGGGAGGAGCCTGCTGTTTACCGTGTGGTGGAGGCTAGACAGGACGGGAACATCTGGATTTTCTCCATTGAGGTTTCCCTTGACCAGTACACCGCCATCGGGACCGGCTCCACCAAGAAGGAGGCCAAGAGGAGAGCTTCCACAGCACTGCTCCTAATGATGGGCTATCAAGTCCCTGAGCAGCCCCTGAGTCCAGATGAGACCACCAACCATCTGACCAACCAAAGTCCTCAGGACACTACAGAGAATACCCAGAGTCCACAGGACACTACAAAAAATACCCAGAGTCCACAGAACAACCAAAGTCCACTGGATGCTACTGAGAATATCCAGTGTCCACAGGACACTACAGAGAATATCCAGAGTCCAAAGGAGACTACAGAGATTATCCAAAGTCCACAGGACAACCAAAGTCCACAGGACGCTACAGAGAATACCCAGAGTCCACAAGACCCTACAGAGAATACCCAGAGTCCACAGGACATCCAAAGTCCACAGGACACTACAGAGAATACAGAGAGTCCACAGGACATCCAAAGTCTACAGAACAATACAGAGAAGACCCAGAGTACACAGGACAACCAAAGTTCACAGGACACTACAGAGAATACCCAGAGTCTTCAGAACACTACAGAGAATACCCAGAGGTTTCAGGACACTACAGAGAATACCCAGAGTCCGCTGGACAACCAAAGTCCTCAGGACACTACAGAGAATACCCAGAGTCCACAGGACACTACAAAAAATACCCAGAGTCCACAGAACAACCAAAGTCCACTGGATGCTACTGAGAATATCCAGTGTCCACAAGACACTACAGAGAATACCCAGAGTCCGCTGGACAACCAAAGTCTACAGAACAATACAGAGAAGACCCAGAGTCCACAGGACAACCAAAGTTCACAGGACACTACAGAGAATACCCAGAGGTTTCAGGACACTACAGAGAATACCCAGAGGTTTCAGGACACTACAGAGAATACCCAGAGTCCGCTGGACAACTAAAGTCCTCAGGACACTATAGAGAATACCCAGAGTCCACAGGACACTACAAAAAATACCCAGAGTCCACAGGACAACCAAAGTCCACAGGACACTACAGAGGATACAGAGAGTCCACAGTACATCCAAAGTCTACAGAACAATACAGAGAAGACCCAGAGTCCACAGGACAACCAAAGTCCACAGGACACTACAGAGAATACAGAGAGTCCACAGGACATCCAAAGTCTACAGAACAATACAGAGAAGACCCAGAGTCCACAGGACAACCAATTTTCACAGGACACTACAGAGAATACCCAGAGTCTTCAGGACACTACAGAGAATACCCAGAGTCTTCAGGACACTACGGAGAATACCCAGAGTTCACAGGACAACCAAAGTCTTCAGGACACTACAGAGAATACCCAGAGTCCACAGGACATCCAAAGTCCACAAGATACTACAGAGAATACCCAGAGTCCACAGGACAACCAAAGTCCACAGGACACTACAGAGATTACCCAGAGTCCAAAGGACAACCAAAGTCCTCAGGACACTAAAGAAAATACCCAGAGTCCACAGGACAACCATAGTCCACAAGATACTTCAGAGAATACCCAGAGTCCACAGGACACTACAGAGAATAGGCAAGGCAAGGCAAGGCAATTTTATTTATATAGCACAATTCATACACTGGGTAACTCAAAGTGCTTTATAGGAATGAAAGACAATTTACAAGACTTATATTAAGAAGCATAAGAAAAGAAAAAATAAATAAATAAAAACATTTTAAAAAGAAGAGTGCAGATAAAAGAAAAAACAAACACTTTAGGTTGTAGTGTAGGCGGAGCTAAAGAGGAAGGTTTTTAACCTCCCCTTGAACACTGTTAAAGTTGAGGCTTGTTTTACTTTAGAAATCTAGGGGTCATCATGGACTCAGACTTGAATTTCCACAGTCACATAAAGTCAATTACATCATCTGCATTTTATCACCTTAAAAACATTTCCAGAGTCAAAGGGATGATGTCTCAACCAGACTTAGAGAAACTTATCCATGCTTTTATCTCCAGCAGGTTAGATTACTGTAACGGCCTGCTCACTGGTCTCTCAAAACGAGGGTTAAGACAGCTGCAGCTTATTCAGAACGCGGCTGCCCGGGTTCTAATCAAAACCAGGAAGTACAACCACATTACGCCAGTTTTAAAATCTCTGCACTGGCTTCCTGTTGCTCAGAGAATAGACTTTAAAACAGCACTGCTGGTTTACAAGTCTCTAAATGGTTTAGCACCAGAATATATCTCTGACATGCTAGTTACTTATGAACCTCCTCGGACTCTGAGAACATCTGGGACAGGCCTTCTGCTCGTGCCCAGAGTTAGAACTAAACAAGGTGAAGCAGCGTTTAAGTTTCATGCAGCAAAAACCTGGAACAGCCTCAACTTTAACAATGTTCAAGGGAAAGTTAAAAACCTTCCTCTTTAGCTCCGCCTACACTACAACCTAAAGTGTTTGTTTTTTCTTTTATTTGCACTCTTCTTTTTAAAATGTTTTTAATTTTTTCTTATGTTTCTTAATATAAATCTTGTAAATTGTCTTTTATTCCTGTAAAGCACTTTGAGTTACCCAGTGTATGAATTGTGCTATATAAATAAAATTGCCTTGCCTTGCCTTGCCTTAATTCCAACATAACTGGTATCTATAACTATGTAAAAGTATGCTACATAGTCCCTCTAATTAGTTGCATGTCAATCTCGGTATTTGCAGTAATCATCATTTGTTTTGGCTGTGTATTATTACATCTTTTTATAAGACATCTTGTTTGTTGAGTCAATGGGGACAGCGCTGACTGTAAGTGACACAGCTTTTTTCGCTTCAAGAGAAACAGGCATTTATTATTAAAAAATGTGACTAAATAATTTCCTTTCACTCTAAACGAGTTTGACACTTAAAAAAAAGATCTGTGTTTACTCTTAACTATCATCTGCCCTTATGTGTTGTGACCCAGAGAAACAAATCAATCATCACTTCCGTACCGCTCGCGTCAACCGCTCTTCTCCGCCGCCATCTCGACAGCGATCTAAGTGAGTTTTGGCAGCCGCTGGGCCCGTGTTCGCTGCACCTCGCTGAATCATGATGTATGATGTTTACATAGCCATAAAATCCCCTCCAGAAGCGCGATGCTCACTGCTTCCCCTAATTAAGAGCAAGTAAATAGAAAACACAAGCTCACACAGCGGCACAATTAGACAGGCATGGGCTAACTGCGGCATAGACACACAAAGAAGGAGACACGATTGTTCACACACAAGCGCATTAGTCATACTGCTTTAAGTAAAGGCGGAAGGTACGTGTCACAGTTGGTCTGTAAATATCCCTGGAACAGACTTAGATGAGACACTCCACTCCCTCGGTGCTCCTAATGCTCGAACATGTCATATGAACTTATTAATCAAAATAAAGCCCTACATATTCTCACTCAAATAACAGAACATGCCTTCTGTTCATTTCATTAGCGCATCATGAGGGGACAGTAAAAGTGCGGCGCCATATAAGAGTTATGACTTACATAGCTGAGAGCTAAGAAATGCAGAAGAAAAGTCATTTTGGGGCTCTGATAGCATTAAACAGTTTTAGCATTTCTCAAAGCATGCTGGGAATCTATTTAATGAATTCACTGTAACACCTGGTACATTGGGGCTGTTGTGGTATTTTTTTTGTTGCACCTGACAGTTCAATGGAAATGTAAATGCAAAACACAGATGGACAAAAAACTGGAAGAATATGACTCTTAAGATTGGATGTTAAATCATGGGACTTGATAACTAAAAAGAAAAATGTCAGATGGAATAAAATAAAAATGAGCAGAGATAAAATGATCAGCAGTTATGAAGTAAAATACATTATTAGGGTTTGGGGCAGGCACTGGTTGACTTTCTGTGAAAAATAAATACTATATCATATTCAGGGGCTCTGCCAACATTGTTTAGGTTCCATCCAGTCACATTGAGACTTTCCCCACACACCCTTTGTTGACAGCACAGTTTTAATAAACTAAACTAAAAAACTCTATTCCATATTCTACAACTCAGTCATTGTGGCCACATTTCTGTCAATTTTCTGCAGTTAGCACAGCATTTCTTCTGATCTGAACCAAAGCTGTAATGGAAATCATAGCTATTTTTACTCAAGCAGTGCCAAGAAATGACTGTATAGCTAGAGTGGTACAGCTCTGTACTTGCTGCTGTTTTCACCTGCTCCACCATTGCAAGGATCAACACGCCACAGAACTGTTTTTGGTTTTTAGGATGTTTAATATGCTCTTAGGTGCAACATTCATTACCAAGAACAAAAACAAAAATGCTGCTAATGCCACAGATTATATCAAACAGACGATGGGTGGTGTTTGTTTAAAACTATAGATTTATAAAAATACTGTAACCCTTCTTCCATAGCTCATGGTCAGTCTAATATTAAGAAGTGGGTAAACAGAGATATATGATTTTATTGTCACGTCCAGGAGTGAAAAGCGTGGGCTGCCACGGGCAAGCATGTCTTTCACATGCACTCTGAGGAATAAGTCCATTTGAAGAGCAGCCCACTCCAGATTAAGTTGTCACAGAAGTGGAGGGCCGTTCATGCTCCTCTGGGCTGGACTTATCCCTGGGCAGATTGGCCTGTGAGCTTCTGTGTTATTTAGTGTCCTCTTATCTGCCACTCCAAGCCCAGGCCAGGCAGATGAGGACAGAAGCATGTGGCTGCTATCTCTACTTCAATCCAATGCAAAATACTGGACTGGAAGCTGGGCTCAATGTGTTTATTAGGGAATAAAAAATACACTTCAGCAACTTACACATCCTTAGAAGTATTTTTTTTTAGGAATAAACACAGACAAATTAGGTTAATTGCAAATGACTCCCATAATGAGAGCTGATAGACTGATAGTGTAACAAGTAATTGAAAGGTTTTGTTGTTTTAGGTTTTTTGACTGTACCAAGGTGAATGTGGAGTTGGAATTAGATTTAGTCATAAAATGGAGCCTGTTTACATTGTGGAGTAACTGGATAAAGTAATATACAGTGCCTTGCGAAAGTATTCGGCCACCTGGAACTTTGCGACCTTTTGCCACATTTCAGGCTTCAAACATAAAGATATGAAACTGTAATTTTTTTGTGAAGAATCAACAACAAGTGGGACACAATCATGAAGTGGAATGAAATTTATTGGATATTTCAAACTTTTTTAACAAATAAAAAACTGAATAATTGGGCAGCCCTTTTACTTTCAGTGAAGCTGATCTGAATGATCCAATGTTGACCTAAATGACTAATGATGATAAATGGAATCCACCTGTGTGTAATCAAGTCTCTGTATAAATGCACCTGCACTGTGATAGTCTTGGCCTTTATGGAAGAGTGGCAAGAAGAAAGACATTTCTTAAAGATATCCATAAAAAGTGTTGTTTAAAGTTTGCCACAAGCCACCTGGGAGACACACCAAACATGTGGAAGAAGGTGCTCTGGTCAGATGAAACCAAAATTGAACTTTTTGGCAACAATGCAAAACGTTATGTTTGGCGTAAAAGCAACACAGCTCATCACCCTGAACACACCATCCCCACTGTCAAACATGGTGGTGGCAGCATCATGGTTTGGGCCTGCTTTTCTTCAGCAAGGACAGGGAAGATGGTTAAAATGATGGATGCCAATTAATGGATGGAGCCAAATACAGGACCATTCTGGAAGAAAACCTGATGGAGTCTGCAAAAGACCTGAGACTGGGACGGAGATTTGTCTTCCAACAAGACAATGATCCAAAACATAAAGCAAAATCTACAATGGAATGGTTCACAAATAAACATATCCAGGTGTTAGAATGGCCAAGTCAAAGTCCAGACCTGAATCCAATCGAGAATCTGTGGAAAGAACTGAAAACTGCTGTTCACAAATGCTCTCCAACCAACCTCACTGAGCTCAAGCTGTTTTGCAGGCGGAATGGGCAAAATTTGCTGAATACTTTCAGAAGACACTGTAATTTGTGGATATTTTCCTGAAACAGTGCATCTACAACTTTAATACGAAATGCAACAATGTAAACCAAATGCAGTTTATTTCTGTTTCAATAGAAATGACCCAATCCAGTATTTCCAATGAAACTAAATCTAACTAGCTTATTGTTGCAATGATTCAAAGCATTTCTTTATAGTTTGGATATTTACATTTACATTTATTCATTTAGCAGACGCTTTATCCAAAGCGACTTACATTACATTACATTACATTACATTACCAGTGTTACAGTCACTGGAGGCAAGGTGGGTTAAGTGTCTTGCCCAAGGACACAATGACAGTATGAACTGTGGGGAGAGCGGGAATCGAACTTACTACCTTCCGGTTGAAAGACGACCGCTCTACCCACTGAGCTACTGCCGCCCCTATATATATATATTATTGTATTGACTCGTGCAGAAAGAATAGAAAGAGCTTATACTTATGAAACCCATGCCAGGTTAAGTTTAGAAGAAGATACCAATACTCTCAAGAAACTTAATGGACAGATTTTCAGTCAACAGTTTTAGACTAAAGTTAAAGTGACACTATGTAACGTTTGGCCACTAGAGGGCACAGATCCCTTTACAGACTGTCTTATTTCTTTTTGAGAGGAAACTATCCAAAACCGGCAAGTTTGGATGAGTAAAACAGTATTGTCATTTTAGTAGTAGTAAGTACAGTTATCTGTATAAAATAATTGTCCATAATATTGTTTTGCTGATGACACTTACCTGGAGTTTATATAGAATCATGCACTGTACAGCAAAGTCTACTTTTTCCATGGGACTACAGAAATACATTACGTTTATTATAATTTTGTTGTCCCATAAGATCTTCAAAACTAAAATCCCCTCCTCTTCTTCTCAAAGGACAAGACAACCTGAAGTGTGATTGAATAAACCACACGCGATGTGTTGGAAGAGATGACAGCTGTCTGAAAGCACATGCATGGCTGCCTCAGCATAGTCATGTTTCACTGCTGAGCTGTACAGCAAAGGTCAAGCTGGTTTTGCCACCTCGTTGGCTGTCGAGTGCTTGCATCAGGAGAGGGATAAATAAAAGAAAAGTGGGATACAGACTTGGTTTAGGTTAAGGGCGATATGCCTACAGGCTGAAATCAAGAGGAAGGAGATTATTTACATTATCAGCAAATATCAGAACATTCAGCACTACAGATGTATTTACAATGAGGATTTTCAAAGGCAACAAAACAGACAGCGAATAGAATATGGATTTGGATATAAAAAAAAATCTTTTTAAGTGAAAGTAAAGACCAAGACTATCTTTTATACAGTATGTGCAGTGTGCAGCCCCTAGGTGGCATCTGGTGCACCAGCTCAGATTGCATTTAACAGCTTTTGAGCACCTACAGTGATTGATTAGGGACATTCTGTGTGAAAAAATCTTGTAGAAAAAGGACATTTCATGAGTTTCCTTCATACATTTTTACAGGCATTGGACTTGTTTTGGTCCAAACTCATTTTTATTTGGCCTTGTCTTGGTCAGACTTATTTTTTATACAGCCTTGTCTCGGTCTCAGACATCAAGACCAACCAAGACTACAAATAGTTATGTTATTTGTATCATTCTTGTAAGAGCTTCTGTAATTTTTTACTTGCCCTAACTCTGCTTTCTTTTCCAAACACTAACCCTGCATGTGCCTGGAATTGCTCAAAAACGTGACTGAGGCTGTCTGAATGTGCATCACACACTGGTCTCGGTCTTGACTTGGTCTCAATCCCTAAAGGTCTTGGTCTTGTCTCAGCCTCAATACACTCTGGTCTTGTACATGACTTGTCTTAAGTCAATACATTCTTCACTACAACACTAACATTTAGAAACAAAATCAATTTGGTTCAAGAATGTCCTCAAGGTTCAGCGAAGATTGTTCAAATGAGAAAATAGTATGTGATTGATTTATACGATCCACCTTTAACAGTTATCCAGTTGCTCACCAGCCAACTTCACTTCTGGCCGGACCCCAGCACATCTGATAGCATCGCAAATAATTTCATATTGGGGTTTATCATGTACCATAATACCATCAATAGACTTGTAGCCAAATCCCACACAGGGATGAGGTTGTGCTGAAAAATGTTTATGTTCTTGTATTATAATAGTCCCATTATCGGTAGCCAAGACTCTTGAGAAAGTAATGCATGTGTTTGCAGAAACCTGTTGGCATGTTTCCATCTCAAGAGGACACAGAGCAATCATTCATCTGGAGATGTGTTAATGGTTGTCTGGCAGACCCCACCTTAGCATTCATTCTCATTAGACTCTGGTAGGAATACATTTGGCTAAATGTGATTCCCAAGTTGAAAAGTAACAAAAACAGATTTGTTTCAGTCAATTCATTTAAATGATTAAGCCATATTTCAGAGACTGGATTGTGTATTTAAAGAAGACCTCAGGCTGTGTTTAAGACTGTGCATTCAAGTAAATTTAATAAAACATTTTGGTTTGCATTTTTCCCAAGGAACCTATGTAAAAATATTATATATTAATTAGAGCAATGCATTATACAACAATAAACAGCAGCCTTAGTTTTGTTGAAAAATTTGTCTTGTAGGTATTTATCACGATTAAAAACTCATCCTAAACATACAGTATGCAACTTTTTTGACGGTTCTCAACACGTTATTTATGTTTATTATTAGAGATTATAAAAGATGAGAGATTTACGCCCATGACGTCATTCATTGGTCACATGCTCAGACACAGGCTCTGCTTCCCACAGGTAGCTGGAGCTTACCCCAGCTGCTTCGGGTGTAAGGTGATGTACCCCATGACAATCACAATAGGGCTCCTGAAGACAGACTCTCACGTTGATGTACAATGGGCAATTTGGAGTTAGCAATATCTTTACATGGCTGTCTCTGGATGGGTCTGGTTGTATTAGAAACCTTTATGTAACTTTCATAATCCATTGTAGTGGTACTATGGGGTATCTTTCTAAGATAAATAAGTCTGTGGTGGATCTTGGTTTCTGGCAACTTAATATGTGCACTTGAATTCTGTTACCCAATTTGTTTTACACAAATAAACACAGAAGCTTTGGCTTTTTGCTATTTTTCATAAAGGAAATTTCAAATAATAGTCCATATGAGAGTCTAAGTGGGATTTAAAAGTGGATGGTCTATCTGTATTTTATCTGTTTAGCTGTATTATTAGCCGGATTGTGCACAGAGACAGGATGGTTGCAGATCTTTTGAGGACAAATGTTCAGCTTGGTAATGGCATTCAGCTGACACAATTAGATAAGTACCATACATCAAAAATATAGCTTTTCTCAGTGTTTACCATCCCACGGCAGAGACAAGCGACTGATGTTTTTCCATTATCTCTCAGACGTCTGGCCTAAAGTCTGTGCTTCTGTAGTTTTCCTCTCATTGTAAGTTCTGTTTTTCTTGGTGAACTGAATGCAGTTAGAGGCTTAATTGGGATGTTTCTGGCCTGCTTTCTGTCGTCTGCTCGGCTCCACTTCAAACACAATGACAGGATGTGACATCACTGTACCAGTGCTGTGGGCTGGGGTACAGTGGGGACTAGTGTTTTAGACTGGTCTTGAACTTTAGACCAGTCTTGAGACCACATTTTCAAGGTCAGCTCCTGTCTTGGAATCACAGACTTTTACTTGGCTTTGTCCCAGGTTTAGACTTATAAGACTCAATGCTATTGTTATTGCAATTGAGTCTTATATCTTAGAAACTGCAAGTATTTTTAATTCTAGTATGACTTTTTGAGGTACTGAGAACCCTTACCTGCCTCGTTCTGAAAGCAAAGCCTCTATAGGTTTGTCATTGGTGGTGTGTTAATGCTTGTCATGCTTGGTACATGTTTTTTTGTGTGGTTCCTTTTTAAAAGCAATTTTTAATGCGCCTTAAAAAGATTGATGTCCGATCCAAAGAAATATCTGATACAGCTGATTGAAATGTGACTCAGATACATCTAAATGAACCAAGGGAATGACTTAACAGGACAAAAAAGCAGAGATAAAATGTGGAGAAATAAGAAAGTAAAATGCCTTATTAGTCTTTGGAGCAGACACACATTAGGTTCACATGAAAAAAAAAAAAAAAAAAACAGAACAGAAAAAATGATTGAAACAAGACCATTAACTGGTGCCATTATTATTTTGGCTCTGTCTCAAAGTTATTATGACCAATCAGAGTGGGCCCAGTGAGCCTCCTCGCTCACGTCTGTGAGCTCCATCTAGTTTGTCTTATGAGAAAAGGCCTTTTTTGTCATGAATAAATCAGAACATGGATTTTCACTATCTACTTAAATTAGGTGAATTTGTTACTGTTTTAACCCAAACTAAAAGAAGAGGACCACAAGTACGAACACACCATTTATGTCTCCCATTTAGCATGCATTAGTCTTGGTCTTGACTTAGCCCCTGTCCCTAAGTCTTGGTTTGCTCTTGGTACTTTGCCATTTCCTAGTTCAAATTTTGTAAGACCCTCATGGAGAGAAAACAGTGTATATTTCTGTGACTCAGCTTGTAATTGTTTAATAGACTTGGTTTATTTTCGAGTATGTCATGGATTGAAATAGGATTATTTGGTGTCTTGGACGTTTAATTTATGTTTTTTCATTGGAGGTTCTGAGAATAGCTTGACCCTCGTGTGACTGACCAGCAGTCACATTAGACTTGTCAGCTTCTTTGAAGATATATCCTTTGAGACCCAGGGACAGACTGCGCCCAAGTTATTTCTAAAAAGTTTGAAATCGTGGAAAGGCTTTTCTCTGGCCGAAATCAGAGTTCTGTACTGCAGCGGACTCCATATTCCCACTGACAACTTCTGCCTCGGTGCATTAGCTAATTCTCAAAGGTACGCTACCTGTTGGACCCTGACAGCCAATAGCAGCTCGCTTACTGCCGAGGCTTAGAAACCGGCAGAATGAGTGACGCCAGGGAATCGGGGTCAACATTTTTCTTGGCCAGCCTCCAGTTTCATGAATTGGAGAGAGTGAAAGGCAAGGCAATGGAATGAGGAGGAAAAAGGGAACAGGAAAGGAGCTAATATTTTTAACTCCTGCAGTGTGTCATTGAGATGTATGTGCCCTGTCTGCAGGCAGCCGGAGAAAATAGGAGTATCCCCAGCCCGGATCTTTCATCAACACCTCGCCTAATGTCATTGACAACATACCTCAGGCTATATTTCCATGATGTATATACGTAAGTGGTTGTAAATATGTCCTCATCTGTTTTCATAGTGTTATTTTTATAGCTTTTTCTATGGTGTGTATATTTACAAAAGAGTACCAAATGCTGCACTGTTCTCGGGGCAGAGACTGTTGATTCAGCTGGAAGCTCGCGAAGGCCTGACAGCCGACTGACATACTCTGTCACTGGGCGGTGGTGCACAATCATGACTCAATAGGCCCGGGCAATTACTAGTGTGCATTAGTGAAAACACACAGTGTCTGCTGCCAATTAACAACAATAATGTACAAAAACAAATCTTTCCAGTGCAAAATCATGTGTACAATAAAAACTATGTTGGCCAGTTTTGTAAAACACAGTTGTCTTATGAGCTTTTCTCCAAAGACAACACATACGTTGAAATGGTGGACACTAAATCCTTAACTTTATGAAAAGAAGCGTTGCATGCTTTGGTGTAAAATTTGTCGGACCTTTCCTAAGATGAACCTACAAACCTATGGATCTAATGCACACTTTTAAGCTGATAAACCAATGTCTGTCAGGTTAATTTGCCAACAATAATAACTTCTTGTATGAATTTGGGAACATAATATTTTAGGTTACTCTGAGTAATTCTAAATAGTGCAGTGCGTCATTGAACAACTGTAATACAACAGTTAATAATCTCTGTTATATTTACATGTTTTTATTTGAAATCACACAAAGATAAAGGAACAATCAGTGTTAAATCAGAGCTGTGATTAGTCTGTGCATGCTCCTTGTCTGCAGTCAGCTTAAGTTTTGAAGATTAAAGCAATCACATTTGTAAAAGTTTTTATAAGACCATTGAGGTGTCAGTTTAAGGCTATTCTCCCTAAATTCAGTGCCTTTTGTGTCACTTAAACCACTAATAGTGAATATCTTCCAACAGTGACACTGTGCTTTGTCGGTTCGCTTGGTTTCTTCTCATAAATATAAATGGCACTTTACCCATTCCTGGAAGTGTTGCATGGATTCCACTTTAGTTTATAGGGTTGAGGTTAGAGAGAGGTTAGTTTGCCTTGGGGGCTTTCAGATCTCTGAGTTTCCAGTTACATTCATCTTGTTGTGGGACCTCCCCAGAGAGTACAGGATGTGTGAACATGAGAAACCCATCGGGGTGTATGTTAACTGTTAAACAGGGTTAATCGGTTTTCTGTAGGAACGCAGTGGCTGAGCGGGACGTCTTCAGGTGCACGGCCTCTTGCTCTGAACAAATCAGAGAGACTGTTTTTCCAAAAACATCCACCTGTTGAGCGCTCCCTTGAACATTTACACCAAATATTTTCATACCCAGGAGGACAGACTTAAATCAACCAATCTGTTTTAAATAAAAGAGAACATATTGTAGAAGTTTACTTTTGAAAAATATCATTAATGAAATGTCCAACAATTAAACACGAAAATAAAAACTGAAAATTTCCTCTGGTCTCCTTTTTAAACGTCTTCATAAGAGCATCACAAACAATACTTAATTACAATTTCTGATCTGTCAAATACATAAAGACCACTTAAAACAAAGGAAAGATTTACTTTAGTAACTATTCTGCTGCGTGCATCCATGTGAATGTTGTTTAAAGCCGGTTAACAGTTACGTTTTTAAAACACACATAAATTACCTTTATCTTGTAAATAAAAGATAAAAAAATAAAAGTAACACTACAATATTTCAAGAAAATATAATAGCCTTAAGATTATAAAAAAAATATATTGTATACAACCCTCAAAGTCAATTTGATGAATTCTGACATATAAATGCATAAAACTATGCAGCTCTGTGTGACATGGTTCTTGTTCATAAAAACAAATATGTTGCGGTTTAAACACAACTTTGACACATATAATACATATTACAATGAAACACATATTCAAAATATACTGTACAAAAGCATGAACACATTCAAATGTTGTGTATATTGTCTTGCCTAGCACATTACATATTTACTATTTGAAATGTTATTAATGTGGATAGACTTGTGGTAATATAGGGTTTAAATATAGAATGGCTGCTGCTTAGAAGTCACTTTTTTTTAGCGACTGTGTCTTTAAGCTCCTCCCTCTAAGCCCAAACTACACTACTTTGTTAACATTGGTCAACTTTGGAAAAGCATGTGACCTTTTGAACTTGTGGGTGACTTATCTTGATAACTACTGTATGTAGCAGAAAGCAAGGCTGAACACCCAGTGAGCCTTTTCAGGAACAAGCTGGCCTGTCTGACTTTTCAGGTGAATTAGTAACAACTTAGAACTTTTTTTTTACCCACAACTTATCTATAGAAATAGATATGAAAATGAAACATCCTAAATGCACTTCACTTCTATTATTTCAGTTTTCCTATGCATTATACACACTCAATAGTGCTATATGCCAGTTTTAATGTAATATGCAAAGACTATAGTCCCTCTAATTTGTCACTTGTTTGCAAAATTTTCAGAGAAATTTGCAAAATAACTGAACTTAAAAAGCATTTAAATTCCAACCTTCTTTTGCTCACTCGGCTTACTCTAAATCTGTGGTGGGCCTCAGGACTTTATTACCTCATGACAGCTGTGTAATAAAGGCAATAAATCCCCCTTTATTCATGTGAAGGACTTGGACAGCAGCAACCTTTTTTCCAAAAAGACATAAGTTGTTGAGAGATATATTGAAGTGGAACACGGGCTGCTCTCATATCTGCATTTTGTGGAGCAACTGGAATTAATTGACATTGACAATAAAATAAAAACTTGGCTTATAAGGCTTGTTGTAATTCAATTGATAAACATGTCAATGGTGTGGAAAGTAAAAAATGAAGTCTTACATCCCAGACTTAATGGAAAAATTTGTAGACACACGTTCAGCCAGCACATACTCAAACTTATCCTATCGCAAAAAGTACTCAGGAATGATTTTTGATAGCTTTTCTGCAGTTGACAGCATACTTAACAGTGTTTGGTAAATCCTTTCCATCTGGTGCCCCAGTCAAACATGAATTATTCAAAACAAGTGGATTTTAACCTGTAGCAGCTCTTCTATACCTGACACATGCTGAGTGCAGGGAACTGGGATAGCCTCAAACGCACCCTGCTAGGTCCTCAGTGAGTTAATGCTGTTCTCGATGATTCTCACAGGTGTTGTTTCTGTGGAGGCCTGCCAACAGGAGCAGAAAAAAGAAGTTTGTAAGGAGTTTTTGGAATGGTTTTTAAAGTGTATCATACTTCTTTTAGAGTAAACTAATTTAATTTTAGATCAGAGAAAATGGTTGTGAATAATATAGAGTGAAAACAGATAATGGTACACCAGAAATTAGAATGTTCAAAAACCTAAAATAAAACTTAAATTTACTGATTTGCTATAAATGGTAAATGGCGTGTATTTATTTGTGTACCTACTGGGCAATCAAAGCTCTTAACATCAAGCTTCCATTCACCCATTCACAACAGCAGTATGAACTGGGGTAGCAGGGGCTGCTCCGCCAACCTTCTGGGTAAATTATCAATAGGTGTAGAGTTAAACAAAATAGAAAAGGTTGGTCAGATCCCTGTGACCTGTAATAGTTACAGAGGAAAATAAATGAATCAGTAGCTAACTATATATATATATAATTCTGAGTTTTTGAATGTTGACTTAGAATATGTATACAGTGTATTATGACTGCGTGCCCAACAATGATTACCGTATTTTCCGGACTATAAGTCGCACTTTTTTTCATAGTTTGGCTGGTCCTGCGACTTATAGTCAGGTGCGACTTATTTATCAATTTATTTGACATGAACCGATAAAAATGAACCGAGAGAAATGAACCAAGAGAAATGAACCAATAGAAAACATTACCGTCTACAGCCACGAGAGGGCGCTCTATGCTGCTCAGTGCGCCTGTAGCCTACCACTGAAAACTGTTAACTGAAATATTAACTTAAAGACAACTGAGAAAGACTGAATGCAAACAAAATGCCACCAAAAGAAAATCCTATTCTGCAGATTACAAACTGCAGATAGTAAAATATGCAGCCAGCGGTAACATGTTAATCGAGCAGCAGAAAGAAAGTTTGGAGTGAGTGCTATGCTAATATGTAGCTAACTGTTAATGTGTTACGTTAATATACATATTCAGCCTGTTGTTCTGTGTACTATTGTGTACCATTAGCTGAATAACTTGCCTTGCCAGACTTGCCAGATTACCAATATCTGTTCTTGGTCTTGGATTTTAAATAAATGAAGCACAACACTCGAGGTATGCTAAGCACTAACTCAATTGCTAAAAACCGCTAGCATGTAAGCTAGCTAGCACAAACAAAATGCCCTGTTCACAAAACGACAGCAACTCTAGTATTAACCTCTAGCAGAAATATAATCAGTAAAACAATGAATGAGGTGTGGTGCACAGTTAATGTGTTGACAATGTTTAAGAAATAATAAATACGTAACTTTTGAGAAAATGCCAGGAGAGAGATTCGTGTGTGTATTTACACATGTACACACACACAAACACATGTAAATAGACGGTAATGTTTTCTCTTGGTTCTAAATGAATGCGACTTATAGTCCGGTGCGACTTATATATGTTTTTTTCCTCGTCATGATGTATTTTTGGACTGATGCGACTTATACTCAGGTGCGACTTATAGTCCGAAAAATACGGTACTTGGTTCACTTGGTTTCTTTTGCTTGCCTTTTTCAAGTGGCCACAGTCACTTTTATTACTTTCAAGTAATTTATATGTTGCTTATATCTGCTTATTTAAAATTGGGTAAAACTACTCAAAATCCATAATTACTACAAATACTGTATATAAGTTAAAAAAAAACTTTTAATCCTTATATGTTACCTTCCCATGGGTTTAGAGCCCTGTTTTCTTCGAGGAACTTTCATTTTTTCCCACAGTAGCACTTAGGATTACTGCACCCAGCTGTTCAACGCTGGTCTGAGTCTGACCTTCTGGTTTCTGAGGTCGTTCAGTGGTGTTTTGCCAATGCCAGCCATGCCCCTCCTTCCTGTGCCCACAACCCACTGCATCCTCCCAGCATGCTTTGCTGTGGCAGAGCGGTGGTGAAACATTCTGCAGAGGACAGGCCTTTGCAGCCAAATAAGCGGTTTCGGCCAATTAGAGAGCATCTTAAGGACAAGGTTAGGTTTGACAACAGTCGAAGGGTCGTTTGAGTTTTTTGAACAGACAGATGTTGAAATAAGGAAATCTCTAATGAAATGTATCTAACTTTTGCTAAGTGTGCATCAATAAAAAATAAATAAAAAAACATCAGGTATGTAGATTGTGGGAAGAATGAAGTTAGGTTTAAATAGTTTAAAATATCGTTTTGGGTTGTGTTTAGGCAAGGACCACACATAATTAGGGCATAATAGCAGAACTTTACAAAGTTGCAAACAAACATAAATAGCTTTTTGAGCTTTCAGTAAATTAGCGCTACACTTGTTTCTCTAGGGGGCAGTACAAAATAATGCAAAAAACTACCTCTGGACAAACTTTAGATAAAAAGGTTTCAACTGGTATAAAAGCTCTTTTTTGTCTCCATCTGTTTTATTTTGTACTTTTATATTATTTTCCCTTTTGTCAGCTGTAATACCAACTTTTCAGTCTTTTCCTGTCAATTAACCTTTGCTTCATCATAATCATGTTTTTTGCCCCTATCATGATATTGGTGTAAAATCTATCCACCAATATCAGCTTTTAGTGTGACTATTGTACACCCCCCACATGTTCTCTCAATGGGACAAAAGTTCAACACAATGTAAAAATGAACTGGGTGAACTAACACTATCACAATTATAGCCTGTTAAACACTGTGCAAGTTTATTTTTAATTTATTTTTTTTGCATATACAGCTATGCACATCTAATAAATCATTGATTTCCCGTCTATGAGGCCTGGTGCTATCACCTGTTGAGGATAAACACAGGACCACTTCACATCCCATTAGTCAGCAACTCAACATATAGCCCAAAAAAATAGAATATCCCACTACAAAAGATGAGCAATTAAAGGGCTCTGACTTTTGACTCTGGATATTGATTCTGAGAAAGATGCACAAGAGATTCTTTATGCATATAAAGCAAATTATATATCTTAGATCACTCTTAATAGCTCTTAAGTTGATATCTCTTTTTAAAGAGAAAAGCTCACAAATTATTAGTTTGAACAAAACTTGGGAAACATTGACATCATTTGGGGCCAGAAACATTGCTTTTCAGGGGATACTAGAAGTGTTAAATAGTAACAGATATTGTCAGAGTCTGGGTTAATGAATAGGACATTAGGATAATAAATTATTATACACCAGAAAGCCTGTAGTAGCTTTGCTGTCTTGGCACCTTTGCTGAAGCGGGGATTTGCTGGAGGTTTGTGCGGTGAGTGGCATATGTTTTAGTGTTTTTTTTTCCTCTTGTATCCCTATTACTTTGAAGTGGAAAGGAGCAAGAAGAGAGACTTTACTGTACGAAGGCCACGTAAGGGATGAGTAGATTTGAAATAACGACCAATGAAAGACTGCAGTGGAGCGGGCGATGAACACTGGTGCACTGTCCAGCTGCAAATCCCTCAATGCAGCAAAGAAGACATCATTTAGAAGACGGAGAGATGAGAGACATCCACTGGCAGGCGTGAAATATCCACCGTGGGAGAGCTTCGGTTTGACACGGTCATGACCTTTTTCACTACGGAGAACAAGTAGCAATTATTCTAGAGATGCAGTCGCAATTGAGCGCTCCTGCCATTTAGCCCATGCTATTCCAGTTTATAGTCGACAAGGTCAGAGTTCACAGGCAAAACTCCCTCAGGGCTGTTTTTAGATTCATCCTTTGGCACAATACATCTTTGTTTCTGGACATATACGCTCGTTTTAAACATGGATTTGCTGTGTCTTGTTCATTGTTTGAGTGATAAACAGCATGAGGCCAGGAAGCTCTAGTTGAAAACCTTTTGGATTTTGAATGACATGTTTAAATAAAAGCTAATGTAAGATCCAACCTCAAAAGTAATGTCACTTAGTTCCCATGATTGACTCACTTTTTGAAAGACTTTTTCCCTGTCAAGCTAGAATTATTTAAAAATATGAGAACACAACACAACATAAGGGGTGCACGTGGCAGAGTGGTTAGCACTCCTGCCTCACAGCAAGAAGGTCGTGAGTTCAAAACCCGGCCGACTCAAACATTCTCGGCCGATTCCGGTCTTTCTGTGAGGAGTCTGCATGTCCTCCACGTATTACCCTGTGTTCTCTCCAGGTACTCCGGCTTCCTCCCACCGTCCAAAGACATGCATGTACAGGTCAATTGGCAACTCTAAAGTGTCCCTAGTGAATAAATGTGAGAGTGAATGGTTGTTTGTCACTGTCTATGTCTAAATGTCAGCCCTGTGACTAACTGGCCACTGTCCAGGGTGTACCCCGCCTCAGGCCCAAAGCTGCTGGGATAGGCTCCAGTCACCCGCGACCCCTAACGGGACTAAGCGGTAGAAAATGAATGAATGAATGAAGAACACAACATATTTTCATATTTATAAACCAAAATAGATAAATTCTCTAATATTAATACTTCTGTAATCCTATGTAGCAGTTATAATAGTTTTTTTCTGAAATTGGGTTTGTCTTTGCACAAATCTTTAAAAGGCTACTAGTGACTGTTAGTGTCCAAAACAGATTAAAATTGTGTATAAAACCCACATTTGTGAGAGGTGTAAATGGAGCCTGGCGTGAAGCGGGTATTCACCTGGTTTAGTGCGGGGCCGCTGCCGGCAGCAGACCCGGTAGCTTGCCAAGTAAAGTCCGTACAGTAGTGCTGAGAAAACAGCGCGTCTTACCTTATTCTTGAGTCAGCCACCTGCAGCGTGATGGATGAAAAGAGGAGCTGAGGCGGAGGCTCCAGCGGGGAGTCCAAGAGCGGCGGTGGGATTGAAAAAATATATATATTTATTATTTATTATATATTTCATTTAGAAAGAGTGTATAAAAACATAAATACAATTAAAGCCGCAAGCGGCGATAAAGGCCCTCGCCTCCCTTGAGACCGCGGGGACACATGCACTCGGAGGATTTCATTTCGTGCTTTAAAGCGTAAACTTCACGGTAATGTCAAATAACCGGGCCTGTGCTACTGCTTGGGCCTGCTACACCACCTTGTAACCTAACTTTAGAGTTAAAGGTCTCCACAATCCCTGGTTTTCCTGGGAGCTGTCTGAACCTTTGGAAATAATAGATTATGCTTGGGCTAAGGCGAGAAAAACAAAGTACTGGCTGGAGATTTGAGATGACTCAGGAATCGCTGCACCCCCCTGTTTAAAAAGACAAAATGTAAATATAACTTGTCTAAAAGTACAAGGTTACAAGTTCCAAATGATTCTGAGGAGTTTTCTAAGACTCTAGCCTTGGCTCTGGAGGGCCTCCTCTAAAGGAAGGATCCTGGCAATTGGGAAATGGCATTTATTTCCCAAAGAAATGGCTGCCTCTTCACAGACTCATTACGACCACAGCCACAAATCTATCAAAAACAAATTGATAATTTTTTTGGCACACGTGTCTAGATGATACTCACCAAATTTGGAGCTGTTTAGATGAAAAGCCTTTAGACACAAGGGTGCAATTTAGGTGGTCACGCATTCCAACCAACATAGTAGATTTCCTGTTGAGTTTACGATATGGCTGTAATACATTTTTCTGTTCGCCCTGAGGTGTCCTATGGATGTACCAAGTTTCATTTTTCTACGTTGGAAAAAGTTACTTTCACTTTCCATAGGCCCAATGTATTTTGACTTTTGTAGGGTCGCCACTGAGTCATTTTTCATATTTTTTTGACTTCAAATACATAAATTTTTCGCCGAGCTTGAAGTCTGAGACCAATAAAAATGACTTTTAGTTGCACGTTTACTGGGTCAAATTGAGGATCATTTTGCAGAAAAATTATAATAAAAAAAAAAAAACCAAATTATAATAAAATAAAATATAACTCGAGCAAAAAAGTCTAGAAAAACGCTTGTCTCTTTTACATACATGTGTTTAGCTCATTTTGCCCAAGTTTGGTGTCTGTGGAATGAAGCAGCTATTTTCTGAGTTCTTTTAAAAAAGAGGTGTATTTTAAGTCGGTTCACATTTTCAATTCAAAATGGCCGCCTTCCCGTGTGTGATAGGGTGTGGTCCCCATTGGCTTTTTTGTTCATAAGCCCATGCTGGATGTGTGTACCAAGTTTCATTTGCCTACGACAAACTAAAATTTTCACTTCCCATTGACTTTTTCCACATATTTGGGACGTTGCTATGGCAACACATTTATAGATAGGGGGTGGTTGTCATTGGCTTTTATGCTCGTCATGACATAAGAGATGTGTGTACCAAATTTTATGTCTCTATGACAAACTAAATTCTTGGGTCCCATTATAAGTTTGTAGGGGCGCTGGAGAGCCATTTCTAAAGATAACCCTTTTATTTACATATTTTTGTGTTCAGGTCATGAATGTGCACAAACGCCTTTTGGGTCCAACTCGATCGAGAAGCCGTTTGAGAGTTAAGAGACGTTTATTTTCACAAAAATGGCCACCTCGTTACAGGCTTGCCACACCCATACCCGATAAGATATCAACAACAAAGTCACAACTTTGGTTGGCACATGTGTCTAGATGATACTCACCAAATTTGGGGCCATTTAGATTAAAACACAATGATTTGCATCTTTCTGCGCAAGTGCGAATTTAGTGGCGCGCCTTTCACCCCACATGGCGGACTTCCTGTTAAGTTTAGGGTGTGACTGTCATTGACTTTTCTGTTTGCCCTGAGGTGTCCTATGGATATACCAAGTTTCATTTTTCTACGTTGGAAAAAAGTTACTTTCACTTTCCATAGGCCCAATGTATTTTGATTTTGTAGGGCCACTGAGTCATTTTTCGTATTTTTTTCGGCGACTTCAAATACATAAATTTTTTGAGCTTGAAGTCTGGGACCAATAAAATGACTTTTCGTGCATGTTCACTGGGTCAAATTTAGGATCATTGGGTCGGAAGAAAAATAAAAAAAAAAAAAAAAAAATAAAATCCGAGCAAAAACAATAGGCCCTCCCGGTCATCACCGGCTCGGGCTAATTAAAGCCGCATAGCGGCGATAAAGGCCCTCGCCTCCCTTGAGACCATGGGGACACATATATTCGAAGGATTGCATGTCGTGCTTTAAAGCAAATTTGGAGCTGTTTAGATGAAAAGCCTTTAGCACAAAGTGTACGATTTAGGTGGTCATGTATTCCACCCAACATAGTAGATTTTCTGTTGAGTTTACGGTATGGCTGTAATAAACTTTTCTGTTTGCCCTGAGGTGTCCTATGGATATACCAAGTTTCATTTTTCTACGTTGGAAAAAAGTTACTTTCACTTTCCATAGGCCCAATGTATTTTGACTTTTCTAGGGGCCGCCACTGAGTCATTTTTCGTATTTTTTTTTTCGGGGACTTCAAATACATAAATTTTTGCCGGGCTTGAAGTCTGGGACCAATAAAAATGACTTTTAGTTGTTCGTTTACTGGGTTAAATTGAGGATCATTTTGCAGAAAAATTATAATAAAAAGATATACCGAATTATAATAAAAAAATATAACTCGAGCAAAAAGTCAGAAAAACACTTGTCTCTTTTACATACATGTGTTTAGCTCATTTTGCCCAAGTTTGGTGTCTGTGGAATGAAGCAGCTTTTTCTGTGTACTTTTAAAAAGAGGTGTATTTTAAGTCGGTTCACATTTTCAATTCAAAATGGCCGCCTTCCTGTGTGTGATAGGGTGTGGTCCCCATTGGCTTTTTGTTCATAAGCCCATGGTGGATGTGTGTACCAAGTTTTATTTGCCTACAACAAACTAAAAATTTCACTTCCCATTTACTTTTTTCACATTTTTTGGGACGTTGCTATGGCAACACATTTATAGATATGGGGTGGTTGTCATTGGCTTTTATGCTCGTCATGACATAAGAGATGTGTGTACCAAATTTTATGTCTCTATAACAAACTAAATTCTTGGGTCCCATTATAAGTTTGTAGGGGCGCTGGAGAGCCATTTCTAAAGATAACCCTTTTATTTACATATTTTTTGTTCAGGTCATGAATGTGCACAAACGCCTTTTTGGGTCCAACTCGATCCGAGAAGGCGTTTGAGAGTTAAGAGACGTTTTATTTTCACAAAAATGGCCACCTCGTTACAGGCTTGCCACACCCATACCCGATAAGATATCAACAACAAAGTCACAACTTTGGTTGGCACATGTGTCTAGATGATACTCACCAAATTTGGGGCCATTTAGATTAAAACACAATGATTTGCATCTTTCTGCGCAAAGTGCGAATTTAGTGGCCTTTCACCCACATGGCGGACTTCCTGTTAAGTTTAGGGTGTGACTGTCATTGACTTTTCTGTTTGCCCTGAGGTGTCCTATGGATATACCAAGTTTCATTTTTCTACGTTGGAAAAAAGTTACTTTCACTTTCCATAGGCCCAATGTATTTTGATTTTGTAGGGGTCGCCACTGAGTCATTTTTCGTATTTTTTTTCCGGCGACTTCAAATACATAAATTTTTCGCCGAGCTTGAAGTCTGGGACCAATAAAATGACTTTTCGTGCATGTTCACTGGGTCAAATTTAGGATCATTGGGTCGGAAGAAAAATAAAAAAAAAAAAAAAAAAAAATCCGAGCAAAAACAATAGGCCCTCCCGGTCATCACCGGCTCGGGCCTAACTATTATGTCCTATTATTTGAAACACATTTATAGCACATTTAACAGATATCAGATAGATAGATAACAGAATTTTTTTTTTGCAACCCCCATTTTAATGCACTTTAATATTGTCTGGTGTCACCCAAACCTCTATCTATAGCTGTAATTAAAGCTTTACATAAACACAGCTCTTCTAAAAATTCACGTTGTTTTCCAATTAATAAATACTTGAGCAGTTTAAAACACAATAAAAGGACTCTTAACTTTATTTTGGAAAAGTTTGGCATTTTTAAAATATAGGACAGAACCAATATCTGCACATAATTTCTGTCTCTGTGACTGAAAAACTCATAAATGCATTTCTTCTTCGCCCTTTTCCAGCTCTGTGTCACAGCTCAAGAATAAACCAAATGGAAGCATAAAGGGCAGCAGAGATATATCTATTTAAAATGGGAAGCAAACTCCATGGAAACAAACCCATCACTACAATACCTAGATTAGATTTTTTAATCTTTTATTTTTATAATAGAGCCACAACAGAAAGTACATCTGAGAGTAAGAGTTGAAACCACGCTACTAGTTTTAAGAAGAACTGAGCTCAAAGTTTCGAGCGATATTGTGCACTTCCAGGCGGATGCTTTCATTGTTTCCTTTAAGATAAAACAATTCTATTTTAGAGCAAAAATGTGATAAAATTCCTATTTAAGATAGTATTTTTTACCCTTCTCTTCCTCTTCTGCCAAAAAGTGCTCCCGTGGCGCTTCATCTCCTCATTGGGTTCTCGGCTCACGCAGGCCGGATTATGGATGAAGACCAGAATACTTATAAGTTCACTGCTACACTCCAGAGCTGTATCCTCAGTCTCTTCACGGACGCTGTGTGTCAAAACAACACAAGAAAACAGGAGTGGTGTCTTCGTGGATTTATTTGTAGTGAACTTCTTGTCGGGGATTGGCAGATGGGTGCAGAGCGACCTCCATCATCAGCGCTAATGATGACAAACGAGCGCGCTGATGAAATTTCACAATGAGTGTATTGAGATGTGAAAACAAGAGGGGGAGTTATGTTCAGAGGTTTTTACAGCTTGATGGTGAACAGTAAATACAGATGAATATACTTGCCTTATTGTCAACAATCTCAATTTAAAATAACAGCGCTGGAAAAGTTGTCATGTGCCCTGGTTTCCAAATGAGGTGGAAATGACTAGAGCTGCTGGCATCTGCTTCATGCATGTTTATATTCTGGGCTGGAGTGAAGATAATAACAAATCCGCACTTGACCAAAATGGGCAACAGAAATTAATTCTACTCGCTTCCGTTCAGATCATTATCCTCGCTCTAAGGCTCTACTGGAGTCCTTGTGTGTGGTTGGTGGTCAGCGGTCCACCCTTGTGCAGGAACACTAACGTGCCAGCTCACACCACATAGGTCCACTGTATATTCTTAAGTTTAAAAGTAGATTTGGTTTCCCGAAGGCTCTTGGCACCTTATTATAGTGCGGCACAATTCAATCCAGGACCCCAGGTTTGTTCAGTGAATAACATGTAATTAGATTTTATACTTGACTGTTGTTGTTCTAAAATTAGTATTTGTTTTACTTTCTTTGCCATTCCTCTCCCGTATGTTGGGCAATATAGCAGTGCCACCCACTTGTTCTATCTACTTTAGCCATTTTCATGTCTTTTGTTATGTTTTTTTTGTTTTTTTTTTTGTCTTGGAATTCAAATCTAGACCATAACCTGACCTGTGCATCTATGCCCCGAACGTCTGCAGGAGGTTTGGAGGACGGGGAAGTTTTACAGAGGTCAGGATCATGTGGGAGCGGGATAGGATGTGCAACTGTGGCCAAAACCTTCATAATTACAACACAAAGTCGATGACAGTGATTATGGTTAATGCACTAATATCAGTTTTATCTGTTTTTGAACATATGCACAGGACATCGCAAAAGTTGACAGTAATGTATAAAGCTCCGGACACACTCAATATCACAGCCCACACATTGACAATATCCCTCCTGGTGTTCCTCTGAATGATCTTTACACACAATTCCCACATGACACTCACCGCAGGTTACACTAGGCCACCAGGTGAAAAAAATAAGTGTGTTCAACCTGCAGCTGCTCCAGGTAAAGTCTAAAAGGACACTGGATGTATAAAAGGGACTTTAGTGAAATAATAACTCCTGCTGTGGACATCTTACAGACTGTTTCCATCTGACAGGAGAAAACATTAATTTCCTTTTAGTAAGAGATAAAAAAACAGCTTTAAAAATAAATCTGATTTGATTTGACATGACTTTTCTTGACCATAACCCTCTGGGTTTAAACTTTGTCATGTATCTGTGGTGTCACAACAAAACATGTCACAGGTGCTCACTGCCTCTTCACATTTGATCAGAAACATCCACAAACAGACAGACTGACTCACTTGTGCTCTCGCAGCATGGATTGGATACTTTTCATGTATGTGGCATATACAGTACATGTGCTCAGGAACATATCACTGATCTCTATAGATCCACTGTCCATAACTAACTACACTGTCTGGATGGAACAATGACACTGAGAGAGCAAGAAAATGATAGACACCACCTCTGTTGTTATGGTTACAGTACAGTTCAAGTAAAGGAGGAAAAAAAGAAAAAAATCTCTAATAATCTGCATAAGTTTTTTTTTGGCCAATGGAGAGCTGTGACACATGAAATTCGGGCAACAGTATCTATTCCTGTTGACCTTCACAAGCTGTAATATTTAATATAACCATCTGTATTACCCCTGTAAGGAGATTATTCTTCTGCATTTAACCCATCCATCATCTACTGCCTCTAGGGCATCCCATTGGGAGCTGTATCAGCCGCTGGGCACCGCCTGGGGAACATCTCCAGATCTAAATCTCGCTGTGAGCCATCATTGCAAGCGACTGAGTCAATACAATATGGAAGATTGAAATTTAAAATGTGCTGTTTATGTTTTACTGACTTTGAAGCTGTATATTACCACCAACCTAGTAGTTTACCTTCACTGTCAGATATCAAGTGTATGATATGATAAGTGATGAAATCATAAACGGCAAAGGCCAAAAAAGAAAACTATTACATGGTATTGATATTGATATTTGTTGATATTGTAAGACATTTTGATAACAATTATTTCCTCTAAGCCAGGGGTTTACAAACCTGTAGAGAAAAGTTTTACATATGTACATAATAATAAATGAATGTTTTGAATATGAAGTGCCTTTTTCTTCTGGAATGGGAAAGTCAAACTAGGGGTTGTACAGTTTACCCTTCCACAAGTTTAAACTGAAGCATTGCCCTGGTATTCCACCGAAGGAGCTGGAGGAAGTGTCCCGGGAGAGAGAAGTCTGGGTACCTTTGCTTAGACTGCTCCCACTTCAACCTGTCCACCAGTCAATGTCAATTTTATTTATATAGCACATTTAAAACAACCATCAAAGTGCTTTGCAGGCTTATGTATAGCAGTAAAAAGAAATCAAAGGAGACATCAAAGCAAAAACAAAAAGAAAACGCAATAAACAAGATTAAAATAACAATAAAACAAATCAAATGTATAAAAGAGTCAAAGTCCAGCTCAACCTGTGTAAAAGCCAGTGCCTTAAAAAAAATAAGTCTTCAGAGATTATTTTTAAATACTCAGGGACGTGGCAGCTTTGATATTAAGAGGTCCAGAGCCTGAGAGCAGCTACAGCGAAGGCCATGTCACCTCTGGCAGCAGACTTTCTTTACACTAAGTCCCAGTTGAAATAATTTGGAAATTGCCCTCTAATAAGTATTGCGACCAAACCCACCTGTCAGATCAGCTCTGAGCCACAAATGCAGCCCTAAGCTCCTAGTGTGCTAACACAGTGGGAGCTCCATAAAAAACAAATAAGTCAAGACGCCCGCAGGCTTTATCCCAGTCGTCATGGCGTAATAATGAGAGTCTGTCATCCTGGTGTAGCGCGGCCTCTTCGAGTGGCACAGGTAAATATTTAGTGAGGACTGTGACTGCTGCCGGCCATGGCCTATTCATCTCTGTCAGCCAGTAATAATGGAGAGCTGTGAACACTAACGTAAGATTGAGAAAACATGCGACCGAGCTCCGAGGAGAAAACTGTTTGCTTTGCTTCAGCCCAATTGACTCCATCCTTCCATTGTGCACTAATGAGTCTTCGTCTTGTGTTTAGACTGCTGTAGGTTTTAACCAAAGTGTTTGTGTTTTCAACAACTTAAAGTCTTTCATAACCGCACAAAGTTGTTTGTGCAGACCAAGCTTAGAGACCTGTTGTGTTTATTTGAGACTTCTGCGGCAGAACTGTGAAGATATGAAATAATGACTTGTGATATTTGGGATTGTGTCAGTAGTTTTGTAATGGTACACAGTCACTAGATGTGTGTGTAGCCACACCACACAAAGTGAGAAATGCATTTAAGTCTTTAATGAACAAATTAATATATCTTTAGAAGTATGTAACATATGCTGCTATTGTAAAGTATTCTTTGGATTCTTTGGACCAGCTTAAACAAAGTGTTCTTTCACAGCTCAGTGAAAGAACACAGCTATGGAAGGCCCTATTCTAAAACAATAAGATTTTTTTTTCTTAAACGTTCATACTTACAGATATGAATTTGATCTGGAAAGACATTATTAAAGCAACAGTATGTAACTTTTTACCACAAAATATGGAGCCCAACAAGAAACAGGGAGACTAATCTCATGAGACGACAACTCTAGCCAAAGCACACAAGTATATTTATGAAATGTTAATTTTCCCATAACATCTCTCTAAATTTGACCTTCGTTTATTTACAGCCCAAGACATTACATGGGTTAGCTTTAATCAATTTTAACTGACAACCATTCATATTCAGCTGTACACTGCTCCAGTTCTCCAGTTCTGCACAATGCACATACATCTTCTACAGGTATTGGTATGCTTACAGGTACCACATAGAGAAAATGTCAGATCTCATTACATAAATAAAATTATGTAAAGGTTTTGTAAAGATGTTTAAAGACTGTTTCCCTTTTTTGTGATGTTCTTAGAAATTATCACTGTTAAATCATTTTTTGAAATAATTACTGTAGTGGGTTGGACTCAAAAATAATGGCAAAGTCATACAAAATGTTTTTGTTGAGTTTATTTTTACCAAAATAAATGCAAACCGTGAGAAAAATCAATATTTACAAAGAGAGCTTTACACACAAAATACTCCAGCCACGACTTTTCAAACTGTACCTGTTAGTTGTTTGGCCTCAGTGCACCTAAACTCTGACTGACTAATGGGCCAGATAAAATAGCCCCTCCCACTGGGCATTGCACAAATGAGATATACTTTTCTTTTTTAACAGACATACTTTTTTTACAGAACGGATTTTGTATCCAACAACGTTATACAGTTTTGTCACTATTCTGTTTTTGAACAGGTTTAATTATGTGCAAGTAAACTGTTGATGAAAAATGATAAATGATGGTTTCTGGTCACATGACCATTCATACCGCGCGTAAACGCTCTATTTTAATGCGGGAAGAGGCGTGCTTCTGTTTGGCCAGTCACCTGCAGTCACGCACCTTCTGCACCTGCAGAAGCGAAGGGCCGCGTGGAGGGAAGAGTGAACTTAGCATGACCTCGTGTGCACGCAGAGCCACACAACACAAGCAGTTACAGTATTGAATGATTGTGTAAGTGACACGTTGTGGGCGTGACTACAAGTTTAATTATGTAAATTATAAAGTAAAAAGAGGGGGGATGTGGGGCGAGCATATCCTGTGAGCGCGTTCTGACGCAGTCATGCTCTCCACAGCCACTGCAGGAAACAGAGAGAGCAGCGCTGCCTGCTGTCAGTTACAGGGAGCATGAGGCGGCTCCTCACAATGACATAGAGATGATAAAAGTGGTTTAAGTGTCAAGAGCCACAGAAATGACTGAAAGTTGTGTTGGCTTCATATTCCACAGTCAGTATCACAGAGTGATCAATTTCAGGATTCATATAATAATCTTTCTAAAAAAGTTACTTCAATTTAGATTTTTTTCAAGACAGAAAGTCAAAGTAAAGGTTTATTGAAGCATAATATAACATATTTCTCTTCAGTGCATGTGCTAGATACCTGTCCCCATTTAAAACATACATTTAAGTTACTGTATTTGCAGAAAGGTCACACAGACACATTTGACTTGAATGACTGTTTGAACAGAGCCTTTACCAAATAAATGTTCAGTGTTTGAACGTGCCCTGCTGCCAAACCCTCTTCAGAACAGGCTTGTGTGTGTGGGGCTCCTGTTTTCCATTAACAGCTTACAAGTAGCTCTGTGAACAGTAATGGCCCCCGTCCAACATAATGTTTCTGTAGGCTCCATTAAAGATGGATTGGCTACAAATAGTGATGTCAAAAACACAGGGTGACTTTCTTAATGGCCTCCCAGGGGTCATGTAGCGGGACGACCTTGCTCCACACATACAGACCGGAGGTAAACATACATCTGTGTAAACACACGTGAGCAACAGTCTGCAGAGGTGTCATGGGACCACAATGAGCAAATAAGGCCCCCATATGTATACACAGAGGGGAAGTTGTGTCCTGCACTGTTGCCTTATGCTTATTAGGAGAGAAAAAAAAAACTGTCTCTGATTACAACTGATTTTGTATTATTTTAGCTGTATTCCCAGGGTAGAACATGACTAACTTATAAAGCAGGGATTAAATAGCTCTATATACCCAAAGACATTGCAGTAGCAGGGTGTTGAGTTGGCAACATGTGTCCTTGTACCTCTGCTTTGACTCAAACTTGTAGTGTATATTCTTGTATCCTGACCCATTTTATACAGTTAGAAGCAGTCTGCACAGTCACCGTTTTTTAGGAACAGGGAAAGCTGTAATCTTTTTTCTGCGTGAGTTAATAGACAAATACAATTTAACAGGAAGATAGCTGAAGTGATTGAGTTACTTTTACTTTTACACTCAAACTTCTTTTTAAAAGTTGTGGGATCAGTCCCCAGCCTGTCCTTGCTCAAAATAATGTGATCAAATGGATAAATGAACTCTCTTCAGACCTGTCTAATTCCTTATAAACAGTTTGGTTTAAAGGAATTTTCCAAAAAATGTGTTTACTTGCACCACTACTACAGAAACATTCCCATATACCTTTACCAGCCAGCTCTGAATAAATGTCATGAAGAGGTGTGTGCGGTGAGAACTATTCCTCTGCCATCCTGATAAAAAAAAAAAACATTTCTTCATGTTTTCGTCGTTGTTTGCTTCTGCTTTATTTGTTGAGAAGACATGTAACTTCTTATCACTGCTTTTTCTTTACCTCATAAAATGCCACTACACACTAACACTAGGATATAATTTTTATGTGTATTTTTTAATATAAGCATGATTAAAGTATTAAAGTAAATTTGTGAGATTGTGTTGCTGGGGAATATGGTCCATGTTCTGGTGTCTATAGGTCACATTTCTGCTGAGGGGTCATTAGGAGCGGCTTCAATAGTCCTTTGTGTTCTCGGTCTGTGTTGGAGACAATGTGGATAATGAGGGAGGAATTTGGACGCACACAGGGGATGCACCTCGCCCTGGCTCTGGGGAGCCTGAAGAGCCAGCTGTCTCAGCTCCTGTGTCTCTGTGGGGAAGACGCTCAGCGCACAGTCCACCGTCATTGGACACGATAGATGCCACTGGAGACGCTGTGTGGGCTGGACAAACTGTCTTACTGATAAGAAAAGTGAAAGTTCTCCGGCTGTGACACATCTGCCTGCAGTGTGTTTTCTGAGTCAAGTGGGACATTTATATTATGAATGTATACTTCCAGAACAATATCAATGTCTAGAGACAATACACCAGGCTTTGACTGTGGCATAGTTTGGTTTAACCAGACATGTATATTTAGAAGTTAAGGACAGGTGAGGTAGCTCTTCAATAAAGGACCATCAATAGTACAGAATAAATACAGAAAACTATACATTCACTGTCATTTTCCAATTTGTTTTTTGTGCAGCTTTTGACTGTGCCCTGACTTGTTATGTAGCTAATGTAATTTCCTACTTATATTAGTTAATACTGCTGTAAAAAAAAAAAAAAAAACACCTGATACACTGATATATTACAGTATATTCTTTCAAGAATAGTGGTACATTTTGAGCATTTGTGGGGTAACCAATCAAACTAAATGACGCACCCACAACATATAAAATGAACGAGTCTGAATACCTTTAATGGTTCAGTAAACATGCAAAGACAAAGTAAAAAGACAATATAAAAACAAAGTGTAACTATCCCAGATGTGACACTGTATCCATCTTTAAATGAAACCTATGAACAATACAATGTTGTAACATAAATGTTGCATCTGTGTGAACATAATTACCGTAAACAATTTAACAAGCTATCCTCATGTTCCATTTATAATATTATTGCTGCTACCAGAGCTAATTACACCATGACTAAGTACCTACATTTCCTCATAACTTAATAGAAATAATTTCATTTGATTGCAGTTTGTTAGAAAATTGCGAGTCAACCCCAATGTTTGTTGTAATTGTAAACAGGACAGAGTCAGTTGTTTTCTGCAGTAGTTACACCAATCTCTTTCTCTGACATGCTATTTAATGCATTTTTAAGAAACCGTAGAGTCCATATCAGTCTTTGTGTCTTTTTGGTCCATTTAAAAAAGTAAAAGCTAGAACAGCCATCAATCATTTACATGAGTCTAACATTGTGCTACTACATCAAATTGGTGAGACTCCAACTCATATTTTTTTATTTATTGCCATCATATAAATGAATGTCAGGTTTACAAGTATGTCTCCTGCTCGTAAAGGGCTCATGCCTGGGGCAGCTTCTAACTACTGCTAATCGACTGAGTAATAAAAGCCTTTATGAAATTGCATGGCGCTGTTATGGACTTCAAAACTTCACACTTTGAAAATCTTCTCACTTTCACTATACGGATAATTACAGTGCACATAGTTTTTCACCTTAATGACCTGTTTTTCCAGAGAAGATTATAGTGTTTCAGGAGTTAATATATGGTTAAATTAATTGTATTTTGTTTACAGATCGCATGGACCGACTGGATACAAACAGAAGATTTGCCTCTGCTCTTGGACAAACAGTGAATGAAACAGTTTCCTCCTAAAGTGTAAATGTTTGGCCTTAATAAAGTATTATCAAAACTACTGCGGGTCCCAAAGATAAGCCTGGGGGAACTCCACAAACCATAGTTAACCCCATTTGATTTCTCTTTGCTTAAACAAACAAAGGCTACATTTTTTGTTTGTAGTTTTATATTTTGTGAGTTTTATTTGCAATTATTGTGTGACTTTGGCATAAAACATGGTGTTGAAACATGTGACTAATAATATGAAGTTTATAGTTTGCATTTTGTAATTATCAGACTGTGCACCTCTTTTGCACTTTGTACTGACATGTTTATTTTAAAGTTAATTAAAAATGCAATTAATATATTTTTGTTATACAAAATAATTTTTAAACCAGCACAAATTTATTAACACCATTAAACAAATAATTGAAAATACAATCCACAAAGCCCTTGCATTTAGTCAGACATTCTAATTGTAGCATTAAAACATTAAAGTATTAAAGTTTTGTAGCAACAAAGGTTACAGTAAACTGTGGGGCATAATGTAGGCTTCCATATAAGGTTAAAAGCCAACACATTTTTATTATGATCATGCCATTTTTTAATTTTTATGCACCAAGCACTAAGTTAATTATTATTATTTGTATTGAATTATTTGTGAAAGGGCTGACGTCCCTGTACGATCCGAGCAGGAGCCGGCAGTAAGTCCATAGTTTTCAGTCGGAAAAGGGTGTCTGGTCCCCTTCAGGTTGGTGTAGAGCTCCTGCCTCAAGTGGAGGAGTTCAAGTATGGAATCGGTGCAGCTTCTGCCGTGATGCGGTTGATGTACCGGTCTGTCGTGGTAAAGAAGGAGCTAAGCTGCAAGACAAAGCTCTCGATTTACCGGTTGATCTACGTTCCTACTGTCACCTATGGTCATGAGCTGTGTGTCATGACTGAACTTCTGAACTTCATGACTTCTGCCGGGAAAGACCTAGGACACGCTGAGACTCTCTCCGCTGGCCTGGGAACGCCTCGGTATCCCCCCGGAGGAGCTGGAGGACGTGTCTGGGGAGGGGGAAGTCTGGGCGTCTCTGTTTAGACTGCTGCCCCCTGTGACCCGGCCCCGGATAAGCGGTAGATGATGGATGGCTGGATGGATGAATTATTTGTTTGTTTTTTCGTGTGTGGTCCTTCTGTGTCCTTAGAGCATAAATATACTGTACATCCCTCAAATTAAGTCAAGCTTTACAAATATATTTCTCGTGCTTTAATGTTAGAACTGCTCCTTTGCAGTCATGATTAGCTTGTGTTTACTAATGATTTAGTTTAGGAGAGTTTGCCATGTATCTGTCCACTGTAACTGCTGCCGCTCCCTTTGAATGAGACTTTATTGAGTCCTGCCCGGACTGTGGGAGGAGGGACTTTGTGGACACTGCGCAACAAGTCCAAGTCGCAAGAAGTGGATGTGAGATGAGAAACAACGTCAAATCGACTCGATCTGAAGATTTACTTTTTTTTGCACAATATATGAATTCACTGTGACAATCAGGCTTCTGTGCTGGGCTCGTGTGAGAGTAGGATGTGGCGTAGTAAAGTTTCCCGGGACTTTGAAAGCGCGCTGTGGGAAGTTTTCCTCACAGTGAAGGTAGTGTGGATTAAATGGCTATAATACCTTAACAACGGCGACATTTGATTATTTTGAAGAATAGCGGCTACAATGTGGATCCGTATTATGTGACAACGCCATAAAATCTTGGACCGACCACAGGACAACACTTTGGATTTTACTATAAAGGAAGAAAGGCTGAAATGATCCGCACAAACTGGGAGGATAACTTAGAAAAAGTGTTGGAAAACTCGGTTGCACTATGAGGACGCTGAGTTGGCTGTGCGTAATAGCGCTACTGTCGGAGTCGAGCCTGAGCAGAAACTGTCCAGACCTGATCGTTGACAGCTGTCACTGCTCGGCCGAGAGGTCCAAGGAGCTGAGCAGGCACCAGGTCCGGGTCAAAGTCGTGTGCGATGATGCGGACTTGATGGACACTCTGCACCCGAGTTTCTTGCCCAACAGAACCGTGTTACTGTAAGTAGCAAGTCTCTTTCTCTGTCTGGTTTAATTCACTCAACTGTACAAAAACAGGTACATTCAGAAAAGTATCGTGTAAATGAACTAAGCAGATTACATAAGACTAAGGTCAGAATGAACCAGAATAAAACCAAGATGAATTGGACTGAAACAGGATTATTCAAAGGTTTACTCAAGACATAATCTAGGACCAAATGTAACCAAACACAGGATTAAACCAAGGATCACTCTTAAGTCTAAAATCATGACTTAACTTCTACTACAACCTGACATAAACTTTGAACAAGAGTACCCTCAGGACCAGAGGTGCAATACTAAAGTCGTGCCTAAATTAACGCTGCAAAAGGACTAAACCCAGACAAACATATACAAATGTTCAACTCATGACCAGACCCTTTGAGAAACTCATTTATACATTTGCTCAAGAAGTGACAGCCCCAAAACACACTTTAAAAGTATGTTTACAAAGTTCACATGCCCTGACAACATTCACATTCTAATTACCAACTCCATCATAGACTAGAACTGCCTTTAGAGACTTTAATATAACTGTATTATCACTTTCATTCAAATACAATAAGCTCACTCTGGTGCCCTGAGGGACTGTGTTTATCCTCAACAATCAGATAGAGGCACTACTATAATAGGAATAGGAAAATACATAGAAAAGATAAGGCTAGTTCAGACTCGAGCACTTCTAAAGCAGCGCAGACACAAGCAAAGAATCTGTGAGAGAAAATGAAGCGCTTGGAGAGATATGTTTCCTGGAATATAACAATGTGAAGTGGGATTGTTTCATGTCATAAAAGCACTTTAATGCTCCTCCAATTTTTCTGTCTGCAATAAATGAGTGAGATTCCTGTTTCCATAAAAGGTGTGTGAAGCCTAAAGCCTTTGTTTTCTCCTGAAATCTGCACTTCACAGTCTTGATTTTGTAGAAAGTACATCATGAGGCAGAAAAGTTACAAAATGGAGAGAAAGATGTTCATGCAGGTCATGATTTATTTGAAACCATAAATGGATTATTTTTAGGTAAATAAATGTATTCCTCATGCCATGATTGGACCCTTGATGAGGTCTTGAATATGAATGAAATATATCAGAAGCCAATGTCTAGTTGAGTTATGTGAGGGAGATTATGTTTTAATACAGTAATGCATTTCAGGCTCATATGTCCTATAAACATGGAGACAAACAACAGTTGAGAGAACAATAATACTCTTTGTGTTATTATTTTGGCAATACATATCACAAAACCTAGACTAAACCAGGAAACCAGGGACTGAACTACATCCCACGACTGAATTCAGGACTAATAAAGACTACAGGAACTAAAGTGTATGCTTTCTGAGCCCTTTTATTCATTTCTGATGCTTGATGTAATGCAGTAATCAATGTAGCATAGACTCCTATATAAGACATGATATATATAAAACATTAAAACCAGACAGTCTATTGTCATGATTCCTGAGTATCACCCATAGTTCACAATTCTGCTTCTAATGTCATTACTGTGGCAGTATATCTGAACAAACCTGACTCAAGGATCTCAAGATTTTCTTTAGAGTCTAAAAAAATGACCCGTAAAATTGTACTTTTGTGTGTTTCTTGTATCTACCTCTATCTGGACTAAACTCAAGACAAAACAAAACCGAAACTCCACACCTGGACGTCTGCACCATGGTCCGCACTAAGAAGAATTGTTGAATGTGTCTCTGCAGAGAAATACAATAATCAGACTGGCATGACATGTTTCTACTAATATAGAATAAACTTCAATGGCACTGTTTAAGACATGTTATGAATCGCTTTAGGACTCATTAGGACACTGTCACATATAGCGTAGCAATACATATAGAGCCATTTAAACGGAAAACAATGCAATCTATGTGTTATGTGTGTTTCGATACACTTTTTTGCTTGTTTACTTCCTCCATTTGCTTCAAGTGTTTAATTGGCCATGACTTCAAGCCTTTGTAAAATAAATGGTCTGTTTCTAAATAAATATTCTGACAATAGGAAGGAAAATGTGACCAAAAACAGCACTGTGTTGATAAGTATGTGCTTTATATACGACACACAGGCTATACAGTATTTCTTTAAATATGATTCCTTTCTAATAATATGCAGCCCACATTGGTCCCTCAGTGTCACATGTTTGAACTGTCCCATCTGCATACATCTCTTCCTCAGAGTGCTTTGGGGAATATTATTTGCATTACATTCACTTATTCCACATATAGAGCTGCAGAAGTCCTTAGTATTCATGTGTGCTCCTGGTAGCACTTCAAACACTCAGAGCCCTTGATAAGTTTCCCTTTTACGCCCCTCTCTCTGCAGGTGCAAGGATTGACTGCTAGATTAATAGATGGTTTTATTTTTAGAAATGGTAGCTTTTGCTTTTTGGAGTGTAAAAGCAAGTACTAAATGTAAATGGCCTAGACAAGTTACAGTGGGACCGCTGGTTGTGAGCGGCGAGTATGGGTGATTAATGATAGCACTTTGCTTTGGGCAATTTGTGTGGAGTGCTGTTTGCTTCTGTGTGGGCAGCTTTTGTTTTCAAGTGTTACTATTATTGCCTGTCAATTGTTGAGGTGATGTTTTTTATGCCTGAATGTTTGGTGCCTTGTAAACTCCAGGTACAATGTGACAAGGAAAAAGATGTTTGTCAGATTTAAATTTGACTTGTAACTTTCAGTGTAACGACATAAACAGCTGTGGTACAAAACTTCTTTAAAAAAAAAAAAAAACTTGTAGCTTTTAATTTCCATCATGTTTTAAGTAGGGATTAAAACAGTTAATCTTCATTACCTGTCAACACAAATTACCTTTCTTGTAATTACCTTTTTAGTAATCTCATTTCTTCTCACCTTGGACTTGTAGGAGCAGGACAGCATGACTTTTTTGGAATAAAATGGGTGAAATGTTATAATCTAGCACTAGTATGGTGCTAGTATGGTATGGTATGTTCTTCTAGTGATACTACTGTTTCATTTAATATTTTTAATTTGAGTTCTTGTTAATGGTCAGTTGGTCATCAAATTGCATAAAAATGTAACGGCATCTTTATCTAATTCATCAACATACATTATCAGATTTTTGTTCATTCATTTCAAAATACCTAAAAATAGTGAGGCATTACACTAGATGTGCTTAGGCTCAAATAATTATTTTTTTTATATACTGTTTGTAATTTACAATATAGCTCCAAGATGCTGGAAATGCCTAAAGTTGTTTATTGAAAGAGTTTAAAAAGAACTTGAATGTTTATTTAAACATATATTGTTTGTGTTTAGACATAAGGATGTCTTCTGCCTGTTCCCCAGTTCCTCCTGTTCCGTGGTGAACTTCGGTCCACAGATCAGCTCTCGCAAACCAGGAAGCAGTTTTCCTGCGCTCGGAAACGTGACCTTTGTCAGGCTGAAGTGGCCTCCATGCTCACTCCTTTGTTTAGATGTGCTGAGCAAATAAACAGAAATGTCAAGGGAAGTATGCACATACCGGTCTGTCTGGAGACGGACTGTCACAGCTCCCAGAACTGTCCCTCTGTGGGCTCTGGCCTGATCCCAGCAGTCACTTAATACAGTCAGTATGTTTACATGCACAATTAAGGTCATAGCTCAGCCAGGACATTTCATTGGACTGCTGTTGTCCCAGTATACAAGCACAAATGGAAATCAATTTATTGAGTAAACTTTTCCCTCTGGCCTATGGTATGCTATGATTTTCCAGTTGGTCTTTTACATCATAAACCAGTTAGATAGTGACCATCTCGTAGCATAGAAATATGGGTTTAATAATATGTCGGCCTCCCTCTACCACCAGACATAATCTTTGTATATGCTTTTTTATTTATGCTTGATTTGTATCTTAGGTGAAAGCACAGGAAACTTGGCAAGGACCAGCAGTGTTTAAAGTGTTTAAATGCAGCAGCAATTTGACTTTTAATGGTGTTATTTGAGTATTAGTCTTGTTTCTAGGAAATACATTTAGAAGGATTTCAGATTGAAATGCCTAAGGGTAAGTATTTAACAGGTAGAGTTTGTATAAGCATTTTTCATACTTGATAAAACCTATGTTGTTAAGTCATGATAGCAACTAGATGATTAAGTGTATAAGTTAAAGGTTAGGTCATTAATTTGCACTTGTACTCTTACACAATAATCCACCATTGAACTCAACTAGTAAGTCTCTGTCTGCCCCAGGTGTGAATAGTGTGTGAATGGGGTGAGTGGAAGCACGATGTAAAGCGCTTTGGGTGCCCGAGAAGGGTGCAAAAAAGCGCTATATAAATGCATGCCATTTAAAGACAAAGCAGACAAAATATGAGCAGAAGCATAAAGTAAGTGGATTGAAATGAACTGTTAGCAGAAGTGTGTCAGCGCGCCCTCGATTAACGCTGCCGGCCTCTTCCTTATCTTGCACTGGGGAGACTGGGAGTCGAGGAGTTTGGAGTGTGTCCTGACAGCTCTGTTGACCTTGGGACCGGAGTGGTGTAATGGTTTTGAGCCGGAGAGCTGCAGAAGAGCCGTTACTCTGCAGATATTGTAGCAGACACCTGTTTAATGCAGGGCTCTGAGAGGACGCACTGCTGTTCAGAGAAGAGGCACTAGTTTCACTGTCAAAGATGTAAGGAACTGACTGCTTTTGTTAAACTGGACAATGTGCTTCATGTCCCTTAAGGCTTTTAAGGTCAAAGTTTAATCAGATAGCACAGTTAAAAGTGACCAAAGTACTGTACAGGTTTAATACTATAATACACAAAATAGTTAAGACAAATACAATAAACTAATATGACTAAAAATAAGGTAAAAACAATAAAAAGGCATAATTAACTATAAAATTGAACTAAAAACCATTAACGCTGATATACTGTAAATATTTCTAGCATCATTATGCACCATTTCAGCAGTTTTTGTTTCTGAAAGTGGCTTTGTATCTGTATTATTTATTTTTCATGAGGATTAATATAAAATAGTGTGACTCAAACTGGCAAGGGGTGATAGAAAGCATACTTTAGTGCCCCCCAAACATTTACACATCAGTACTAACTAAACAAAGAACTTAATCTAAGCAATGAAAATTGCATTATGTAAGTGTTGTTTATGACTAACTTGGTGCTGATATGAAAACTAATAATCAAACACAAACCCGGGATAGTATGTGTAGCTCAGAGCAGAGTGACAGACTGCTTGTGAAGAAAAGGAAACTTGATGAAGGGACAGTTGGAGTTTATTCCCATTCATATTCCCACACAACCTGTTAACACCTGGACATTTACAGTCATACACATCTGGAATTAGGATTATAATGTTATAATATATGCATAAAATACAGTTGTGAAAAGGAACCATAAGTTGCTTGAGTCTCTGCTGCTCTACTGCTATTTGTTTTAAATGAAATGGTAGTCGTTTGCAGAATAATAGAGTTTTAATCAGAGCACAGAGGAATAATCAGAACAATTGTCGATTGTTTCATTATTGAAGCTGGGTCTCTGGTAAATTAGCTGGCTGTATTTGAGAAAATGGTTTGGGGAAAGTATTTCTTAAAGAGTGGGAAATAACTTGTCTTGAATTTAAATTTTAATCTTTTTCAAATAATTTTACTTATGCTCTTTTATTGCTACAGAGGGTGAATTAGTTGATCATAAAAAGGGGTTTTACAAGCCTTGTGTTGTATTCATGTATCTCCTCAAGGAAAAGGAGACATGACAAAAGATCCTGGGAAAACAGAAAAGCGAGGTGTTTGGTGAGACACATTGAGAAGATGAGGCTTCAGACAGAGTTTGCTTGTTGCTCAGTTGCATTTGATTGGACCTGAGACCCTACTGCTGCTGCTGCTGCTGCTGCTGCTGCTGAAAGCTCTCTCCAGACCTGGGTCACAGAGCATTGGCATATCCTTCTCTTTGTTGATTATCACCTGCTGGGTTCACCTAAGAGTGAGCAGAGCCAATTGACTTTCAAATATAATTAGTTAATCCTCCAGACGGCTCTTATAAATGTTGCCACTAATTTTGTAACAAGGATACACTGTGGTGACCAAACAACACTGATTGGACTTTACATGAATCCTTTGCATTATAATTGCAAGAGACAAAAATTATCATAAAAATGGTAATTTAATTAGCCTTTGGACATTTGTCTTTTTATAAAACAGTTAAGGTGTATTGTTAAACAAAATAGAACACATCGGTCAAAGCTATGTATTCAATGCAATATCAACACTTGCCATGTCTTGAAAATATAGACATTATAGCCCAGTAGAAAAAGCTCCTGTTATACAACTTCCCAATGCAAACAAACTGAGCACAGATAAAGGAGAAGCACTATGTTTATTTATTTATTTACAAGAATTTTGTTTTTGAAGTAAACTGATTTCCACTGGGTTTAGTCTTGGACAACAGCTGGGCACCAAACACTACACACTGCACCTTTAATGTGTTCATAGAGGACATACAAAACAGTTTTTCCAAACATATTCTGGCAGATCAAAAGTTCAACTCACCTTTCCTTCAGTGACACTGTTCAATTCAGGTGAATTACATTTATATTCATTTATTAGTTATCTACTGTTTAGTTCTGTAAGGGGTTGCGAGTGACTGGAGCCTATCCCAGCAGCTTTGGGCCTGAGGCGGGGTTCACCTTGGACAATGACAGACAACCATTCACTTTAGAGTTGCCAATTAACCTGTACATGCATGTCTTTGGCCGGTGGGAGGAAGCCGGAGTACCCGGAGAGAACACAGAGTAACACGTGGAGGACATGCAGAGTGCACGTGGCAGAGTGGTTAGCACTCCTGCCTCACGACTCAAACATTCTCGGCCGACTCCGGTCTTTGTGAGGAGTCTGCAATTACATTTATACATTTATGAAAACTGTCCTTCTTGCACATGAGTTCAATACCAGTTGTTTGTCAATGTATCTTGTGCACACAGTTGCTTAGGTTTTTATTTTTCCAAGCAATCCCCAAAATATTAGTATTAGTATTATGTTTTTTCTGCTTATTAATTTCTCTTTTACACCAATGCCCCAAAAGTCTGACCATTTCGAATGTTGCAGGTGAGCAGCTAATAAACTGACAGCTCTGTTGTAAGAGACATGTCTATATTTAAGGTTATTTATATGTTGAAAACATGAGTAATTATGTATTCAGAATTATTGGAGAAATGATTTATGTCTTGGTGGATTTTGTCTGAATAGTTGGACTGTGCAAAGTAAATGTTTCTTTGGAGACAGTCAGTGAATGAGTCTGAAAATAACTTCCAATGTTTGTTTTTACACTTTACACATACTTATTCCTTTTTTTTTTTGTAATTTAAAGCCTCTAAAGTAAATCTTTCCTTTATATCCTGTTATTCCGATTTGTCTGCAGTGGCTGGCTGTGATGCAGTGAAGATGTGGAGTGATTTACTGTACTTTGAGCTGATGAAAGTGCTTCACGTCAGGATTTGTGCCTGCGCTCTGACTAGACCACGCTAAGCTCCCTCAAAGCCTGCTCGTCTCCTGTTTAAGGAGGAGAAAATGAGGGTCATTTAGAGGCAAAACATGGAGGTGCTTTGCATGAAGTAGAGTCTGTTTTCAGGGCCCTTATTATCATTATTTTTATTGATGCCTTAAAGATACACTTATACCACTTTTTCACCAGAAAGACATGGGGGCTGGTTCGGAGCCAGCTATGTTTCAAACCGGCTCTTTGTCTTTCGACTGCCAAAGCACCAGCTCTGAACCAGGAAAAGTGGTTTGTAGGTTGCACCAAAACATTGCTGGGCTAGAGGGACGAACCAATGGCTTGAGGGGCTGGGGGCGGGGTTACCGTGACCAACAGACAACAAGACCGTTCCATTTGTTGCCAGCCAGCTTTTTATTTCTTAGCTGTTTAATGGAGAATTAATTTGTCATATCAGGGTTTGAAATATTACTAGTTTGCCTAGCTTAACGTTTAAACTGGCTATAACACTAGCTCCGATCCAGCACCCGGTTCCTCCTGGTAGAAAGGGGGTAAGAAAGGGGGGTTTTAATGATGCCAGTGTAGGTCAAATCCAGAAGGCTTCACAGGGATAAAGGAAGGCCACTTTACTCCAGCTGTATGTGCTTACATAATGAATAAAACAAAAGGATGTGGAAACATGTGGCTTTATTTTCATATTGAGAAAATATATGCTTCCAATGCATGGAAAACTATTGGCCCAACTAATTTGGTCTTTGCCAATAAAATACCTCAAAAGGCCACTAAATTTGGCATTAGGTTTACAGAGCAAGAACTGATACTATATTTAAAAAAAATAAAGTACAGCCACTGATGTTAATAGTTTCTGGGACACAATCAGGTCTGACACATGAATGATTCTAACCAAAGTCATTAGACAGCAACAATAACTTGAAATGATCTCCACACGGATGTTTAAATGTGATTCCTCTCAAACTGCTACTGGCTGGGACCAATGTTGTGTCAGTACTGTCAGTGATGGGCATGTGTCATGTTTGAAGATCTTTACCGTTACTAAGATAAACAACATGGCATTGCCCTGATTAAATTACAGTGGTGTTTACTGGCAGGTGGTTCATCCAATCACCTCCAAGTATTAATCTAAAATACCTTTTTTTGTTTCTGCGATGGTTCAATAAAACTTTACTGAGATGAAATTATGTGGATGGAGCTGTTTTCTTCCTGGTTGTTTTCACTCTTTGGTCCTGGAAGACAATATGACAGCAAAATGTTAATTCTATAAAGCTCTGCCCCATTTGAATACAGTGAGTGGTATCATTTCTATAAAACTAATGTGAACTAAGATGATTTTAATGTCATTTTACAGTTTAGGATAAAACCTCATTAGTCTGGATGTAGCCTGAAGCTTCTTGCAAAAAAAGGATACCCAGTCATTTAGTAAGTTTTAGGTTCAGGCCAGATCTCCACTTCTCTTCATACATTTATGACTTTGCCTAAAATCTAGACATGGATCCTATCACACACATTGACATTTAGCATTAAATGTATTGAGAACAATTGTGCATATAGAAGACTATTTATCTCTTTGAATTTCCTCAAATGATTTTCATTTTTATTTGGCTATAAATATTCTGGAGATTCCCTCTTTTCTCTTCTATTTTCCCTTTGCTGTTATTCCTTTGGGGATTTTCTTCTCTGCCGAGGTGCTGTTTGCGCTCTACCCTCTTTGGAGTTTTAGTTGTGCATGAATATTTCATTTTTATGCGCACACTGTAGCCCGTACATATTCTCCTGTGCATTACCTCGCTGACAAAACCTGTTAGTATACGTAGACTTGAGCCGTTTACAGTGTCGAATGCTTTAAATGCAGTGTCACACGTTCAAGCAGAGAGGCTGCTGTTAATCTGAAGAGACGGCACAAAAGTGACCCTGATACAGTATGTTGTGCAGCCGCAAAAAGTCATGCAAGTCTTTTTTGTTGGTGTGTTTCCAGTGAGATGGATGTTTTTTTTTTTTTTAAAGCAGAAAGATTCTTTTCTTTAGACAAATGCTCACAGATATAAACTGTTGAAACCCCAGAGGGAACAGTACTGTTAGAGCCATACTGTTTGCCCTCCAGCATTAGAGTACCTACCCTTATGTTGTACAAATGATTGTTTTAGAATATAAACAAAAACCAGTGATTATTCTCACCTGAGGGCCCTCATTTTTTGCCCGGTCAGTGAGTTGTTGCCGATTTATGAAGAAATTATATCAAGCTAATTTATTTATAGGAATTAAACAATTGGTAACACATTATTTTACACAACACTTGCATTGTATCTACTTCATTAAGTACAATGTAACAGACTGTGTAACAAACTGTAATAACATGTAACTACATTGTACATACACACCCTAATCCTAACCCACACCCGACCTACAATATGTAACTACACATTATTCCATTATTTATGTAATATGTAGTTACATGTTATTACAGTTTGTTACACAAAGCGGTAGATATAATGTATCAACTAAATTCTTACTAACTTAACCTGTCACCTGCCAATCAACACAATGTACACAAATGACAAATAACCTTGTAAAGATTCAATTTAAATTATTACTTCTTTAAAAAAAGAGCAAAAAGTCTCCCACTAGTTCTGTCTATAAGGAGCGTCTGATTGGAGCAAGTGGTTAGGTTTAGCAGAAAATCTTTCAGTATTTATTCAAGTTGCTAATAACGTAGCTCAACCAGGTGATTCGTCACAAAAAGTTAAATTTATTGCCCAAAAAGGATCAATCTCTTGGATTTATGGGCAATTTACTGTAACTGATGAATAAATAAAACATTTTAATAGTTCCTGGTAATCTGTGTTGTTTGTGTTTCCACCTATCTCTTAAAAAGCAGGCTGCGAATACCTTTCCCGGACAATAGCAGGCTAAGGACACAGCAATTTACATACAGCAACACACAGCACACAGCACCGCCCCCCAATAACCCTGGGGAATCTGAAAAGTCTTACTATGTACTTTTTTCAGGTGAAGTTTGGGGAGGAAGGAAATGTATCAAGTTTTTTCAAAATCTCAAATAAATAAAAAAAAGTTCATTTTTTTTGTGTACTGTACATTTAGGTCAGGAACATTAGACACAACAGAAACATTACAGAGATAATAATAAAAGTTGATAAAAAAATAAAAATAATGATGCAGTAAACATACACAAGGACATTGCACAGCCATTGGCAATGTATTTCTTCATTCACAAAGACATTTAATAAACAGTACATCACCATGATCATGTACATCATGATGACATGGAACAAACGGACTGAACTAGAGCTACTCAATAAAGTGACAGGCTCTTGACCAGGTGAGCCACCGATAGACTCAGATAACTGGTATTTTATTTATTTGATCAATTTGTACAGAAGTAATTGAATAGAAAACTGTTTCCTTTTTAAAATATTTATTGCTGCTGATCTTTTCTGCTTTAGGCAATAGCAATTCACTGATAGAGAGTTTATGACCAGTTGAGGGGATGGAATGCAGTAAATCATGACTTAGAAAAGCAAGATTGTGTCCAAACTTTAAAAATATTTCACAAATACAGCTTCTGTTAAGTATTTGTCTTCTCTGCTGTGTTGTCCATACCTCCTTCTTATACTGCAGTGACAGCACTTGGAGTTACTTGGGGCCGTAAATCTAACACACCACTGGAGATCGGCCTTAATAATATAATACTCTTTATTTTTATATAGCGCTTTTCCACCTACTGTAGTAGGCTCTCAAAGCGCTTTACATAGATTAAGCTATTTACCAGTGTTACAGAACACTCACTGGAGGCAATGTAGGTTAAGTGTCTTGCCCAAGGACACAACGACAGTATGTGGGGGAGAGCGGGATGTTATGATGTTTTGGGATGTTTCGAGCGGGGACCGAACTGCAAAACAGTGATTAAAACGCCCGAGTGTGCTACTTCTGTTCATGTTTCAGTCAAGAAAACAAACAAGCCCAAGTCAAGACCAAAGCGAATTGTGGCGATATCTGTTAGCACCAGAAATGAGCGATACAAATAGGTGCATTCAAACACATGTTTGTGTTGAATGAGGAAGTCTTGGCACTTTGCAAACTATATTTCTCATTCATAATGTCTGCCCTCCTTCATTTACCTTTTTTATGTCTTAGCTGTTATGAATTTATGGGTTCACATAAAAGAATGTCAGCCTTTTTAGAGTAAATAGTCATATAAAAGAAGTGCTCTGACTAAATGGTTTTAAATGCTGCACATTTTCTTTTTTGGTTTTCACAGTAGGCATTTTGTAGTTTAGTTGGATGTAATAATTAGGCAACAGTACATACTATGTATAACTCAAAGCAAGCCAATTAATAAAAACATGTCAAAGACATTACATACACTATTAGTCAAAAGTTTGGACACACTTTCTCAGTGAATTCAATGAGAAAGTGTGTCCAAACTTTTGAATTGTTGTGTATATTGAAAAACCTTTTCCTTAAACATTGTGGTCACACTACTGGACATATTTAGACACAAAGATAAAATGTATTTCTGACAACAGTTGGTCATAAAGTGATTTACAGCAACTTAGTTTGAAGTCAGTGGGTAAAAATAACACAGCAGTTTTCAACCTGATTAATTGTAGTTTGTAGTTTCACGCTAATGAAATAGAAAGAAGACACTTATTTTAAACATTACAAGACATTCTAATTAAGATTATACAATATAATGGTGAGAGTGCTAATTTAGCTTGTGGGGCAGCAGGAGAAGGTAGGTCACAGTACAGACTTTAGTCCTACAGTGCACAAGGGATTTATTCACTGTTGAATATGTCCCATTTGGTTACCTTGCAGCTGGGTGCAGGTGTGTTATTACAGAAAACACATTATCATGTTTGCAATTCAACTTTCTGTTAAGCCTATTGGTGTGAAGTTAAGTGATATTACTTTACTTACAGGTTTTTTTCTCAGTATCATTTGAACAAGTGACTTTAACTTTGTAAAACAGCCCGTCTTTGTCAAAAGGGGGGGTTGTCGCAAGCAGATGTGCTCCAGTGTCAGTAGAGACCACGTGAATCTCTTTTAAGACATACATCTGTAGGTAAGGCCTGGAGCAATGTCTGTTTCTCATCCAAGGTCAATGTTAGTAGATATGAAATATGTTATTTTGGTTAGCTGTGTCTAGTAACCCGATCTTCAAGAATAACACCGGGTTCGGCTGTTTAAAGACAAGTGGTAGGAACCTCGAGGCCAGCGGATCTGAATGTTTGTAATAGTTCACATTGTGATCTTTTACTCCAGTCACTCCTCAGATTGGTGTCTGTCTGTTTGGGCTATTTTTGCTGCTGCTCTCCTGTAATAATATAGTGGATGTCTCTGGGGTGAGACAGAAAGGCTCTAGTCTGTAGACCGGTCGTTTTCTGCCGGACCTCACAGAAGTACAGTCTTCTGTCTGTGGCCTGGATGGAGAAAGTGAAGCATTGAAATTTGTCATTACTGGCATTTTTGTCTTTTTTTTTTTTTTTTTTCACTAAATGCTTTCTGAAAAAAAAAAAAGAACAAATACAACCTGCTCAATGATTGACTTTACAAGTATATACATACACCATTGTCAGAGAGTTACTGTACAATTGCTAATTACTTATAATAATAAATATAATAGTATCATAATTAAAGTACAAAAGCAACTGTATAACGTTTGGATTACTTGAAAACCTGTTGTATTGTATCAACATAAAATAAAAACATAAAGGTTTATATTATCTTTACCACTGTTAGAGCCAGATGTGAGCTGCTGTTGTGTTTTGAAACAGGTTTATTAAATTATAGTTAGTTTTTTTACTATAGCAGCAATAACAACAGAAGTAATTATTGGAATTCATCAAGGAAGCTTATGTTTACCTTTCACTTAGCACTAGGACTTTGTTATTTTACCTTTTAGATGTAAATTTGAATTAGATTTAAGGGCACTAAGCCACAGTGACATTAAGTGGCTTTAATCAGACACTCAACACATCAGATATTGTATTTGCTGATCCTGCACATATATCCACTTTTTCTGTATTGTAATGAGATAATGTTATCTTATTTTTTATCCTGATTATGTAATTCCTGAATGAAATACACTATCCAAGCCTAGATACACATTAGCCTTTGTTCACTCTTATCCACAACTGAGTGTATAGTTTAAGTTACATCTACTCTAAAACAGATGGGGTTTGTGCATCTGGCACATGTAAAAACAAAAGCAGGATGTGCCATTTTATCTGTACATTCAGGGTTTGGATTAGTAGTATCTCTGTGCTCATGTTCAAAGCAATGACTGAACTGGACCAACATGGATGGACCTACTGTATAGACACCATACTGCACTGATATGTGGTCTACAGGGAAATGCTAAACTTACATTTTGTTTAACATGCATAATGGTAATTACTTTGCATTAATATATGCTTTTTCATAACATTGACATGTAATCCTTACAGTCTACAGGCCATGTTGTTAAATGGCTACAACAGAAACAACCGTAGAGACATACAAGGTTGTGCTCCTCCTTCTTTGAAAGCAGCTCATCCACAGATCATAATTGATCATAATTGATAATGTAAATAAAGACTTGGACAGAAGCTGGAGAAGTTTGTTAGGGACTGTTTACATAATGTTTGATTCTGTTGTTCCTGTGATTTCCTGGACATTACACAGAGGCTTGAGATAGGAATGCAAGGGTCCACACAGCACAGGACACGCTTCAGTTTGCACAAACAGTGGCAGCCTGTCCCGGAGTGGGATGTCCATCCACAGAGGGAGGTGTAGCGCCAAACACAACACAGGCATGGGACAGTGACAACATTAGTATCCCATAATGTCAGCAAGGACCAATCCCACTTACAATATTTCAATGTCAGGTTTTCTGCAATAGGGATGTATAAACTTAAATAAATAAATTACATTTTATATGTACTAGGGATCTACTAACAGGTTATTGCTCAGTTTTACCAGATATTATTTTCAAATATTTATTTATAATATGATTTAAAGGAGATTTTCCCACCTTCAAGCTTCAAATATCTGTAAAAAAACAAATATGTCCTGGATTCAAACAGTTCCTATCCCAGTTTATATTATTTACCCTTAAACCAATGCCAAATCAGAAACAATCCTCAATATCCATAGACTTTTGTAACATAGTTTAGCATTTAAATGAAACTGCATTTTTCATTAAACAGTCATTTTAAATGCACCAATGCAATGCTGTTTTGTCTAGTTACTACTGTCTGGAAATGTACTGTAATGGTACCTGCTTTGAATGATTATCAGACAGATAAGTTTCCAGGCTAAAGATCAGTTGGGTTTGATTGAAAAAAAGTGTGCTGTTTTGGAGGTTTGGAAATTTGTTGACCCCATTTTTAGAGAAAAAAACAAAAACCAGACCAATCTGCTGTCACATTTTCCCGGTGGTTGAATAAAAAATTGTGGTAATTCTGTTGAAGCTGAGTTAATTAGTATCTGTGGTTCACCAGAACAACTACAGTGTCTTTCAATATTGCTTTATAAACTTTACTGTTCATTAAGCATCAGGAGCTAGCAGTTCGATAATCATTTCCCAATAATGCTACTTTAAATTCTCCTAAGAGGGCAAATGGACATTCCTTTGTACCACAATCCCCCTTGAGAAGGTTTTTTTCAGCCTGCACCACATGAAAAAACAGACTGAAGAAAATCATTTTTGTAAACATTTTGTTCTAAAATGTTATTTTGTACATCCTGGAGAACAATATTGTATTTATAGATCTGAGTTTTTCCTCCTCTTCATCACACTGTCCATATGAAGCTTAAAAACAGACTGCAGACAGAGGTGTTAGGAGTGTGACTCAGAAAAAAAACACTTGGCTGCTTGGTTGTTTTTCACTAAATCTGGCTGTGAAATATTGTGAAATTGACACACAGCCTTTCAAGTATTTTCTCACCACGTCCGCTTGACTCCACGCTGGTTTAGAGCTCTTCCCATTCTTCTGCTCTCACTGAGCTTTGAGCTTTAGATGAAAACAAACGGACACTATCCCAGTAGAATATTGACATTTGGATCAACACTAATACAAATCCATATAAATATTTTCTTTTTTTCCTTCTTTCTTATTGTGGCTTGTTTGTTCCTATACATGATTATAATTCCTTATCATTTTTATCATTTCAGATAAACAAGGGACACTCAATAAAAAAATCCTATTAACTAAAGGTATGTCTTTTTATTGGATACAGACCCTAGTTGCTTCCTCTTGCCCTGCTCTACCTCATATTGGAAATTACTGACATTTGATATTCTCCAAAGTTTGCTATTCAGAGAAGACGAAATGTAAATACAATATTGGATGTTGACATGAATCTGTGTACATCCTGGCCTTTTGCTGAGAGGAGACTTCCTGTTTTCAGCCGTGCTTTTCCTGCCAAGACAACCGTTATCTCAAGAGAGATGAATACGAACTTTCCTCAGAAAATGAACAAAATTTGTATAGTTTCAGAGAATGATTGAATTTAAGCATTAGGGATCTTTTTGGTTTGGTTTTCTAAAGGAAGTGGTTGTAAATTGAATACCTTTGTTTGTGATAAGAATGTAAAGTGGACCAACCATAAGTGGAACAAAAAGCTGTTTGTTTATCAGCGAAACAAATAAAAGTAACATGTAATGTCTTAAAATGAACAAAAGGAAAACAGTAGCAGGACTTAAGAGTCCCAGTTGTCACAAGTTTAAAACTTAGCAAGAGTTAAAGGTTGATTGAGTGCAATGAGTGCAAGTCAATGTTTGTCTGTTATTAGTTGAATTGATGTTGACTAGACGGTAAAGCACAAAACAACTTTTCTTGTATGTAATAATGAATTGGCGGCACAATGGGGCAGTGGTTAGCACTGTTGCCTTTCTAGCATGCTCTCCCTGGGTTTGGGTGGTTTCCTCCAGGTACTCTGGTTTCCCCCACCTACATCAAAAACATGCACATGGATTAAAAAACAAAAAAAACAACAACAACAAAATAAAGTTCTAATTATCAGATCATTAAGTTGATGAGTCTAAGCAAATCTAATTAAGAGTATATAGAAATGTGTAACTTTTACAAGATCTATAGCATATTTTATGTCTGTGAAGGTTCTCAGTCATCCAGGTCATCTTAAAGAAAAGGTTCAAGCAAAAGCATCTTGACTCAGTTTTTAAGGTGAATACGTTTTGTCTCTAACTCCAAGAGACTTTTTTTAAATTCTGAGATCAACTGATACAAGATTTGAGCTTTATCTCCAGAGGGAAAGGTTTGACCTGAAACTAACTCTGATGGGACCATGCTGTTCTGGTCTCATAGTCGTTACCATGAAAGGGCAGTGTGACTCCTGATGGGAGAGTCGTTAGTTTCATTGTTCCAGTCAGGTGTTTGTTGTCCTTCTAGAGTGAAACTGTTTTGATTTAGGTTTCAGAACAGTGTTGTAAATAGTAGGGAACGAGAATCTGAGGCCGCCTCCTCTGTTTAGAGAAGGATAAATGGAAAAGCCTTCTCTGAAACCATTTCACACTACTGCAATGTTGCAATTAGTCCTCATTTGAACTTGAAGTCCATCACACCACTGGTGTGACTACGCATTGGACGGTATGAAATTCTGATGGTATCATAACCTTGTAAAAAAAATATTACGGGCTCACAGTATTGCAGATACAAGTAAAAATGGTTTGGTCAGATTTTTGGGTTGATATAATAGTTAAATAATGCAGTACAATAGAATATTCCAATACATTTTTTTTTTCCAAATACAGGGACCCAATCACTTCCTTGTCTTGTCTCTTCATTTCATTTTACATGAATGGTGTTTTTTAACACCACAATTATCATGACACTTTGAAGATGCAGAATATCTTGAAAATGGTTATTGTCCCATAGGTGTGACCATAGCTTTTACCTTTATCTTATCTTGTAGGGTAAATAAGAATCTGGGGCTTATGACATCCACGGCACTCATTGGGATGATTGAAAAGAAATTGCCCTTTGACACTGTCCATCTTTATATACAGTCCAAGGTTGAGCTCCATCTCTCTGCTTTTGCCTGAGCATCTTGGCCAGAAGTTTGCCTGTTCAGCACAATGCATTATGGGATCCCTGTGCTTAATCCTAGGGTTAATAAACGGAGTAGCCATACATTCCCTGCAGCCATAATGAGTGCTTGGCCGTCACAGAGAGACGAGTGGCACATCCCAATTACCCTCTGTTTCTGAGGCTGGCCGTCACTTCAGTGTTGTTATTATGTCTGACCTTGTGCAGGGAGCTGTGTGTGTGGTTTTGAGGGTGTTCATATAAGCTTAAAGGAGAAACTCAACCTTCATACACGCAGAGAAAAGCTCTGGCCAGCAGATCATAGGGACACAGTTAGTGACAGAGCAGCCGTGAAGCAGATGATTTAAGAGCTGAATGGACCAATCAATAATTCAGCAGATATGGAATCCAGAAATGCCATCCAAGGTGTATTTAAAATGATGTGAATGTGGGATGTAGAATAAGAATAATATAGATCATTATATGGTCAAATCATTGCCTATTTGGATACAGCTTTTATATTGGATACAGAGTTTTTGATTGTTTGAAAACGACAGCATCTGCACACACATTTTGACAACAGAAGTTTGTCTATCTACTATACGTATATTTATAATTCACAAAAAAGGAGAGGCCACAGACATCACAAATTCTGCATAAACAAGATTATTTTGACAAATGGCAACAAAGTGGCTTCATATTCTTCTGCATTTAGGCTACACCAGCTAAAGACTACAAGCTACAAGTCACTGGATACTAATCAATATCATAACCTGGACCAAGAATTATACATGAATAAGACCTGCTTCCCCAGACTTTAAAACTGAGATCTAGATGGTTGAATCAGCGTTCCTAAAGCTGCAAGACCTACATTCAGGTAAAAAAATTCACTGGCATTATTCACATTAGGCCTATAAATACATGTGTATATTAGATAAAGACACAGCTTGAAGGCTATACAGAAATAAGCATAAGATGACAAGCTTCTTCAGCGCTGCTAAAGGGGATTTTAACTTGGCCAAACTCATAAATGAATGGGAAAGACTGCTTTTGTTGTGTGAGTGGGTGTATGTCCTTTTGATGATGTTACATGTGGAAGTGTCTACACCAGTATTTGTTGTGTAATTATTAAAAACAAGACACATTGGTAGTGACAACTGATTATATTGTGCACAGATTAGCTTGCAAACCCTTCTGCCGCTACAGTTGGTACGATACTGCCATCTTCATGACACAGTTTTGTTGCATTTAGCAAGACAATGGTATAAAGATATGTAAAGATTTTGTTTTAAGAGTAAAGAAAGGATAAGTTTAAGCAGAATGAGTGGAAAGCTATTTCTATTAACTGCATAACAAAAGAGATACGTTTCCAAACATATGTAAAATATGATCAATATTTTTATAGTTTAGCTTAGTGAACAGGTTAATTAAATTACCCAAAACACCACCTTGAAATTGGTCTAATTGGTACTCAGAATAAAAAACTCAATACTCTAACTAGCTAAATGTAGAGCTAGGTAGCTCTCTTGTTTATGTAATAAATTTGTTTTTTATGGGTTAATTGCAATCCAGTTACAATACCATTAGGCAACTTTAAACTGGTCAATGTTCCATTAGCTTTTCCAAGCGACACATTTGTCATTGCTCAGATAAAATTGCTTTTACACAAATTCAATTAATACAGCACATAAAGGAGTTTTCTTTTCCAATAACCTTCCACTTCTTTTCTGTATGGGTGTATAAGTCTGCTGGCACTGTCCTGTAGCATTAGTGTTTCAGCAGTAGTGGCTGTAAGGCACTCATGTCCAACGCGGCGGGGTTATAGCGGACAAACACAGTGCAAGTTATTAGCTTGCAGTATGAGGAGACCTGATCCCCAGCCTGAAATGTCTCTAGCACTCGAGCAGCAGGTAAAACAGCCTTTACAATGTCTAACAAGTCACTGTGGGAGTTTCTGCTGCAACAGTATAAATGTAAAGCCCTGGCGCGGTGTTGTGTGTGTTTTAGTGCTGTAGCAGAATTTGTGGCTTATTAAAAAATATAATTTGACTATAGGTGATGCATGTACATACTAAAACGAGGTTGTAACCACGGGGAATAAACTGTGGACACCATTAATAGAGACTAAAACCTACCACACCACAGGTATAGTGCTGTATATAGTGCTGTAATGTTTCTGATTTTCAACACTGGTGTTTATGTTAAGTGCTCATTTTAGATACCGACCCTGTACATCACAGAAATCTTCTAAACAGGTAAAATTGATATGCAAGATTTTTCCATTTTTATTGTCTACACAGTGTGACCATACGTCCCTTTTTAGCCGGGACAGTCACATTTTTAACCCCCCTTTCCGGTGTCCCAGGGAGAATCTGCAAAAACACTAAAATGTCCCAGTTATCCCTTCTTCCTTTCCCAAATGTCCTGTTTTTTTACCATGTTTGTTACATGTTAATTTAATAAAAGTGTTTACTGGTGGTATATTGACTTTGCTCAGCATTTCCCATTAAAGAAACTCCGTTAAGGTGCTGTCCTTTTATTTGTGTGTGTAAAAAGTGTCCCAGTTTTGAGGTTTGAAAGTCAGGTCACCCTACTATACAGACTTTGTTGCTTGCACTGCACTAGTCCATGTATTATAAAGTTATTATAAAACGTATTAAAGATACGATGAGCTTCACCTTTTTTATAATATACAATAATAATATAATATATTTTATAATATAACTGTCTTCTTGCTAAGACATGCCAAGTGGCTGAATAAAGACCTCTGTTACTGTGCAGTAAGGCTTTCATTAGTCTGAATGAATGGACTTGAATGTGCAGTTTAACTTTCATTTTTGCATCACATGATGAGACAACCGAACAGTATAGGGCTATTCTGAGTCATTTTATTTAAAACTGCAGTCTGTTTGTTGCTTGGGATAGGATTTTGTTTGTGTATATTATAAAGATATATAGTCGTTGTTTGTGCCTTTATTGACTGAGAGACTGTTGCTAGATACAAAATGAGGAGGGAGTGAGTGAGGTAATGACCAAGGAAAAAGCTAATCCAGGTTTGGACTTGAACCCACTCTGTCAGGTGAGCCAGCTCAATTTGTCATTTTATGAGGTGGTACTTGTGCAGTTTGGTTCATGGTAAAAATATCTAAAAGTTAATGTGTATAGGTTCACATTTAGACTTGGTATGGTATTCGACGATTCGTACTATGTTGTTGTGTTGCCATTTCTGTTTTGGCTGTGTTTAGGTCTGAGGGGTACTCGGGTCCCAAGGCTCAGAGCTGAATAATGTGACAAGAGCTTGAGTGTGTAACAGTCTGCCTGCTGGTTACACACTCAGCAGGGGACTCCTGGCAGCACATGACTCTGCTTCTCCATACCAAACACATCCAAACTCTTTCATTTGGCTTTGTGACACAAAGACAAACATATTTAACCAAAAGGAAGTCTTTGCTTTGCCTCTGAATATAAATGTATCATTCCACGATCCCTGTGGTGCATTTCATTGATTTGTTTGCTGTGATATTGTGAGCGTTGCATGATTGAATAGTGCTGACCGGGCATTTCTTAAAGCTTTTCTATGAGCCGGATATTTTGATACGGGAGTGCAGGAAAGGACCGACTTGGATCATTACCTGTCTTAACTGCAAACAGCCATAAACAACACCGAAACGTGGCAGGGATGGGAAATTTAGAGCCGCAATCTCATCACACATAATCTCACACATCCTTATCTCGTGCAAACATATTGGCAGTCAGAGCAGAAACAATTATTCAGTCATTTGAATAAGTAATTTCCTGAAGGTCTATTTTTGAGATATTTATAGAAATGTACTTCCATTCACTTGTTTTGTATTCTCACCTCGTGTTTTCTGTCTTCTATTTGCCCCAAAACAGGAACCTGAGTAACAACAAGCTCACCTTACTGAGAAATGGCTCCTTCTACGGCCTGGCAGCGCTGGAAAAGCTGTGAGTATTTTTTTTTATATAAATTGATGAACAGGATTCCCATGTGTTTCTTTAAAATGTGTAAAAGTCAGTGTTTTATAAGATTAAAAGATTTGAAATTTGACCTGTAAACTTTGGAAATGTCAAAAACCTAACAGGTCTCAAAAAGAGTGTTGTTTGTATTTGTTTTGTATATTTTGCATACATGGTGTATATGGCATTATTGGTTGATTTAGCAGAATGACATTTCTGAAAAAGGAGTAAAAGAAACAATAATTTTCAGCCCACTTGCTGTAACTCTTAAAGAAGCTTAAAATCAAACCATTACAGTGCTTGAGAAGTGCTTGAAATGGACAGAAAAAGCACTCTGATTTAGGTTTGTTCTATTTAAAGTAATTACTAAAATAGCATTATCAACCAAATCTTTAAGAAATGTAATCGTCTCATGTAATTTGAGGATATACGATGCATTTATGATAAAATGCAATGACGTTGAAATGGATGGGGCACAAAAACCAGAACTAAAACTAAAACTATAGGAGCATTATGCAGGGGTAGGTCAGGGAGGTCTGACAGTGTGACAGAATACTTTGAGCCTGTGTCGATGAATCCCATAGGAGTGTGTGAGTGTGTGTGCATCCTGATGATGAGCCTTGTGATGACCACCCCATCCCTCCGCCTGCCCTGCGCCTAAAGTCGGCCATTGATTGCTTTTGCCTTCTGTCCAGCCCAGTGATCAGTGCTTTTCCACCTGATGTTGACACTGACATTGGCTGATAATGAGGAAATCATAAAATCAGACAAAAGATAACTTTGGCTTCCCAGTCAATCTCCTCAGATCTATGCAACAATGAAGAACTGCACATATTAGGCTCACACAGACAGTCCATCAGAACCAGCTTTGAATATGATTACAGTCAGTTTAGCCCTGTATTTCACACTGTCAGTTAAATTCATAATGGAATAATGTCAGTGGAATATTGCTGTGCAAGGCATTTTCACTACTCCAGTGTTTAAGGTACATTCGACTATTGTCTCCACAGTGGTAATCAGTAGAATTCCCAGGTCACCCGACTTATACTTATCTCAAATCTTAACAGTGTTTAGGCAAAGATTTGATGAGAGCAAGTGTTATGTAATATACAAGTTTTTTTACCATGTTTATGATGCATATGAAGCATGAAGTTGGAAAGTTGGAAAACAACCTTTAACCCGAGTTTCTGAGGACCACAGAAATCTAACGTTTTTAGAGTGTTAGGTTAGGTTACTTTTATTGTACCCGTAGGTAAATTTGTTTTACAGTGCAATGACTATGGCATCCAATACAAAAACACATAACACAGAACACTCCACAACACATAGGGACAAATAAGTAAATACTCACACTGAGTAAAGTGCTCTCAAGAAAGAAAGTGCTCTCAAAACATTACATGTGGTCTTTGTAAAAGAACCTGAAGAAGAACCCAAAAAACTGATAAAAATCATAAAACCCTAGTACAACATTTCTAAGAAGCACCTCTACACTTTGTTAATCATATTAATCACATTTGGTACGAAGCTGCTCTTATACAGTATCTTTTCGTTCTACCGCTTGGGACTTTCATCATTCAGAGTCATCATCTAAGATTGAGAAGGCCATCCTTTGTAACTGTTTGGTTTACAGGGATGCCGCCCCTGGTTTAGACTCACCTATCAAACGGCCAGACCATTTTACTATCTGGTCTAACTGATTTTTTGCCTTTAAAGATATATGACCATACCATACTACAGTGGAGAAGGACAACACAGATTCAATAAAAGCATGATAAAACATTTTCATTATTGTTTGGTCAAGATTAAACACAGATAATTTCCTTAGGCAATACAAACGCTGGTGCCCCTTTTTGCACAGAGCCTCACAATTATTTTTCAAAATTCAGTTTCTCATCAATAATAGTCACAAGGTATTTGTATGATTGTACATACTCTATTGTTTGGCCTTTAATTGAGGTAGGTTCACTTGGATGAGTACTTTTCCTAAAATCAATGATCATATCCTTGGTCTTTGATATATTAAGCTGTAAGTAAGATTCCTCACACCAATGTAATAAGCGTAATAATTTCTAATGTAAGAATCACAGGTAATTTTAATATAGGTTCAGGAATAAAACACTGTCTAAAAATGGGAAAGGTATAACTCTGTGAAAAAATATAACGGTATCATCTTAAAATGCTTTTAGTTTCCTGGGAAATAATATGGACTGTTTTAAGAGCATTTTCATTCTACTAAAGTGAGGCATGGAAACGTATTGGTATGGATGTAGCATAAGTCTACTTCCTGGAGCTTTAGGTTGGCGGTGTCTGGTGTGGAAGGTGTCTGTCTCACCTGTCCGCTGAGACAGGTGATGATGTCACCTGTCTCAGCGGACCTTATTAGTGCCATTTAACCTTTCTACCTTCACTTCTCCAGTTCCACTGAGAGACAGAGAAATGACTGTGAACCTTTTAAGGACACTCTGCCAAAGGTTTGTTATGGCTGACCCCCTGGAGCAGTGCTTTGCCCGCCCTAGCCCTGGCTTCACCCCTTTCTCTGGAAACACACTGTCTGTCCGCCAACTTCAGCACCATTTGGCAAACTTCAGTAGCTAATAGCCGATACCAAGCCAGGTGAGCAAAAGTGAGTTGAAAGTGGCGGCCAGCTGTTCCCTGGTCTGTCCCGTCCGACTGCTGTCTGGCTGAGCGTCTGGCTGACTGACTGGATCTAAGGGCTGCCGGTGAAATGCTTGTTGATTGACAAGCCTAATTGACCATGTGTATGTGTTTGCACAACTCAGGCTGCAGATGTGGACCTGATGTTTCATGCTGTGGATAACACACCAGCTTGTTAGAGAAGAAAAAGGAATATGTTAGGAATGACAAGAAATGACAACGGATCCAAACAACTACTCATACAATTCCATATTTTTCAAACTAATCAATCGAAATAACAAAGCTAAAATGATCCTCCAATACTGCCATATGAGTAGTCACTGCAGTGCAAGTATCGTTCTTTTTTTTCCCCTCTTTCTCTTTAAAGTTTGAAAATATTTTATTGTTAATGCTAATAATAAATCTGCATATAAGACTTTGGAAGTGTGCTTTTTTAAACAAGCCATTTTAAACATTTCAAAAACCAACATACATTGTCCACACCTTCAAAATAAGACTGAAACACATGTAGCAGGCTTAGGAATTGGACTTGAACCTGGTTGCTATGGCAATGGTCACATGATTAGAGTTTCCAGGGCACAAAGCACAAAGTCATGCTTTTCTAATTCATTAAATATCAGTGTAGGTGCTCCATTCAACAATATATCACAATCGCTATTTCATTTATGTCCAACAAAAAGCACATCAGCACTTTATTAATCCCCAAGGAAAAGTCAATAATGTGATTTGCTTCCACGGCCTAGATATTTCTTTCTAAAGGAGGGACGTATGTTGGATGATGGCCTGAATCCTCTCATATGGACACATGCCCATGACCATCAGCCAAACTGGGTCCCATGGGAACAAAGCCCATCTCTGTTCTTTGAGCGGGACACTGCTGCTGCATCATGAGTACCCACCACAGCCTTGGAGCAGGGCATGGTTTCAGACCTCTGACTGATTACACAACATTAGGTGTGAAACCATGGCAAGATAATACAATTACAAACTACAAAATGATTACATACATTGTGGGAAAGTTACATCAGTTACATATGTTGTTATTGTGTTGTACAAAACATTGACAAAACATTATGCATAACAGCTTTATTCTTCTACATTAGACACAATATGGACTGATATTAAGGAATAACATATAGAGATGTACAGATCATTGTAATACTTAAAATTGCTGAAAGTATGTTTATGAACCATACACAGAGCATGTTCTACCTTGTCTTGAATGACTTTAATAGAGCTATTTTTTTTTTCTTTTTATCCTACTTTCATAATGTTCATTGGCTGTAAAAAATAAAATAAAATAAAATAAAAATAAAATCTCTAAACAATAGTCTATTGAAAAATGAAAGCCACTGCCAAGTACTTGTATGGCAGTAATGGATGAGTTCAAAAGTACTAGTACTACTAGTACTGGTATTTGTATCTTGACTACTTTTATATTATGTATTATATATAATATATATGTATATGATTTCTCAGTTTCAGACTTTCTCAGAGGAAAAAAAAGGTAGGCCTTATGACCCTGCACTGTATTTTAAATGAACATTGACTAGTGTTGTTGCTATAATGAACCTAAAATCTGGGCATTTGGGGGACTTTGTGTGAATGTGAGATTTTAAAACAGGCTCTTTTGAGTGAGGAAACATTAAAAGTCTTAGTTTCTTTAGTATAGTAATTGTTCAGTTGTTTTCTAAGGCAAAAGTCTTCCTTGTGCTTTAGAAATAGTCTGTTATCGGCCCTGACACAAAACACTGAGTTGTGTTGAAAGGTGTGACAGTGGAGTTTTTCACAGACTACCTAAATGTTTTTCTCTGAGAGCAGCTGGTCATTTTTCTGTTTGACCAAACCCTACCTGTCTGGGTGAAGAATTCAGGGGCACGTCGAGCAGCCTAAGTTGACGTCAGCTCGAGGCAGAGACAGTATCAGAATTCAGAGTGGCATCTGCAATTGCTCATCGTGAGGCTGGGTGTCAGAGGCGCAAGGAGGCGTCCTTTACAAAGTTTCAGTGCTCGAGTTGTCCCCGTCGCGAGGCTGTCGTTATTCAGCCCTCCTCATGAACACGTCTCCTTGGAGGTGATTGATGAGGGCGTGGCAAAGCCTTGAAGGACACTTCTCTGCCTCATTGTGCATAAGAAACCCACACTTGTAGACTTACAGGTCTAAACCAGGACCAAACCAGCATAAGTTTAACAATGATTAGGGATTTATATCTCTAATACCAGGTTATAACAAAATGTTGCAGAAAGTCTGTAGTTGTTAATTAGCATGAAACAGTACAATGAGAAAAAGGAAAACAGACTTTTTCAAGTTGAAAAATGGATGGTTGACCAACAATAAATAATGGCTTTACAGTGTTATCTTAGCTTGTAATGTTCTGCAAATTTGCTGCAAACCAGTTCTTTCTAAGGCAGGCAGATCAAAATATTGGTAACTCTTGCTTTTACTCTTTATGCTCCATATAAAGGAAACAATGCCTTTGTTAGCATGTATTAGCAGACATGTTACTGGGAAATATATCCAATACTTTAACTGCATGTACACATCAAAAATCAAAGAGGCACTGACACTGGTCAAACAAATGTGACAAACTTAATGTTGAGGTCAGTGCTTGAGTTTGGTACAGACTGAGGCTAAACCCAAAAACAGACATATTTTTGATAAAAGTGACCCATACCTTGACCAAAACAAACCTCAGGTTATCCTTGGCCAAAGATCCACAATACCTGTAAGTCTCTACCAATAATCATCAGCAGTAATGCCATTGTGGATTATAACCGGATCCAAACATACGTGAGTCGTATTAAAAGATGACACTTTTCTTCTAAAATTCAAGCCAATGAGAATTTTGTTTCAGTAATAATTATTCACTAAGCACCCTTACTGTTACCAAAACCTACAAGTCATTGTGAGTAAAGTGTCAACATTTCAAATCCAATCATTGGTATACAGTAAATATAAAGATTTATAAATAAACCTAGAGCCTACATTGCATAAAACATGAGCATAACTTGTGAGATCCTAAAATTGTATTGACGTTTTAAGTTGAAAAAACTTGAAAACAGAAAAATTATTTACCTGCAGCAATATAAACCTAAACCCTCTTAAGAGTATTGACTAATTTCTTTATTGTAATTAATTCAATTCATCCAAGTTTTGATTGTTGGCTTCACCAAACTGTGCCATACTGACCGGCTGTCTACCTCTGTGTGGAAATGTGACTAATTGCTGGCCCTGTGATTAATTAGCAGTTGGCCTGGTGTAAAAAGATTGTGTTTAGACATTTGTAAAGTTTGAGGATTTGGACAAAAGGTGTCACAGATGACCTTCCAAATCTGCCCTCTCAAAAAACACTTTAAGATTTAGTAGCAGGAATTGACTGTAAATAAAATAAAGGATGTCCCTGGTAGATTATTAGACCTTTGTAGATCTTTTTTTTTCTCTCTGATGCCTTTTTTTTTTTTTTTAGAAAGCACTTTTGTTGAACCCAGTAAAATTATGTTTGCTTTTAAAGTACAGTACATTTTCCCTTTTCACTTGAAGGCTGGGCTGTTTTTATCTGTTTACCCAAGAGAGGGCAAAAACTAAGATGAAGCCTTAAATGGATCAAAGCGCTGTATTAAAATATGAATGCTTTCCTTGTTATTTTACAGAAGACTGTTGCTGGATCACAGTTGAAGTAAAACATGTGAGCAGCGCGTGTCTAACCCATTTTCTGACCAAGTTTGGAGAAGTACTGTTCTTCTGGATCATTTCATCTGCAATTAAACAAACAGCATGTGCTTTCACCCATAAAAGAAAAGAAATTTACAATAGCCTTGAGTTGTAAAGATGTCTGTTGTTGTGTTGAACTGTAAAGAATAAGTAATGCATTCAACACATTTTTAACACTAGAACTGCTATCAGGTCAATTTTACCCCCTTTTTGCAAACCTTTTACTATTTAGTATTGTAATAACTTTATTGATCACCCAGTAGTTAACCCACATATGTTATTCGGTTTATGGTCTGTTATCCAAGGAAAGTTGACTTTCAAGCTTATTTTTTTAGTCATTTTTGTCATTTGACTTTAGCTGCTCAAACAGGCTTTTCTTGCAAAGAGGCTATAAATAAAAGGTACAGGCTTTAAACTTAAAAAAAGGAAACAATGCTGTAAGCATTATCCATGTAACCATATCAACAAAATGCCATGCCAGTTTTTTCATTATCAGCTCTAAAAGTATAACATAAATCAAAATTGCTTGTTATAATCAAAAACTTAGTAAAATATGTTAAGAGGTTTTTCGATTTGTGAAGCCAGAGTCCAACTAGGAGCTACCCAGTATACATGGTAAAAAAGATAATCCTGTCTGCTCTGACACTGTACGTATATTTATATTGCATTATTTAATGGCAGCAGCAATTTTTTATGTATGATTTTTCTTTTTTATGATGGTAGAGCATGTACAATATATTCAAGAAAATACAGTAAATACATATAGTACATGCATACATAATTAATTGTGGGAATGAGTACAGCTATAGAATGCACATTTAGCTTGTGTTATCTACTGGTATTCATTAATTAACCATTTACAACTGAACTAACACTTCTAACTCTAAATTAAAACCTCCTGTTAGCACTTTTAAATGCTTTCCTTAAACTCCCTTTGACCTTTTAATGTTTTAAATCAAACACCGCCCACTGTTTAACGCCTTGCTTCCAAAATTGAATCTGGCAAATGTACTGTTAAAAAAAAAGAATCATCAGGGTTTCCTACAGATTTCACACCATCTGCAGTTAAATATCCCTCTGCTTAGTTTGTTGATACTATTTTAACTCAGAGTGTAGGCTGAAATAGAGGAGCCTCGTGAGTGTTTAACTCTTCCGCTATCCCAAATGTACTTCTTATCCACCCACAAGAAGAAAATTACACTACACTCCAGTCGAGAAGTGTTTAATCACTGCCCCAAATGGGTTCAGACTTAAAGTCGAAAAATCACAGCAGCACAAAAATACTCAACCCTGCTCCACAATGATGAGCTCTGACTGCTTCAAATAGGCCCTTTAATAGTGTTGTCTGTGGTGCCAAGAAGTTTGAATAATTAATCCATGCCCACTGGTCCTGTGGCTCTAACTCTACTGTATGTGGTTATTGTGTATGCTCCGATTTCAATCTCTGGGCAACAGTAGCCACAGGCCTGTCACAATATGTCCACATTCAGGCCATTAAATTGCACCCAACTGTCCGCCATTCCAGTGAGAGCATTCAATTTATTTATTTCCAGTTGGATATTGGATCTGTGAGCTGTAATTCAGACAGTGACCAGACCTTCACTTAAAGTTTCTAGAAAGTAACACGTTAAAAAAATTTGCATGAATATTATTGCTTTCTTCCATACATTCTACATTATCGTCATGAAGTGCTACTGAACAGTGTGTTAGTCTTCAGTTACCTTAATAGCAGAGCTTCTTCCAGTCTTACTACAGTGACAAGTGAAAAGGAGACTATGTTCAAGAAATTACACTTTTTTGGTTTGGCAAAAGCAAAAATGCTTGCAAATTCTGTCATTTATTTGCAACAGTTTATCCTTATTTAGGATCAAGTGGGTGAAGCCTAATTTAGCTAATTGAGGGACAAATGGTATCAATGGTAATAAACTGTCTCTGATTATTTGCTCACAGTTATTTGGATATTTGGACTAAAATAACCAGAAACTCTTTAGAATCAACAAGCCCATTCTCATTCCCACCTGAGCTGTTCCTCTGATGTACTCATTCCTATCTACATTCTCAACACTTCCAAAAGAATCTCAAGGAAAGATGCAATATTGTTGTTGAATATTGGCCATTTGGCGAAAATATAAACATTTCCCTTGGGCAGAGTAAACATCTTTGTATTGAACTAAAATACATAAATAAATCCTGAAGTCTAGGCTTTGACTGGTCTGTAGTGCCTTATATTAGATTTAAAGGTCTGATTGGTCCATCATTGTGTACATTCAATGTGTGATATCACATTAACTACTTTAACATTATTGAAGTTTTTTATATTGATACTGCACATATTGACATTGCAATAATAATATTATATTGACAAATTGTAAATCAAATGCAACAATGTAGTTTTCCCCCACCACAAATTCTCGCCCCATTCACTCATATTATAACCTTGAAGCTTGATTCTCAGAGATTCTTAATGATGTGTGTGGTCTGAGCAGTTATTCTGACTGGATAACTGGTTAATAGGTGGAAACTGGATAAAAAAATACTTTAACAAAAGATAATAAATCCAATCACCAACAAAGTATTCATTGCCTTTTAGCAAACTCTTCCAACGGGAGCCCTCCGGTGGGTTCTGTGAAACAAACAATGCTCTGTGGAACATTTCTATTTGTCAGAGTCAGCTTATGTTATGCTCCATCCATCACCCCCTTCTTCTACCTGTCCATCAATAAAACTTAACAAAATAAACAACAAATCTTAATAACCAAGTTTTGAGTCAGTGCTCAATAGTATCTCTAGTGTGCCTTCGGAGAATGTGTTTGATGACCACTATGACACTGTGGTAACTAGAGTTGTGAATAACAATTCTAACATGTACTTTATTATTGTATCCTATAGATTAACAGTGGCTCTTTTACTGTTATGGAGAACTAGAGGAAGTCTTTGGCTCAAGAGTTCAAAGTTTAGGCCCTGAGCACAAGTATATGAATATGTGTGCTGATCATTTCAAACACAGACCCAAACAGTACAGTGGTTTTGTTGTTGACTGAGAACAAGGTGCCCTTACATAAACACAGCCTTCTCTGTGCTCCACACGCCAACAAGAAATATGATGCAAGTTATACAAATGAACGTTATGTCAGCGTCTCATTTCATTAAGTGCGCCTACAGTTGACTACATCATGCAGCATCACTTTCCATTTGGGTAAGTGCCCAAGTGGCCAAAGCAGAGCAGCAGCAAAGCTTTTATTTTTGCTTCTGTACTTCATATAAAACATGACCTTTGAAAGAATCTGATGGTATTTTGATAATTACATCACTACGGAGATCTGTTTAGCGAGTGTTTTGTTTGAACGCTGTGTGTGTGGTCCGGTCACTTTAGTGTCAGTGTTGTTTTGTGATGATTTAGAGAAGACTTTAATGTCAAAGAATAATCTCATACCCTCAAGGTCATGGGAAGATTGAGTTCACTAACATTTCCACAAATTCCTGATAACATAAATTAATATTATTACCATCGTAAAACTCCATTAGACACCCACATGTGAAGATACTTGCAATTTTATTGTTTAGCCTCTTTTCTATGCTAAAGGATAGATATATAAAACTATAGCTCTTGTTAATCTCTAAATGCATGTCACATACTGGATATATAGGCTATACTTGTTTTGGACATTGCAATATAAAAATAAGAATGGTTTCCCACTAATAACCACTTTCTGGCAGGTTTTTCCTATGACACAATATCACATGTGTCAGTGATTTGTGGAAACATTTGATTTGGGAGACTGCGTCGCCTGTCTACTTTCAAATTCATTAGGAACCACTTAAGCAGCCGTTTATAAAACGAGCTGGATCATTGACGGAGGCCACTGTAAACAGGCAGGTCCAGGGGAGTAGAAAATGATTACTGTCTAAACATTCATCACATTTGAGTGTCTCCAGCTGTATTTAGACTGAATATGTACAGTAAACGCGTCCTCCTGGTGCACCGAGGATTTGTCTGTGTGTGTGTGTGCTGCAGAGTCTTTGTTTACCTTTGTTAAAGAGATACACATGCCTTTATTCGCGGTCAGTTATGATAGCACATACCTTTTTAAATCAATTTTATTCAGACATTTTTAGCTTCAGACCTGCCAGCTACTGTGTGTGGTTAGAGCAAACTTATCACTCATGATTTGGGATCTTTAGGTCATTTGGAAGAAAACAGTAAACTTTTTATGGTTACACAAACCTGGCCATAGCCTTTCTCAATGTTGTCTATTGCTCATATTTTTGCCTTCTAAAATATTGAGAAGATCCTTATGAGTAGAGTAATTTAGATCGAAGGTTTCATTTTTCTTCAGACAGCCCACTTTTTTTTGTTTTTTTTAAGGGTCCTCTAAAAGTCACAATCTGCTTAAAGGTCTCTCTCATGCAGATTTTGAAAGTAATTGAAAAGTTAAATCAGTTTTCAACTTAAATTGGGTGCTTCCGATACTGAGTTCAGATACAGGTATTTTTATAAACCATACATAAATTTCAGAGCCTTGTTGTTTTCTCAGATGCTTTATCAGTAAAGAAGACAGTTAAGGTTTGACAGCTTCTTGAATTGATTTGACAGCATCATTTGTAGTTTGCTCATCTTCCTTTTTAGCCAATTATGTAGAAAAAATACTGTAAAAAATGTGTTTAAGTTCCCGACACCAGTCTTTATCTCGAAACCATTTTTAAGATATTTTGTAAAGGTCTTTGTCTTGTCCTGGTCTTGAAATCTCAAGGTTTGGTCTCGGTCTCCATCTTTTTTTCTTCTTGTCTTGGACGTCAAGACCAGCCTAGACCACAAATGGCATATTTTTTTGTTCTAGGGATTGGATGAAAAGCTCAGTCATATTATATTTAATCAAAAAGTCTGCCTCTATTACCAAACACTAACCTCCATGAGTCTGGACTTGGTCTAAGACTAGACTTGGACTGTTTAGATGTTTTTACTGTTCCCTTTTATCTATTACAGTGTATTGTACAATGGTTCTGGTCTTGACTTGGTTTCGCCCTGACATGGTCTTGGTCTTTGGTTTCAACAGATTAAAGTCTTGGTCTTGTCATGGTATTGATACTCTCTGGTCCCAGGCACGTCTTGGTCATTACAACACAAAAACAGGGGGACAGAATTGAGCATGGGTCGAGCCACATTTTAATCTAAAGACTAAACTCAGCCAGCTTCAGTTTGTTTTATAATTTGTAGGCAACATAAATCAGTGTTTGATGATGTTTATTCCCATTTGAATAAACTGTGGTGGTCCTAACCCAGCACCAGACTGTTCATCACACGGAGGATGCAGAGAAGTATACTAAATCTGTGCTGAAATAGTTTCCTCTTATTGTTCTACCATTCTGGCAGTCAGTTTGTTGTATTATGTGGCTGACCCCACCCGTCTGCGATCTTGGCAGTTTATAACACACCACAATCATTCATAACATTTATTTGCAGATAGTCGCTGGCCCAGGTCGGATGTCTATAAAAGGCTGCCGTGTTGCTTGGCCTTAAAGCTTTGGTTCACACTATTGACAGACCATATTGGCATATCATATTATTTTTACTATGCAGTTTATTTTAATAATATTGGTGGTAAAGCAGAAATTTCAATCTCACAATAATGAGAAATGGTTTACTAGCACAGTTGTAATATTATAGTATGTTGTACTCCACGTTTTACTAGAACTTATTCAGGTTTACCGCAGTGTTACCATTTCCCCTTTCCTGTACACACTGGAGATATTTGACCACAAAATGAGTAGAGCTGAAGTCAACCAAAGAAAAAGTTAACCTAAATAACTAAAGGATGATACCATGTAACATATTGGAACTGCACTGTCGCTGCAATAGCTTTTTAAAAAATATATTTTGACTGTATTAAAGCAGGTGTAATTGGATCCTCCTTGCTCTAAAATGACATGTGCTGCCAGTAGTTTACTAATACACCCTACCACTTTCCGTTTATGATAATGAATGTCCTTTGTGTCAAAGTTATTATCTGTGAGTCATTTGTGTCAGCAAAAGGAAAAAGTTAAAAAGTGCACAAGACCCACTGACCACTTCTCACAGCTACAGCCCCGACAGAGTTTAATACTGGTGCGGACTGGATAAGCACAGTTCCTTAAGCTCTCTTCCTCCCCATCGCCTCTTTTTCACCACAAACTAAACTAGCAACAGCAATTAAATAGAAAGACTTGCACTCCCTCCTCTAGCAGACACCGGTGACCCACGGCACATGACTGAGTGCAGTTGCACATACAGTGCTTTTTGAACTCTCTTGCTTCTTTATGATTAAATATAGAAAATATAGGCAAACATTCATAGTAAGTCTGGTATAGTATATATATATATAGTATATGTCTGGTAATGGTGAAGCACTGAGCATTGCCTGAAGACATAACACAGTGTGCACTTTCTGCATTTGATCATGGATTTGACATTTATTCACAACCTACTGTTTGCTTAAGCTGTTTCATTTCAACCACACCTCAGTCACAGTAAACATTAAAGAGGGAAGGTCAAATATGAACCTGTAGAGCTTTGAGATTGTGAGGACATTGACCGTAGTCGACTATTTAACCAGAGGCAGTGCCCCTAAAATAAATCACTTGATAAATCATCTAAATAATACACATTAACACTGTCTATGGCTCATAAATATTAAGTACTTTGAGTGTTCCGAGTCCTCTGTGTCCAACACTAAGACTAGACCATGTAAAAAAAAGTGGTGTCAAGATTGGTCTAGAGTACTCCGACACTAATTGAAAGGGAGTTAAATGTGGAAGACTGAAATCTAATAATGCCATTAAAGCAATTATAAAGTATCATATGGTACAGTTGGTTATTGACTGGCTTTCATGATAGTAGCTGCAGCGTGGCACATTTTCTCAGCAATAAAAGGGGATCTGTCAATACAGTGGTTCATTGAGCGTTCAGCAGATTCAGGGTTTGCAAAGCAGACCAGAGTACTGCGGTGATTTTATAAAGTCAGCTCAGGATAAAAGGAGGAGCCGCTGCCATGATGAGCGACCTTTTAACCTTCACCCCACACCCGCTCTTTTGTGTCTTATTGTACATGATCAAAGAGCAGTTTGGACCAGAGCGGAGATAAGAGGCTGCTGCTGGTCGACCTGAGTGGACGTGGGGGTTAGTCTGTCAGGAAGGCAACTGCAGTGTGCTTCCTAAAGCTCGTTACACCTCGCTGTGTGAATGACAAAGACCTATGGAAGAGGAATTCAGAGGTGTTTTCATAACCAAAACCATGAAGAAAATGGGTGCCACATATATCGAGTTTTTACGATATGTTTAAATATGAGTTATGTTGTAATAACTGTAGACACCAACTCACCTATTTCCACACAGATTATTGGGCCAGCGCTTTAATAGCAATAAAATAATTAGCTATTACGACAATAAGACATACATACTTACATACATACAAGGTAAGAGTTACTGTAATAAACAGTTTATTTTGATAATAGGATGGCAATGCAGATACAACAATGTTCCAATGCACTATTGTGTAACAGGTTTTACAGCTGTATTAAATTGTATTGCATTGAGAAAGCATTGTTACTAGTTCTATATTTAATTTATGGTGATACCAAAAGGTGTGTGTTTTTGGCCTTTTAAGTGGCATCTGGTCTAAAAAGGTCTAATGGTGATATTTTATAATCGTTGCAAGAATAAGTGCTCAATAAAGTGCTTCTTTTTCAGCAGTGCTCAGTTTGTACGCTTTGGAAGAGGAAGGGAAACAATGTGCTCTATGGTTGAATCAGTGTTTTTCCAATATTGACAAGTGCAAGTGTTAATTGTTGTAATGATGTAATTATACACTACTGATTACTTACTGTACAAATACTTGTTTCTTTTTTTATTTTTACACAATGCACTAAAGCGTACCTCTTTTCAGTATGTGTTAATATGTCTGTTACATTTACATTTATTCATTTAGCTGACGCTTTTATCCAAAGCGACTTACATTGTTCACATGTAATTACCAGTGTTACAGCCACTGGAGGCAAGGTGGGTTAGATTTAGATTTTAGATTTAGATTCAACTTTATTGTCATTACACAAGTACAGGTACAAGGCAACGAAATGCAGTTTAGGTCTAACCAGAAGTGCAATAGCAGTAAAGTGCAGGATATATACAATGGTTTGCATGCAGGATATGGAGATGTACAGGATTTACAGGTAATATGTACAATGAATATAAATATACAGATGGTTATTACTATAAAAAGGTGAGTGTGTGCCATAAATATAATTACAGGTGTCTCTTTTCTATAAACAGCATTTACAGTTGAATATGTACTCTAAATGTAATGTGATACACACACATCGCGCACACATACACACACTCACTCACATACACACATGCACACACACACAACCATACACACATACACACACAACCATACACACATACACGCAGGGGAATTAAACCGGGAGAGCTGTACACACAGACATTCACATACTCACATACACACATACACACACTCACTCACATACACACACACATACACACACAACCATACACACATACACACACAACCATACACACATACACGCAGGGGAATTAAACCGGGAGAGCTGTACACACAGACATTCACATACTCACATACACACACAACCATACACACATACACACACACACTGACATACACACATACACCCAGGGGAATTAGACCGGGAGAGCTATACACACACTCATTCACACACACACACATACACACACACACACATACACACACTCACATACACACACCACCATACACACATACTCACAGGGGAATTAAACCGGGAGAGCTATACACACAGACACTCACATACACACACACACACACTCACTCACATACACACATACACATACGCTATACTCACACACACACTCACACACACAAACTCACATGCACACATACTCACATACACACACTCACTCACATGCACACGTACACATACATACACTCACACACACTCACATACACGCACTCACACACAAGCACACACACACACACACACATACACACACACTCACATACACACACACACACACACACACACACACACACACACACGTGATATACAGATGTCTCTGGGTTAAGTGTCTTGCCCAAGGACACAACGACAGTATGAACTGTGGGGAGAGCGGGAATCAAACCACCTACCTTCCGGTTGAAGGACGACCGCTCTACCCACTGAGCTACTGCTGCCCTGTTAATACAAATGTCTTATGCACACTCCTAAGTTATTACTTCACGGAAGAAATATTGGAATAATTATCCTGTATTGTAACACAAACAGCTAAATATATGAGAGACAGAATAATGCTCCATTTTGCTCAGCCTGAGATAGATGAAACCAATTGACACTTTTTTAACAAGATAAAGATAATAAGTGACACACTGGATTACATTATAAATGAACAAACTAGTGTATATTCTAAGTAAGCACACTCTGTGTATGAAGGGTCTTGTTATGTGCACCCAGTGTGAGTTTAAACCCTGGACATGCAATTCCACACAAGACACAGGTCATTAAACCTAGATGGGAGTCATTTGGATTTCCCTAATGGTGGCTCATTGTCTATATGTGTAACTAAGGCTTTACATCAAGATAATTAGATCATTTAAAACAATTACATAAACCTTACATAAAATCTTTAAATCACCTTTGGTTTAAGTATAGTCAGCTACTGTATTGGGTAATTGACTTTGCTCATAAACATGTGTCATATAAAAAACACTCAGCTTTACTGTTTTTTTCACTTGGGACAGTGGCTGTGCTCAGATCCGGCCGGATACTTTTGGGAAAATGGACAGTCTGTTTGATTCCCATCATGCTGGACGCCAAAGGAAGTCAAGGACACAATTTCAGGAAGTTTTCTTTGGCCCACAGGGATAACAAGGAGAGATTTTTGGATCCATTTTTAGTTGAGGGTTTGGCGTGGGCTGAGGGGGTGGGTTTGGTGCAATGGCTCAAACCACAACATGTGTGTTTTTGCCTCTTGACTGGATGTGGTCTGCGGTGTTAAAAAGCAGGAAATGGTCTGTGCTGTCCAGCTAGCAGGTGCTGCACTTATGGATGACAACAAGATCTGTTTACTCAAACCCCGACAACCCATTAAAATGCATAAATCTAACATTTCCACAAAACACTGACACAGGGAACATGTTTCACAGGACAAGGATATGAAGCATGTTTTTCACTTTTATTTATTGGTTTGAGTAATAAGGAAAAGCAGTTAATGTGATGAATGTGACGTGATGATTCTAATTGCGTTCAGGCTTCCCTGGGGAAACATGTACCTTCACTTGATCCAGCAACACTTATAAAAAAATGGCCAAATTTCTGACCTCGTTGCATCTGTAGCTCCTCCAGTTTAAACTGCTGTTTTATTCCTAAATAGAGATACAGACGGATACACACTGCTGACTGAACTGTCTTCTCTCTTTCTCCAGGGATTTGAAGAATAATTTGATAAGTACAGTGGAGCCCGGGGCCTTTCGTGGTCTGCTAGCTCTGAGGAGACTGTGAGTATGATGAAGACTTCGCTCTGAAACATGAGGACTGGACACAGGCTTTAGACAAAACAACAAGTTAGGTCTAAATTACAGAGTGAAAATGATGCTTTACTGCTGCAATTGGCCATTTCTATGTCTAGGCCAGACATAACCCACATTATTTCTTTGGATGAACCAATCCTTCAGGTTCAGAGCATATGCTTCAGTCATTTGCTCAATTGTTGGTCCAGTTCCTTCTTCAGACCTCAACTACATATATCATTTAAGTTAGAATAATTATTGTACTGCAGGCTGGCATAAAATGTGGCCCTATAGATTACACCATTTATGCAATGTAATGGAGAGTATTTTAGCCTCTATATTCACCACCTGCCTTTAGACACATACAAATCTCAATGCCATCTTTCTATCTTTCTGAATTTGAACAATCACTAGCGAACAAACCTTTCTTTTTGGAAATGCATTAAAATGGGAACCTTTGTTTTTGTGAAATTCTCACCCGAGTAATTTCCCTGACCATCCTCTGGTCCTGGCGGCCTCGTATGGACTTGAGAGTGAGTGTCATGATTGCAGTTTGATAGTCTCTGGGCTGGAGGCTGGAGGCAGTGAGTGTCTGTGCTGATGCAGGGCGCGTGTGCTCCAGGCTTGCGGAGCAGCAGAGTGCTAATTTAAGTGCTCCCCAACTGGTGATTACTCGAGTGCTCTGCTTATTTTCCCACAGCTGCTCCAGCAAAGCAGCTCTTTAATTACAGAGCGCGAGGGCACGGAGCCACGGACGCCGCAGCGCTCAGCCTGGAGCACACACGCGGAGCGCTGCAGACATGTGCGTGTGTGTACGCACAAGTGTTTAGTGACGGCTAAAGGTTAAGACAGGTCATGACACATGTTTAAGAGGTTGATATGAGAAAACAGTGGTTTGTGACTGGACTGTTTGACTTAATGCAGGAAGACACAGATTAGCAGTGCAATAATATTAACTCTCCTCACCTGCTTCTTTCATCTTCATTATCATTTTGAATTGAATACATAGTGTAAACATAAATTTAGCTGAAGGATATGCCTTTCGCTTTACTTTTGTCTTTCTAGGGATCTGTCCAATAACAGGATTGGCTGTCTCTCGTCTGAAATGTTCCTGGATCTGGGCAGCCTCTCAAAACTGTGAGTAATCCTTTAATTGAAAACATGCGTTTTATGCTTAATTTCCCCTGTGCCTGTAGAGAATATAGCATACAAATTACTGCTGGTCTATCTTATTGCTTTAAAGGCGCTTATAATAGAAACAGTAGCCTGGTTACATTTTCAACAGCAGTGACCTGTTGAATGTCTTTTTACATGTTTTAACAGGAATCTCTCTGGAAACATCTTCTCGACTTTGACCATTGGACTGTTCACACACCTGCTGGCGCTCAGAGTGCTGTAAGGGCAACACTGACAAACACACACACACACACACACTCGGGAGAAGTAAGGTTAAAGGGCTGCCTCCTACAGACAATTTCTGAAAATGACACAGCTAAGAAAGTAGAATGCAACCAATATAACAAGAATCAAACATCTACTGCATGTTGGCTCATGATAGCAGCAAGAAGGTATGGGATCACATCCCCCACGGGGGGGAGCAATAACAGAAACAAATAACTGTCTGATGAGGGTGAGATTCCTAAATAATGATGGTGAGAGAACTAAATAATGAGGAATCAGGCAAATGGTAGTGTGGTTCTGAGAAGCCAATCTAAACAGGGAGAGGCCAGTTCACATTTGTAGAGAAACCTAGAGATCATACTTATTCACTTTTTATAGCCTATAGTCCCACCAGCAATACAATAAACAGTAAGATAAAATGGACAAGACAGAAAAAAATGACTTCAGCAAATGACTGCATCTCTTGTGGGATCTCAGTTTTTGTTGTTTCTACATCTCTATTTAAAATACAATTTACATTTTTATATTTCCATAACTTTTGCTAATTATTAATCTCTGCCAGAAAACCAAAGACTTCACCACAAGGATGGTCCATGTTGAATTACACAGACATCAATATTGATATGACATTTATCAGTCCCTTGAGGATGGCTGTGACACTGGTAAATTCTCAAACGAATAAACAAGCTTTAGCAAAAGTTCATCTGAGCACAAAGTCAGGTATGGTTATATATGGTATATGTTTTTGCTGAAAGTTTGAGGCACAGGAACAGAAAGATCTTTGAACGTTGATACGTTTTGCTAATAATTTCACATACTGTATATATCACCACATGTTATGTCTGAGTTATATAAGGACTGCCGTTTGTCTAACTGACCCATTACTCTTCTCCAGACATTTTAGCACTGAGACCCTGTTCTGCGACTGTCAGCTCAAGTGGCTTCTGCTTTGGGCCAGAAGTAACTCAGTATGGATCGGCAACGACACAACCTGCGTGTTCCCCACTCACTTTCACGGTCTGGAGTTTCGAAATCTACGGGAACAGCAGCTTCGTTGTGGTAAGAATGAAATAAAAACACTCCGAGATATCTTGTATTGATGCATTTTTGTTCCTTTGATTGCGTATGCCATAGAGATGGACCATTCTGACCTAAAATTACATTTCAATATATTTAGCTGATATCAACATGCACATCATTTTTTTTCACTTTATCATACAATGACCTGGAGGACCAAGAAAACACTTGACCATTGAGAAAAGAAAGAAATAGACAAGCAATTAACACTGCATACAATCTCACTTAAAACAATATAGTCTCATCCAATGTCTTAAATAAAAATGTCAGTACATTTTAAAAACCCAGCCATGTGATAATAAATAAATATAATTAGTCCAAAATAAATAAATCATCTATCCTTTAGCGTCTATTTATATGACCATTTCTGTTTCCTGTAATTATTCTCTAAGATTGTGATTGTTTCTCAAAACAGCTCCCAGGTTCTAAATAATTCTTCTGATGCTTATTTGTGTTAATTGGTTAATTAGCTGCTATCACCTGGCGTCTTAGCAGTAATTATTCCCTGATTATGAGGCAACGTAAAAGAGATAAACATGTTTTTAGGGGTTCAAACACATCCTTGAAATTTTACAAAAGATTAAAATGTCCTGGAAAATTATAAAATTGTCCAAATGTGCTAAAGTTTGGGGCACATTTAGTTTGAAACTAACTTAAGAATAACTTTAAACAATGCAACATCACATTCAAACTCTGTGTCAACCCGCTGAGAATCTTATGTGTGAGGTTTGACCCCCAAAGGCTGCCCTAGTTTGAGTTATGACCTTCTGAAGCTGCTGTGTTTTGTGGTGGGGTCTAAACTGAAGCAAAGGGCAAGTTCTGGAGTATAATTCCTAAATGGTGGTTACATATGAGCCTTGCTTTGTGTTTGTTGTGAATTATGTTACTGTTGACCTGAATTTTCAAGAGTAATCCATGGTTAAGTCCTGCAAAATGATTTCTTAAAAAGAGTAAGAGCTATGAATGACAAAAGTACAATTAATTCTAGTAATTTAACTTGTCTTTATCATTTACAGTCAAAAAACTGTAAAAACAAAACAAAACACTTTATCTTTTAGTCAGAAAAGGTTTCAAAGGTGTCCATTTGAATTTAACAAAGACCTGGATAAGATAAGGACTATCTCTCGAATGGCTCCTGAGACTCATCATTAGCAGGATCCAGTTTTATATGACTAACAGTGCATTTTCGAGTGGTTAGCACAATGAGAGGATGATTAAGCAGATCCGCTCTAATAATAGGCTCCGCTCTCCACTGTTATCTCTCCACCTGCTGCGAACACTTTGACACTCCTAATATAAGGCAAGGATTTAGTGTGGAGTAGCCAGGGAGAAAATGGTCATATAATCCAAACTTTGTGTGGTCTCTGTCCTACCCTGTACCACCTGCGTCAGAGACAAAGAGCCAGAATCAGTGCACCGTCAAATGTCTCTAGAGTAAACCATTCCTGATACTTTATGATACTATCATTGCAAAGACCGCTATCGCACAGCTATCTAAATTTTAACCAAACATAACTTGATATAATTATAGGTAATATTTATCAGTCCTGATTGCAGTTTTTAGTTTCAGTCCCGTCCTTCTACCAGTGTGTGCAGCTACCATTGCATTCATCAGTCGGTAAGTATGTGAAATAACATAATCACAGAAAACAAAGTTAATAAATGAAGAAATGAATGAACACAGTTTGTGCTCACACCCAGCATCATACATTGTAAATAAAAACCATTAGCACTAAAATGTTTTTACAATCGACAACAGAAGTGCAATCCTGACACAAGGCAATTGAAAAGTGTTTTTCAGTCTTTGAGAAGAAAATGCAGTTGTTTGTTTGTTGTTTTTTTGGGGGCTTTGAGGTAACTTATATAGGTTATTTATTATATCTATTAACTACTGTCACATAAAGCTGGTAACTTGTTTTTGAAAGTTTTTGTCTGATCATCCGTATATAAAACCCCAGAAATGTGCAAGTAACCCACAACTCATAACTGATCATAATATCCACTGATCAGTTTGACAAATGAAAAAGACAGGAAAGTTTGGAAGCAATGTTTTAAAATTACAGAGCACGGAAAGCAGCTCTTTGTTGTCACTGATGCACTGAACAGAGTTAAAGCTGAGCAAAAGAGCCCCATTAATGACTGAGCGCTGTTATAATAAAGAGTAATTGAAGTGTCTTTCATTTTACCTTCTTCTCAGAGACTTGTTACAGACAGGCACTTGGTCCCACCCTCCCCTGTGCGCTCCCTTCTGTGCCTCTATCACTGCTCCGTGCTGCGGTCCACAGGGAATTGTATCTTATGTGATAGAATCATCCTACTCCTCTGCTTACATCTGCCTCATGCCGGGGATATTGGTCTGGAATGAGAAAATCACTGGTTACTGCAATGGTGCGCTGTGTACAGTAAGAGGACAGGATATGAAAACACACTGTGCACCAGATGTGATATTATGTATTATCTGCTTCTACTATACAAGCTGTGATTTTACCTACTCAGTCTCCAAAATCCAAGATACTTAGTTAACATTAGCACAAACCAGTAACATTTAAAACAAATATGTCTGTGAAGGTTCTTAGCCTTCCAGGTCATCTTGAAGAAAAGGTTAAAGCAAAGGCATCTGGACTAGGTTTTTAAGGTGAAGATGTTTCGTCTCTTATCCATGAGACCTTTTCAATTTAAAGTGCCTCGGTTTATTGTACAGTTGGTGGCTGGTATTATCGAGGACTGCACTGATTTTGTCCACTGCCCTTCACAGCCTTTACACTGTCCAGTTCCAATCCAACAACCAATTATCCAATCAGAAAAGAAAACTTCTTAAGTTCGTGTGTCCCGTGCTCACATGATTCAGACACTGGTAGAGCAGGATTAGAGCTGTGTTTGACTCAACAGTACACACAGCCATATCAATGTTAGCTCAGTATAGCTCTGTTATCAGTCAGACAAGAAGAAGCTACTATCCAGTCAATTACATAAATATGAGCACACTTAGCACTCCGCACCATTGCTGCAGTATTTAGTAAGTCTACCTAACAATTCTGAACAATAATGTAACCTCGGTGATGTGTGCCACATCTAAATTTGTGCTAGAGATACAACCTATTTCTTCCTTGTGGAAGACCCTCAAAACCAAATCATCTTATTGTAATAATAGTTCATAAACTCAAACAAAGCAGTCATTTTCTCGCAGTACTCAGTACTTGCCAGTATCACAACAGCTTGTATTTATTTATACTCACTGCAGTATAGACTATAAGTATACCGTTGGTATTCCTTCTTACTAATGTAGTAATAATAATAATAATAATAACAATAATGATAACGATGCTAAAGATGATGATGATGATGATGATGATGATGATGATGATGATGATGATGATGATGATGATGTTATTATTCCCAGAAAAGTGGTAAACACTGCAAGCCAATTGTTGAGTCAAATAAAACTTTTGTTTATTTTACTTTCATTTTTCGTATTTTGAGCTTGAAAGTGGAGCACATTTATGTAGTTTGTGTTTAAGAAACAAATACCTAACAACTTCTATTTGAGACCGGACTGTTTTTTTGCCTCCACACACTTCTCTGTCCATAGATGTCTCCACCACAGACATTTGGGAAGTTATTCTACGTAATCTTAATTGTATGTGTTTTTCATTTACACAGAACAATCCAAAGCAATTACAGGGTAATTCTGTGCAGTACGTGGACAAAGAGCTACGAGAGGAATCCAGTGGCAGGATGAGGAGCGTTTCTTTCAGAGCCTAAAGCATCCATTATGGGATTACAATGATAACGTTCTGGGCTTCCTGCTCCTGCCATGCTCGAATCCATCCGCCTTTCTACAGCAACTCCAACTTACAATACCATATTCATTCACTTGGCAATGATTGGTTACAACGTGGTGCTTGAAAAAGCATATTTCTCTGGTCTATTTAATGCCCCTGTTTCTATAAAGCCTCAGTTTGTAAAGGAGTGTTGTGTAGCTTTGTACATCGACCCAGACCTTGTTAACATGACATGAAAAGAATAGGCAAGGCAAGGCAATTTTATTTATACGTGTATAGCACAATTCATACACTGGGTAACTCAAAGTACTTTACAGGAATAAAAGACAATTTACAAGATTTAGAAACATTTAAGTAACATAAGAAAAATAAAAACATTTTTAAAAGATGAGTGCTGATAAAAAACACTTTAAGTTGTAATGTAGGCGGAGCTAAAGAGGAAGGTTTTTAACCTCCTCTTGAACATTGTTAAAGTCGAGGCTGTTCCAGGTTTTTGCTGCATGACACTTAAACGCTGCTTCACCCTGTTTATTTCTAACTCTGGGCACGAGCAGAAGGCCTGTCCCAGATGTTCTCAGAGTCCGAGGAGGTTCATAAGCAACTAGCATGTCAGAGATATATTCTGGTGCTAAACCATTAAGAGACTTTAAAACAGCAGTGCTGTTTTAAAGTTCCTGGTTTTGGTTAGAACACGAGCAGCCGCGTTCTGAATAAGCTGCAGCTGTTCTCGTTTTGAGAGACCAGTGAGCAGGCCGTTACAGTAATCTAACCTGCTGGAGATAAAAGCATGGATAAGTTTCTCTAAGTCTGGTTGAGACATCATCCCTTTGACTCTGGAAATGTTTTTAAGGTGATAAAATGCAGATGATGTAATTGGCTTAATGTGACTGTAGAAATTCAGGTCTGAGTCCATGATGACCCTAGATTCCTAACTTGATTTTTATATTTTAGAGAAAGAGACTCGAGGTGACAATAGACTTAGCCTCTGATACCAGCTTGTTGTTATCAGAAAAAATGATAGGACAGACGGAAATTTATTTTTTCCGCAGTCACATACCATTGAAAATATTTATATTTCCCTGCAGAGACTTTCCCCTATTGTTTTTATAAAGATATGTCACTGAAGATGCATCTGTTTCTTGCCACAGCAGCTCTTCTCTGATGGGGAGCAGATGTCGGCAGCACACGCTCCAGAAAGGAGCTCTTGTCCCTGCACTGATACCGCTCGCGTGCTGCCTGCAAAGGAGGGGAAACCCGGGGCCATGTCAGGGTTCCCACACATCCTAGAAAACCTGGAAGAGAGACAAAAATGCTTAGAATTATCAGGAAAATTTGGCCTTGTAATGGAAAATAGATCATATTTTAGAATGAATGAGCATTTTGGGTCTTGTTCGTCTATTCTAGCCTCACTTTGGCCTTTTTAGCATTTTTTGCTCATTAGCATGTTGGTGTTGGTTGGTTTGAGTATTTTGTGGTTGCACTTAATAATAAGTGACCATAGCTGCTGCTATGTTGTTGTGGGCATTGGGAGAGTGATAGAAGGAGTTAACAGCAAACTGTAGCTTTATGTTAAGGAACTTTAAGTCATCCTTTCAGTCTTTTTCAGATTTCATATTATAGTCCCACACAGCTCAAAGGCTAAAATAATATCTATTAAAGTTACTGAACATATGAAGCCAGAGTATGCAATAATTCATTTGACCTTCTCATAGCATGTAGAGTAGTCTTGGAAAACATCTCCAGAAAAGTGTGGGGACCCTGCAATGTACAACTTCTTGAAGGTCAACGCATATGACTCTTTATTTATCTGGCCGAAGTCTTGCAGTGCTTTAAAAGTTGTGGGATGAAAGCCACAGATACCAAAAAGCTGCACAAGCTGCTGGACAGAGCTGGGCTTCTATTGAGGGATTTATTGCATGATGACATAATGGTGCAATTGGTCATTAGGAAGCAAAGCTTTGCTCTTTTTAGCCTGTGGTGTGCCTTTAATGACTGGATTATATAAAACATCTTGAAATATACACATATGAATTAAATGAAAAAAGAACATAAACAGGGTTCCCAAAAAATGTTAATTGTTTTTTTATGTTCTTCGATTTGACTTGGAAACTCTATAGAGCCTGCATTGTCTTTACTGTAACCTTCTATAGTGGCTTTAAGGCTTGTTGCCTCTGAGCCTCCACATCTGTCAAGTCTTCTAGAGGGATGGCCTTTTCTTTCAGCACACATTCCCTCATTTCGATGATGGTTGGTTAAAGAGCCGTCAAAGATGTCAACCCCAAATCTTTTGTGTGTGTTTAATTGGGTTGATATGCAGCTGCGAAGGCCATTACATATATACGACTCCAATCATCCCCATACTCATTAAACAATTCATTGACCCCTTGTACGCTATCTCCAGGCATGGTTTTGTTTGAAGAGGGAATTGAATCAAACACTTTGAAAAATACTCTGGGATACTCAAGTGACTCTTCTGTGTGGATCAAAAAGCAATGGATAAAAAACTGTCTGTGAAAAAGAAAAAGATGCTGCAATGTGAACAGATAAACCCTTCGGTATTGCACACGTCACTCAAATCTATAATTGTATTTTACAAAATAAAAGAGTATTTATGGACGCAAGACTTCAAAATCACATAAATTAAACCAAACCCTTATGTGCACTAGCCAGTCAATAATTATAGACTTATACGCCAATAAATAATTTAGATCAGCACAAATAAAGCAGGATTACTAATGTTAACTTACGGTTTCGAAAATATATTTTGTGAGGCGCCCTAGGGGCTTACCTGCTAGAGTGCAACACTTACTTGATGGACCTGGGTTTAATACCTTCTCGAGTCTATTTGCTCCATGTAATTTTCCCTGTTTTTCGCTGTTTCCCATTATTCTACACTGTCTCTTTCTAAATAAAGGCAAAAAAGGCCAGTAGTTTTTGTTTTATAGAAGTTTTGATTTACAAAAGCTTGTGAATGGGACAGATGTTCTTCTTTTACCCCTAAAACAGGAGTACCACCATTTTTCCAGAGTTACTACACGAACAGCCAGGATGCACAACAGATCGTCAAGAGAACCATTAATCAACAATAGTTAACTACATTAGGTTGTCGTAAAGAAAATTTACAAGTGGATCTTGGTCATTTTAGTCATATAGGGCAAACACCTTACTACAAAATGGCAAGTCAGTGTTGCCTAAATAAAACTACAGTATATATAGTGACTAAATCTATTGTATGTATTTACTTTGTTTTAAAGTAAACACACAGAATTCCTGCTTTTGCTATGCAAACATAAATATAAGAAATTATCCTAATTTTAAATTGCCTTTTTTAGATACCGTATTTTTCGCACCATAAGACGCACTTTTTCTTCACCAAATAGTGGGAGGAAAAGTGCCAGCGTCTTATGGTCAGAATACCATATATTACGGTATTCGGACCATATCTTATTCCCTCACCCGCTGCCGCTCTTCAACTCGACTCATGGTCTGAGTTGCAGAGCGGCAGCGGGTCCCCCGGGACCTTCCGTGTCCCTGGAAACTGCATCATCCCTCCCCCGCCCCGTGTCGCCTTGCCTTACCGTAGTGGCAGAGCGGCAGCGGGTCCTCCCTCACCTTCCTTACATAAGCCGATGTGTGCAGGAAGGCGCAATGCTGCTGTACTGTGTCACTGCCGTATGCTATTGGAGGATAGCATGTAGTAGGCGGTGTTACAGAACACAGCAGTGCGCATGCCCTTCACTCCAGTCATATAATTCAAATATTATTCTGTTATACTTTATTAAATATTTTATTACACTATTTGGTTCAGAATATTTTTTTTCCTATTTTTCTCCTCTAAAAACCAGGTGCGTCTTATGGTCGGGTGCGTCTTATGGTGCGAAAAATATGGTAAATTCCTTCTGTGCTGCTGGACCGCCAACAGACTTCTAAAGTATAATTTCATGATTGTTCTTACAGTTTTGAATGAGTTTTTTGTTGTTGATATTGCCTTGTTTCCTCAGCTTTTGGAAAACATGTCACATTTGTTTTTTTGTTTTTGATAAAAAGGTTGGAAATGCAGTCTTTTAGAGCTGTTGTCTACATTTTATGCCAGCCTCATCTAATAGTTTCTATTTTTTACTCTTTCAATAAATGACGGTTTGCCAGATTATGTAAGAATGCAGCATAAATGCAGTCTTTGAAGTGGCTGTTTGGTAAAAACTAACCAGTTTGGCTGATCATCATTCGACATTAGAGCTAATTTAACACAGCTCACAGCCTTTTCCACTAGCTCTCACTTAACCGAAAATTGTCTTTAGCTCTGGCAGCAAACAGGCAGCCCCTCTCTGATTCTTGGCTCAGTGTTCGATTCAACAGTATCACCATCCGCCAAGCCAACAGTCAATGGCCCCATGCTGTTTGTGCTGTGTGTCACTAAGGGAAGATCACAAAGCTTTAGTGGCGGCTGCTCTGGACTATCACAGACTCACAGGGTCAGCTACATTCATTACATAGAGACTTCAATGCCATTGGGCTATTATTATTGACAGATGTTGAAAGTTATATCTAATGTGATTATGAGTTGCTTGAATAAATGGAATAAAATTTGAACTACAGTATTTAGGTCCAACCTCTAAAATAAAATGCATCTTTAAAACATTTTGAGAGTTAAAGATCACACGATAACACCATATTCAAAAACATATGCAATTGGTATTTTGTAATATTGCATTAGAAATTCTTTATGAAATAATTTTCAGAATTATTCCCAATATATAAATAAAAAAGGTTCCCTTGCTTTGTTTTTTTTCCCTCTTTTTCTAGAAACAGTTGATGATGCATACATTAAAAAGTTGATTTATTTATGTGTTTTACTCATACGAGACATAATAATGAAGCAAGAGTCCTACAAAATATCTACTCCTAAAAAAAAATCTGAAAATCCTTATAATTTATTTTCCTCAGACAAAATCCAAATAAACTGGCGCCTCTAATGTCACACAATATTTGTCACACAAATATTTTATTATTTCCATTTCTACACTGGTCTCATTTCTGCATATGTGATGTCTTGGACGTTTCAGTTTTAAAGAAATTATAAGGTTGTCCAGATACTGATACAGTGCTTGATACCTGGCAATATCAGACCATTGTGCAATCGCTAAAGACTCAATTTTAAGTTACCAACTTGTACTTGAGCTTGAACTTGTTGTTTTAACATCCTTAATATTGGGGTTTTGTAAAAAAGCAAGAAAACAAAACATCAAAAAGCAATTAAGGTTCTTTGAGACTTGGTGATTAAAGGTTGACAGCTGGATTACATATCATAAACAAAACCACCACCCCTCTTTCATGCTCATGAATAATGCTAAGCCATGGACTTCTCCGTCGTGGCACCAGACATGGATCTTACTGTGTTCTTTTGAAAGGCATGCACAAGCAATATGGGACTTTATGACCCATGTATCGGCTTGCCTGTCAGATGGCAGCAACATCTACAATTGATTGGAGGAGAATTGAAAGCACTTGCTTATGTTGCTCTTTGGAGCATGTCCAAGGAAAAGTCTAGCAGTGAATGAACAAACACGCCCTGAGATTCCCAAGGTGGAGAAGTGAGCTGGCAAGGCACTGTGTTAATACTGTATCAGTAATGAATAATAGTGTGAATAAAAGACCATGCCAAAACCTAATGTTGCAGATTTTTGACAGGTTATGACTTCCTTTACAGGTCTTGGAAGTAAATGTGTTGTGGTGATTTCAAAAGGAAAAACCTTTACAGTAAAGAAAAGGTTAAAATGTCCAAATGGCCTGGAAATGATCTGCATCATATTTTAGCCGATCGTATTTTTGAAGAGTGTTCCCCAAAGCGTATTTCTACACAGCATCTCATTCACACTTTTTCAGGGAACAGGGTTGCAGTCAAGCAACCCAAGACAATCGCCTGTAAAAAGCTTTTCTAAAAAAATCAAGATTGTCAAATTAAGTTTGGAAAATCTAAAAGTCTAAAAATGTCCCCAAAAATAATTAGCTGGAAGCACATTAATGGCACATCAAAGTTCCCAACTACCACTGAAAATCTATTTGTGAGTGGTGCTAAAACTACACAGATTTGTAAGTGTCCCTAGCAGCATATACGTACTTGTTCCATACATTTTTTTTTTCAGGTATCATTCAATGGATATGGTCTTAACTTAGACTCTGTCCTTTAATGTCTCAGCCTCTATACACTCTAGGGGACTGCAACAAAACACAGCATTTGATTGAAGAGACACTTTCGAGTTGAGTATCTTTTGCATCTGACATTTGACTCTTTCGATCACAGCTTGAATCCCTTTCCCATGTTACTTCCCTCAGGTTTTAGCCTAAACCCACTTCTTATCTTAACCTTATCATAGTCTTATTCTCTCCTGCAAAAGAAATGCTTTGGGGACTTAGCCGCCGCTGCTAGGTAAGTAATCCTTTCACTGATGTTGAGGCTTGTATTATGAACATGTAAGAAGTCAAGGAGAGTCCAGCCGAGTGCTCAAGGCTCTTCTCTTTTATCGGCCACTGTTCATCTCGCACTGCAGCAGCTACAACATGTGTGAACGGTGATAGGAAGGGGGAGGGCTGTGACCTTGACAGTCTATTGGTGTGGATTATAGGGACACACTTGAGTGAAGGTGGCATGGTATTTTTACACGTGTGCCACTACCAATACACTTGTAAGTGGAATTTGGAAAATTTTGGAAAAAAAAGCATCATGTGTATTGTTTAGGCCTGTTTTATCTGCATTAAGGATTTATAATTAAATGATTACCAGGCAAGAATTTTTTATTTTTTATGAAATAATTTATCACAAGTCTGTCTTGCCTGTACACATCACAACAAGTTTACTCTTCAATGTGAAATGGGTCAAAAATCCTATTTATTCACTGTAATATACACTTTAATTTTGCCAAATCAATTGTAACAATTTATCTATGGGACAGGCCGTTAATGTCTTTGCACTGCCCCATCAAAACAAAACCTGAACCCAAAGAGCCTAAACTAAATGTTAATAAAGAATGAAAAAAAAAAGGTTTAAGATTACTATGGTTAATGATAAATGATGTGCATTTACAGTAAATAGCGCTTTTTTGAACCTGGCTGTACTGAAGCACTTTACATCATGCTTCCATTTACCCAATCCACACACACATTCACACATGGGGCAGACAGAGAGGGGGGTTGCCATTCAAGGCGCTTACGCGTTCTCCGACCCGTTCATACACCAGAGCTGTGGGACTGGAGGCAAGGTGGGTTAAGTGTCTGGCCCAAGGACACATCAACAGTATGAACTGGGGAGAATGGGAATCGAACCGCCAACTAGTTGCTAGTGAGGGTACCAATAAACATCACAATAACTGAATGTTAAACATGACACATTCAGAATGTTGATAATCTTGTGTATGTATAGATACATTTGATTAGTGGGCTGCAAAAACTCTGCTTGGCTTTAACACTTTTCTATTTAAACCATTTTCCTGATTGGGTGACAGTTGTGCCACAAAATCATAGCAACTGTAATTAATTGTAACTAAAATGACTGCAACTCAAATGATTTGTACTGTATTCAGTGTGAGTGTTGCTCACAGCTGCTTTGGGCATGAGTTACAGTCGCAGGTCTAACACTAAGAGACACTAACAGATAACACATTCACATTCTTTCACTTTGGGCAATTTAGATTCACCAGTACATCTTTACATGAATGCCTTTGTACAGTGCGTAAAAAACAGAAAGAACACTGCACAGAATGGTTGTTGCTGGCCTAGAGATTGAACCAATGACCTCCTAAAAATATACTAGCCTATAAATGTTTGGCCTAAAATTATCAACTCTAAAAATCATTTCATATACAGTATTTATGTAATAATGTTGGCAAATAAACATGGTATGAGATGCTTAGTCAATGTAATTAAAGTTCTCTGCAAGCATTTGAAACAAAGTCAATGTGTGAGTGGTGCAAAAATGTAAGGGTTATATTGTACTCCATAGTGGGAGTGCGGACTGGCCAAAGTTGTCTTTTTTACACAGCTTTGTAATGGCCCAAACCTAAACTGCTCTATCCTGTGTTGTTTTCGTGAGAACAACCTTTAACACTTGTCCTATCCTGGGCCTCCTCTGTAAGCCAAGGAAAAGAGAGTGTTTTTACAAGCTGACCTTCCTGTTTAATCCTCTCCCCCTTCCACAGATGGACCCCTGGAAATGCCCTTGTTCCAGCTTATTCCCTCGCAAAGACAGCTGGTTTTTCAGGGCGACCGGCTCCCCTTGCAGTGCACCGCCTCCTACGTCGACCCCTCGATGGAGCTGCGATGGCGGCACAACGGCCACGCGGTGTCCACTCAGGAGGAGAGGAGCGTGTTCGTGGAGGACAGCCTGCTTCACGACTGCAGCCTCATGACCAGGTACAAACTGAGCTGGGAGCTGATTAGCCGCTGACACAAACTCTTGGGACGTGCACAAGTTCACCCAAGCAGAATAAGTCAATAAGACAAAATAAGAGGATGCAGAAAGATGAATTTTAATGAGATACACAGTGGAACATGCACACAGTGTAGCACATATGGTAATTGCTCCAGTGTATATGGAAGTATTAGTCAAGACTAGTGACCGTGCTAGATGTAGTTAGTGTGTAAAAGTCAACATGTGTGCTGCTGTTTTTGGTAATGGACTTTTAATTAACCCAAAAGTCTTCATTATTCATTTATGCTACATGCACACTAATGCGCTTTACTCTCATAGCTGGAGAATGAATAATGTTCACAACAGAATCTAGTTTTAAATAAGCCAACATGAGCAATATCGTTGTTAAGAATACAATACTGTCCTTTTTAATGTGTAATCTCCATGTTTCTCAATATGTATGTCTCATGTAACTTAAAATATTAAAATTAAGAAACAGTCTTAAATTGGCACATGATATACTATTTAGAGAGATTGTCACACTCAGTCTAAAGATATAAACCTTCCTACTTCATTCAGTTATATTTTACTGGTATAATCCTTATCACACATAGACATTTTGTTTCTAACTGCGATCTCTGTGTCTGTGTTGCTCTGTGAGTTCTTGCTTGTGTGAGAAAAGTTAAATATTCATCAGTACACTTTGATCCTTTCAAATTTTTATTTTTCTCAAAAAGATCAGCATGCGGTCTTTTCAGGAGATTGCTTAGTTGGAATCATGGCCTTATAAATCAGCAATAATGGTTGGTAAAAAATTGATGGCAGATCTCTTCAGACTTTATGATAAAGACTACTATTTTAGTTCAGAAACCCTTGTCATATGTTTCAGTGCTCATCAGTGAGTAAAAAGTCAATTCCATATTTATCTGGCTGTTAAATCACTTTCACCATCTCTCCAATAAATGAGGAAAACTATGAAAAGGGCAGGTTTACAGATGCATCTATAACTGCACATTGTGCAATAGTAGTAGTAAAATAATTTAATTCCACACAAAAAAGTACTTTACTATACTGTATTTTCTGTTTCTTGCATCAGATTTCTTAATGAGTTGAATTGTTTATACATATATTTAATATGTTTCATATTATACACATATTTCAGCCCTACTGTATGTATGTGTATGTTTACACCTCTAATTTGTTCAGAAGCTGCGATTTACCTTTTGTTATTGGCGCCCTTGATAAGGATCTGAGAGGACAGGGCAGAATTGGCTTGGCTGTTTGCCAACGCCTCAGAGCAATCTGCGACTCGTCTCTAGAGGACATCTGTCCAGCCGCTCCCCAGCGCTGCTCAGGCACTCGCTCATCACGAGCTAACAAGAACAGATTTCAAATCATAATTGCAGCCAGTGATGTAGTCCTGCAAATTGGTCTTGGTCTTGAGACTGGACTTAGGACCATGCTTTAAAAGTTCTGTTCCCAGTGTTGTACTTTTACCAGGTGCTGTCGTGGTCTTGGATAAAGAGATCTTGAATTTGAGGCTCAAGTCACTTTAAGACTTATGACTGATGGAAGCAAAAAAATGCACTATATAAATAACTTTAACAAAGGCCACAGTGTGATGACTATACAACTGAGTAAGGGTATCATCAAATTACATTTAGTGATGTCCCTGGTCTGCAGTAGTCATTTCAAAAGTGGTTGGTTGGGCTTAATCTGAAAATAATGTCAGGAGACACCTTGGAAAATGTCATGATCCAACCTTGTGTTCTGTTGTAGTCTGTTTCTGTATTGTATCTTAATACCTGTTTTTTTTTTTTTGTATCTAATTTCCGTTTTTTTTATTGTGCAGAGTCTTACCCCTGTCTGTGTTTTCTGATTGACTTCCTGTCTTGTGTCTTTCCCTCCTGTTGGTGTTCCTTTATAACCCGTGTGGTTTCCCCGTCTTCACCCCTGGTGTGAGTTTGCAGGTCGGTTTTCCTGGTGTTTATGAGTCTTTTGTATTGTACTTCTAAGTGTATTCCTAGTGTATTCTGTGTGTTCTGTGTATTGGATGATAGTGTGCTCGGACCCTGGCCTGAAATCAACCTTGTCTTGAATCCAGACTTCGTACTTCTACCCGAAAATAAAACCTTGTGAGACCATATGCCTTTGTGAGGTTCTGCATTGTGAGTCCTCCTGCCTGTTCCGGACACCGGGTCGTGACAGGAAAATATAGAAATGGCAGGCTCAACAATCAGCAAAACTTTTTATCCGGACATGTAGTAGATCACACAACATGCACTATCCAGTTACACTGACGACCTGGTCAAGAAGCATTAGAAAGATGCAAGATAGTGAAGAACAAAACAGATATAAGAATATGTACAGCCCATTCAAAGTTTCAGACAATGTCATTTGTAAAATATCACAAGGTGTACAGGACCTATAGTTACACTAAAGGGTGCAATGATCATAAACTATGGTTCGTAGTGTGTTTCCTTTTTTTAAAGTAGGGCAGCAGAACATGCTCTCTGTTGCATTAGGTTTTAGTCATCAGAAGCTTATAAGCTTTAGATCATTGAGGTTGAAGAAATGAAAAGCTATAGTTACTATTAGGGAGGCTGAGTAGTGAGCAGAAATTTGCCAGTGATGGTTTTGTGAATAAACTGATACCTTTGCTTCTGCAGGAATTTGTAATGCCCTGGTCTTTATATTGACTTAATCTCACGCTCTCATATTCTTAGTTTTGTTTTAGTCAAGGTTCACTCTTGTGTTAAACATGGTTTGGTCTCCATTAGCATAGATTTGCTTGTAACACTTGCTGCAGTGATCACAACCTACCAGTAGAGACTTCACACATAATGTTTCTTTAAAGTAATGCCAGTCCTTTCTCCTTCAGTCTTTTTTCCCTGGGTGGTCTTCCAGATGTGTTTGACGTAATACTCAACGTGGCTGTGACACAGGAGCACACTACTGTTGATTAGTTTAACAGCTGCCTGCACTGGCTCGGCCTCTAACATAAATATTGATGGAGTGCTGACAGAAATGCGGTTCTGTCTGTCAACAGGGCCGTGCCGCTGCTTGTTGTATAGTTTATCTGGCAACAACAATGCCTGCAACTTTCCACTCTTGTTTTGGTGAGGTATATTGCTCTCTTGGCCTTGAATGCCACAAATTGTCAATATTTATATTTTTTTATTATTTACCAGAGCACTGTTCTGAGTGATCCCCCAAGTGAGCACATTTCCTAGAATAATTAGATTACCAACAGCGTAGGATACTTTAGTGCTGTGTTAAGTGTCTGTGTGGCTCACTTCTGTTTTGGCATTTCTGTTTGCTATAATTCACTGGCTGTTAACTTTGTCATTTCATTTTGGATGAAAGTCTGTTTACGGGTGGAAAAGTTTGTAACGCTAAAGCTCATAAAAATCAAACAATTACATGAATGTGCTATAAATTCTCTCTGAGTTGAGGTGAAATGCAGAAATTATTTTCAAGGCATTACAGTGCTGGTCATAATACGTCAAAGAGACACCAGTGTATTATAGCTATATTTAGTTCAGTCTTGTGTCCACAGGCTTTTAATGCACGAAATAAAATGTATTGCAGAACAATGCGTTACTAGCCTTTACCATTTATTACAGTCGGGCAACAACAAGTGTGACGTCCCTGAGATTTGAATTTCATTTGTAATTTACCTCATACTTGCCTTACTGTCATTAATGTATCCCAGTCTCTCAAATCAAAAGACCCCTTTCTATTTTTACCACAGAAGGTATGTCACACATGTCTTTTCTTAAATATATGCAAACGAAATATTTACTTCATGAAGTTCTACAGCCAGGTCCATAAATATTGGGACTGCAACACAATTATAATCTTTTTGGCTCTATACACCACCACAATGGATTTGAAACAAACTGTTATGTGCTTTAACTGCAGACCTTTAGCTTTAATTTGAGGGTATTTACATCCAAATCAGGTGAACGGTGTAGGAATTACAGCAGTTTGTATATGTGCCTCCCAGTTTTAAGGGACCAAAAGTAATGGGACAGATTAACAATCATAAATCAAACTTTCACTTTCTAATACTTGGTTGCAAATCTTTTGCAGTCAATTACAGCCTGAAGTCTGGAAGGCATAGACATCACCAGATGCTGGGTTTCATCCCTGGTGATGCTCTGCCAGGCTTCTACTGCAACTGTCTTCAGTTCCTGCTTGTTCTTGGGGCATTTTACTCAATATGTGGCAATATGTGGCACAGTAAATTACCATAGGACCACTGTTCAATCCAGTGTTTACCTGCTATGAATGATGTTGGAAAATGATGGTAGACTCACAAGTTAAACATAGTGTTTTTCCAGTTTACGGTAGATCTTTCTCTTTATTTGTCCTAGCAGTGCCACTCACTCACGGCACAAAGTACAAACTGGGTTTCTTGTTGGTCCTGTTGGTTAGTATACCTGATTTAGTGCCAATTTATTTGAATAAAATGTCACAGTGAACCCACGTATGCAGCTAAAATACTATAAGGGTTATTTGTTAGTCAGATTGAAATCACCTTACTGTACCATGCCCACAGGCAGGAATAAATCAATGTTTGTTTTTTTTATTATAAGCATGTGTGTCTTTTAACCCTGTATCAGATAAGTGACAATTTTAAATTATTGTTATTGTATTATTGCAAAATAGAACCTCAACCTGGTAAAGATTAGCGGAAGACACCAGTGTTACATGGAATAATGCTTCTCAATCAGTTACCTCAAACATATGACCTTCCCTAAACAAAACTTAATTTATATAATCTTCCACTAAACCCAACTCATGGGATTTACATGTTCACAAACATAAACTTGCTACTTTATTTGCACTGTTTTTTCCACACACATTTGCAGTTTTTGGTCATAATTTGAATACATTGTCATGCAACAACCGAGACATTTATCCAACTAAGACCTGGTTGAGTAATTGTCGATTTCTAACCTTCAAGTATTTGCACAGACACCACTGGGTGCTTTGTCCTGGGCCAGTCAGAAGTGAGGAGCACTCTTTGTCCATTGAGTCAAAGCCCTTATGTAACTGAGCCCTATGCTTTGGCTTAGGCCCCATCAGAACCAGAACAAACTACTCTGGCCCCGACACTGTCCTTCCCTCAGTCCCCCAAAACCATGAATCAACTTTTTGTCCACTCAAATCTCCTGTTGCCGTCAGCCTGATTGGTCCAAATTACTTACTCCTGTTCAGTTGTACATAGTATTAAAGTAATTTTCACTCACAAGTCGAACTTGTGTTGTTCTTGGCACTGTGTATGTCTCCCTCCTGCAAACGTGCAAAGTTTCAGACATCATTTCCATAGCTGATGAGAGCATCACTGAGCTTGGTCCAATAACAACAATGTGTCAGTGTTCAACTTCACCCTTTGCCCTTTTGCTCTATTTGTAAATTCTGTGTTGAGAGAGGCATGTGCTACAAATTAGAGGCCTGGGACATTATTGGGCCAACAGGGAAAAGTTTTAACTTGAGAAATGTTATGCCCTTTGAGATGACAGACACTGTTGATGTTCACTTAGCCACAGAGGACGATGAATTAGACACTCCAGGTCATATTGGTGCTGTTCACCTTGGACAATGTCCTCAGAGTCAGTCAGCCTGGACCTCCATGGCCCAGCAGCGAGCAAACACCAAATACACAGGATTTAGCACAAGGCTTAAAGCCCTTGTCTGGATTTGTCGCACAGTGTTACAGCGAGTGAGCAGAGATGCCAAAGCCCTGACAAATGACCCCTCTCAAGGTGACTCCTGATGCTCATGTGGCTGTTTACTACTTTGCTCTGCCCTAGGCTTTATCAGCAGAACACTAATGTAATATAACAAGATGAACTAAGTGTGACATACTGTACAGCCATTACGCACAACCTTATGACCTTTATCACTCTCTGTAGGCAAGGTATTTTCTGCTTGGGGTTAATGTATTGGAAGCAAGCCTCTCTCATGGAACCTCTTAAACGTTCCTCGAGCAAGCAAGTATACAGCGATATACAGCGACATACCGCTGTCCACCAGAGGGCAGGCTCCAAAAGTGGAAATATAAGGAGAAACCCAATGGCGACTTTACAAGTGTAAAAATCATGTTTACAGCCTGGTATGGCTCCAGTCTCTAGAGCTAAGTTTTTACTACATGATAACTCTGGGGGTGGGGGTGAATTTTTGATTAATAATATTATGCTATCTGAAAACTATTGTTTTACTATGGAGTAAAAGCCAAAAATCCCGGATGTAACAGCCATTTTGTTGCACTGTCGAAATGACAATATCGGTGAATAGGTAACCAATGGGCGGATTACATTTACATTTAGTCATTTAGCAGACGCTTTTATCCAAAGCGACTTACAAGTGAGGAAAACAATGGAAGCAATTTTAACAACACAAGGTACAAAAAGCATAAGTGCACACAAAACTAGTCAGTTTAAACCCAGCACAGTATACAAAGCTAAGGATAAGAGAAGTATTTTTTTTTTTTTATATATATATACTTTTTTTTTTTTTTTTGAAGAAAGGAATCGATAGAAAGGAATTAGAACTCAATGTTTGTCAGTCAGGTGTTGATGGAAGAGATGTGTTTTCAGGCGTTTTTTAAAAATGGCTAAGAGAGTGAACATGCTCTGAGAGTCTCAGAGCATGTAAATAAAATGGATTTCATCCATTTTGAGCATGTAAATAAAATGGATTACATCCATTTTGAGCATGTAAATAAAATGGATTACATCCAATGGATTACATCCATTTTATTTACAATCTATGGTTGGAAGCTGGAAAAAGTGTGACTTAAACACAGGCGACATTGTAATGGCTCAACAGTTGAGTGAAAGTCTCTATAAAACTGCAGATGTGTGGAGGTGTAAATGAGAAAGAAAACTGGAAAAATGTCTCTCTGGAAAAATGTCACTGTGTTCAGTAGGATTGGGTTTGTTTGACAGAGCGCACAGTGAAAGAAAACCGGACCATTAAAAAAACACTGAACCATAACAGGACATCTTTGTTTTTTGCAGAAGAGGGACCTAGAAAATTAGATGTGTTTAGGAGTATTGTATTTTCTTTAAAGGTGCTTTCACACTGTGGTCCAAACTGACTCTGGTGCGGTTGCTCTGTAAGTGCAGTTCACTTTGATCAGTGTAAATGCTCCATACGAACCTCAGTGTCCATGCTCTGAGGGTCTCAGAGCATGTTCACTCTCAAAACAGAGATCTCGTTTGCTTCCTATTGAACTGATATGGTTTGATTCAAGTGCGAACCGCAGACCTCTAAACAACCCCAAACAGGAATGAAGCTCAGTTCTCGTTCCAGTTGACTTCAGAATCAACAAAGTCTCTTGGAAAAGAGACTCAATTTCTTCACCTTGAAAACCTAGTCCAGATGCCTTTTTCTTTATTCTTTTCTTCAAGATGTCCTGGATGACTGTTTTTCTGTTTTGCTGCTAACTTAATGAAGCAGACTACAATTGTCTCTTGTTTCTGTGGCTTCCTTGTCGTAATAGTCTCTTGTTTACTGTGAAAGGTGGACTGTTAGGCTGATCCATTTACATTTCTTACAGTGAGCTGCTCTATAAAATTGGCCCCATGAGGCGAGACTCCTCTACAGTGGCGATGTGTGCCTGACTCCTGCTGACTAATGCTGTTGCGCCAAACTCACCCTCCACATCAGTGGGACTCATTTCTGAATCATGTTTTATTAATCAAACACTTTAAAGCCCTGTAGCCACAGCAGGCCCTTAGGAAGTATCTTTCTTAATCCTTTCCATTTTTAAATCAAGCTAATCTTGTACAAAAGGATGAACCTGCTTTGGATCTGAGAGCGAAGAAACACCATTCATTCATTCATTTTCTTCCGCTTTGTCCTGTTAGGGGTCGCGGGTGACTGGAGCCTATCCCAGCAGCTTTGGGCCTGAGGCAGGGTACACCCTGGACAGTGGCCAGTTAGTCACAGGGCTGACATTTAGTGACAGACAACCATTCACTCACTAGGGACACTTTAGAATTGCCAATTAGCCTATACATGCATGGGAGGTGGGAGGAAGCCGGAGTACCTGGAGAGAACCCACAGTAACACAAGGAGCACATGCAGACTCCTCACAGAAAGACCAGAGTCGGCCGAGGATGTTTGACTGGTGGACGAAGGACGCAGCCCCAGTGACGAATCTCTCCTGGCATTGTCTCAAAAGTTACGTATTTATTATTTCTTATACATTGTCAACACATTAACTGTGCACCACACCTCATTCATTGTTATACTGATTATATTTCTGCTAGAGGTTAGTTCTAGAGTTGCTGTCGTTTTGTGAACAGGGCATTTTGTTTGTGCTAGCTAGCCCGCTAGCTTACATGCTAGCGGGTTTTTAGCAATTGAGTTAGCGTTTAGCATACCTCGAGTGTTGTGTTAGTTACTGTTTTAGTTACTGTTTTCTGCTGGTGGTTAGTCTTGTTGTGTGTTCTGAGTTTTCCCTGTAACTTTTGGTTGTACTGCTGTGTGTGTTTGTGTGTTAGAATTTAGCATTGTGAGTTGTGAACAGTTGGCTTGACTTAGCTTTACCTACACTAGCTTAGCTAAGCTTTTCTGGTTTCTCATCTGTTTTGGGGCAATGGATTGCCATTTTTGTTCGGTATTATTAGACAGATTATCTCTATTAGAGAGACGTGTTTGTGAGTTAGAGCAGCTAGATAAGCATAGACAGGGTTTGGTTACTTTAGATGTGTCAGGGTTTCCGGATAGTATCAGATGCAGGTCTGATAGCAGTCCTGCTAGCGATAGCTCCAGTTGTGGCTCAGTTGTTTCGGCAGCTGTTGCAAAGAGTCCTGCTTTTCTCCCGGTCTGTCCGCGAAGGGGTTCAGGCAGGCACAAGCCTCCGTTGTCCGCTCCTGTCCGCGGTCACCCCCTCTGACCGCGAACCGGTTTTCAGCGCTTTCAAGTCCGCTTGTCCGCGCAGATCACCGGCCTGTGCCCTCTGCGCCGGCCAGCCGGAGCGAGCATCGTACTCTGGTGATAGGGGACTCCATTACCCGCAATGTTAGACTTGAGACGCCAGCCATTGTCCACTGTTTACCGGGGGCCAGGGCTTCCGACATAGAGGCTAACCTTAGGGTGCTGACATCACACAGGAAGGGAGAGTTTCCCAGGACACATACTCGCACTACATACAAGCAGATAGTTATTCATGTCGGCACCAATAATGTGAGAATGAGGCAGTCTGAGGTAACCAAAGATAGCCTAGCTAGGACTTTTGAATTAGGGAACAAGATGAGTCGGCATCGATTAATTGTCTCTGGCCCTCCCGTAAGGGGTAGTGATGAACAGTATAGCAGATTAGTTTCCATGAACCGGTGGCTGGCCCGGCATTGTAGTCAGAAAGGTTATGGTTTCGTGGATAACTGGCCTTCTTTCTGGGGCCGCCCAGGCCTGCTGAGGGCAGACGGCCTGCATCCTACTGGACAAGGTGCTGCCATTTTGTCTAGTAATATAGACAGGTGCATTCAATGCATTTGACACAAGGAATCTCAGCGGGTCGCAGGAATTAGAGAACCTGCTAGTCATGATAGTGCGGTGTGGAACTGGATAATGTTGCAGCTTTTAGTTGTCTGGTTAGGCCGTATCAATCCAATGTCTACTTCCCAAATTTATTGGATAGGGTGAATTTATTTAGTCCTCAAACACATCTGAAAACTCACAGAGTCAGTGACCCAAAAGCATCATGTCCTCATGTTATTATAACTCAGAGGCATTCTTTTAAACCCGGAAAAACTGTTAGGGCTCGACAACTTGTTCCTGTCACTATCGCTCCACTGGACCAGCCCTCAAATGCAGGCTCTACGTCAAGACTAAAGATTGGTCTCCTGAATGTGCGGTCTCTATCCTCCAAAGCACTCTTAATTAATGATCTTATTACTTCGCATTGCTTGGATTTACTTTGTCTTTGTGAAACTTGGCTTAGGCCCAATGTTTTTTTGCCACTAAATGAAGCCTCTCCCCCTGATTATGCATATGCACAGGTAGGACGCACGTCGAAGCAGGGTGGTGGTGTTGCAGCCATTCATAAAGCTGCATTTTGCTTTACAGGTCCATCATCACAGCCAAAATTTAACTCATTTGAAGTGTTACTTATCAAACATATTCCTTCTCAAATTAATGGAAGGAAGCCATTTTATTTAGCTGTAGTCTATCGCCTCCGGGTCCCTACTCTTCTTTCTTGGATGAGTTTGGAGTTTTCCTCTCGGACTTAATAACCCACACTGATGACATCCTTCTAGTTGGTGACTTTAATATTCATCTAAATAAGGAGTGTGATCCTCTGGCCAGAGCATTTCAGTCACTACTTACAACCCTGTCTTTCAACCAGTTTGTTCATGAGCCCACACACATTAGTGGAAACTATCTGGATCTTGTTTTGGCTCGGGAATAGATGTCTCCCATCTCTTCGTCTCCTCTCTTTCATCTGCTGTTTCAGATCACTCACTGGTGGAATTTGAGATTAGTTACAGACTCCCTCAAATTCCGAAAATTGCGTAGTGTCTACACGGAATTTTAGCGCGGCTGCAATGGAAATGTTTGCCACACGGCTGACAGATGTTCTTCCTAATTTAACTCCACCTGGAAACTCAATAGAAGCCTACACAAAGGAGGTCCATGCAACCCTCTCGGCCATCACTGACTCAGTGGCACCCCTCAGGAAAAAGCCCAGACCAACCAGACGACCTACACCATGGTATAACAAGGAAACCCGGGCTTTAAAACAGGCCAGCAGGAGTTTTGAACGCATATGGCGCAAGTCAAAACTAATCTAAATTATCAAAAGTGGTGTTTGTGTGTAAACACCTATAAGCACGCCCTCAGCACTGCAAAGACGGCCTATTTCTCATCTCTAATCAGAGAAACCGGCATAACCCCAGGTTTCTATTTGGGACAGTTGCAAAACTAATCCAACCGAGAACAACTGAAGACTCCTCTCCCTTTAGTGCACAAGACTTTTTAGATTTCTTTAAACATAAAATTGAAGATATCAGGGATAATATTTTGGTTTTGTCTTCCTCAGCTCCAGGTCCCATTCACTTGGATCCACTGACCTCGTCTCTCAGTCCTAGATCCTGTATCCCTTGATGAGCTGACAAAGGTGGTTTCTTCATGTAAAGCAACTACGTGCCTTCTGGATATCCTGCCAGCAAAACAGCTTAAAGAACTCTGGCCCTATGTAGGGCAAATTATGTTAAACATTATAAACCTGTCCCTGTCTACTGGCACTGTTCCTTCCCTCTTCAAACAGGCTGTGGTCAAACCCCTACTCAAAAACCTACTCTGGATCCTGGATGCCTAAATAATTACCGTCCTGTCTCCAATTTACCTTTTCTATCTAAAGTCCTCGAAAAAGTTGTGTTAAAACAACTTACTCTATATCTATCAGAAAATGACCTCCTCGAGCCGTTTCAGTCTGCATTTAGGGCCTCTTATTCCACTGAAACAGCTTTAGTTAAAGTGACTAACGATCTCCTCCTTCAGATTGACGAGGACTCATCGGCTTTACTGTTATTGCTAGATCTCAGCGCTGCACACGATTGATCATGCAGTGCTAATCAACAGACTAAAGAATGTGTTTGGCATCTCTGGCTCTGCTCTTGCTTGGTTAGAATCCTATCTGTGTGATAGGTCTCATTTTGTCTCTTTTAATAAATCTTTCTCCTCCACGGCACCAGTGAAATTCGGTGTGCCACAAGGGTCTGTGCTTGGTCCTATACTTTTTTCACTATATGTTACACCATTGGGACAAATCATCAGAAGTTATGGAGTAAACTTCCACTGTTATGCCGATGATACACAGCTGTATCTACCAATAAAAGCGAATAATACTACTGACATCAAGCGCCTAGAGGCCTGCCTCTTCAATTAAAACATGGATGTCTCAAAACTTCCTCCATTTGAACTCGGATAAAACAGAGCTCTTGTTAATTGGTCCTGCCAGTCATCGGCACAAGTTCAACAATCTTACTGTCTCGATCAACAACTGTGTGTTGGAGCACGGCAACACTGTGAGGAACCTTGGTGTCATTTTTGACTCCACACTATCTCTGCAGCAGCACATTAGTGAGGTCACTAAACTAGGCTTTTTCACTTGAGGAATATCTCAAAATTCGCTCCTGCCTCTCTTTAGCTGATGCTGAAATTCTCATTCATGCATTTGTCACATCCAGGCTGGACTACTGCAATGCGTTATTCTCTGGACTGCCGAGGAAAAGTACTCACAGACTACAAATGGTCCAAAACACAGCCGCCAGACTTTTAACAAAGACCAGGAAGTTTGATCACATTACTCCGGTCCTGGCTTCATTACATTGGCTTCCTATTCATGTTAGAGCAGATTTCAAAGTTCTCCTGTTAACATATAAAATCCTTTGTGGACGCGCGCCCTCTTACCTATCTGACCTCATCACCCGGTATACTCCAGCTCGTACCCTTCGCTCTCAGGACGCTGGCCTCCTTCAACTTCCTCGAGTAAAGAAGAAGTCTGCTGGCTACAGAGCCTTTTCTTATAGAGCCCCATTTTTATGGAATGGGCTCCCACCGGAAGTGCGGCGAGCTGACTCTGTTGAAGTTTTCAAAAGCAAACTCAAAACATACTTATTTCACCAAACGTATGGAGACTGATTGATCATAGGTATTTGTTTACACTGGTTGTAGCTGTAGGTACACATTTACACTGGTTGTAGCTGCAGGTACACGTTTACACTGGTTGTAGCTGTAGGTACATGTTTACACTGGTTGTAGCTGTAGGTACACGCTACATCCGCTCATATTATCACATCTACCTATTACAGTTTGTTTTTGTTTTTTTTTCTCTTTTCTCCCTCCTCCTAGGGTGGACACAAACCTCTTACCTGCTGGGTGATGTTTGCCCCAGCGCCTGTGCTCCAGTGTGAGGGCTCCCACCCATCTGTCATCTACCTTGATGTTGGCTGCGGCCCCATCCACTATTGCACACTCAGAGTGGACACTGGACACTGCCAATATAAATGTTTTTATTTGTGAATATGTTTGTGTATTTCTATGTATTTTTCAACTGTCCTGGACACATTCCTGCACGGCCTGTCCGTCCTGGGAGTGGATCCCTCCTTCTGTGGTTCTCCCTGAGGTTTCTCTTTTTTCCCGGCTGGGTTTTTTTGGAGTTTTTCCTTACCCTGATGGAGGGTCTAAGGACAGGGGATGTTGTCTAGTGCAGTCTGTTAAGCCCTTTGAGGCGACTGTTGTTGTGATATTGGGCTATACAAAAATAAATGTCTTGTCTTGTCTTGTCTTGACTTGGCCGGATTTTGAACTCACAACCTTCTTGCTGTGAGGCAGGAGTGCTAACTACTCTGCCACATGCACCCCTATTAAACTTTAATTCCATTTGTGGCTTCATTTGTTGGAATTTCCTTTAAAGCTTGAAAGTATTGTTTTTGTATCATTGTATTTGATTATTTTTAGGTTCATGGTAAAAGATATTGGAATTTCCACATGTCAAAAAATCAAAATGGCCTGCGGTGTTCTGGCAGCAAGGAAGGCATGAACATATGAGTTTCATCATAGGTATGTGTTAATAGCTGTGTGTGTTTTAAAATATATAAAAAATACCAGAGGCAGCAAAAAAAAACTGAAGCTTTAATAGTTTACAGTACAAGAGGCTTCAAAACAACAACAAAAAAGATACTTAAAGCTCTACCTCCTGATTTTCTGTTGCCGTCCCTGTCTTACGTAGATTCCACTCACACCCAAAAGCAGTCTAGGTACCTCTCCTGCTTCCCTTTCATTCAAAAATAAAAACTGGACCGATTTTTCCTCCACAGAATACTAATACATTGAAGTTGTATAAGATACAAAAATTTAGCGCTTAGCGTTAGCTTAGCATTAGCTTAGCTTTGACTAAGCGTCAGGATGGCAGTTATCTCCCTCTGCGGCACTTACTTCGCTATTTTTATTTGGATTGTTTCCTACAGAGCTCCCCTACAGCTTCAGTTGCAATGTTAAAAAACACTGTCGTAAAACTCACTGGAAACGAGCGTCCCTGCCACCCTCTCTTTCCCCCGTTTCGCCATGAGCAATGGTTTTCTCAGCTTTAGATAAATTTTTACCGGCTCTGCCACGATGAATGCCTGAGACTGACTGTGGCGAGTGTTTATGTATGTAGACTTGTTAAGTAATTTTTTTCTCGTGAGACCCGAGACTCCCGCAAGTTTTCTTAACTTGAGGGGACGGCGGGTTGACGGCGGGTTGACAGCAGGTTGACGGCGGGTTGACTGCAGGTTGACGGCTGGTCTAAGGCCAATTCTTGTAAGGCTGTTTTTTTTTTGCTAAGAGGTGCTGGGGGGGTTGGGACAGACCCCATCCACCAAAAAATAAGTCATTAATCCATTACAATGACTCAGAAGCTGTTATGTTAAGGTAAAAAAATCCTGCAAAGTTCTTCTTTAAACATTACGTGATTGAACTGACAGTATTCATCTGCGTTTTATATTGCCTCCCTTTTCTGTGTTGATTTATTTTTTTTTAGCTGTTTTACATTTTCAGTGCTGAAAATACACTTTATCGGCAGCTATTACACTTCCTGGAATGTCACATCACAAGCTTGTGTAAACCAATGGGTGCGCTCCTATTTTGACCATGTGATTAACCCCAATTTTTGGTGGTCATAGCATCAGCCCAAACAAGGACAAGTGTGGATTATTAACATTCTGCATAATGCACAGTGTCTGTAATGAATAGAGCGGGTTAAGACAAGGAACTAATTAACAACTGCTGGATTCTGGAAGAAGAATAGCCCCTTTATTATTTCCAAGTAAATTATGCTACCCAAATACAGTATGTTCACAGTAAATGCCCATTATTATTTGCATGTTGCATGTATTAGTCCCATTAGCGTCCAAATACCACCAACATGAATGCATTAAAATATGTTTGTTACACAAAGTTGTTATCAGACTCCCAGTGTAGCGCTGTGATCAGCACTGAAAAGTCCTGGTCCAGAACATTTGCTGAGCAGAGGGGACAGATTGAAAGTTTACAGTCTTGTAAGCAACATTATGTAAACAAATTGTTAAATATCAGCGCACAAGCATAAATGGTCCTAATGAGTCCTGTGGGAGCAGCTCCACAATGGTGCTGTGTTAGTGTGGATGTAGGTCAAAGCTTTGTGTGAGGCGTATTTGTGCCCCTGTCCCACTCAAAGTCTAACTTTAAATGTGATGATTACGTGTTTAAATTGACCTGACTGGCTGCCTCATGTTTTCCATTAAATTCAGCAACCGGAATAACCAGATAATAAAGACATATTATCTGAGATTGCTTCTTTAGAAGATGTTATAGAGACTCTAGGTCACGCCCTTCTCGGGCGACTCTATGGGCCCCATTGAAAGCAGTCTTTTCACTATATTTAAGCACTATTTTTTTTTTTTTTCTTCTCTTTGGGTCACTGCATTGCAGTCATTGTGGAATATGTTTGTCTAGACAAAAGATAACATTCAGTACTAAGAAAATTTTAAACTATCTTGTGTAGACATCACCTAGAGCCACCTGCAATTAATAAATAATTTCAAGACAATGTAGATTATTTTTGTACATTTTACTGTTCTTTGTTACTTTGTAACTACATAATTATTTTGAATTATATATGCCCAAATGTTTAAATTGTGTTTAAAACCTTTTGAACCTAATTAATTTTTAAACCCCACAATGTTATTGATGCCGAATAGCTACAGCTGCTGCCGATTCAGAAAGATGAACAAAAGATGATTTATTTCTTTGATTATCTATGTTATCTATTATCTATCTATATTTAGCTAAAACATAATTAAATGAATAAAAATCCTTAGAATACACTGACCATACAATCTTGATTGAGGAATGCTCATAATAGTGTGAGTCCCATTTCTGCCTTAATCTTTCCATGCCTGGCAAGAGTAGCCTTTTAAAGGTGTTTCTGGGAGTCTGATAACAAGATGTTACCACTCTCAAGAGTCTCTTTATGTAATAGGGTTATCATTTAGGCCTTTCATAAGTAATGCACCATCTGTAGGGTGGCTCATTTACAAAACTGCCCCTTTTATCCGAGACAGAAGCTGTAAATGAAAAACGTAAATTATGGCGGTGCACCAAATGTTTTATAAATGATGTGTATGTATATCCCTTTTAATTTAACTTTCATAGGAATCATAATTCATTTCCTCACAGCTGGAAGTGTGCAATTATTCTAACTGGCCACAATATGACTGCTGCTGTTTGATTTACTGGGAGTGCGCTTTGGAAAGAAACAGCAGCTGGACCAAGGATCAGTCAAGACATAAAATAGAAATATATCATAACATAAGTTGTATTTTTTTACATTTGTCTGGAGAATATAGTCCAAACTAGCTCTGTTTGGGTTTAAAAATGTGAAATTTATGGGATCATAATAGGATTACGGCATTAGGTTACACTGGCTCCTGGTTGACACCCGCATCAAGTTCAAAGCTATGCTCTTGGCCTACAAGACCACCACTGGTTCTGCACCCTCATATCTTCACTCACTAATACAGACCTACGTTCCTACCAGATCCCTGCGCTCTGCAAATGAACAGTGTCTGGTGGTACCATCCCAAAATTGATCTGTTCTCTGGATCTGTTCCACTTTGGTGGAATTATCAACCTGCTGCTACAAGATCAGCAGATTCTGTAGCCATCTTTAAAAAACGCCTGAAAACACATCTCTTCAATGAACACCTGACTGACAAACACTGAATTCCTCTTCCTCACTTCTAAGTCGCTTTGGATAAAAGCGTCTGCTAAATGACTAAATGTAAATGTAAATGTATAAATCATTTCAAATCCTATATTGCATTAGGCTGTATTTTTCCATTCATGAAGACATTTCAAGTCAAAGCTCAAAATACAATGACACAAAACGCCTCTTAATAAATTGTAACATGGTCCAGCCTTCACTTTGTCACAACGTCATTATCCTTGTCAAGTAATTTATTTCTCTTATTAAAGCACATCACACAAGTCCACTTTAACAGAATGAATAACTAGCATATATTCAATCTTAGTTGCTGTAATTTAAAATAATTGTCACACTTGAGTATTCTCAGTTGAGTTTTATGCAAAACTGATGAAACATATCAGTTCATATATTTGATTAAAGCCTTTGGTCAGCGTGCATATATACAGTAGAAATCTAATTAAGCTGAAGCAGTTATACTTTTTTTTTTCACCAGCAGGTGTCCGAATAGACTATCATGCAACACACTCTCAAATCATATTGTGTTTGAAGTCTGTCACTTTTCCTCAAACTGTCCCTTTTTTGTCCACAGACTTGAAATACACCTCCATATGAGACTCTTTTTACTGTGCCTTGTTCAGGGGTTTGAAAGAGGTTGTAACTTAAATAGGTATTTGTTACATAAAAAAAATATATACTGTATATATATTATATCATCATCACTGTAAATGGTACAGAACTGTGGAGGTAGTTTCCAGTTTTCCATCACAACTTTTGTGCATTACTTCTTTTGAGAAAGACTGGGCTGCCCAAATCTTAAAATGGTATTTTTTAACTACTGACTATAAATGTGATGAGCTTTAATCCTATAAAATGCTTTGCTGCTTCTTCTGAGAATGCAGTATATGTAAGCTGCTACAGTGCTAGGTAATAAGTATTGTAGTTTCAGTAAACTAATCTACAATATCTAGGAAAGAAACTGAAGAATAGAAAAGCTAAATTGAAATGGCACAAAAGACCCTTTATGAAACTCTTTCTTGCTTGGCTTAACACTTCATATGAGAGATGATTTATGAAAATTTTAATTTCTTTTAATTTACACTAATACATAAAATCTATATTGTTTGTTTTTAGAATCCATTATTCGGACTAAACCACTGCATTCACAAGCCTATGTTTGTTGAACAAAGAAGCTTTGAGTTGAGATACTTAGCGACTTATACATTCTCAAAAAGATATCAAATTCATACAGGCACAAAAAACTAAGTGTATATCTCTTTAATTCTGCCTTTTATTGGGATATTGTCAGTATTTCTTAAGGAGGTTGTATTTCTAAAGAGCTAATGCCCGTTGCTTAGCAATCAGTGCCAGCTTTTACTCTTTTTTCTTCCTAAGGAGTGAAATCCTTCAGATTAGTCACTTTGGCAAATGGCCCACATTGGCTTTTTGTCATTGTTTCATCATCCTTTGTTTAATCAGGCTTTTTTCAATGAGATAGGAATCGCTGTGACAAAGCGGAAAAGATAAGCATGAGTAATGATAATTGTAAGTCAAAGCCAATGTTTTAAGCCCTTTGCTTTCCAATACACACGTGATCGGCTCTCTTAAATGTGGCCAATATGAGGATTTGTGAAGCTCACTGCTGACAGAGAGCTTTGAATATATGTCACAGTCACCTTCATCCCACCCACTGTACTTTATGACTTCCTTTAGTCTTTGGCAAAATACCTAAATAATCCTAGGCTTAACAAAAGCTAATCCCAAGCTACATTTAACCCTGGACCCAAGGCCAACTCGCCCCACAGACTTCCATTTTGACTTCCCTGTCCTGTCTTCTAATGCAGTGAGGTCGTCCTGTCCAACATCGACGTGGGCATTGCTGGGATCTGGGAGTGTCTCGTCACCAGTTCCCGTGGCAACAGTTCACGACAAATGGAGATAGTTGTTCTGGAGACGTCAGCCACGTATTGCCCCACGGACAGAGTCACCAACAACAAGGGCGACTTCAGGTGAGTCTGTCCCATCCTGCACCCCAGCTTGTCTATCAAGAAAAGGTACACAACTCACAACTTTAATTAGCTTTATGAAAACCTCCTCTGGTTTATTAATCAAAAATTTTATGAAATACAAAAATGATTGTGTGTATCACACATTCTTACGGCGCCAAACTCTTCTTGTTGGACATTTTAGTCACCAGAGCCTAGTCTCTGCCTGGTCTGCCTTTCTACTGCCTCATTAACTGTTAAGGTCCAGACGCAGTGTGGCCGGTTCATATATTTTAATAATAATTGGAAATAAGGTATCAAGAGTGCCACAAACATTGCAGCTTCAGCTTTAGTGCCAGACTATAAAAAACACACAACTTGTTGCCACAACTGACGTTTCCTATAAAAAACAAGGACAAACACCCTTCAAGACCTTCATCTATCATCTTTTCTCACAGTTTACATTTTACTTCAGTTGTGCTTTATAATCAGTTGAACTCAGTATTGAAAAAGTCTGAATGTTTTTGCTTTAACCTTTTCTTCAAGGTGACCTGGATGACTGAGATGTTCTGATTGGTTCTCTTTTAGTTTTCTTACAATCAGACCAATGCGTGTTTTACTTCTTCTTATTGTCCAGTTATTTGTATCTAGAGGTTTATTCTGTGTTTATTTGGAAAATTTACCCAAATCCACAGAGCCCTGACTTTTCTTGAGAATAGAAAATTATGGAAATTTTGTTACAAAAACTATTGAATCATGAGGTGTACTTAAATTTTCTCACATTTTGGATCCATTTCTTTTAGATAAAAATTTGCACAGTGAATTAAGTTATACAATCCTCATAAGAGGTTGTATTTATTTCATACTAAAACCTGCTACTACATGAGAGCATAGCTGTCTGTATGTTTCTGGTAATGTTACACATATTCATGAACACACTGGCTGGTCCTCCCCAGTGGGCATGCTTGTGCAATGTACAATGTGTTGTAGCCACTGTAGCCCACTTTGAGTGCATTGAGCAGAGAGCCTTTTGTTTCTGCTGGAGCATTGGAGTAATGGGCTGGAAAATTAGCCCTTTTTTTCTTTGAGGCTGAAATTAATGCAATGTATTACTGAGTAGCTGCTGCAACAATGTGGACAAAGTACAAGACAGAAAATGAGAGCACTGGGATGGCAGGTTTCTATCCTTAGACATTACTAAGCCACTCATTGGTCCTTTGTTTTAATTTAGGTGTAAATTCATATCAGTCTCAGGGATGTTTTTTACATTTACATTATTTTACATTTCACTATTCACCAAGTCATAATTAATGTTTCCAGCTCCAAACTATGCAAGATACATTATTAATAATATGTGATTTACCATATATTCTTTTCAACATGAGTGGTTGAGCGGGTTGTGGTAAACATTATATGCAGGACTGTATATGGTAAGAGGAAGAAGTTTAGAAAAAATAGTGTGCTTTGGTTTAAAGGCATATTCTGGACTAATAGATTTATAGCCTGTGTAAATTACATTCAGCATAGATTTCAAACTGCCTACGTAGGCTCATTTAGAACCATGATATTCACAAAAAGTTCCCAAAATAACAGCTGTGTTGCTCCAAGGTTCACATGAAATACAATTGGCCAATGCATCAGCTGTTTTTCACAAGATTACATGCAGCCAATGTGGGGGTCTTACTCAAGCATTGCCATTAAAATATAGTGCCTTCAGTAATGTGAACATGGTTTGATATGTCATCCAAATCTGGGACCGTTACATACTGCAGATACATTTGGGAGATAGGAGTTGTGAAAATAACACTGCAGAAAACATGACTCCTGTGGCAGTATTGTGACACTGAATAAGGACAAATCCACATTCAGACAAGTATTAGACACAAAGCTGTTCGATTATACACAAATGTATGTCTCAGAGGTCTTTGCCAGTGCTGCTGATGCACTAAAACAGGGCCTCTCAACTGCAACAAACATTAGGAAACAAAACCTGCCGTCGTTTATTGTTATCATGCTGCAAATGGCAGACATTTTCCACTTAAATTAGCTTTATTTTACTGAAACAGGCATTGGCCAGAAAATGAAAATGTTCAATTTGCTTGTAAACTCACCCTGGCCCGTGTTGCAGCTTCAGCTCATAATGATTGAGAAATTAAAGTCAAAAGTCTTATTTCTTGATTCAAAAGAGATTCTAAGCATGGCCATACAGTTGTAATTACACTTAACTTTTCCATTGGGAGACACACCATTTTTCATCCTGGTTGAATAAAAATGTTCAACTGTGCAACAAGTAGAACAACAATTAAGTTGATTGATAAAGTTAGTAAGGTAAATCTGAAGTCTCACTGATTTAACACATTGTTTAAACATTAAATATCAAAATCTGTCAAATTAATTAGGACTAACTCTAATTCAAATATGCAAAAGTGATTTCCTTAGTATGAAGACTGTGAAATGACCATCTGTTGGCAGAAGTGTAAAGCCTGATAATGTGGGAGTACTTGTGCGACAGGTGGCCTAAGACTCTGGCGGGGATCCTGGCCTTCCTGCCCTGTGCTCCTGCCACCTTTGGCTCGGCCCCGCACCCCTCTGGCAGCGCTCGTCACACGTCCCACCACAGGGAGAAGAAGGCGTGGCGGAGATGTGACAGGACAGGACGCTGGGCTGAGGACGATTACACACAGTGTCCTTACGCCAGCGAGCTGACCCGAGTGCTACACGAGCTCACACAGGTCGGTTTGTTTATATTGATGAAAAAATTGTTCAAACCTAGCTTTTTATTTATTAAATGACCTTTTTGATCCAGTTATGTAACAGTATTACATACAGTATATTGGGGTTAAAGCTGGTTAATATATTTGACTTAATTGTTTCCTCAAACATGACATTTCTCTGCATTAACATCTGGTCTGGTTACTGTTATTTTCCTTTGGAAAGCAAAGTTCGATGTTGATCTGATAGTAGCAGGTCGTTTTAGCTCACTGATACAGACATGACAGGTGTGTTTGTAGACTTCTGAGCAACATCATTTAAATAAAAATTATGGGGACCACACTTGCTGTTTTATGTTTCTTTAATCTTTAATTTGTTGCGATAAAAGTCATTCTTTGCGATACAAATATTGAAATCAATAACATCACAATACATACTGGAAATTCAACTGGAATCCACAGATACAAGACTAAAAGTACATATCTTTATTTTGTTGAATTAAAAAAGGCCATATTCCAATGTTAGATCTTGAATCTATGCATATCATTAAAGGAAAACAATTTTTCAACTTTGATTACATTAAAGTTAATTGGCATTCAACACCACCCTGACAACCTTTACTATAGCTACAAATCATAAAGATTTACTCAACAGCATCTTTGCACACAGCGTGTTGACTTTCACATATTTGCCGAGCTGTGATACAAACTGCTAAAAGGCAAGATTTAATAACTTCATATCTGACAATACACAAACATCTCCAGTGATTCATCTGTCGCCTGAAGCTGTCTCTACCTGTGTGCCTTTATAGACAAAACTGAATGAAGACAAGCTGAGTGTATTTGACATTACTCTGGAGCTTACTGTACATTAATCACATTCTTGTATTTTATAAAAGTGATATTACATCCTGCCTTAGTAGTCTCCATTTATGTCAGAGCTATTTATTACCATTGGATTTTAAAAAGCATTCCTTGATTAATTCATTTATTTATTTTGCAGATATCTATTAATACCAGTAATGCTCAGCCACTGGGTCAACAGTTGGTGTCCTTCACCAGCAGAGCGGCGCACTTTACTGACGTCATGGATGTCATCTTCGTCACACATCTGGTGGAGAGGCTGACAAGGCTTGTGGATCAGCGGAGAGATGTAAGAATAAACATGCAGCAAGTACACTTAATGCTAGTGGCAGAATGGCCAAATACGTTTTTTGTTATGCGTTCCAGTTTGTTTGGATACGTTTTTGCTGATATCTCAAATGGCATCGAACACCAGCTTTGAATTTTAGTAGGGACAGACAGAAACAATGTTATAGTGACCATGTCTCAATAGTCACGCTACTGATCTTATATCTGCTGTACATTTTAGTTTTTAGATCTTTTTCACTTGTGGATTTTTGTTGTTTGTAGCTCTTTGATTTTTAGGTAAGAACAGCCCCTTCATTTAAAATGTCTTACAATTCTGTGTGTACTAGGTAATAGGTAATCACATTTTATTTCATTACTGTTACTTCATGACTTTATCTTTATTGAAAATATCTCTCTAATTCTGTTTCTTTCACCAAATCGATAAACACTTCATGACTCTAAAACAGGACTTTAGTGTTTGGATTTTTGCATACATTTAGTCATAATCTCTATAGTGCTGGTCTTGTGTTGGTCTCAATACTTGGTCTTTACTTGGTCTCAGTTGGTGTGGTCTTGACTGCAGTTCTTTATTAAAATTTTTTTATCAAGTCCAAATGACTTATAAGACCAGAAAACACAGCACTGTGTGCAGGTGCTGGTGTTCAATGTTGACTTTCTGATTTAAAGTGACCAACAGCTCCTTGACAAATTTAATTCATCAAATAAAACAACTAATCACAGCCAGATACGGCATATCCTCCTCAAAAGCCCGAGCAGCCATCACTCCGGCATCAGGCCTTCAATCGATCCCAGACGGCTTAACTCTTCACCTCATCCGCTCTGCTTTTTGCTGAGTATGTGTCTGGGTACATCAGCACTTGTGTTGATAACATCGTGCCCACCTTACAAATCAGGAAGTTTCCCAACCAGAAGCCCTGGATAAACAGTCAGGTACGTCACATGCTGCGTGCTCGCTCTCTTGCATTTAGATCAGGCAATGAGAACGAGTACAAAGCTGCGAAATATGGACTGAGAAAAGCCATCACAGCGGCCAAGAGGCAGTACAGAGAGAAGCTGGACAGCTTCTACTCTACTGCGGATTCAGGGCGGATGTGGCAAGGCCTGCAGCACATCACAGACTACAGGACCACCACCAACAACATCGCATCAACAGACAGCCTGCCTGATGACCTCAACAATTTCTACGCCCGCTTTGAGGCTCCCAGCAACACTGCAGAGAGGAGCTCACACACACCTGGATCACCCAACCCCCTCCTCCACCAACCATCTCAACAACACAGGTACACAGAGCTCTGAGGAAGATCAACCCCGCAAAGCAGCAGGACCAGACAACATTCCTGGGCGGGCCCTCAGAGCATGTGCCAACGAGCTGGTTGATGTTTTCACCTCCATCTTCAACCTCTCCTCAGCCAGCGCATTGTACCACCATGCTTCAAGACCACGACCATCGCCCCCTGCCCAAGAAGAACCCACCCACCTGCCTGAATGACTACAGGCCAGTGGCACTCACTCCAATCATTATGAAGTGTTTCGAGAGAGTGGTGCTGGCCCACATTCAGAGCAGCATACCGACACCATTGACCCCTGCAGTATGCCTACCGACCCAACAGGTCCACCTCGGATGCTATCGCTACTGCTGTCCACTACTCCCTGTCACACCTGGAGAACAAGGACTCATACATACGGATACTTTTTATAGATTACAGCTCCGCCTTCAACACGGTCATCCCACACAAACTCACCCACAAACTGTCCACACTTGGTTTGCACCCCACCCTCTGTGACTGGCTCCTAGATTTCCTGACTGGCAGGCCTCAGTCTGTCAGGATTGGTAATAGGACTTCAGCCAGCACCATCACAAACATTGGTACTCCACAGGGCTGTGTACTCAGCCCCATCCTCTACACCCTGTACACCTCACGACTGTGTCGCCTCTCACAAGGACAACATTATCCTGAAGTTTGCTGACGACACCGCAGTGATAGGACGCATCGCTGGCGGTGACGAGGCAGCTTACAGGAGGGAGGTGGCCAGTCTGGTGTCATGGTGCGAAGACAACAACCTCACCCTCAACACGGACAAGACAAAGGAGATGATAGTGGACATGAGGAGAGAGAGGAGAACGCCTCAGCCACTGTTCATCCGGGAACTTGAAGTGGAGAGGGTGAGCAGCTTCAAATACTTGGGTGTCCACATCAATGAGGACCTCACTTGGACACCTCACATCACGCAGCTGGTCAAGAAGGCTCAACAGCGGCTGTATTTTCTGAGGAGGCTGAGGAAGTTTGGCATGTCGCCCAAGATCCTCAGCAACTTCTACAGCTGCACCATTGAGAGTGTCCTGACCAGCTGCATCACTGTGTGGTACGGCAGCACTTCTGTCATGGACCGCAAACGCCTGCAGAGAGTGGTGAAGACCGCAGAAGATCACCAGGACTCCACTGCCCTCTCTGCAGAGCATCTACCACCGCAGAGTCCACAGAAGAGCTGCTTCCATCCTCAAAGACCCCTCCCACCCCAACATGGTCTGTTCACACTTCTACCCTCAGGACGGAGGTACAGAAGTGTGAAATGCAGGACTTCCAGAATGAAGAACTCATTCTTTCCTCTGCCATAAGACTCCTAAACAGCAGATAGGAGTCTACAATCACAATCACAACATTACATGAACAATTGTTACCTACTGCACTACCTCACTTTACTTTACACCGTCACTTTACTTTACACGTCACTTTACACCATCACAACTGCACTACCTCACTTTACTACTTTACTCCTTTTGCCCTCTTGTATTTTTTTTTTGTATATTTGTATTTTTTGTACTGCATTATTATCACTTGTATATTTGACTTATTTTTTATTTTTACTTACTTGTGTGACATTTTACTGTGGACGGCAAAGTAAGAATTTCATTGTACAGGGAAACATGCTTTCTGTCTGTACACATGACAATAAACACTTTGAATCTTGAATCTTGAATCTTTTGGCCACGGGGCCAGTGGGCCACCATGACAATTAACGTTATGAAGAGGCATGTCTTTTTTTGACAGGCTGTATTTGGCCCTAAGTGAACCTCTGATGGTCTCTGGCCTCAGGCAAATGGAGGGCTTTTACGTCACGCTGAAGGTCAGGTTGTGCGAGGGAAGGGTGCTGAGCTTAGTCAGGCAGAAGAATCAATATCTGTTCCCTCTCGTCCAATTACTCATGACAGCGCACGAGGGAGGAGTTATTATTAGGAGATGCTTAAAGTTTTATCATTGCTCAGACAATACTGATGAGCCCACCCTCATTCATCTATTAAAGAATAGTCAAATCATCCAACAATGGGAGGTACAGTAAGTAAATAGTGAAGTGCCATCCCAAGGAAGTGATTATGCCCCATTGGAGCTTGTAATCTAAATTAAATCTTGCCGTAATGAATGAAGTCACCAGCGCCTCCCTCACAGTCCTGAACAGAGATTATGAATTCGTCTGTTGTTTCCTATGATTGATTTGAAAGAGCTGGGTGTCTGCCTCTGCCTCATGTACGAGCTGGGTTTTACAGAGGGATACTCTTTTAAAATGAAATTATTCCTGATTAAAAAACATTGAAACAGATCTACATTTTGACAGTTATATCAAGACAGTTGGCAAATCTGCTTGTTATCAGCTGAACATTTTACAAAGAAATGGTCTTATGTCAAAACAGGAACTGGTACACTTACCTTATACTACTGATATACTGCATGGTGGCGCTGGTTGTGAGTTCAAACCCTGGTCAACTAAAACATCCTCCTCTGCCAACTCAGGCCTTTCAGTGAGGAGTCTTCATGTCTTCCTCCCAACCCCCAAAGACATCTTTTAGTTTAATTGGCAACTCTAAAGTATCCCTAGTGAATGAATGTGAGAGTGAATGGTTGTCCATAAGTGTCAGCCCTGCGACTAACTGGCTGTTGTCCAGGGTGTACCCCGCCTAAGGGCCAAAGTTGCTGGGATAGGCTCCAGTCACCCGTGATCTCTACATGGACCAAGCGGAAGAAAATAAATAAATGAATGATTGAATGAATGTCATGACCGAGACTAGACCAACACTTAAAGACTATTATATATCACAGAAAGGAAGAGATACCAGAGAACAGCTGTAAAAATCAACCGTCCACATCTATTTTCAGAAGCAATGACAAATGTAATAGGTTTGGTATCCATGGGTGAAGTTTTTATTATTAATTGAGTTTTCCATCCAATACCATGAATAACATAGACAAGTGGACTGTTGTGGTGTTGACTGGTCTTGGTTGAAAAGCCTTGGCTCTTCAAAATGAAAAAGGGAAATTTAAAAAGTTGTCTCAAGGCCAGTGTCAATGCTCAAGTCCTGCCATGAGTTGGTTTACTACAACACTAGGCCTTGGACCAAAAAAACTAAACATATAATCCTTACTTTGAGAGCTTGAGACTGTTTTCCTGTCAGTCAAATGGGTCATTTCCTAATGGTGCTATTTGTAATGGAACTAAATGCTTTAGACTCAAAAGACTTATCAGACCTGCTTGTTAGTTTTGAGCTGTGTAGACCTCACTTATTTTCTGGAAACGGCCTATTTTCTTTCCCAAAAGTTAAACTTAACAAGAGAAAGCAGCCTTTTACTTTTCATGGCCAATTTAACAGGAACAAACCAACACAATCCTGTCTAACAAGACCAAACCGCAAGCAACTATTTTGTGCATTTGTGTCTGAAATGCGCTATAAATACATTCATCAACACAAGAATAATTTAACATTTCACTGTCTCCTTTGTGTTCTTTAACAGCTGGGGGACTACATTTCAGATATTGCCAGTAACATGATGCTGGTGGAGGAGCATATCTTGTGGATGGCCCAGAACGAGGCCCGGGCCTGCACTCGCATCGTCCAGTGTGTGGAGCGCATCGCTGACCTGGCACTCGCTGTGGACAACCAGCCCTTTTCTAAGGTATACTACTAGAGTATGACACTGTTACACCTGTGTTTAGCCTGAATCCAAACAGGCAAGATACAGGTGAGATTCTTAGATATGTGACCCCCAAAGTGCATGGACTAATGGAGACTTGCGACTTTTATATTACACTTAGGCAACAAATTTCATATTACTTGGTTAGATCAACAAAAAGCCATCCGCACAAATGGGTCTGTCAGCTAAATGAACTGACTAGAGTATCATTTGTATTGGTTGAGCTCAAACATGAACACTTAGCACAGGTAAAGACCAGCTCAAACATTCAGAGACTTACACACTTAAATCCATGCTCAAAACACACCTATTCTCTGAATGTTACAGTTCTTAGTGGGTTTTTTTTTTCTTTCACTTACTGTACTTGAACTCTCATTTGCCTATTGTTGTCCTGTCTGCTCTCTTTGTCAATTGTCCTTATTGTTGTTTGTTTATTGTAAAGCGTCCTTGAGCTCTGGAAAGGCGCTATATAAATAAAACTTATTATTATTATTATTATTATTAAAGACACCGCTGTGTTTATGGTGGAATACTGTTTATGGTGTACACGTTTAAGTTTATTAGTTTAAAATAGTTTTGGACATACAGCAGGTCAAAAGCAGGTCACATAGGAAGTCAGAGGTTTAGTTCGTGTTTAATGCCATAGTTTAAATGGTCAGGCAGTCAGCTTTGGGCATAAGGCCTGTGTTCTGAACAGTCTTACCACCCTCAGACAGGGCAAAGGTTGATTATCAGACTAAATGTCCCAACACATTACCTCTTTTCTTGGGGCTGGGAATAATGAGAAGTTAATTTGGCTCGAGCTGATAGCAAGAATAAAGCCAGTGAAAGACAAATTGCTTCCTTTCTTTGTTTCTTCATCATTCCATCCATTCTTTTCTCCCTCTTTGCTGTCACTTGAAAAAAGGCATCAGCTTAATGACAAATTTAACATCTCTACCCCACCTCCCCCCCACGCTCTCCTCAACTTTACACTCTCTATAATGAATTTAAATTTTGTAAAGTACTTTGGGCAATGAGGATTTTTGTAATAGCCTCACTTCTGTATAAATAAACTTCGACCTGAAACCAAATTCATAAATATATGGATAGTCCATAGTGGATATATTATACTGAGCTGCGAACAAAACAATTCCACATGAATACACAACTACAAATGTTGTAACAAGTATACACTAAATCATTAGGTGGTGAAAAACAATAAGAAATTGACAGAGACAGTAAACACTCAACACTGGAGTAAAGTCATCAGAAAGGACGTAACCCAGGGGTAAGAGGGGACAGCTGTTGTAGAGTGTATCTGTTTCAGAGTACATGCTGACCTGTCCAAACACTACATTTAAGTCAGAAGTGAGGATGAATGTACTACTAAGTTACAATGTAGATAGATTTTATTGAGATTCTTGACTTCACCAACTGGCAATAGCAATTTCTCAGGACCCGCTGCATATTCAGACCCGTGGTGTGGCAGTACTGGAGGTTGTGGGTAGGATTAAGGTTTAATGAGAAAGTGCCCATTAAGCCATTACCATGGCCCTTTATATCTCTAGAGGGAGGTCTTTGACCTGTAACTGTGATTGGACCTGGTCCGTCGACAAAGTCTCTTATAGAAGAGACGAAACGTCTTCACATTGAAAAACCAAGTCCAGATGCCATTACTTGACCTTTTCTTTGAAGTCAGTTATTGGCAGGTGGTTTGTAAAATTACCTACCAGGTAATTATCTGAAGTACATACCTTTTACACAAATACATTCCCAGTACAATTAGTAGGCCTATTCACAATTGTAGCTCATTTCCAGATCATTTCCATGCCTCTGTTGTCCAAAGTCAACATTGCAGTGCTGGAAATAAGTGAGGCTTTTGGGTCAAAGCCTAGAATTGTTGAAGTGAAATATTCATTGTACGCAGACTCACAGTGGTAATATTCCTGCTTTCATTCCCAGCCTTCCCAGCAAAGAGTGCAAAGATGCGTAAATGGGGCTTTAGGCGACTTCACAAGACATGCCATCTGTTATTATTATTGAATGAGAAACATGTATATCATTTATGGTTCTGACTGCGATTTTGAAAGCATAAATGTGTAAATATAGCCCTTGAATTTACTTTTTGCATGTGAATAAGTATCCCAAACGTCAAAGGAAAGAGGCCTTACTGTCCCCTCTCTCCTCAGGTGTCCGCTAACATTGCTCTGGAGGCCTTTCTTATTCGACCGTCCAACTTCTTAGGCCTGTCCTGTACAGCACACCAGCGTTTCTCCTCGTCTTCCGCCTCTCCCCTCTTAGACATCCCATCCCACGCTGACAAGGACATGAGCAGAAGGCGGGACGCCATGGGGGAATCGTTGCTCAACTTCAAATGCCACACTGTCAACAGCAGCAGCAGCTCCGCATCCAGCCAGCTCAGCAAGGTATCACTGCCAGTTATTACCTGCCGTGGTGCCTCGAAAATATGCAATCCTTCTTTTCTTTCTCACTTTGTCTAAATCCAGCCTAAGGTCAGGAAACAAGGTTCTTTGAATGCTTCTCACTTGCACTCCCAGTCCGCACACTTGTATTTTTTGACACTCAGTTCAAATGGAAGGATTAGAGGGGAAGAAATGTTGTATTGGCAGAGGAAAACCCAACTGAGAGAGAAATAAAATATTAGAAATTGAGTGCCGCTTGTACTGTAGCTCACGGGCACCGTAAAATGAATTTAGCGCAAGGGCAGACGAGAAGGATTACCACCTGCCCTTAAGTTTGCTGTGGTCTATTTGTCCTAATGCGATGACACCTTGTTTGGGTTAGCTGACGGGCCGTACATCAGCCCGGGATACGTGGGGTTGTAGTAAGGGCAGGGCCTGCAAATACGATGGTAATCTGGGAGTCAGCGAGCGTGTGATGGATACATTGGCCTTGTGTTAATGTCGCTTTAAATCAGTTGTGGCACCACAAACGCGCTCCTGTCCCAAGTGACAAATATGACATTTGCAGACGGTAGGCAAAACACTAAACTGCCCTGGCCTTGAAACTTGGTAATGCCGCAGAGTTACAACAAGCTCCAGCTCACTGCTGTCAAACTCAACTTGAAAACAAACCTCACTAATCAATTTAAAATACTGGTTACTGACTCCCTTTTATTAACAATGGATTTTTTTTGTGAATATGTTTTGTGTATTTCTATGTATTTTTTAACTGTCCTGGACACATTCCTGCACGGGCTGTCCGTCCTGGGAGTGGATCCCTCCTACTGTGGTTCTCCCTGAGGTTTCTCTTTGGGTTTTCTCTTTGGCTGGGTTTTTTGGAGGTTTTCCTTCCCCTGATGGAGGGTCTAAGGACAGACATCCCCGTCTGTTAAGCCCTCTGAGGCGGCTGTTGTTGCGGCTGTACAAAAATAAATGTCTTGTCTTTATGTTTTTGTTTCAGTTGTTTCTTTTCAGTGTCATATCATCACTTATTTTCCTCTTAACCAATTATAGGCTCTGAATAATTATATTATTGAAAGAATAGCTTTGAGGTGTTTGGTGTTTGAGTGTGGAGCATATGCTTATTAGACATGATATTGGTCTGGTACCGGTCTTTTAACCTGTATCATTTAGATACATGGTTTATGTGATGAGTGGTTATACTGTAAGCTTTTCAAATTGTGTTGTGTCCAATTTTATTCAGAGGTAGTTTAATGTGCGTCCATTGGTTACACCTGTGGTGGCTTTACAGGTGCACTGCATAGTTTCTGCTGACATCTATTGCCAACATTTCAGATTGTGTTTCCACACCTCAACAATTGCATTTGCACGAACACACTACTCCTTCAGCAGCTGTCCGCTCTGGGCAGTTGTAAGAAAAGCAATACGAACTCCCTCCATTCAGGTTCACCAGATCTATAAATGTCTGTTTATCTAAGATTCAAGGAGTGCAATTATATAACTATACATTATTGAACACACATTTTGTTCTATATACTACAACATTATTTACTTTTAACCTTTTTGATACAGTGCATATTATAGTTATTACTTTAAGTAATGTAGATCCATACAAATATTAATTCATATTTGATATGAACTGTTTTATAAAATGACAAGCTTATAGGCCTTGACAAAAACTGCAACAGTCTTGATTAGACTTTTATGCTCTAGCTGTTCACTCGCTGAACGTTTTTATTGTTTTCATTGTTTATCAGTGAGGATGGCAGGCGTAATGTGTGTTTGTCTTCCAGTAGGAGTGCAGATTTCATTTCCCTCCATCTTCTCCTCCAGCCAGACGGTGTTGAGTCTCAGTGGTTTTGTCAGCAATTACGGCACTTAGCCACATTTTTGCTCAGGGCTGTGTGGAGTGTTTATGTATATACAGATTTCTGGAGGCACTGTGAGGTCAGAAGTATCATGTGGAGCAAAATAATACAGTTTCTAAATGTCTAGAGGCCACTCAATGAATTTGCTGACAATCATCTTGATGATATCTGCCAAGACTTCATCAAATTAGCATGCATAAGTGTTTCTGTCAGGCTACACTGCCATTCATGAGGTTTTGACTCAGTTATATATAACCTAGTCTGAAGGTTAGGCCTTTAACATTGACTACTGATAACCCATTTAGGATAAAACCTACATCTGACATAGAAATATTTAAAACAATCAGCCATAACATTATGAGCACAGACAGGTAAAGTGAAGAAAACACTGATCTCTGGCCAAGGCATCTGTTAGGCAGCAATTTTGTCTTTAAGGTTGATGTAGTGAAAGTGGAAAAATGGTCAAGCAAGACCAAGGATTGAGTGGCAAAGAGTGGATTGTAATGACTATAGAACTGGGACTCAGCGTTTAAAAAACTGCAGCTGTTGCCACTCGGGCGGTACACAAAGTGGTAGAAGAATTAAAACGAGAAAAGCACTGAACTGACAGGGCAATGTTTCGGACAAAACAAGTTCAGTTTACGTTTATAGGTCTAGCAGAGTCCAGGCATTAATGTCTGAACACCAATTTGTAACCTTATTAAGCTGTCATAAGGGCATAAAGGGCTTCAAATACTGACAAAGGACAAGGTTTTATTCAGTCTGACATCATGTTAAAGTTTTATAGATAAATGATTGAAAGGTCCTTGCAGAGTTCTTTGTTTTTTTGTAGGGTCATTTAACCAATAATTAGTTTTGCAAGCTCCACATTTGTTCTAGATTTACCTGAACATGACCTGTAGTTTGTTTGAGCTTTGATGATCATTATGTATCTGCTGTGATTATGTGAAGCTGGCAAATACCAATAAAACAGTCATGCATACAACTGTTAAATGTGTGGCTTAAATCCAGTTTCTGTGTTACTTTACAACGACAATTAAATAAGCTATTTGTAAAACACATTTGGTTATTATAAATGTGGATATTCCTCATTTGTAGACCGTGCTGATTCTGTAAACAGCCAAATGAATAGAGGAAGTGAAGGAAAGATTATGTTTGGAGAAATTGATTTGTGGTTACTTCTTGCTTCTTGACTTTCTAAATGATTCTCTCCCAGTCCCACTAGATGCTCATATTCGGATGCTTTCTTTGATGAACAGAACATGTCAGCCCTGTTGTGTGGGTGGAGTTCTTCTAAAAATCATTATATACAGTTTGTGCCCATATTTAATGCAGTTTTAAAAATGAATAGTAAAACTTTTGTGTCTATCACTTAAATCTCATTCTTGCCTCTTGACTTTCTCTGCACAAAAACTGCATCTTTTCTTTTTTCACGAGATGAAGTATAACAAATGGCTGTCTCTGTGTAATTCTAGGAGCAAAAAAGCTTTTCCACTGTGTTATACAATAAATGAGACTATGAAATGTAATGGCCTCTCCAGATAATCACTCATATCATAACTTCAACATAACTGGATCACACAAGTATATAGTATTAGTATCTGTGGTGGAGATAATTACTGGATGAGTGACCAAGACATTTTTAGGCCTGGGTCACATAAAATACATCAAAGTTGTTGTTGCATGTATGTTAAAACTGAGTCAATCTCATGATCTACTTGAGTTGTACTAAGGTTTGTTGGCTACACTGTTATTTATCAAAAGAAAATGAAGCCTTATCAAAGTGACTTTAGAAGTCCCTTGGATGAGGTCTATCTAACTCCAGATGCCTTCTTTTTTACAGTTTCCTTTCTGCTAAGGCATTATTCTTTGAAGTACGGTCAGTATTTAGTAGCAATTGTCTTCTTAAATACCTGATGTATTTCTGTAATTTCAATAAAACCATGTCTCTAAAGGTCAGTTTTGTCTGTGAGAAGCCAGTCTAATACTATTTCCAGCTCATTTAACATGCACACTGAACACAGCCCGTCGTCCCGGGGCGATTCACACTCTCACACCTTCAGAGCGGCCTAGTTTCTTCCTCTGCTCCGGCGCAGTCCTGGGACAGACAGCTCTGCTCCACAGCACTTTAATGCTAATTGTTAAGGGAGCCTAAAGTGGCTTTGACTGCCTATAAAAGCACTCTGATCTGTTAAAACTGAATCTCTTCCTCTGCCTCACCCCAGCTTTTACAGGTCATGTAGGAGGAACCACCAATTACTGATCATCTGAGCGCTCTCACAGGACAGTGTTAGCACAGAATACGTCGCAACATAACATATTGTACAGAAAGGTCATTCTGCTGTTTGCCATTACTCAAATCAAATTACTGTCAAATAGAAAACTGCTGGGATTTTATTACACAATAAAGTCAGATAAGATTGTATATAGCCTTCTGCAACTCGCAATGAATTTTAAAACTCATCCCACCAGGTTAAAAGAGTAAAGAGACTTGCTCTTCCACAAGTGCACTAAGGCTGGATGCTGGCAGTGGCTCATACAGACCATGCTATTGTATCTATGTATGTACAATACTATGGAGCCCACCTTATTTTATGGAAAATACACAGAAGATTTGTCATTCTTAATACCCCGTTTTTATTGTGTTAAAGGGCTTTAGATTGTGTCCAGTTAATTTTAAAGTACTTTTTTATGCCAAGTAGGTTTAGATTTTTCTGATTTCTAAGACTCTTCTACAGTATATATCACAGCTTCATGAAAGTACTGACTGACCTTAGGCCAAAAGGTTTTCTTTCTGGGAAGGTCTAACTTGCAGATTTTCAGAATGGTTGAGAGGATATGGCCCAGCATTTTCATCTTCTTGTTGAGAGATTTAAGATGGAGTGCAGAAGAAAATGTCCTCTATCAAATCAGTTCTGTGTCAAGTGTGCAAAATATAGTCTGAATATGAACAGTTTTTTATGTGATGTAAAAAAATAAATCTCAAAACTCTATGAAGCCCTATAGAAAATCATCGGCTCAGTGTTTCCATGACAATAGCCATAATTAGCTGAGGCAAACTTCACAGTTTTGGACACCAGAAATCTGAGACGGCATGCTAACATATAAAGGAACAGAAGCATATTCATAATTGAATAAATGCAAATGTCATAACTCAATTCGGTTAAACAAAGGCTTGAGCAGCCCTGATGAAAGAAGATATGTTGAGTGAATACAAACATCTTCTCTATCGTCAGGAGGCGACTTGGTGGTCAGAGTGTAAACTTTGTGTTAGAATAAATACATTTCATAAATTCACACAGTGTCCCCTGTGAGTCATCTGTCAGTCTGTTGAACGCTTTGAAGGCTACAGTACACACACAGCTTGTTATATTCTACAAAGACACAAACAGGCAGAACTGGAGGACGGAGTGTAAGGCATTCATTGCTGGATGTCTTTTCACCACATAATGAGTGATATTTTTAGCTAGAGCTGAGACTAAACCTGCTGTTTTAATGTGTACTTTAGTGATCATGTTGGTAGCTGAGGCACAGTAGACGGCTTTTCCATATTATTACTGCAGCAAGTTGCATAATTAAAAATGTAACTAAAGTCATTCTGTGCAGTGTTTTACCAGCCTTCTTTTCTTTAGAGACTTGTATTCTTTTAGGAGGTCCATATAAATTATTGCTCAGTTTCACAAGATTTTGGAAGGACTCGCTGTCTGACAGTAGTGTAGACAGTCAGTCCAAAGACATACTTAGTGAATGCATATTTAATAATAGTGATTATAAACTCAACTTTAGTGCTTTATAAATCTACTGTACGTCTATCAAATTGGTTATGTATAAGTTATATATATATTATAAGCAGTATGCACAGTTAACAAAACATAAAATACTAAGTTTGTGAGTGATGTGGTCATTCATTGGCTTTGTGTGTGTGTGTGTGTGTGTGTGTGTGTGTGTGTGTGTGTGTGTGTGTGTGTGTGTGTGTGTGTGTGTGTGTGTGTGTGTGGGTATAGTATAAAGAGATAGTATAGACAGTAGTGCACATTGCAGTTTCCATAAAATACACTGAAGGATTTTTAGCACATTATCAAAAGCTGCATTTCCTTTTTTATTTTTCTCTTTTTTTTATTTTTGACTCTTATTTTTACAATTAAAATTAATGCACATACTGCATAATCTCTTGGAGTTAGAGACAAAATGTCTTCACCTTAAACTGTGTTCAGATGCTTTTGCTTTAACCTTTTCTTCAAGATGACCTGGATGACTGATGAGAACCTTCATAGACAAGCAGTTAAATGTGCTGCTAGTTCATGCAAAGATCTTGGGGTCCTGCCACTGTAGTTTTAAACCAGCGCAGATTGTCCACATTTCTGATCAGGCTTGACTTTAAACTAAGTAAGTTTCCTCTGGTGCATGTGTCATTTATTCTTGGAAACCTCATAGACACTTTTGATTTGTCAATCTGCATTAATTCTCTTGTGTCTCAAAGTGACATTCACGTCTGCGTCGTCTGGCTCTGTCTTTAACTGCCGTCTCCAGTTCCTTAATAAAGAGAACAATGGCACTGTTAACTTTTTGAAAACAGCCCTTAATAATGATGAATCGTCCCAGTCTCGAGCAAGCACTTCCACATAAACTGCTCGTAGCTATGATCGCTCCCCGTCTCGCTCTGGCAGAAGCTCACACCGTTTAGAGTCATTTTGGGTCCAACTGGACTAAGACACACAGCATATGGCCCTGCTGCGCCAACACCTTGCCAAAATCCCTGTAATAAACAGGGTCTTATATCAGCAGCGCCTCACATAACGCAGCTTTCTACAATTCTTCCTTCAGCAATGACACAGATAAGGATCTTTTTTTGTTGAAGGACAGTACTTTCATCCATGCTTATGCTCATATTTTTACAGATGTAACACTACAAGGTATATAAGGTCATGATTTAGCAGCTTGTCTGATACATTTTATTTTGACATTTCTGCAAATCTTGGAGACATAGAATATTGCAGCAATAATGATAGTACACAGGATCCTTTCATTGAATAAGAGAGGAGGCAGATAAAACCTAAAATCCAGACCTTTGCTACCAGAAATCAGCATCTTACTACAGTACCTTTAACACTTTTCAGGATTCTGTAAAGGACTGTAAACACACTACACTGCAGGAAACTCTCATGGGGCTGCGGCATCTCAATAGGTATGTTTATACAATAAGTGGATTGTGTTGGTCTAATGAGTTTTGGATTCTCATAAAGGTTCAAGTTGTGGAGTATGGTGAGCTGTCACAATGTGTCAATAAAATAGTGTTTATTCTTCCTTTTTCATGTCAGTAAGGCTTCAAAATAACTGCAAAGTCATATTTTTGAGGCAAAAAAAGGTCACATTACACAATGTGGTAGATTTGGATTATATACTCGAGTTGGTTTTATGCAGACTTTTTCACAGAAAGCTTTTGTATCTTTACTAACCCTTACCCTATGTGGTTTTACACCAACAGTACCACAAATATATTTTATAATTTGTTACACGCTTGTTCAAAAACATTTGTCTTTATGAATATAAAACAGTAAAGGTAAAATGTTAGCTTCTAGTGTCACACAGTTAGATTTAATGTGGAAAGCATACTGTTGCTGCTATAATGGATCATAAAAAGAGCGCTACAATAATGCTAAATCAAGAATTATTTATTTTATATTAAATTGTAAATCATTAGAATTTCTTTACACAACCAGAAAAGTCAAATTTAGACATGTTCTGATACCGCTTTTTCCAGAACAAGACTTGTAAATACTAAAAACTGAGTAGTCATCGTTACCAAGTACAGATATAAAGAACTTTTTTTACTTTGACTGAACATTACTTTATCTAATTCTCTAACAAAGTGCCAAAATGTTCGGTCAGTGTTGAATTATTAAAATAGTACTTAGGTTATACTGTAAATGTATTCTATTGAGTCTCCCTCTTTAAAAAGAAAAGTCCAAATCTAAAGACTTTTAAATCTTATCAGGTAACTGTATTAAGAGTGTCCCAGGACCGTTTGTCATCTCTCTATCGTTCTTTCCCAAACAGCCTCTCCCTGTCAGCCCTCAAATAGAAATGATATTGACAATAACAAAAACAGATGACTAAAACTTACAGAAGAAGCCATGATTTTGAAAAACTGTGAGTAAGATAAATCTGTCAGCTGGAGCTGGAGTACATTATGAGTTTTCATATTTGGGAACATATTCTTAAAAAAGTTATTTGTCTGAAAGTAAAGTTTAGATATAGACAAACAAAATTTAGAAGTGCTGCTGTTTATTTTACATTTAGTTATGCTCAAATACATTCAAACTAAAGTCTTTCTTCACAGTCATCACCTCACTTTGCATTTGATTTTCTTATGTCTGTGTATGATGCAGTCTTTTCAAATGCCTGCTCAAAAATCTAATGGATCTGAAAGCACAAAAACACTTCACTGAAGAAAATAAATCATAGCTTTCATCTTTTTTGAATGTTGGCTTTGACACTCAACTCAAAAAGTTAACATATAAACACTGAGAGAAGATGTCAAGGAAGGAAAAGTATTTTAAAAGAGCACATATCAATTAATGCTTTATCTCTTGGAAAAGTATAATATTGGCTCTCTAACAACTTAAAAGTAATATTTGGGCATATTTGAAGAGGGGTTGAATGGATCCTTTGGCCTTTTTTTTTTTACATAGTTGTTTTATTAAATCGATTTCTGATGCGCTGTATTATGGCCGGGCATAAAGTGGCCTGCTTTAGTGTAGTATTAAATCCAAGGGAGTTTTTTTTATAGCAGATGTTTTGGCTGCTTATCTTGTCATTTGACCCTAAGCACCAGTTTGTAATGCACTTTAACTGTGTATCAAACTGTGCTGCAGAGAAAACAGAAACTGTGTAAGGATTAAGCTTTAGGTTTAAGTTTCCTCCAGATTCGTCCATTTGTTTGGTCACTTTTTACCATTGGCGCCTGGTGCCTGATGCTGAGCTAAGAAAGCTGTGGCTAGTTAGACTAGTACTTGTACTAGTACTTGTACTGACACAGTGACAAGGTGGTTAACACTGTCACGTCAAAGAAACAAGCTCTGTTCTGTGTGGAGGGTTAGGATTAGGAATAGGTCTTTCTCTGTCTCATTTAGACAAGCCGTGTACCCAAGTCCCCAGTAGGACTGTCCTCATCTCGAGACCTCGGAACAGTCCATAGGAGTCGGGCAAATCAAGGCTGAGGATTCATGGTTAATTTATTTTAATTGATTATATAATATATGACAGAAAAAGGCCTTTGGGTCCAGCAGCATACAAAAACAATGTAAGATTTAACAGCTGGTAAATAGTCCTAAGAAATTTAACAAAGCACATACAGCAGCCTGTTAAAACAGCCACGTTGATAATGCAATATAATTTATACAGTTACCCTCACATAAATCCCAACTTTATGTTTACTGAAAATAAAGAAGTATTTATTTTTGTCTGTTGGTTGATCTTTAGTCCATATTGTTTGATTCTCCAGTGTGATGTTTTTAGAACAGATTCAGGCAGCATTTATATCTAAATCATACCAATATATGGCACCTTATCTTTCTTCAGACTCTCTGAGCTGCGTTGTTGTGTAGTTGGAGAAGGAGGAGATTTTTTAACAGTATTTACCACTTTAGATCTCCTTTCTCCTCATCATTGACAGGTAATTAGTGTTAGCCTTTGGGCTGAGTGGGTGGAGTATTCCTACCTCCGTGTCTCCTCAGATAGCCCCTGTCTGCTCCTCAATACTTTTTAATTACATTCGCCCTCCCAAATCTGCATGTGTGGCTGTTTTTTGTTTGTTTTTATCCTACATTTCTAAAGAGCGGGTGTGTGCGGACGTGTTTTTATCCCCGCCCTCCAGGTTAGAAGACTCTATCTAGGGACGCATAATAGAGCCGTTGGCTTTCTGCAATGTATCCTCTGTGTCAGCGCTGCATCCGAGACGACCAAATGTGACCCACTTTTCTGGATACAGTAAACATGGCACCTTCTGAATGCCTAATGTCTTCATAATTTGCTGCTAATTGGTTTGTGTTACTATGTGTTGTGTACCGCTCTTTAATAATGGAGGATTTAAGCTACTTAACGCCAACATGAACAGCGCTAGGGCCGTTCATTAGCTCATTGACCTGTATTTTAGTGCGGAGGTAGGGCACATGCAAATGAAAACCCCTCTGCATTTGACAAGCACCAGAGGCATTTAATTGTATGGGAGTCATTCTGTAGTTAACTCAAATGAGAGCTGTCATTACCTGTAGATAATATGGTTATAATGGTTTTATTGGTTCTTCTAACGCCTGATAATGAATGGCGGGGGAGTTTTGTTTGTTTGTAATGGTGGCACAATAAAAGTATGAACATGGTTTAACCGTTGTTGCTGAATAATTGTTTCATATTTTCAATATTTTTCAACTGTGGGAACTTATTGTTATAAAAAAAGCATTATTTGGTTTAATACATTTTACACTGGAGGCAAGGTGGGTTAAGTGTCTTGCCCAAGGACACAACGACAGTATGAACTGTGGGGAGGGCGGGAATCAAACCACCTACCTTCCGGTTGAAGCCAATGCGCCCCATACGTTGTGAAAGTATATATTTTTTTAATTACATGTTTGTAGTAAAATCAGATTTTTTGCCGTGTAAAATGTTCTAGGTTGTAATTAAACCTGTGTCGCTTTGTTCAGGGGCAAGGCCTAAGAGTCTAAGGTTCATGCATAGACCCTTGAAGTTACACCTAGACACACTTTACTGTCCTTCAGATACACTTAAAGAATACAAAGAATGATATTTTGCTCCATTACCTTGGCATGGAATAAAAGATAAAAGTCTAAAGAAAGACTAAACTGTTTTACTTACATATTTTACAGTTGCAGAGTAACTTGAACATGGTTCAATGTAAAGAATGGAGAATGGTGGAAATGTATAGCTCATGTAGTCAGCATCAACAAAGAGGACTCTGAAACAATTAAGCACTGCAAAAAAGGCTTGCTGATACATTATAGTGTTTCTGCTGCTTGTAAGTTTTAATCAACTTTTTCCCAAAAATGGTCTTCAACTCCAATGGATAGGATTTTAATTTATTTTTTTTTTCAGGTGAGCCAGCAAGTATTCTCAGACTGGTGAGATATTTGAGATGTGACTTCATATTTTAATGTTGTGTAATCTGCCAGTGTGGTGGCAACGTTAGCAGTTTTGTCTTTAGTGTTGATGCATGGTGAATTGTTGACTCTAGTTTGCCCAGCAGAGAATGAACAGTGCAAACAATTGTCTATTAGTGTCCTTAAGTCTTAACTGGCAACTGTTTGCGTAGTCTTCCTCCGGGTACTTCGGGTTCCCCTACCACTAAAGTGTACATGTACAATAGTCAATTAGGTTCATTATTCATATTATATATTATAGTCTGTTATAATATTAGCATTTTTATTTTCAATAACAAATCCCACAAATAAAGCTGGCTTTGTGTCCCTCTTTTCAAGTAATAAAAAAGTATGGATTTGTTAAAATGAATTAATTAAATAGTAGAATAGAACAAAATTCCTTGCAGTCTTCAGTGGTATAATGTGGACAAACATACATTTTTCAGTGTAATGTATAGTGGGGGTAGTTTGCATGTGTGTTTTGATAAAGTGGGAGGCAGTTTGAGGCATGCTCCCCTCTGTGCCCTTTGTAGGTTAATATTTTTACATATGCATGGATCTTGTGTGAAGAGGCAGCAATGAGTCTCCTACAAAGGTGTTAATTTTAAGCACTTACAGCTCCCATGTGTTTGCAGATGCACCTGTCTGCACATGCACCGCTCTGTCGTGTGAAGGCATATAGAAATTTGACTGCGTCCCTGAGGAACGGCATCTTTTTCTCCCTCTGCTGCTCGGTGAAACAAACAGGCCTATGATGCAGCGGTGAGAGGCCTTGAATGCTAAACACATCAGAAGAGAGTGAGGCAGTGAGGAGAAGGGGGGAGACAGCGAGGGCTGGGATTAAAACAGAGGCAGGCGTACAGTGCAAAGTGACAAATGAAGGACTAGACAAAACCAGCTGGACATTGTGAGAAATGAGAAAAAGAGAAGGCAGGTGCCAAGAGTGGAAAAAAATAAATTAAAGAAGGCACTGGAGGTTTTTCTCACATTTGATTCAAACCAGGCTCCCCGTGTTTCTGCAAACCATGGATACATGGAATATCATTTTTATAAGAAAAGCAGCGTATGGCAATTCATTCAAGTCATGTTCAATACAACACACAGAGACACAAAGATACAAAGGGATGAGTTTTTGACTGTATTTTATTGTTTGTAGTGAACCTGAATAAGATGTCATGAGGAAGGGAGTCCCAGAGAGCTAAAGCACCTATGGCAATATTTAGCAACAACAGCACCTGGTTAGAGTTCTTATATGCTTTTTTTCAGGAATAACTAAAAATAATCCTCAAAAACTGGACTTCCTTTTGTCAAAGTGACTGTATCTGTAAAAGAACGGCTTTCTTCCTCAACATATTACTGCTTTGTTTGCATTGGAGGCACATCTTAATGTGTAGTTACGATACAGTCAAAGCTCATAGAAGTAAATACAACTTTTTGACTAACAGTTAGAGGATGGGAAACCTGGCACATTTTATTGGAAATCCTGTGATGCCATTATTATATAAAGAGATAATGGATAACTGTAGAAAAAGAAACTCTACCAAATATGTTAATCAAGTCAAAGTCAAAGCTCCCAATTTTTATTCTACCATCTTAGACTCACCACTCATCCCCAGCAGCAAGGTACAAACCGTTTCTGCTGCTTTTATTTTAAAACTTTTAGCTTTGAGTTTACCGTTAGACTGTAGTGATCTTGTAATTATCTCTGCCTCGTTAAACATTGTGTTGAAGCTTTGCCAACATTTATCCACGTTTTGCTGTTTTGCTGTTTTGCTGTTAAATAACCCATTTCCTGGTTTTAATACCATGGTCCCCTGTTGACCAATGGGAGCGCTCCTTTTTACCAGAGGCAAGCTGAGATTGGCCAAAATCCTGCTGTGGGCTGATCATTCTTATCTATTAAGATAGTTAATTACAAAGCCTATATGTCGCCTTAAAGGTAAATACAAGGTGAATAAAAAAAAAAAAAAAGGTTATCACTGTTTAACTTAACCTTATATATATTTAAAACCACACAAGTCCTCTGAACTTAACCAACATTACCATAATGCTCTGACCAATGTATTCATCATATGTAACTCTGTTTTCAGGATATGAACACATGTATTTGGTTTCACAGTCACATACATTGTGGTCCATCTGTCCTCTGATTGCACAATAAAAAGTTTATCTCAGCAATACCATTCACTTACTATATTCCTCCTCTAAATGTGTTTATTTTTGTTGAGTTTAGACTAAAACAAACATCCCACTAAATCATTTGTACTAACTTTTCTGGGAAAAACTTCCCAGGTCACCTTGCTCACATGTTCTCTTATGCTGCATCTTTCATGTCCCCATTTACCTTGAGCAAAATGTTCTTCAATCCCACCATGCTTTGCTGTTTGTTATAAAGCTTCTCAGTTGGGTGCAATGTTCAATGGAGTCTTTTGCTGCTGAACAAGGTTTCTTTTTTTCTCGCTGCACCACATAGTCGAGATGAATGGAGGCTTTTGCTCATCTCTGACTGTTCTGTAGTCATACATTACAGGCCAAGATCAAACTTTTTTTCTCTTGTGTGTGCTATACTCCAATCAAGCAGGATGTACCATCTTCTCAGACAGCAACTGTAGAAATGGCTTCAGTCTGCTCTTTGCTCAAGATCTCATTGTACATTATACATACATATATACATATACATACATTATATTTGGATTTTTACTGTCTGCTGTACTGTCAAAAAAAGTTAAATTTCCCTTTCCCTCGGCGATGGGAAACCTGCTTCACTGATCCCCATGTCACTTCAAATGGGCTTAAAGTTCACTCTGCTCAACCAAATAGAAACTTTTCAGCTTGGTAAATAACTGACAGAAAATATATTTTGCTTCTTATTTCACAAATCAGAGTAGAAAGGCATAGCTTTCTTTTTATACAACAGTTTTCAAATTTCCAATGAAATTTTCCAAAGGTTAGAACAGTCACAGTTTGCTGGATCACATTGTTAGAAAGGGTTGGGTACAGGGCAGACAAACAGTCAAAAGGTCATGCTCGAGTAACTCGTATAGTGGTTCAAAGGCAGTAACTACACACTGGGTCAAATAAAGGTCATAAGCACTGAACTTACATCAGAACGGGAAAGTTAAATGTATTTTCCTGAGGCTGTGGCAACATTATGTCTACAGTTATATAGCAGAATGTATCAAGATTCAGTAATAATTGGAATTTATTTAAAGTGTGTGAAATCCTCCTTGAACACATTGAGCTGATGATCCATAAACTGTGCGGCTGGTGCTGTAAGCGGAGTGAAAGCCTTTTCCTCCCCACAGCTTTACTTTTTACAGTTTGATTACATAAATGCTTGAATACAGGTAGTATCAATATTAATGCATTAACTACCATCACTGCAAAGGAGTTGGCTTATTTTTCCACCAGCTTTGTGACATTTCATGCCCTGCTTTTCCCATTTGGTAAAACCACCCGGACTATCTACTGTCATCAAAATCTGCAGACATCCTCCAGATTTCTTGTACATGCGTGGAAGCAATTGTCCTGACATCCACCAGATGATGTGTGAGAAGGACACAAAGATAATTGCTTTTTATTCTTTTTCATTTTCTCATTTTTTACAAAGAAACAGTTCTGTTTGATATGCATCACATTCTTTTATATTATTTCATTGGCTGTCAACACCATCTCCCTTTCTAACTTAAGGGTTACTGTTGATGGGAAGACTTACAACTAATGTGCAACATAAAAGTTTAATGTATTAGAATAGATTTTTGCACTACTGCTTCAAATTATTTATTGCAGGACTACACTCATCACGTGATGCAATATTTTGACTTTAATGGAGCAGATTTTACTGTCTCAATTTGGCGTAAAAACCCTGTTCAACCACAATCTCTAATATTCCTACATGATAGTTATCAACTGCTTTAACTATGATCAAATATGTTTGGTTATTAGAGCCTTATTTAAAAGTTCTTGTCTTTTCTCATCACATGCCATTCAAATAAATGATTATTAATGATGCACTATCCACTTCACAGAATACAAATGAGAGACTGACCATACATTCCCTCAGTGAAAAGCTCTTGTGCTAAAATTAAGTTTGTTTTTCTGGATAGTTGACATTGTTGGTGCTGTGTTTGAGCCAAGAGAAGCAATATGGTTTATGTCCCAGTGTAACTCCGAGAGTGAATGAGCAACATCTTTGGTCCCTAAATAACTCATGAAGCCAGCAGTCGACGAATGGCCGGCCCTGGAAGCTGTTTTGCTGGGAAGCTGCCAGGTGTTTGTGTGTGTTGCTACAAAACAGAGGCAATGGAGGACGTGGGCTCAGTAAACGCTGTTTAAATGGTGCATATAACACTCATCAGAGCCACTTAGTCAAGTTCATGACAGATAATAATGCTGTTTAAGTGTGCTTCCATTTTGACATGACAGGGGGTCATTAGGAGTTGGATCACGGTAGTCGGATAACATTCATCATTGTCACACTGGCACTTAATGTTAGATCTGACCTCATGAAACAACCTTCAGCATTAGTGTTTCATAATGTAGACACTATAAATACTTGAAATGAATAGACTTAGGGATCAGGGGGGTGACGGAAAGCTTGTGTCAAGATTGCCATTACTGTTTATTGCCTGATTGATTTTATTGTCTATATACTGTATATTTTCAAAGTTCTGTCCCTTGTTTTATTCTTATTCAACCACACATTTATAAAATTTCATAATATGATTACTTAATCTTCTTCTGAATTGTTGCTAGAGGTTAGAACACTGGAGATACTAGTGTGTAGTGTGTTTATGTAAAATAGAGATGGGACAGGAGATTACAAAAGTATAAATTTGATCCAGATACCATTAGAAAGAAGTACACACTCCCATTCTCACCGTAAGGAAGGTGCGTTGTCAGTGACCCATTTTGCTATAAACCTTAAACTGAAGCCACTGTTTACGGACTTACTACAGCTTTAATCTTCTGTACTGCCACTATGTTCTGCCTAAGGTCAGACCCAATTCATAAGGTCTTTGTAAATAGCCAGATTTTATTTTAAATGGACATAAGACCAACTGTATAGATAGTATATACTGATAGAAATGAATTGATGTGTGACATTTTGTGCTCTTGTTTTTAGTTTACAGTGATTAAGAGGTTTCAAGTTCAGGTTCATTTGTTCTTTATTTGTGTTGTGTTGTAATGGGTCACAGGGGCAGGAGCCTATTCCAGGGCTAACACGTAGACACACATTCACTCTCCCATTTATTCATTATAGACAATCAGTTCACCTCAACATGCCATGTCTTCGGACAGTGGGGAGGAAGCTGGGGTGCGTTTAGAGAACCCAAAGTAGCAAAGGGAGGATATGCAGAACACTGGCCGCCTCCTGGTCATTGAACCCATGTCCCTTTTGCTGTGAGGTAAGAGGGCTAGGTACTCTACCACTGTACACCCCATTGTATTTTTAAATATACTTTAAAAAGTCAGCTTCTTATTATACTTTGTACTCTTTTCTGTATTGCACATCACCCCAGATTTTCTTTTCAATAAGCATGCAGAATAATGTTGTTTCAGAATAATTTCATTTCTTGCTAATTTTCTGTGTGTACGTATCTTGGTCTAGAAAGACCTGAAATGCGTATATGAGAATAAATGGGCCATTGACCAAAGTTGGTATATAATGTCTTGGGAATTTAATCAGGTTAATCACACACATCTAGAGCCACATACACACTTAACTGTTCCTTACTCTTCCCTCTTTCCCTCATCTGTCTTTTCTGACTCTTTTCATGTGGCTAAAAGCAGCAAACGCTGAGCCAACTGGCCCATGCATCCTTCCATGCGCTAGTTAATCTGGCCCATCCAGCCTTATCTTCCACCTTTGCTTCTGGTCCACAAATCACAGCTCAATTGACTCCTCTTCCTATCCTCCTTCCTCTCTGTCTGCCATCCTTCGCGTCTCGCAGTCAGCACCTCCTCTTTCTAAAAGTAGGGTGCAACAGCGGGGCGCCCTGTGCAATCCGTCTCATCTTGTTTCCTCACAGTGAGCTGCACACTGCTTTCATCCGTCGTCTTTCACCATGTGGGTAATTACAGCTAAATTAATAGAACATTAAAACCACAGTAAGAGCAGCAAGTCCAAGGTCAAGGTTTGTATTGTAATGTTTAGCTGTCATGCAGAAAAATACTCTAATAAATGTTGTGTGGGTTGCATTTGAAATGGCTCGTTGTTTGGAAAACCACAGCAGTAAACTGAAGGCAAAGAGCTGTTGAAGTGACAGCTTCTGTAGAGAAACCCTCAGAAGCCACAGAAAAGCCATGTGGCAAAACACAAGCTCAGAAGTGCTTCAGATTGTCCACAACGGCTTTGTTACAGATACTTCCAATCATTCTGACAGTTTGTTTAGTCAACATGGACACTGCTACATCAAGAAGTGTTCCATTGTTTACAGTGAAGTATATGAGGATTGGGGCAGAATATCACTTGTATAAAATGCTGGTTGATAGCCCATCTGTGGAGACGGGCTAGCTCCTAGCTCCAAGCAGAGACACACACTGCTTGGAGATGTAAGCAGATGTTTTTTCTGTCATGAAAACTTGACATTGCACCTGTTATGCTTGTGCAGATAAAGACAGCAGAATAATATTACAGTGTAGTGTAATAAGACATACCCGTTTATTTTACTTTACTTTACTCGCAAGATTTGGGAGTTTCCAAACTCGGGTAAATCCATCTTGTAACCCAAACGCTTGAGTCGAACCATGGGCTAACCGGCCTCTTGTGACCAATGATGTGGCAACACAAACAGGAAGAGGCAGGTTTTTTATTTGACAAATGCAACAAGCGTCTACTTCTCCTTTTTGTTATCAACATGGCTGCACTGAAAGATGTTAGGGTTAATGCTAAAGTCTTTTGCTAACACTAAAATATGTGGCACTAAAGGATTTTCTGGAAGAAAAATATGTTTGTGCTCTATATGGCTTTGGCCTTATCCTAAATACATACACGCGCTTTTCATCGGCCTATGTTCTTGTGTAATTCACCAATTTAGTGTTAGTTAACGTTACTTTTATTCACAGATTTACTTTGCAAAAACTGTTCATATCGGTGCTTCATCCAATCCCCTAACAAGTTTTTTTGTATAGAGTAAGAGTGTTTTGGGATGTGTTTTGTCCGTTCTGCGCCGTAAACACTATCTATCATAAATGATCTCCTGTCTCGCTTTACCAACATTCCTCTAACATCCCCCACTTTTATAATTTTTCTTTTTTTTTTTTGGGTGAAACAATCTTGTCTAATACCCGTGAAAAGGAAGATCGGAAAAATGACTTTTTTAATTGCTCCGTTTGCATGTTGCACCATCTGTGGAGCTTTCACCGTTTCCTCAATTAGATTCTTAGATCAACGAGATTGAAGTTTCTCTGCTCCGCCAGTGTTTGCTCAGATGGAATCGGCTGAAAAGGCTCCGGTTTTCACGGGTTATAATTACAGTAACAGTGCGTCTCTCCCCAAAGAAGGATATCACTGCCTCTCGCTCAGTAGATTTCCCTCTAATTATTGTTATTCCTCATGTGGAAATAGTAGTTTTCACCCCCTACTGTATCTGTTACTGCACTGTGAAGAGCTGTAAATTTGGCACAACACTTCAGAGTCTTCCCACAGAGTGTCCATAATTTTGGATTTACGGAAACAATATAAGCTGCTTATTTTTGATGAGGCGTGTTTGTCTCGCGCAGGAAGAGAGGAACAGAGACACACAGCTTAGACTCTAGTGTGCACAAGGTTTAGAGTGTATCCACCCACACAACTTGGCCCTTTTTCATTTGGTTTATTTTGTCTGTTAAACAGTGTGATCATATCAAAGAAATTGGATGTCGTCCCACAGTCAAACTCACAAACAGCTTTTCCAAAAGTGCTAGTGTTCTTTCATGGATCCACTAACAGGGCTCTCAAGAGCGCTTGAAAATGCTGTTGAAGGTTTGAAAAGTCTTTCAATTTGAGATGGGAAATTTCTTGACCATAGCAGGAGATACTTTAAATCAGAAAAAAAAGTGTTTTGTTAGCCATACAAGCAATATACATTATTTTATCACGTTTCAAGAATGGAACTTGAATCCCTTTCCTTCTCAGCCCCACTCAGTTCCATTTACTGTGACAAAACAATGTAATGTGTCAAATTATAGGGATCAAAAACTCAAAAACTTTAAACTTTTTCTAATTAAAGCATTGAACATAATCTCGCTGCAGTTTTTGTGGTTGGGATAGTTTGTATGTTAAGTTTTATTGGGAGAATCTAATGCCCCACAGTTGTTGCTGAATGTGTAATCTGTTTAAATATGTCAGTTTAATGCCATCCCTGTTTAAGGAGCATCTGTTAGTGAACGTTCAGATTAAAACCCCATTCCTCACACCTTTCCTTTCTAGAGCTATGAGCACCTTCCGTAGCCCTCAAGAGACATATTATTGTCAATCAATACTTCATAATTTTAAAAAGGCATGATTCATGTTCATCCTCGGTGTCTTAAGCCTCAATAAGAAAAAGTATTTCTTCTCCAGGAGTACTCAGCATACTCTCTGGGCAGTTTTAGCAACAGAAAGCAAAGGTAACAGCCCCATTCACTGGGTTTTATAGAGCTTTGAATATATATTTGTCCAAGAAAAACAAGATGGGGAATGATACATTATTGACAACATCCGATTGATGTTTTTCATTTAGTCCCTGTGTACTACAAAGGCAACCATTATCATTTTGAATGCTTTACAAAATCCCAACAATTTGCATTTAATAATGAATAAGAAATGTGAAATTGCTGTAGTCAAAGAATTAAAGAACAACAAACGAAGTACAGTCTGAAAGCTGTTTTGTTACAAGCTGAAGATGATAGCGGGTCTAAATCCATCATGATTATGGATCAAAGTTGCAAAGCCTGAAATTAGATTTTGATTTCTTACGTGGCGAGATGACAGCGTCCTAAAACTCTTTCCCAGTTAATGAGCTACTTCTGAGCCAGTGGACTTTGCTGTAATTGTGATTTTAAATGAAGTAAATACATAAGTGTCCTGTGCTTTAGGCACAAATAAACTGGATATCAGTGGATGCTAGAGCTTGTTTATAGCACCTAACTTTTTAAATTATACATGAAAGATTTCTAAATTTACCTCATTTACAAATTGCACCGAACTAGTTTATTCATCTAAAATAGTGTTACATTGGGTTTCCACAACCAGCCGACAGCTTGCAGGCTTCATTTTACTGCTGTGCGAAAACATCCTCCCAACTTGTTTTTCTTTTTAGGCAATTTTTCAGTGCTGTATACATTATACAGCAGAGGGTATGATTCTGCAGCCGCACTACCCACAACACATACATTATTCTGTACCGTGACAGCACAAACATGGAAGACTCACTGCTCATTCACTTCCATTGCGTGAGTTCATTGCCACGTCTGCCTACCCACTCCATCTGCAGTCTCTTATGCCCTCACGCTCTCTCACAAACAGCCCCGTTAGCATTTGGGGCCTGCACATACATCTACTACCTGCAGCAATTTGAAACATGCAGTCTGCGTATTGTTGCTGGCAAATGTAAGCTCAAAACTTTGTATACAGCATGACCATCACCACAAATGAATTTCTCAAAACAGCACAAACACAACCAGCTACAAAAGAGACTTTTAGATCCATTTATTTATTATTATTACATCACATTTATATAGCTCTTTTCAGGGTCCGCAAAGACGCTTTAAATATCCATTATTCATTTCACTACAGTCCCACTGGTGGTGGTAAGGAACATCTGTAGCCACAGCTGCCCTGGGGCAGACTGACAGAGACGTGGCAGCCATTCTGCGCCTACAAACTCTCCGACCATCACCAAATATATTCACTGAACATTCTTTGATTAGATATATATATATATATATATATATATATATAATAGATAGAAGATATATAAAATAGACACACAAGGAGGATGGGCTGTTTTAATCTAAGATGGTTTTGGTTAAGCTTGTCAATTAAAATTAAGCTAAAGAACTTTTTGTGGATGAAAAACACATACTGCTATCTTTTTATATAGTTTAACATTGGTATATTGCAACTTGAAATAGCTTTGTAGGTGTGCTTTATGTCCTTATCTGTGTATTAGGACTGTTTAGTCAATGGAAATTATTGTCATTTAATACTTAAGCAATTACCTCTTCTTAAAAAATAGACCGTGGATTAACGCTCCACACTACCTGTGGAGGGATTAAACAAAGACAACTGAAACTTCTCAAATGTGTTGAAAATAGATGATTGGAAAATATGGGTTTTCTCTTTTGCTCATTATTTCAATTGTCTCCTTGTTTGTGAGAGGTGAACTTTTGTCAACTGGCTCCATTACCAGTCGGCACACATCCCAGTCATGCTTAAGCACTGGTGCGACGTTTCACTGCTATGACTCTGGCATTACGGCAGCCAGTCAGTTTCCTCAGACAGTAGCAGAAGCATATAGCATGGAGCAGTGCAAACGCAAAGTGCGGCAGCTAACGAGATGAGCCACGCTGCTGGGAAATACATACAGATGATCCGTCTCCGTAGGATTTGAGTCGGGGGCTGTGAATTGAGAGCTCCAGTATGGATTAGTGAGGCTGGGAGTTGCTTACGCTCTTCAGGAGAACACAGTGCATTGCCACACCGGATTACACAGCTGGGGAAAAGGTTACACACTTTTCCAGAGAGAGAGGAACGTAAAGAACAAGCTTGCAGCAGCAGGCATAATTAGACAAGTCTGACTTTCCTCTTTCAGACGATACACTCCAAACAGGTGTTTTTGTGTCAACTCAGAGGAAACATTTACAAGAGCAGTGTTAGCTGAGTGTTAACTGTGGCTAGCTTAAAGTCTTATACAAAAGTAGGCATCATCTTCATAAAGCATGCCACTTATTGACCTCCTTAAATAATTAAATATTCCTCCTCACATTGATAAGTTAATTTTTTTTTTTTTTTTTTACTGTTTATTTTGCCCCAATGCTTTTTTTATTGCTTATCAGAGACTAGAGCCCATCCCAGCTGCTTTGGGCATGAGGTGGAGTACAACCACAGCAATTGCTAGTCGCAGGGCTAACACTTGGAGACACTGAAAACTCTTCTCACTCACTTTCAGTCATGAACATTTTAGAGTCTCGCTTATCAATGGCTTTTTAGCAGAATAGCATTATTTAAATTTCTTTCAAGCTTCTTCTCCCAAGTCCCAACGATCCCTAAATACTGTAAATATACAACTATAATAACCAAAAGACTTTTCACTCAACACAGTTGCCATGTTTAACAGTTTTAACCAATCAATAAACAACACAGAGCTGATGTTTGCTGTGTATGTACTTAATTTGTAATTCAGATTTTTTTGTTGACTAATGTTACATGATTAATTGATTTTGTTTCAAATGGGGAAATATTTAGGCACTTTTAAATTAGGTTTATTGACATTGTTCCTGTAAATTACAGCTGGCTCACTACAAACAGCATAACCATTAGTTTTCAAGACATAGTTTCAAAGCTACTGTGCTGCTCCACCATTACTGGAGTTACCATTATATCCTGGAGCAGCTAACTTTCTGACCCTTATGCTTCCTAAACGTTGACTTTATATTGAAATTCCGAAGCTTGACTCTCATAACCTTAGATATGCTTTAATAAAGCGTGTGATGTCACAGTGTGTTAGTCCACTCCACTTTACTGCTGGGAGTATAGTTTTTGAACCTGTCATGTTTGCTCCTGTAAACAAAGCCTCACTGCTCTGTGCTTTTCATGTTTTCAGTCGCCGCCTCAGTCAAAATTTAACCCCTGTGCATTTATTGTAATTTGTTAATTACTATGTCTTGCTTTCTTGCTTTTAATTAGTGTTGAGGAAAAAGTTAATCACACTGACCTGTTGCTTAACACTCAATGTAATTTGGATTGTTAGCTGATAATATACCACAGACAGCTGTTCAATTACGCTCCGTAATGAACATGGATATCGTAGTGTGATCATACCTGACATACATGCTGCCCAGGCCGACTCAATGCAGCACTTGAAGCACAGTCATAAATGCAGTCATCAGTGTTTTAATCAAGCTCTGATCAGGTTTCCTTTATTATGGCAATAGAAGGATTTTTTTTATTGCTTTGTCTGTTACAGTCCGAAAATAGCAATGGAAAAGTAAAATAATTTTCTCAGAGGTTTCAGACTAAAAGTAATAAAAACAAGATGATCTAATAAAATATATCTTCTTTGCTGAGTCCTACACTGCTCAACTTTAGTTTCATTTCTCTTTCATTAGCCTCTTCTCTCATTTTAACTTAATATAATATTAAAAAAAACACCTCAGAATGATTATATATCCCCCAACGGACAGGTTTTCATTGAGAAACATAATTCTACTCAGTGACTGAAATGATTTTAGAAATAACACCGATCAAAGATGCTCTTCTGACGTCTACAATTAGTTGGGATTAAACATTCAACAGGCTGAGATCTGCGTGCAGTGTTGACTGAATGAGTTTAGACTGGACAATGATCAAAGAGACTGACCTCTGACATCTATACATTAAGTAGATCTGGGCTAAGCCATTCTGACGTCAATGTAAAAGAAGACACACAAAAAACCAAGCAAACCAGTGAGAGACATTTTATTTATTTTGTATTTTTTATTTAAATTTTGGATAGATTTTTGCATGCTGGTTTGATGGATTTCAAAGTGTCTTGAATTGATCATAACTAGAATATTGTACCTTTAAAAGACTATTATGTTCTACATAGACTTAAAAATATATCTGAACCAAGCAATATAAAAGCTATTACACGTATATTTTTAGGGTTATATTTGAAGGTCAGAAAAGAAGTCTCTCTCTTTTTTCCACAGAGGATCTATTGTACATGGTTGGTAGAAAACCTGTGCATATACATAAACTAGAATAAATTATGTATATTGGGCCAATTGCAACTATAGACATTATGGCATTGGTTTTATATAGTGCTTTTCCACCTAGTAGGCACTCAAAGCGCTTTTACATTAAGCTTCCATTCACCAGTGTTACAGCTGGAACACCACTGGAGGCAAGGTGGGTTAAGTCTCTTGCCCAAGGACACAACGACAGTATGAACTGTGAGGAGAGCAGGAATCAAACCGCCAACCTTTCGGTTAAAGGATGACCGCTCTACCACTGAGCCACTGCGCCCCACTGCGACATTAGCATGACAATGCTACACATGAAAAACTTAGACCCCCAAAAGAACAACACAGAAAGCATGGACTAGCTGTCATTCACTATATATCTACAAACTAAACTGGAAAGTAAGGGTAATGACGAGTAGTGAAACCATTGATCCTCATTGAAATGCTTCATCTCCCAGTCCAGACAGTAGCTCAAACATTAACTCTTACATAAGCTCTTTTTGGACTTCTGTGCAACTACACCCAGCCATAAACTCTGAATAACCTCCACCAAATTCCCCTCTGTGGTCCATCCTCAGGCTCCTACCCCGGCTGCAGCTGAATGCGGCGGGCCTGATAAGGTATTAACATTCCCAGCCTGTGGAGCGGGATCAGTCTCCTCTATTGTAATTACTGCAGTCCACATCTACAGCAGGTAGATATTAGATGGAACAGAGTCAACATGCGGGCCATTTTAATGCAGGTATCGCTGGGATCACAGGGAAACGGGACGTGAATGCAGAATGAGCAACACGGCTCGGCGGCGGATTAAACATTAGCAACGAAGCAGCAGAGCACAGGCGGTAATGAAAACGATAGTGATTGTGGAAGCATGTAAATAACATTGTGCTAATGGGTATGCAACCTGGTCTCCCAAAACAAATGTTTCAATGGAACCCTGTTTAGACCTTGAATTACGTTTTTTTTTCTTTTTTCATTATGCCATTATTTGACCACAAGTGGACTGCTTTGTTAAAATCACACCATGGCATTTGCATGAATCTACTGTTTCTGCAAGGGATTCCAACTCATCTGCGCTGCTCTGAATGCAAATCAACACTTATTCCTGGCAAAAATGTTGCTTTCCTCTATTGACTTGACAGTATCAAAGCTGCCTGAGAGCACAAGGTTTGGTTTACTTTCCAAATATGTAATTAGTAAAAATGTTGTGGTGTAGGTGACACATTTTAACACCTACATTTGATTATGTTTCACTAATAAAATGCCATTTAAGCTATTTGTAGGTTAAACATATGAATACAAATGGTGTTTGGTTGAAGCTAGTTCATTTTGTCAGCACTGTTTTTTTTCAAAAGCCAAAAGACCCAACAGGCCCAAACTAAATAAAATAATAAAATGATAATGATAAATTAAACATACAAGTTAAAGTAAGTATCATGTGCTACTGTGTCTGAATGATGAATAATAAAATGTTGCCAATACCATTTTTCTAGAACGAGTTTAAGTATGTATTAAGTATTAAGTAACTAATATTTATGAATCATACAGATTTCTGAACCATTTTTATGTGTTTTTTCAAGCAACTGGTTTTATTGTGCGTCTTGGGCATTAATTACAATTAGGGTTAGAGTTACAGTAAAATATATCCAAACAGAGGTGAAAAAAGAAAAGAGGGAACATCAACACAATAATATTCTTTTGTAATCATTTGCACCTTAGTATCAATTATATCATGACTGAGCCACAGGGTTTGGTGCAAGGCTGTATCTTCTTCAGGCTTCTTTGTCTGTCCTTATGCACCAGAAATAGATATGCAAGGTATTCTTCTTCATATCAGCATATAGTAAATTATTATCCCCTATTCCATCAATATTCTATGCAACTGGGTTTGCAGAAATATATAGGTCTAGCTGAATCAATTTTATTCTTATTTATATCAAAACCCTTCAGTCTTAGGTCAAGGTTTGCCCTGGAGTGAGTACGTCGGCTCTACTTCCTGTTGACAAGGTCTCTCTTGTGACAGAGCTTGTGATCCATGTGGTTTGAGCTTTGGCAGCTCGCTGATGTGTGTGCACCATACATTCACTTTTGGGGAGTGAAAGGGGGTCACAACATGTTCAATAATTCATCCCTAAGGTCTGCAGTACAAGGTGTTAGAGACTGGCTCGCTATAAGCCTCCTCTTGAATGGAAAGAGAAGGGCAGACAGTGAGTTCTGGCCGAGCCGCCGGACAGAGCCTCTTCATAATTCATGAGAGTTTGATGAAGAACTAAAAGCTTTGCCTTACTCAGACAAAAAGCAGGTGACAGAGAGGAAGACAAAAGGGCAGAAGTCTTGGTGGCAGCTGAAAGAGAGTCAGGCAGCAGAGAAACAGAAAACGTGCAAAAAACCCATGGAGCTTTAAATAAATAAAGAATAACTAAAAGACAGAGAGTGAGGTAATATTTTTTGCTTTATCACCAACTTTATCTAAACTGATTGTAAATTATATAAAAAATATTTAGACTTGAGTTTTTGTTTATGTTGCATGTGTTTTAATAGATTAATTACAATATTAAGCCTCTAGAGTTACTCCAAATAGCTGTATGTTCAATCCTCATCGGATTTTTCTTCCATTATCAATCTTCACAACAATCTGCTCTTGAGGAAATCCTATGTGACTTCTGACAGTGCACCCTTCCCCCCTAAATCTATCAACATTAGCCATATTTTTATCCAAATCTAAACAAAAAGGACATGTGCCTCAAAAGAAAAATATGCTTATTTTGCTTTAAGTCTTGAAAATAAGAGCCAAAACAATAGTGCAGTTACATTTTTGAGAATGTTTTTACATGTTAGCTTTGCACTTTTTTACAGAATGTAAATGTACTCTTTTCTGTGTCTAGTTAAATACAGAGCATATCAACAGACCATTGAATTTACTCTAACTTCTCTGTTCATGAGCCAGTTTTGCCTCAACACAAAACACATTTTCACAAGTTGGAGGTTTTCTGAAGGACAAGCCCACCTCATAAAGATCTCTGCTCCAACTGAATTTAAATGGGATGATTACTGTGGCTGACAGCTAGAGAGATAGCTCTCAACTCTACACCAAAATAATCAAAATCATTTTTTGCCTGTGCTCTGTCCCCATCAGAGATGTGGTTTTTCTGTGCCTCAGTGTTGTCTCTGGCACAGCTTCAATGGCAGCAACCGATCATTAGAGTTTTTTTCTTCCTGGCAGCATTTGGTTTGAGGGTCTGGCTTTTCCTCGGAAAAGCCCGGAACAGGGAGCGCAATCCCAGTGGAAGTCGAGCAGAGGGGGCAGCTCGGGCCACGCTCCATGTGCAATGATTGGTACATTGTTTGAAGGAGGCGGCTGGCTGGCAGTTTGACGGAGAGGAGGCATTGAATGAGGGCGATAGCAAGGGGAGAAGGTGAGGGACGAGGCTGCTGCTTTTTCAGATTAAACCCTCCTTTTACTACTTTGAGTTTGGAGGACAGTCAATGGGATGTGGGTGATTACTGCAGGGTTGGTGCTGGTCAAGGAGACTGAGAATAGACCATTTATTTTATATTTATGAATATAATCTAATATTCTGTAATTTTCCAAAGATATAATCCCTCTTTTTGTGACAACTTATGGATATGATAAAAATGCATGCTTTGATTATTAGTTAAAATGGTCAGGAGCAGTTAATTCTACAATTAAAATGATAGACTAAATGGGAATAAAATTATGCTACAAAGGAAGTATGTCTCCTTCCAGGCTGAAAACATAAAATAAAATATGCATGAAGTTTGGCCACAATCCTTTGCACTATGAAACAGCCTCTGCTCCCTCTGTGCTTTCAGATAAATGTAATGTTAAAATCTGTTAAAACTTTATTTATACCTGTGGCATACTATAATTTTCAATTAGTCTTAGTCAAATTTATCAACGTCTCCTGGGCTCATACAGTTGTCAGTTGTACGTAGTTTATGTAAAATGTGAAAAACAGTGAGCAGTATACTTTTTATTCTGAAGGTTTTTACTAGTTCAGGTCTAAGAGGGCCATTGTTTGTAGTCTTATGTAATAACATTGTACGTAAAAGGGCCATTGAGGTGCAGCTCCTCTTTTGGGGTTTAAACATTGAGAACAAAATACCTAATATTTCAGAACTCAAAAAAAACATAAGCAGTGATGCAATAAGTCAGGCGGTAAACCAGTCAGTCGTGTTGATTTATCTTGGCATATAAAAGGGAAACTATGCTCATCACGCGCCCCTTAAATTGAAGCCATACATCTACAGCTGTTGGATGTGGGAAGAAAACCAAGATCATGACTGGATCTCAATAATATTTCAAGACTTTGCTCATGAGACCTACTTCAAAAGCTGAGAAAAGTTACACTGACGTCAGAATTTGTGAATGGAGGTCAGGTGTAACTCTCTTTTCTGTTGCTCTGTCCTACTTTTTTTTTTCTTTTCACGTCACTCATCATATCACACAGATATACACAAGTTATTTTTTCATTCTCTTTGTTGACTTACTAATGTCTCACCCACGTCTCATCTGTTTTTACTGTGCAATTTGCCATTTTTTTGTTCGTACCGATCCCCTATCCGTCTCAGGGGCTTAATAAAGGTAAACTCTTTGAACTGTCACTCTGACACCTGACTAAGTCTGAGTCGTGACAGTGGTGCAAATGTGCTCAAAGGCTGGAAAGACAAAGTCAAGCAGGACAAAATGGAAGAGGTTTTTTCTTAGAGGACACAGGGACAAGACAAAAACTTTTACTTTTGTTAAAATAATCTTATCCCGATGGATGACATTTATTTATTTATTTTGTAACTAGCTCACGGATTTTACTGAGAACTGATTTTCCCTATAGGCCAATGTTTAAAGAGATTGGACAGCTCCAATTTGACAATTACCTACAACAAAACTCTGTCAATATCCAAAACATTGGGTTTGCTGCCAAACAATTATCTATAGCAAACTTAGCAGTAGTTCTCCACTGGCACTAAAGCCTTTGGTTCTATGTTAACATCTGGTTTGCCATTCACCAGTGTCACTGTTGTGCACACTTAATCAGAACCAATATTCGACTGATAAGCTTTTATAAAGGCAAAAGGTATTCTGGTGGACATAAAACTAAAACTAGCTTCCTGGCTAAAAGAGGGGGGTATGGAGTTTAAGCAATAAAAGAGGATGTACGTTACTGGGTTTGAATATAACAGTGCTTGGTAAAGTTTAGAAAATAAAAATGTGACCAAAAAAACCAAAACATGACATTATTTTATAAATAAAATCCTCAAGATCATAATATCATTATAATTTCCATAAAGTGGTGGCTCAAATAGAATGCTACAGGGCACCTAGATCATCAGGAGGATGTGATGCTTGATTGGTGTTGTATTATTATTATTATTTTATTTTATTTTTTTAATAAAAAAAAAGAATTAAAAAAAAGAATTCAACACCCTCATTAACTATACATCATCGACCAAAAGAATTTAGGCTGAAGTCAAAGACTTATTATGCCTAACCCTTTTCACATTTAAATTAAAGAGATATACATCGCAACAAAACAGCAAAACAGTTCCATTCACCAAGCAGAAGAGAAAAACAGTGAAAACAAAACAGATACTATTATATTTACATTACTTTACAATCCATTATTAACATTCTTTACTACAGCTACAATCCCAATTTACATCCTAGAATACAGTCCATTCCAAAGTATGACACCATTTCTGCGAACACAACGTGTCTTTAGTGTAGTTTGAACACACTATTATAGACTGGTGAAGTAGAAAAGAAAGAAACTTAAACAGCCCAGCCTTTTTCAAGGACGTGCATCATTTAGACATTCTATGTAAATAAATGGTGGCCATCTTTGATTGTGGCAGCTGTTCATATCTGGGTGCGTTGTTTAGCATCTGCTCAGCTGCATTAGCTTTTTATAGGCCAATATGAAGATGACATTGCTGTGTGACATGGGGAGCTCTTATTTGCTCATTCTTTGGGACATGTACTGTCACATCCCATTACAGGGCAGCAGCTTTGGAAATAGACCGGGGCCCGACACTCTGCGATGAATTTAGATGTAGTAATCTTGTCTGGGATAAGCTTTAATAGATTACATTTTATGGTGATGTGGCCTGTCCCCTGTCGCTCAATGTGCACTTATCCTCGGGGCGTTACACATGTATGGCCTCGCACACAAACGCACAGTCGGAAACAAACACAATTGCTACCCACTCTCATTAAGACTCCCTCACTGTCTATTCCCTTGAACCCACCTGTCGCTTCATCACAATATTACGTTTGGATTTCCTTCCCCACCTGTGCCTCCTCTCTGATGAGATTTCTCTGTGAGTGGTGTGTCTGTTTGCCTTGACATTAAGGACTCTGATGGCTAATGCTAACGCTACCATAATGGCACAGATTGAATACGCCGGTGCCCTTGTCTCTCCTCTCTGTTTTTATCACGAAGGGCCCCGAAGCGTAAGGATTGTTAGCAGCTAATAGTTGCAAAGCAACAAAAACCTCAAATTAAATTTAGCACCGGGGATTTAATGGTTCAATAAAAACAGTTTTACCCACCGCTGCCCTCCTGCCCACCACCCGCTCCCTGTCTCCAGTTCAGTGGGCTCTATCCAACTCCTAGCATCTGTGAAAGTGTACTCCAATAACACTCCTGATGCAGACTTGGCTTTTTTATGGCCCGCTCATGTCCACAGTCCAGATAGCTTTTCAATTAAGACAATTGGTTCCAGATGATGCAGCTTTAACTCCTAGGAGCATTGATTTTCAGCTCCACTCATCCCTACCTGCAGCCTGTGTCCTGAGTCTTCTCTTATTTAGCTCCATATCAAATTCCCATCCCTATCCCCATCAGCCAATATCTGTGCTCTGAATCAGTTGATTCAAACCATGTTCAGCTGGCCTTATGTTTAAACTGCTTCAGTGTAAAGGCTTGACCTTTATGAAAATACTTAAATTTATCCGTCACTCAATTGAGTTTCATCATCTTCTGGTTCAATGTAGTGTGAACCCCCTAGCAATTGTAAATAAAATGAAGACAAACATGCTTCAATAGGTTTCCTAACTGATAAGACTTGATGCCAAAATACATTGGAGAAATCTGTTTGTTGGGTCCATTAAGACCTTGCTGTAGCTAATAAATTATTTTAAATTAAATTGAGAGTGCCTTTCCTTCCCAAAGAACATCTATTTTTTTTCTCCTGGAAGCCTTCTTGCACTTGATGTTATATCAGTGTTTGTTATTGATATGTTAAGAGCCACTGTTGGTGGCACAGTGTCAGGTTAACCCTTTTATCTCACAACAAGAAGGTTTGAACGATAACATGTCATGAATGGACATTACCCATTGGCTGTGTATGTGTCCTACCGTCTACAGCCACTGTGGTCATTTTTAATCTTGAGCCCTTACTCCCTTTAAAGTCTAAACCATTTTCAGGTGAGTTTGTATTTTAAAACCACAAAGAAAGACATTCTGATTACGTAGTTTATCAGAGATATGTTGATAATGTATGATAATTAGTGTGTCTCTTAAAATCATACCATTTGAACATATCCTTGTTTTACCTGATTATACAGTATATGGGCCTGTTGTTATTGCTGTTACCTTAAAAATACCACATCAAATTGAGTTTGAAGTCAAAAATTAACATCTTTAGTCATTAACATTTTTTTTTTTGTAAAAAGATGTTTGGTTTTCTGTAGAACTTCATTAATGCTACTTCCAACCAAGGCTTGTCTATTTTATTTACATACTGTAGCTCTTGCACAAAATACATATCTTTGTCGGAAGTTTATAGAAGCATTTCACAAATAAAGTGACTGGGTGTACAGGCTTTAAGGCATTATACCAAAACATGATCAATGTCTTTGTGATCATTGTGTCTCCTTGTGTGTAAACTATTCTAACTGGGCCCCACTCTTGGAGGTCAAACATACTGAATAAAAGATAATCTACTTATGCTTTGTTAAATGCTTGGCTTTAAAGTATTTGTTTTTCTTTAGGGGAAAATCCAACAGTGTCGTATGCAGCAAGTTCATTATTTATTCATTAAAAGTTGTTATCTGATTATCTCTATAAATCAGCAGCGTACTTTTGTGTAAACAGAGTGAGAGGATGAAGGAGACATGCACCTGAACTTATTTTCACACTCAAGGGTATATACCACAGAGACACCCCCCTCCCTTTTATCACTAGATGTTGTAGTGAGTGTTACCTTGCCTGGATAATGTGTTCATATCTACTTTATTCTAAATGTGTAAGAGCTAACTAAAATGCTCCTAACATTTCCTTAAGCAATGTTCACACTGGCCTCAAATCTGATTATTTCATTATTATTTTCATTAAATCTGATTTATAACATTGTCAACAAAGTCTAGAAAAAAACCTAAATCATTTCAAGGTTATCCCACATTACGATCAAAACCGAGTAAGTAGATAACTTGTGTTCATACAGCACCGATTTACGACAAAAGCAGCTGAAACTCTTGGGGCAAGCACTCGGTAACAATCAAGAGGGGTAAAAATGGTAGTAATATAAAAATGTCTGCAGACCACAGATCAAGGAGAGTGTTGAGAGTGTGAAGGGCAGCTGGGGTTAGTGACAAATTAAAGCCAAAGAGTGAGGTCAGAGGTAACGGTCGTCTGCAGGGCATTGTTTTTAATTGTTGTCTTAGAACCAAAGTCTTTTTTTTATCTACTTTAAAATAAGACCTATGGCAGTTGCTTAGCTTCTTGCCAGTGAGGTCCATGTTGTCTAGGAATATTAATCACTAATTAAGTATTCATAATGTGAGCAGTGTGGACACGGCCTGTGGAAACCAGGGACGCTAAACAAAACAAGAGAGTGCCAAACACGAAGCCAAGCCTTACTCTGAGCTCATGAATAATGTAGCAGAGAAAAACACTACATTCCACTTGTACAACTTTGTTAAACAGGCTATTAAAATAATCTGATACAGCCATGCAACACAATGTAAGGTGAAGCATTGTAATATAGTGCTAATTGTGACAGAGCTGAGGGCTTTTTTGTCTTAGTGAGCCCTCTTTGCAGACTTTTACTTTACCCTGCCTTGAACAACTGTCCTCCAAAAAGTATCTTTGTTCTATATTTATCCTAATGCCCTCATTTCTATTCTGTACGGGCCTTCTCATAGATTTCTTTATTCACTACTTATCTGAAAGGGATTTTTTAAGGCTGCTCTCCTCCTCCTGCACCAGTTACTTTAACATCCCAAGGTGGTGCAGTAGGGCGCATGTTACCCTTGTTTATTTAGGGTCAATTAATGCATTAGCTCATTAAAAGGGGTCAAATTCAGAGTAAGGCTTTGTTTTCATTTTGCCAAGAGTTGTTGTAGTGAAGTCATGACTGAGACAGGACTGTGCCAAGATCAAGAGTGTTGCATGATACATTAGACAAAATAAGGAGAAGACGGGGTTAAGATTTAATTTGAAACAGCCTTGACATGTTCAATATGGTATACTCAAACTCAACTGGATAATAGACAAATAGATCTACCAATTCAATATTTCAGAAAATCCAATATTTTGTACATTTTGTACAGTATTTTGTCTTAGTAATGTTTTTATATTACAAAAATAACATGCACAAGGCATTTCACTGATAAAATTCCCACAACTTGAGATTAATTTTCTTAATATATATACCCATGCTCTATATCAAGAAACTTCTATACAATATACAACACTAGTCTTCAGCCTTCTGCTTGTTTTCTCTTTTATGGTGAAAATAGAAGAGAGCTTAAACAGACCAGCATGAGATACATCTGCTAAAACAGATACAGACATTGATACAGACATGTACATATAGAGTAAATATGCATAGATGAATACTATAAAGAACAAGAAATAATAACTCTATTCATTATAACCCTGTTATACAGGTCAACTTGGATTTTTAACTCTATCTTCTGGGAAAGAAAATAAATTAATTAATACCAACCAAGACCATAATTAATTGAATTGTTAACATTATTATTGCTATTCAATTGAAAACATGTTGAGGTGGATAACTAGTTACGCAAGTACATTTGGTTTCAAGAAGATCCCAATTTCTGATTTTGTTTTACTTTTATTTGAATAAAAGGTGTTTTAGAGAACAGTATAATATTAGTAGAGCTATTGACCACTCTTCTAATATGAATCATTTCAATAACCCCCATCAACCACTGGCAAAAGAGCCATGAGTCAGTTGTTAGTAATGACTAACACTTGCTCTTTTGTGGTCTGTCTAACACTTCAGACACATTTCTGACAACTGTTTGCAAATGTTTGAAAACAAAGGCAGAGTTTTAGAAGTCGGATGTTGACAGTTGTCAAATGAGAACAATTCTTTTTTGTTTATTTTGTGTCAGAATTAATTTGATGTCAGAAGTGTAAACACATTTTTTTTTGTGTAATTCAATTAACGTTATCTTTTAGAGACAACACACTTGTTTTGTACAAAATAACAGACTTTATATAATCACCACTGAAGAACCACACAGTTGATAATGTACAAAAATATGTCATAGATAAACACATTACCGTCTTACACTACAATGCTTGTATTATTGATCTACAAATAAATCTAATGTGCACTTTACTTTTGCTGTAAACCATTTAATATCTCTAATCATTCTGAAATCACGTACACATAACATATAACACAAAAACTATTACTGATTTACGAGTGACTGTTGCTCTAAACTCTAAGACATCAGTAAAGCCCTACAGCACCTAAATGTAAATGTATTGTGTAAATACAGTAGAAATGCAGTTACTTATATCTACTTAGAGGCTGACAGCTGCTCCAGATAAACTCGAGTGTGTCTGAGTCTGGCCCCTGGAGTGTGCTAGCAGTTTCAGAAGTATGTTTAGTTGTAAATGAGGAGGCAGACATGCTACATGGCTGGCCCGGAGGAAGGAGATGGATGGCAGTGCACGTTAGGTTAAGTCTTGTAGCTATAGACCCAGAATGGTGGTCCCATGGGGAGCTAACAAAGGTTGACGGTGTTTGGGAGTGCAGTAGTCAGTTGTCTTTCTCTCTCTTTTTCTGTCTATTTTGGCCTGGGACTTTGGACTGAGAGCTGTCTATAGAAGGTCATGGAGATAACTGGGAAATGTCGTTTGACTGAGGAGATAGAGAACCGCAGCATTTACTTCTACGTCAATAAAATTGGCTTTTAAATATCTGTTGTCGTTGCAAAGGGGAGCTGGGGACACCTGCCAATTGGGCCATGATGCATTGTTAAACAATTACAGTCTTATAAATCTCTTTTCTTTTCTCTCTTAGTATCTAGTATAAATCATTTTGATGGTTAGAAACGGTGATTTCATAAACAGAGAACGCCGAATACCACACTGTAAAAGTGGTTAAACTTTTCTGCCATCAATTTAGTTATGTAGAGACATACACTCACAGACAACCACTTACACTCACAATCAATCCATGTGGGTAATTTAAGGTCACCAATGCACTTCTACAAACTGCATCTCTTTTTGATAATCTGTAAGTGAGAAAACCTCTCTCAAATATGTTAAATTGTAAAACAAAACCTTTCTGTGTAATGATCCCTGTATCCACATTGCCATTACACTAAACTTAGACCAGGACGTAATTCTGGACACTTTCATATTTATGTTCTAAGTCTTACAGTCTAAACATAAATAGACATATAATTATGCAAATCACAACTTCTTTTGGAAACTGTGAGAATAAAACCTGCATTTTCATATGGGTGCAGCACTTATACAGGTTTTGAAAATACAAAGGTCAAAGAGCTGTCAGAGTGGAATTAAATTGAATCTGTCAGTAGCATTATAATTGTGTGCTTGAATGTTTGACCTGACGGGACAAAACACAGGTGACACAGGAGATCCACGGTGTGCACACAGGAAGCAGACACTCACATGTGAGTGTATCTGGAGATAGTCTCACACTGATTTAATTTTGCACACTGCCACTGTGCCCCACTCTCAACCTAATCCGGGATTGAGGCAAGGAGGTACCTGAGGTGCTTTAGCTGAGTGAAAATTGCATTTACAGTGACACGGCAAAGACAGGTCTGTCCCTGGAGTGGAACTAAAATCAGAGCAGAGCTGGCTGCTGTCAACCATCCATTCTCATACACTTGTCCCAGAGGCGACTACTCTACACTTCTGAGTGTTTGAGAGATATGTGTCAGTGCTATTGTCCCAGTAGCAGAGGTGGCTAGTAACTATTTACATTTATTCAGCTACATTTACTCTTTGCTATTACTTTTACTCACTTGATACTATTTTAGAAAAACAGCGCTTTTTATCTAGTGTTACCTTTTGAAAAAAAAAAACATATTCAATTTTAAACAAGTTGTATTTACACTTAGCACTTTCACTACATCAGCATTATATGGATCCTAAATGCAAGAAATAAAGAATTGCTGCAGACAAGGTTTGGGGATGGGTTCAAGTGTGAACAGATCAAAAATTGAGAGGCACATTTTTCACTGTCTTGTAGTATTATTGATTGTGCCCTGTTCACCAAAGGGAAAACCGAAGTAAAATATGTTAATGATGTGATGGGTTTGGACCTCATAAGTAATGATTTGTTTTTATTTTTATTAAATGTACTATTGTAGTTGTAGCCATAGGTGACTTGTTTAAATAATAAATGTAAGTCTGTTAGGTAACACTTTATTTTACACTGCACTTACAATTAAAACAGACTGTGTAACAAACTAATAATGTGTAACTACATAGTACATATACACCCTAACCCTAATCCTACCCTACCTACAATTATGTATGTACTTTATAGTTGCATGTCATTACAGTTTGTTACACAAGGGAGTGTAGTGTAATTGTATAAAGTCTGTTCAAATATTGATTTATCTTCTACTGCTTATCCCAGTGGGGGTCACGGGGGGCTATGCCAGCTGCTTTGGGCCATTTAGAGTCTCCCATTCCCTTTACATTCATGTCTTTCGAACAGAACAAAATTTCAGCATAAAATGTGTTTGCATTTACATTTACATTTATTCATTTAGCTGACGCTTTTATCCAAAGCGACTTACATTGTTCTAATGTAATTACCAGTGTTACAGCCACTGGAGGCAAGGTGGGTTAAGTGTCTTGCCCAAGGACACACCGACAGTGTGAACTGTGGGGAGAGTGGGAATCGAACCTACCATCTTCCGGTTGAAAGACGACCACTCTACCCACTGAGCTACTGCCCATAACGCCCAAATAGCCACAAGCATATTTTTTTTTTTAATTGTCTGGACCAATGGACTTCTTTGAAATGCATTTATGTTGTTTAAGGCACATCAGAAACTCCAAAGCTTAATATATAATATACATATATGTGACTAACTTATTTTTTTTCATTAAATATTTTATTTATAACTCATATGACGTCAGCAGAACTATAAAGGAACTCACTTGTTTTTTTCAATTCAATCTTTATTTCAGACTCACAAAGTTAAACATGTTACATTTGCTTAGGAAATATAAAATCTTTGAATAATACAAAATGACCAATCCCAGATATAATTATATAATGTGTGACAAATTATCACTCTGATAATCCTCTCACCCCGACTAATTTTGGCAATGAATGCTCACCCAGACATATGCAGGTCTAATTTAGGGACACTGCATTATTCATTGCCAAATGATTACGCTTTTCTGTGATGCATTGTGTCTTTTTGTGCCTTTTAAGATGTTAATCAGGTTGTTTAGTATAATTTTGAGAGACAATGCACAAACAACTTTAAGGAAAAACACGCCAAAGCACGCAATATTACGATCATTGTTAGGATAAACACAGGAGGAACCACTGCTGACATTAACCCCTGTTGTTCATATTCCTGCTTTTGTCACTGCCATGTCAGTGTAAAGAAAAAGCACATCAAAGAACTGTAAAATACAGTTAGAAAAAGTGCAAATAGACTGACCTGCACATTGTTCTAGGGAACCAAAGGTTTGATAAAAGAGGTAGGGATGACCACTAATGGAAATTGATATTATGTCTTAAGGTAGTAATTGTTTAAAATGAATCTGAGGTTAAATCAAGAAGCATATCCTGGTACCCGCCCTAACGTTACACGTGGTCAGTTTATATGTAATGGCAGCTTCATGATAGAGTTGACCTCTTCTGAAGAGACACACTCCCTTCACTATAAATTAACCAATTAGCTCCCGCCCCTAAGATCTGTGAGCCCTAGCAGCAGCCACAGAGGGCACAGACCAGCTCTTTAGTCTGATGGAGGCAGAGGTGGCCCCAGGGTCAAAGGGACAGAGACAAAGCACTAGATAGTGTCTCTCTCAGGACAGAGGGGACAGATACACTGAGCTCGTTCGGCAAAAATCAATCCCATCAGCTCATCCAGTGTTACCACAACCCAATCCCACTTTAGTAATGCTACAGAGAGTCAAGGTGGAGAGGAGCTCTTCATGAAAATGTCATGCTGCGCTGTATGTCTGTGCATAAATTATAGTATTTATTTAATGAGCTGCCTCACATCTGAAGCGCTCTTTCATCGGGACTACCCTTAATAACCATAGACTCCAATTATCTTGCTACATGCCATGTAGCATGTACATGTATTTATATCAGATCACTTTTGCTGGTAGCAATGCGGTTAGCATTTTCTTTATGTGTTATGTGTTTTTTTTTTTTTTTGGCATAATGTCTGGCCTAATGTACATGTGGTTGCATTGGTTTCCTTCAAATGTTGAATTATAACAAATAATCCCGGACATCACACTGACCATTTGGACACATACCTTACAACTCTATTACATATAAACTATGCATTAAAATCCATCATTGAAAGGTCACATATTTATGTAATCAGATGTCAACAGTTTTAGACCAGAAACACTGTATGCTATCAGGTGAGCACATGACATCACTGCACTTATCCACAAGTGGGATTAACACATTTGTGGTGCAAAAAGTAACACAGAGCAGGCTTGAGCTGCAAGGACTGCTGTTATGTTGAAAGGTTTGGGTGAACAAACATAAGCAGAACATCAGAGCACATGAACAAGTAAAAGATTCAAGAACTGATAGAGCAGTAGTCACACAAAAACAATGCACTATGCAATGTTTAGTATATAATCAGTGACAGCACTAACCTGGAGGCAGTACCCAGAAGGTGGTTGTACATGTGTCACGTCAATTATGCTACCTTTCTCTAAAACAGAGACCTTGTGATATTGTTTTCTTTTTTTTGTCTCCTATTGTTAGCTTTTGTTCAACTTTGTGAGCGATCTGTTTGCTTTCTTTCTTCATTTGATTGCCTTTTATGCACAGTAATTTAATTGTCATCATATCCAGGCATATTACATTGTGTTGGTTTTCATTCAACGTAATATGAGACGTAATGACAAATAAGTGTGGCCTTGTTCAGACAATTGAGCGATACAAATAAACAAGCGGTGTGTAATTAGTCGATGTTCATGCTTTAGCTCAGTGTGAAGATTGAAAAATGAAGCCAATAAAAACATACCCCGGCTTTATGCTCCTTAAGCTAAACGGGAAAACTAAATCACTGATTGCATGCTTTAACTTGGAACAAGCACACAAATCAAGCTGCTGGAATCATTCCAAATCTCTTTCTCTTACTTTTATGGAGTTTCTAAGGCCAAGTTTTCGGGTCTACTGTATTTTTAAAAGGAACATTTTCCTCTGGGCTCTTAGGCTATGGCCAAACTTTTCTTTTGGGCCGCAGTAGCTCAGTGGGGGAGGCAGTAGCTCAGTGGGTAGAGCGGCCGTCCTTCGACCAGCGGGTGGGCGGTTCGAGCCGAAACATCCCAAAACATCATAACATCCCGCTCTCCCCCACATACTGTTGTTGTGTCCTTGGGCAAGACACTTAACCTACATTGCCTCCAGTGAGTGTTCTGTAACACTGGTAAATAGTTTAATCTGTGTAAAGCGCTTTGAGTGCCTACTACAGTAGGTGGGAAAGTGCTATATAAAAATAGAGATTATTATTAATTATTTTGTTATTTTTAAATGTCTTTGAAATTTATTTTTTTCTCAGAAAACAGATGCATTTATTTATCCATAAATATATAAACAATAGTAAAAAAAAAAAAAAAAACATGTTGCTAGTGTTTAAGACTACCGAATGAATCAATGATTGAAGCAGGTTCAGGACTGCTTGGTACTTGTCTTGTGATGACAAAAGTCAAGGTCACGTTGAAATCTATTGAATTCACAAACCTGTGTCAAGGACAAAGGTTAGTAGCATGTTAACACAATCACTTGGATGTTGGCTAATATAAGCAGGATGCTTCAGCCCAATCGTTTTTTGGTTGTAATTTTAAGTTAAGAAAAAAAATATACAACCAAAATAAAAATTAAAATTGTTCATTATCAGTCTAACACTTGCTGTGTTTGAGGTGGTTCAAACTGACTCTGGTTGAGTTGATTTGTGAGCACGGTTCACTAAGATAAGTGTGAATGATCCAGACAAACCTCAGAGCGCACCAAACATGCGCACCGAGACCCCTTCAAAACAGAGGTCTCGGAGCGCTTCCAAGTAAACCTTGGTATGGTTTAAGTGTGAAGCTCAAGTCAAACATCACCTTATATTTAGTATTCCCGAGGTCAGAAAAAAAAATTCAATAAGCAATATTGTCCAACTAAATATATTGAGAAGGTCAAATGTGAAGCGCTGATAAGCTAAAATGCATTGGCAACATGTCTTATTAGCATTTGGGCTAACAGCACCATCTAGTGTGTTTCTTAAAAAATGCATGTTTTTCCGTTTTGGGGGCAGTTTAAAATGCCAGCTGTGAACTCTTGGCAGACCGAGGCTTTGCGCTGACAAACCAAACTAAATTAATTGTTTTCTGTTTTAATGCAAGCTAAATGAAGTGGCCTACAAGTGTGAACGCACCCTAAAACAAATCTTTGATGGATGAGGCCTACAGTTAACCCAACCTCTGTCACTGTCCATCTCCACTAAATAGAACGACTAATAAGAGTCACTCTGGCTTACATAGATGACTCTCAGCTAATCGCTTTTTGAGGCTAAATCTTCAAAGTGAGCCCTCTTGTCTGATGCTAATCTGAGCCAAGTAGGGCTTTGGATGGACAAATGTGGGCTGAGGTCACACAAGCTCTGTTTGATCCACATCATGTCCTGTTATTGGTGTAATGTGAATGGAATGACCAAAGATTTTAATCAGCCCTGACATCAAATGCTAAACTGACAGGCAGCGTTTAACACAATGGAATACATTTGAGTTTGACACAGAAGAGGATGTGCATATTTCATCGGAGCAGATCAAATTTAAACAATGCACTAATGGAAAACACTTTAGTAAAATGTTCCTTGACAAAACAGCACAGCACAGTGGTTACCTCACAGCAGAAAAGTCCTGGGTACCCTTCTAGGTAGGGACCTGGAGTTTGCATGTTCTACTTGTGTCTGCTTTGGTTTCCTTTAGGTGCTCTGGTTTTCTCTACTAACAAAAACATGTACTCGTATATAACACATGCAATACATAAAAAAATGTTATGTTTATCAGCAAATTACTTTGGACATTGCGCGCTGGAATTAGTAACACAACAATTGTACCATCAGTACTCATAAATTGACAAATGTTTGAAAGTGCCCTATATTAATTATTTAGTAATTCTCCCATTCACTGTCAGTGAATTGATTTTATACACAAATGCTCTAGTACATGGACATAAAATATCATTGGTAATAGGCTTTTTTTGTCCATTTTGAAGCAGCTAATGATCAACAAAACAGGTTTCTATAAAATCACATTGCTGCAAAATTTAGTTTAAGGATGTAAACCAAAATGTAAATTTGCAAATAATGGCTGGTGTATTGGCCACATATACAGCATTGGAAAAGCATCTAATTTTCAGTTCATGTGTATTTTTTTGAAAGATGCATTTAGGGTAAAATCTTTTTACATCTTTGTTTTTTATTCATCTGGATGGTCACATTTTTATTTTACTGTTAAATGTGCTCGCTTGTATTAGCTCAACTGTGTGGCCCAGACCTGCATTTTTTCTGCTGTTGTGCTAAAAAGGCAGTGGATTGACACCAGCTTATTACCCCTGTTTAACAGATTAGACTGCCAATCTCCAGGGATTTTATTTGCTCTGAGTAAGCTTAGATCATCATTTTTTTTACCATCTTTTCAGGATAATTGCAATTCTCATCATGACCATCACTTTGGTGGCAATAGATGAAAAAATGTTGCCTGAAGGAATGATGACCCCTATGGAGAAATCTTTTTCCCCTTCTTTTTAGTACATGCATGAGTCAATTGGCACTGGTCCCACTGTAGCTAGAGGGAGGCTAAGGTTGACTGTGGATGGGCCCTTCATTGATCTATATGTAGAGGGGGTTGTGGGAGAAATGTGAATAGCAGAGCAAACTGACTATGTCAATGCTTCAACAGATCGATTAGATAAATCCTTTGTCCTACCATTGCTCCTGGTTAGGTGTCTCTGATTCTTTAACATGGGCAAGCTCAGAGACTCTGACCAAATGCCAAACAGAAGCACATACATTACAGCAAATTGAGTGAATAGAAATTGCTTGGTCTTGTGCAAAATGTCGGGTTGGCACTTATAGTATAGGCGTGTTGTATGCAAGACATGTTTGGGAATGACGACTTGAGCCATCAGCATGTTTAAAAGCACATATGTCAGCAATTATAGTCATGCTCAGCCTGAGAATCATGTTCCATGTAATGGTCATGAGCCTTATAAATAAAATGAGAAGCAATTAAAAGTCATGAGTGTGAGTCTTTCTTAGTGAAATGCATGAATGTATTGCAGTGCTTATTTTGTGGGGGAACACGAGGCAATATATTCCCCCATTTCCTAAATCAGGACCGGGACCTATTTGATTAGATTTAGCACCTCTTTTGCATGTTTTTAAACCTGTAGAAATTGCCAATTTTTTTCTCAAAACTGAAGCTATAATGCAGTCTTAATAACAACATATGTTCCTTTACTTTTTCCTTCTCAATGCAGGGGGACTACTTATATATAATATAAATTGTACTCTGTTCATTCTTGGAAGTTTCATTAATGGGTTAATTACTGTATGTCTTTGATAAGGTTTAGTAAGGAGCCTTTTATTCTTGATCCTTGGATGGACAGTTGAATGTATAGAGTGAGAATTATGTTGCATGGATGCCAGCATCACGGTTGAAAAATGCATTGAAACTCAGATTAAAACTTTGGGTCCAAACTTCTGACATGATATAATTAACCCTACAGTTATGTATTTTTATAATTTCTTTTTTTGAATTATTGCCCTTCAACAACTAAATATTGTTGATTATAAATCTCTCAAATAACCGGAAGACATAATATGCTATTGAACAATTTAAGTCAATTTAATTTACAATCAGGTATAGCAGGAACAATTCATCAGAAGTTACCCTTGATTGAAAAGCTACCAATAAAACTGACAAATGACAACAAAAGTAATACTGCAACATTAATACCCTAACCTAAACAAGCCAAAAATGTGAAAACAAAAGATGGGTTGTTTGGTAAAGTCATAACCAGACAGTAAATACTTTGAAAATGGTCAATTCTAGCATTAAACCCTTTTTATTGTTAATTAAGATGAAACCTACTGTTGATTATAGTTTACCTGTTGAACTGAACCAAGTTTACTTTCCCTGTTTAAAGCTTACTACAACAGACATCTCTCCCGAGTGCTCCAACCTAAACAGCATTATGCTTTATTTGTCCTTACTCTCTGATACAACACTTCCCAATTTAGCACCGACACTGCCTCAGGAGAAATGCCACAGTTCAAAAAAAGATAGCAGCAACAACTCTTTCAAGGTTACAGGAACTTTTGTATCAAGGTTACAAAAGCAAACATACCCTTCTATGAAAGAGTGAACTCACAATTGGCTCATCTTCCAACCTGAGCTTTTGTCTGTGTGGATTTGTTGATATTGCGTCAAGTGTCATTTCCAAATCTAAACATTACATTTGGGAACATTTCCAGAAATAACTGATGCTGGCTCATTCAACCTTTATATGTCACATAACAATAAAACATAAATGAAGCTCATAACTGGCCTATAAATGGTCCACTTTTGGTGGAAAACATTGACACCCCTTAGATTTAGCTGTAAATACATTGCAGACATGATGAAGTCAAAGAAACACCACCTTTATTGACTTTTTATCGTGGAAAAAAAACTGCAGTAAACATTAACCTAGATAACCTCATGGTAACAGTAGACCATTTTGCAAAAATCAATACATAGACAAAATGATGCAATAGTTTTGTGCAGACGATTTTGTTTTTTTAGTCCTTCAAATGTTATTGTTTATTTTTGCAATGCCAGTACACACATAGATATATACACCACAGCAAGGATATTCTAAAATAGTACTGAACATAGTGCAGGATAAAACCTTGGAAACATATAGTGTGCATATGAACCCAGTTATCTTTTCTTTATTGCTAAAGGAGCTATTGCATACATTTTGAGCTGAACTCTATTGTAATATATCCAATATTATCAGACACATTTGCATGAGCTGTAATGAATATGAGGCCGACCTCAAATGAGTTTGTCATTTTTTTTTTTTGCCAGTTCATCATCAGCTCAAAGAGATAAAGATGACCACCAAGCCCATTACAGATTTATTTGGTGCAGCCAAAGGATTAGTGGAAAGGGATTAATATGGTACGAGGCCGCCATAAATACACCACTTCCTTTCCCTTTTTTCCTCTACTTTCATTTTCTTTCCAGATCTACTGGATGTACTCTGGCTGGGCCCAAGGGCGTTTAAAATGCAAAATGTGGGCACAGGCCATTAAAGACGATCACATCTCCAGACAATGCTAATGGTAGCTTAAATACATTTAGTCTAAGCACCATTTTGAATTTTCATGTTTCAAATTGCTGTGTTGGTTAACAAAATAGCTGTGTAATTGGACCACTACCCCCTTCCTATTGCACTTAAACTCATTACAGCGTGATGGCTTTAGGATGATTCACTGTGTAATATCCTGAGTCCTTACATAGCTTCAGTTTTAACACAATACTGTGGTTGTATAGACATCCCTTTCTTTCAAAAACAAGGTGAGTGTTGAGAGTATGAACTGTTTGTATCACATATGTCTGAGGCAAGGCGTACAACAAAATATATAAAATACTAGCTTCTGAAAAATACATCAAAGTGCTAATGAAGAGCAGAAATTTAACCTTGAAAATGAGTCTGAATCAATTTTAATCAGCGCTGAAAGGAAATATTCACCTCCTGGAGAATATTGTTATTTTTTAATAAAGCATACCTTTTACAAAATCGTGAAACTTTAAAATGGTGAATATGATGTTGAGAATGTGGAAATTAGCAGCTTATTGATCCAGAAATGATTACCAAATTTGGAAAAATAAATAATCAGTGAAGCATGAAGCACAAATACAGCTGTAGGTATTGTAGTTATAAAGACTGTCATGAGATAGAAAACTGGAAATCATTTTTAAAATCTGAATCTGAAGAAAAAAGGCAAAGCTGACCTTGAGTTTGGACTGGACTTGGATGATCTGAATGGCTGCTGGCTGAACTGCTGGCTGGGATCCCTTCACATGAATAAGACAAGTGGTTCCCAAACTGTGGCCCAAGGCCCCTGGTGGGCCGCAAGGTATTGCAGGGGGGCCACCAGAGGTTGTACTCTAGGTACATTAAAAAAAAGTATAAAAATACTAAAAACGATTTGCATATCATTTTTTCTCTGTGGTGTTGAAAATTAGTATTATTAAGCAATTTATAACAGCCTGTTGTTTGTTATTTTTTTGAATAATATTTTAAGAGAAATACTTCACTTAGTCTTATTTTAGAGTAAAAGTTTGAGATTGGAGGGGCCTCACAGTATTCTCTGAATTTTCGGTGTGCAGCGGCTCTCTTGACTTTGGAAATGACTTTATTAGACAAAGGTCCTGGTCTTAACCTGGTTTTGCCACTGGCTGGTACAACTCAGATGTCTATGAAGTGCCCATGTTGCTGGTGAGACTAAGATGAGAAGAAGATGTGTTTAACCTCATAAAGCATTAGTGTAACATATTTTAGAGGGTCTGGATAAGCATACAATAGATACTAACCACTGACCTTAAGTCATTTTTTCTAATATAATCATTGAAAATAGCATTGAATATGTATTTGAAGGGGTGACCAATCCGACAGGTCAGTTGAAACTTATGTGATACAGTAAACAATCATGATTACAGCCATTACACACATTACAGCCATTACAGTGTTATTAACTGAAGTGGTGAGGTTGGCTAAATGTTTGGTTGGTGTTTACTTGCATGTATGTGTGGGTTTGGCCTGCCTTCATGCTGCAGGCTCCAGGAAGCAGCTGGTTGCGTCATCCACCTTAGCGATGGGACCATAGACAGCTCATTATGCTGTTTAGGCGTGTGCGTGGAGATGAGTCATAGCAAATGTTTGTTTTTTTTTATTATATACTTGGTGTGATTTTCTTCGATCGCTATAAAGACGGCATCGACCTCGTGACCTCTCAAGCATCTCTTTCATTTACACAACAGCAGGTGTGTGGAGGAGCGCTGCGATGTGGTCCACAGCTCAACAGCACTGTGTGGGAGCTCAACCATCAGACACCAGCTTGGGATGAATTATCATGAGCAACAGCTTAGCCACACAAAGCCAGGGCACAATAACAAAGCAGAGAGTGAAGCATTTAAAAATGGTAATTATCTCATATTTCTACATACTCCTCTACTACTGGTGTTTCGCAAAAGACAGCTTATGGTCTTAGTTAAAAGTATGACATAAAGCAACATACTGCCATCAGCACAGGGCAAGATTACCTTGAGCAACAACTGGATACTTGCAAGATTTGTGAATTCTCAAAGTCACTGTAATTCTTCTTGGTCCGTTCAAATCTGTGATTTCGACGTGGTGTCAGGACCAATGGCTGGTTTGAAGCAGTGCCGTGACAAAGCTGGAGGTTGTTGACGTGTTTTAGGTTTGACTCAAACCTAAAACATGTTTGACAACAAAGCCTTCCACAATAATTTTCTTGGCTTAGGACAATGACATCCCAACCCAAAAAGTACTACTATTATTTGCCAGTTTCAACTAGTTTCAATATTTGTCTGTGTTTCACTTTGCTGTTTTTTTCTTTTTATAAATCCTTTTCCTTCTTGCACTGTTAGCGCCAGAACAGACACTTTCTTTGCCATTAATTCAATTCAATAAGGGGGTCCCCACCTCAAAACCCTTTCTAAATGTGTTCTTGCTTTTGTGCAGATCCTTTCTGTTACAATATGCTAATAGAATATTAAAGTTTTTTTCTCAACTTTAAAGAAAAAAAAAATTACAAACTTTACATTTAATTGCTATTTTAGTCAATTTGCAGTTTCTTTGGTTTTATAGGCCTATGATCTTTTCTGGATCTTGCATCACCACTTCAAGAAGAAATGGACTAATACCTTTCACTTTCCGGGGGTTTAACATAAAAACTCTGAAATGAAACTTTAATTCTCCCTGCTTTTTTAAATCTTTAAAAATCGGTTTGATCTCAGTTGGTTGAGAGTGTGGTTAATGCTGGTCCCATGTGGAAAGCGCAGTCGACCATCCCGCAGTAGCTGTACTTGTTCTGTGGTTTTGCTGACGAATGAGCCCCAGCTCCCTTCACTCATCCATATTCATATATGACAGTGTTGATCTAAAGGCCCTTAATGCATGATGCAATCAGCCTCCTACCTTCACTACTCCAGCACCGAGTAAGGAAACTGTTAAGTCACGTACATACAGCAGGTTACCATGGAGAAAAGAGGACGTTGCTACCTGTACCTCTGCACTAAATCATAAATACAAGGAGGCTTCCTGGGCCAACATATCTCAGTGGTTATTACTAGTAGCTAATACAAGCCATACATCACTGGAAGAAGTGAGACAACCCAGTCGCCCAAATCAAGTGCATCAATGAGCCGTCTCTACTGCAACTACTGCAATGTGGGTTTGTAAGGAATTAGAAGGACCATGTTGGGGATGAGATATGCACATAGTGATGCCTTTGTTTAGATTGTCAAGAGTATTGACTGGCCAGCCAGTGTTTTCTAGTCTATACAAATCTTTGGATTTGAGTTGGATTTCCAGGGAGGAAATACCAACGGACAAAAACTTAAATGTCTCTCGACACAATTGGATTAAAGTACAGCCAATCAGAGAAACACATCATTACATTTAGCCCGCCCCATTGTAGTTTTTATTTATTTTTTTATTTTTTTATATAGCGCTTTTTCACCTACTGGGCACTCAAAGCGCTTTACCAGTGTTACAGCTGGAACAACACTGGAGGCAAGATGGGTTAAGTGTCTTGCCCAAGGACACAACAACAGTATGAACTGTGGGGGAGAGCAGGATAGTTTGATGTTTTGGGATGTTTTGTGCGGGGATCGAACTCATATATATCTAAACTTCTGGCTGGTGTGAGAGCAGCTGGTTAAATTTAACAAACTGGTTCGGTTCCTAATGTTACACAGTTATTTCATGTACAAATTTCACCTGTTCCCCCCAAAAACTCTGCAAACTGTTCATTGGCACACATTTGGGAGATCAGTTCTGGTGTCGACTTGCCAAAACGCAGAGATTGTCATAAACACCACACATGTGAAAATTCAAATAGCGACTGAAAAGTAATTGAATGATCCAATCTTCGGAGCACACTCCAGTTCACATTCATTTAACCTCCGAGCTGAATCTTAAATTACAATCTGAGAAAACGCCCAAAGAGACCTGCGATTGTTCTACCCCCCTCTCTCTTCAAATGGAGATGTACTTTAATCACGCTGGAGCCAGATGCGTAGTTTTGGTGAAATATGTCGTTCTGACAGCTTTGTGAAGGATAGACATGCCTTTATATCTGATGGACACACAAAAAATTGTCTTTGAAACTGAAGTGAATTCTTAAATCTAATAGTTTCCTAAAGTGACCTTCATTGTCTCACTTCTGACTGCTTTTATGACTCCAAACAAGAAAAAGGTAATCTCAAAGTCATTTGAAAACATGGCAATTTTGTTATGCAAGTTTTGTAGGTTAATCCAGTGGTCAGTCCAAATAGAGAAGACAGAACCCAAAGGTCTAATTGCAACATATGACTGTGTTTCAGCCACTGTTTGCACCTCTGCTTTGTGTGAGAGTTAACTGACCGCCCATTAATCCAGTCTCTGAGCCCGGCAGCACAATCAAACTTGACAAGTGTTGGAGAGAAAATGTGGTGATTGTAAAACACAATGAACAAGCTCAGTTTGTGTGTTGGTAAAATCCATACATGAATTAAACTAATTTAAACGTAGATACACTGTACATGCCATAGATAAAGAGACACACATATTAAAAGATGCACAGTAAAAATAAGGATTGTAAATAAATTACAATCCTTATTTTAGTAAATAGACTAAGTGCTTTATTCTTTTGAGGGTCAAAGTGAAAACTGTTGTTCATTAAATGTGCCTCAGTCACATCAGTCACCAGTTGGAAACATCACAAAGTGCACTTGCATTAGTTAAATAAAATAATGAGTGGTGTCTAGTGTAATTTACGATATATACAAGGAATGTGCCCAAAACCACTCCCTTGTCACAGACCCTTCAATCACAGAGGTGCTAAATGGTAAACCTGATTAGTAAATGAATTAGGACTCTACACAACTGTTCTGGAATACACTGACAATGGACCGGTAATAAAGTGTGGCAATATAAAGGTATCCATACATACATACATTACATAATAAGCATACTTGTTTTTTGGAAGATATCTTGACAGATTAATAAATAAAACAAATTATTGCAAGTTCTTCTTGTCCTAAGAGAGAAGATAATATACAGTATATGAGGCGCAGTGGCTCTGGAGGTAGAGCAGGGCATCCAATAACCGTTCAATTCCCACTCTCCCCAGTTCATACTGTCATTGTGTCCTTGGGCAAGACACAGCAAGACTATCCACCCTGCCTCCAGTGCCACTGGTGTATATACATGTGTGTGTTTGGTGGTGGTCGAAGAGGCCATTGGTATAGCAGACAAGATTAGACAATTTACTTTTTGACAAACCTAATCCTACTCCTAAACACTACTAACACCCATGTGTAAGGTTGGAACAGAAAATTAAGTCACATCGCAAAGTCCTGGGTTTTTGTGCTCCATCCACCACCTTAACACATCTCCATGAATTTTGCCCATAAAATGTTATTATTCTATGTATTCTGCTCTGTCCAAATGCTAACTCTTTTCTCGGAATTCCAGTCATGCCAATTGAATTTCATTCAAAACAGTCTAATTATAACTCCCAAGGGATTATTCAGAGTGGCATGTTGGAGAATAAACAGGTAATGAATGATTTAGTGACTGGATGAATACAGAAAAGGCTGTGTGTCTGTCATGGTTTCCTCTGTAGGCGCTTCTCTGAGAGCTCTTCCTCACCTCACACCAACAAGAGGATAATTGTGCTGCGTTTAATGACACATTCAGCAGCTGCTCCTGCTGCTTATTAACACAGTGTACACTAAAGACTTATTCATTATGTTTCCACTTATGACGTCTCACAAAAAACAGTACCAAGTACAGTTTGAACTGTATTGTTAAACAATATAATTTCAAAGCACAATACCACCATTACTTTTTTACAACCTATATCTAAACCTAATTTCTGTCATTTCAATTTTAGTTATACTTTTTCATTTCAAACATCCAAAACCAAAGTTTCCAATCTTTTAGCCTGATATTTTGCTGACTTTATATAACAACTGTAAGCAATAAACATGTATTTGCCCATATGTTAAACTAATTCTTACACCCCAGAGAGAAAATATTACTCCTCGTTTTGAGATTACACAATTAAAAATCTCAAGACTTTTAGCTTTATAATATTGCAGACCATGTGCAATTTACTCTCTGTGAGTAATGTACTGCATTACACACATTTTATTTTTACTTCCTACCTTACTGTTCTTTATCTTACATCTTTTGTTCTTACATCTTTTAGTCAATTTTTTTTTTCTTGCTAACTCTAGCTCATCTGTGAATAATAATGGAGTATTGAGGTCACTGTTAGTTAAACCAGTGAGCTGAGACAGGTTGTGTATTTACATATCACTGCTAAAACATTTGCATATTGTTCAACGTGTTTTTTTTGTTACTTACAATCACTGGGCTTAAATGAAAAGTCTTTGCAAAGAGCAGGGACCTTCAGATTAAAACCTAGAGCGGAATGAATGATAGAGCTTTCATAGAATTTTTGAGTTAATTACTCCGGAATCTTGCAAGAATCCACCGTCTGCTCAAGAAAAGAGTTTTCATCACTGGCCCGGATAAGCTAATTTGTTTCTAACTGAATTTTATATCTTAAAAATAAAATTTGAGCACAGAACATCACTGAAGATTGTTGTTATTGCTCACCCATAATTACATATTTTACTCTGCATTTGAACCCTTTTTAAAGGAGAAGTCTAAAAAGTGTTTTGCTGAAGCAGTTGAGGTGCTCGAAAATTACTGTTTATTTAGTCATTTTCCAGCACAACTTGTGTTGGTTTGAAGATGTCTCCTGCTAAGAGAGTTTCTACCACTGCACCACATACCAGGTTTTGTTTTCCCTCAATATTTTGTTCAACAAAGTCATGCTCACTATGTTTTTGTTGCAGTTGTCAATTCCACACACTTTCACACTTGACTCGACAACCACCTGCGTCAATCCTGTTCCTGCACGTCATCGTTTCTTACATCACTGCGGGTTGACTCTGCCTTTGTTCATCACCAAATACTGGCTCGCTTCAATTCATTTGACGCTCAAAAATCTTTTTCAAGATTCATCATAAATGTGTGGAATCCAGTTGACATTTTAAACTTATTTCTTTTTAGTTTTAAAATGTCAGTGAATAACTCCATGTATTGTCTTCAGATGCGGATCTTTAACCATTTAAGGTAATTTAAGTTACATTTGGGAGATGACTCATGAGTCCTCATTTTTTTCTCTGAGGTACATCATGACACAAAACATATGAGCAATGGATTGAAGCTTTTTAAGCCCTGTTCAATGGAAGGGCTGCATTGCTCCCTTTTAAAAAACATTAATTGGAAAAACTAAAATGTAAAAAGGCACAATATTTGGTTTATTTAAAGTCTATGAAAAACACATGAATATCACTTCTGATTAGTCACTTTTAATTACTGTATGTATGAATAGTGCTATTTGCCAAACTTGCCTTGCCTAGTCTCTAATCACACTACTAACTGTATCTGGTAGTTTACCTACCTGCTGTCAACCTAAAACTTACTATATACATGTGCTCCAACCGAGGGGGCCACAGATTTTGCACAATGTCTGTATAATATATGGACGTTTTCCGCCCATTAGTCCCCTATTCACCGATATTATCGTTATGACGGGGCAATAAAATGGCGATTACATCCGGACTTTTTGGCTTTTACTCCATAGTAAAACAATAGTTTTCAGATAGCATAAACAAACATATTATTTTTTTAAATTGTCATGTAGTAAAAACTTAGCTCTAGAGACCGGAGCCATCTTTTGTACCAGGCTGTAAATATGATTTTTACACTTAAAGTCGCCATTGGGTTTCTCCTTATATTTCCGCTTTTGGAGCCTGCCCTCTGGTGGACGGCCGTATATCGCTGTATATCTCTGTTTGGTGACGCCCTTACTCAATGACCTTGTAAGGGGTTCCATGAGAGAGGCTTGATTTTGCCTGAGGTACCAGTGGTACAACACACAACACATTATTTAACACCTGAGTGTTAGCCCTGCTGTCCATCCATTCAAACTGATGCTGTTGAACTTGTATTTGTTGTTATTTTAGCTGATCTTCATTTAAAATTCAAATTCAAATTTAATAGTTGTGCGTCTACAACTAAAGCAAATATGTAAAAAAGTTTGAAATGTTACAAAAAGAAAAAGAAAAAGGTGCAAATTAGGTGGAGTAAATCAGATAGCTATAGCTTTCCAGGAGTTTTGTGTACAATATGTATCAATAGGCTACTTTTTTATTTTCTGGCTAGTGTCTTTTTAATGCAGTTATTACTGTGGCAGGAGCCTGTTGTGGGACATTACGTACTTTTAATTTTCTCACAGAGGAATTGTTTTGTGTTTTTGTCATTTATACATGTGTAAAGTTTCCATTTCACATTGTGTGGAATTTCTGCAAAATACTGTATGTACAATTTTGTTAATGCTAATTTTACACAATTTCTAATGCACTATTTTGAAATGGAATTTGATCAGTTTATGCAAATAAAAGTGAAAGAGCATTAGGTTTTGAGATAAGCTAAAATGTCTAGGTCCAATTCCAGATGCTACAACAGTATAGGGTTATAACCAGTATCACAGACATAATCCCATTTCATAAATAAATGTGTCCTGAGATCCCCTCAGTCTCAAAGCTTTGCCTCTTTCTGGCTCATTATAAATAGCCCTCCAGTTAATTTGTTAGCCACACTTGGGCGCTGAATAAATTGATTAATTTGTTCACCACAATGCCTTTTAACTCAAACAATCTGGCCATCTGTTGCTGTCTCTTGAATGTTTTGGTGCGGACGTGAGCCTGTGATGTGACAGGTTGAGTCAGCGCTGACTGAGCCGAGTGCAGCTGACAGCTCTGCCCCTGCTAAGATTTCCTGCTCAAATGGTCCCCCACAACCAAGCCACCCCCTCCATCCCTTAACCGACCCGACACAATTGTCTGGAGGAAACAGATTCCCGTCGGCATGGCAACGGTGTGGGACTTCAATTTTAAGTAATGCTACCACACAACATACTAAAGCTCAAGAAAAATACGCCTTCTAAGCTCCAACTGTGGTAATCACTTTTTTTAGAGTAAGGATTCTTTTGTTTTTATTTTGAGCTTTACTTAAACCTTGAAAGCATCAGAAGCTTGTTTTTTTTCCGAATAAAATTGTAGTTTGGAAGGAAACAAAGATTTATTTCTGAACTTAAATACACACAGTGTGATTCACTCACAGCACTCGAGTGTCATGGCGTCTCCCTGTTTGTCATGGTCATTGTGTCTTTGCTGACTTCTGTGCGTGTCACTGATTAGAAAATAAATTATGCAAATCTCCCATCAGGCTCGTCAGCAGTTCTTCAGAGCCGGAATTGAGATCAGCAAGTTGTCCTTTCTGCTAAATTCATTACATTTGAGAGTTAATTTATAAGTGTCCACTTGGGTAAATATGTTTTAGTGTTGGGACATTTACACTACCTAAGTGCCTTCAATAGAACATCGTAAAAATCAGACCACCTCTAAGATACAAATGCTCACCGTTTTACTAAATATACCTGTATACTACTCTGTAGTATGTGGTCAACCATAGCAAACCTGTCTGTCTGTAGATTTTCTAGCCTTTACCACCCGAGCAATGGATGTGGTGAACTTTTTAAAATGCAGTGTGTAGCTTTTTTCTTTTAATTAAGCTTTACACTTGTAGAAGATGTTATTAAGGCTTTATTATCAAGGACTTTAACAGATGAAAACGTTCAGAACATCACTGTAAGCTTTGGCCAAATTTACAGATACAGGGAGATTTGCAATTAGATTAAGATATTTTTGGGAGGTTTAAAGTAAATTCTAAAATTTGGTTTGATATGTATTTGTATTTTGCAACTGTGTATTTTCTCAGTTTTATTTAAAACAAAATAAAAGCGGTGGTGGGGGCTGGGAGGAGGGGGGAAGGATTTTTCTGCCACTGCAGCATTAACACAACAGCACTGACCATCCAAAGTTTGTCTATGCTTCTGCAAAATAGGCTTGTATACCATAGTATCATCCAAGTAGTGTATTAGAAAATAAGTGGCTTCTTAGGCATTACTTGCAAATGGAAATCAACTGGGACACCTGAATAATTAGGACAAACAGAGCATCTTCTTTATTCAAAGACACAGACAGTGAGTTGCAGAACACTGAGTTTGTAAGATTAACCAACAAAGTGACCACAGACCACAGTAGGAGAAATCAAATTGTAACTTGGGAATTGTGTATTTAGTGAGGCTATATTCCTCAATACTGAATAATGTTAAACTGTGTCACAGCTATTGAACTGATATAGAGCGCCACAGACATGCATGTTGATATATATATATATATATATATATATATTTTTTTTTTTTTTTTTTTCGAAATGTCCCATAGTGTCTGTTAATGTATGTAATCTAAGCACTTGACTGGCTCTAAGTCACAGTGTGTGTGACACTGAAGGGCTCTCCTTGCAGACTCATGAGCCATGTTAAAACGTGACGTTTACGCTGCCCCCGGTCAAACATTACTGTTGTGTTTCAGCCCGGAGGCTGTTAGGCAGCGCTGAGATCCTTTTCAAGCAGAGGAGGGGGTGGGACATGAGTGGGAACAGCCTGGAACAACAGGTGACTGCTGATATTCACCTGAATGACCTCTAAATGAGAACAGGAAAAAAATCCTGTTTCTGTTCTGGACAATGTGGAAGTGAAATTGAACTGACATAGTGGAAACATTATAAATCATGTTAACAGTAGATACAGATATATTTGTCATTCTGGTGATAACGTTTGGTGTTTTATGAGAAAAAACAAATGTAGAAGGTAAGGTCCAGAAATCCAACTCAAATCCACTGAAACTAGAATAATTCTTTCTATAGAATTAAAATAGAATTAGGATTGCACTGGCCAGGCTAACTTGACTTTCCAGATCTGGGAGGGCATTTGCAAAGAGCAGTCACTCAATGAATACCTGGAGCTGATTAGATGAACCATATTTTAAATTTTTATTTTCATAACATATCTTATCTTGTCATTGTTGTTGTTTTTTAAGTTGCTGTTAAAGGCGATTGTTGTAACTTAACAAATCTCTCGAGAACACAGCTGCGACATAATGGCCAGGTTAATTTCTCCCAGATGCCATTTAAACAGTTTGGACACAGACCTGGGACTTCCATGAGAAAGTCCTGGGGTTTGTGTTGTCCACCAGTCCACACTCCTATCAAGAAAAGAATTAATGAATGGTAACTCCTTATTTCTAATATGCACAGTAAATAGATCTAAAAATGCATGTAAATGTTTTTTTTTATATAACTTATTTAATAATTAATAGGACACAAGATATAAAGAATAAATGTTGCTAGTGTATCAGTTTGTATTCAACATGCACAAGGCAAATGTTTCCAGAGAGAACAGTAAAGGTTAATTGTCAGATTATTCATTTAGGTAGGTAGATATTACCAAATACCAAATGCAAATGTTCTGTTCTTAGTGAACTAAAGAAATTAATTGAAAATGACATCACCCTTGTTTAATTTCATCTGCTCCTGTTTATTGCTTATTGAGCACTTAAAATGATTTGCTGAAAACAAAAAACAAAACAAAAAACAGAAGACAATGATCCTTAAGCAGGAAACAGTGCAAAGCGGGGAGTGTGTGATTACGGTTACTAAGGCTACAGCATGCGGCACAACCTGCTAAATCAACTTTGAAGTCCCAGGTCTCCAGTGGCACCAGGGCGGAGGAAATGTAGCCGTTTAAGTAGCTCAGGAGGAACATAGATTGTGGCTTAGCATAGGACCTTGCGCACGGCGAGGCTCAAAGCAAACCCTCTGGGTCGTAAATCCCTTTGAAAGAGCAAATAAAAAGAGGTTAAAGAATGCAGAAAAGATTGTGTTGTGTAAGATCTAAGCTTTGGAAAGACATCCCCTGGGGTGGAGGTCACTTGGCTTCTTTGTCCACTGCATGAGAACCTTACAATATACGGCCAGAATCTAGCTCTCAATTGTCACCAAATCCTCTCTGTTCCTAACGTCTATATCCTGTGACATCCCGGAGACAGACTGCCAGCTTAGCCGTTCAGAGAAGGAAATGATGCAACATAAATTTTAAGGCAAGGATTGTGGGTCTTTCTCCCTCCCTTCCGTTCTGTTTGCCCCCCTCCACAGTCACACGCAAACACACACCGCAGGATGAAAATCGATAGCTGGTCAAGAATGAGTCAATGAAGAAAGTAATAGCTAACAATCCCAATGCTGGAAAAACCACACACTCTGGAGCTGTAATGTAAAGGAGCTGTGCTTAAGCATGCTATTGCTCTTTCACACTGAGATGAGATTATTTTCTGGATAACGGAGGAATCAGGAGAGAAAAACAACCTACTTTGTAGCTGAGATTCATGGAGACAGAAAAGAAATGGATGGAGCAATCAAAGCACTTCAGTTTGAAGGTTTGGGCATCTTGCATGTTGTCATACTGGTTTGTGGAGCCAGATATGAACATCTGCAACAAATGAGAGCTGTGAAATAGAGAGCAACAGAGAACTACAAAAAATTATTACTTTTCAATATGTTACTAACCAGTTTTCTGTTTTGTTATGTACCTTTTGTCAATAAGCAATATGTTGAAAACACTGCTTAAAGTTAAATTATGTATTCAATTATAACAAGTTGTAAGGAAACACACCTTTAGTAACTTCAGTTTTACCACCTTTTGTACAAATCTTTTGTCTGTGGATGCTAACCTGTTCAAGGTTGCGCCAGAGCTGTTGTACAGACTAAGCTGGACGTCCTGTGCAATAGGATTTTAGTGCAGGTAGTGCCTTACACTATAGAGGGGCCCACTACAAACTAGAGGCGTATCAGTCAGAATCAAACTTCTTATGGGGTTTGTCTTGCTTAGTCCTCTCAACTACTCACTGCCACTTTTTTATTTGCACTAGTTTACAAATAGTGTATAAATTATCAATCTTCCAGGTCATCCTATAATTAAAAAAGGCTTAAGATCAAAGCTTCACAGCCATAAATTAGGATGTTGGTCAACCAGGGACATTTCTATCGCCGATAAGGGGCAAAGTTTTTTCACTTTTTTAAAGTTGTAAATTGCATTTTGTTCTAAACAGAGGTTCATATTAAATAGAAGTTCAGATTTATTCACCCGTGGCTAAACAGTATTCTTATACTTTTAACAGCGTTATTCTCCTCCCTCAGCGATCTAGTGAATACCTTTGCTGTACCCGGTGATGTTGGAGGCCTAGGCATCTCTAGATTGCTGCCGCTTTAACCCAGGCCTAAAGAAATGAGCTGATGAGGGATGTACATTAGCAAAAGAAACACATGGTTTTATTTTAGCTAAATGCTAAATACATAAATAATAATTGATTCATGTTCTTTAATGATTGGGAGTAATGACTGCTAATGTAAGCTTGAGCAAACCTAAAAAAAACATTTTGAATATGTCCTTGCTAGTCCTGTTAGTATTAGTTGTAAATGTTGCGGAGCTGTCAAAAAAACTGAGCTGTCGTTCATGCTGTACACTCTTATGCACAACTTAAGCTTAAAGGAAACTGAATTAAACACAGTAATTATATCTGTCTTTACGTAGGAAATTAGCTACAGAAAACTAACATTTGGTTTATAAACTGTGCTTTTACAGTATGTTTCCAAGCAGTTCCAAGAAAATCCCTTTTAACAAGCACCAGACAATAAAGGAAAGATAAGGAACAACCGAATAGACAAGGAAGGTCTTGTTTAACTTAATTAAGAAATTTACCCATTTTTCTCTTGGACATTGATTGGACTGAAAGTCTGACTAAGCAGCTCCCCATTAACTGTAAGGGCATCCACATTCATCTTTTCAGGACGCTCGCCTCCCCTTCAGGCTCAAAGTGCTGATCCTCTCACACTGGAGGGCGACGTGATTGAAAACACAACAAAACAGATTTCATTTGGGAGCATTGCCCTCACACCGTCATTAACTTTATTATAAACACATATCATCAGCCAGGTCATTAGCATCATTCTCCATTAACAATACTCTGGAGTGAGCCACTTAACTGGATAAATACGAAGGGTACTTTAGTGTTTCTCTGCCAAGACGTCTGAGCAGTGTGTATTGATACATCTGTATACATTTCTTACATTAGGGTTATTGTGCATAGTTGTTGTTTTAATTTTTTATTCTTCCCACTGAAATGTGTAACTTTGACCAATGGCACAGACTGAGGTTTGTGTGGAAGGAGGTTTAAAGGTTCACTGAGGAATGTAAACCTGTCATTTTTGTTACACAGATATGTTTTTATGACACAGATATGACAGATAGCTTTTCTAAATGGTAGTTTAGTAGAACTACAAAAAAAATATCTTAATTTAAGTACAAAGGATGAGAATTAAACAATTATACTAGTCTGTTTTATGAACAAAATGTTTTATTGCCTTCAAGTTCTCTGTGTAAAATATTTTTTTTACCACAGAGTTATTTTTAGAGAATTGTCAAAAAAAAAAAAAAACAATCTAGCATCTACTCTTTTTGATATCCATATTTAATCTCCAAATTAAACATTTTATTTAAACACATACAGTCACTTGTATTGCATAACATTCATAATATATCTAAACTATTATTAGAAAGTTTTCTATTTTATGAGCAGAATAATGCAATTCTAAACTGTAATCCACTGCAGTAATTAATTAATAATCACCCTGTTTATTAATAATACAATGCAATGGTTATTTTATTATAATTCCTAAAATATTAATGTGTACTAAAAAAATTCCATTATCCTATAACACATTAGTGTGGACGTAGCCATTCAGTTGGGCTTTGTGTAAGGAATGTATATGTCTACCACATTTCATAATCACAATAAGATGGTAACTAAACTATGATTATGAATGTCCTTAAAGAATTTTACTGAGAAAGAAAGTTAATTTCACAAGAACAGTAGTGCCTCTGAACAAAAGACTTTATGTTGCAAAGGTTTGGAAAGACTGACATTTTTGTGTTTACAATTCTTAATTTGACTCTTCATGCTCTTACAGTGATTACTTTTATCACCAGAATTTACCATTGAGTGCTCGGTAAGCTCTTCGTCTTTACCTCTATCAAATATTTAACACAGTCTAGATGCATGTCCAGTTAGATGTACAATATATTTGTGTGCTGACAGTGCTGTTTGGAAGGGCTTTTTATTGTGACACTTGGGCAGGGTTAAGTGCTCCTATAAAGTGCAGCCAGTCACTGGTCCAACTCCTGTGTGCACGAGGGGTGTAGACTCACTGAAGCCTGAGGAGCTGTGGCAAAGTTCCTGCTGCTGTCAGTGTGTAGGCTGGGTTTTAGCACAGTTTTACTTTGGGTTTACAAAGGACTTTCAGGTCAGAACAGAGCACAGTGTGGACTTTATTAGATTTTTCCACCTGAAGGATTGTATATTTTTTGGCTTAGAGTTGACAACATTAAAACTAACTGTCCAAGCTGAGTGTGGATTGGCTCAAAGATGGACACCTGGGTTTACCTTAGACCCAAGAATGGCTGCATTCAAATCCTTATCCACTCCAAAAAAACTAAACTTGGCCAGGCAGTTTAAGGGCTGTTTTTAGTCGCAGAAAAGAAGATACAGTCAGACTGATTGTCTCTTTAAATCAAGCTGCAGTGTTGATGTGCCCTCAAGCTGAAATGGTAAGAACCATTTCCACCTCTGCGGCAGGGAGCCTGACCAAATAGGCGCACTAGAGCGCTTCAAACGTGATTCTCATTCCCCTGGTCACTTGTGGTCTATGCTCGGAATCCACACCTGGAGAGGAAAGCTGTTTGTCAGTGTGCTTTTCCCTCTATTGGAGTTGCTTGTATTCCTGCGCATTTCGGGGACATTATTTAATTTTTATTCCCTCTCTCTTGTTTTTGTTCCATCTGCAGAACTCAGTGGCAGTCGCCTCAATCCATTTACCGTTGGCTGGTACGCCTATCTCCTCCTCTGCGTTGCAATCTGTTGATAACTCCACTTGCAGGCTGCAGTTTATCGTGTTTCGCAATGGAAAACTCTTCCCTTGCACCGGGAATTCGTCAAACCTCGCGGACGATGGAAAGCGTAGGAGCGTTTCGACACCAGTTGCTTTCACCAAATTAGGTAAGAGGAAATCCATTTTTATCGTCGTGCTTGTGATGTCAACGCGGTGGTATGGACGAGCTGGACTATACATGCATGCTGACTAGACTCGTGTTTTCTGCGCAACATGTTGGCGGACTGTAATTTGCCATTGGACATGTGTTTTACAAATGAATGTACACATGGCACAGCTGCGTAAACTTTACTAACATGACATTAAAGCCTTGTTTTTGTATAGACACTTGCTTTTACCCCCGTGTCTCATTCTTCCCAGATTGTGACTGTGTCTCTCGCGTACTTTCCCCCGCTTTCCCCTCACTCAGATGGCTGCAGCAGCCTCGGGAGCGCCGTGCACTCCTCCGTGACCATCGCTCTGAGGCACTTCGCGTTGGGTGTCGACCCCACCGCAGCCTACTGGGACTTTGACCTGCTGGATGGCCACGGCGGCTGGAGGGCAGAGGGCTGCCACATAACGGGCACCGGGGGAAATACGACCACCATTCACTGCAGCCTGCACCACAACAACTTTGCTGTGCTAATGGTGAGTAGCATAGGTCTAGAGTCATCCATCCATCCACCTCCCACCACCTACTCCTCCTACATTACCACTGCTTAGGGCCTATTACGGATCAAATGCTTTTTCTTCTACTACATGGGAGTCACGTGTTGTACGAAGCACTTCATACAGGGGGACGTTAAAAGCTTCCTTATTGTTGCTCTTCAGCGGAGGGGAAGGATTTGTCTAATGCGCAACGGGGATTTATTGGCTTTGGAGTAAATTCTATCCTGGAAATGAGAAGTTGCGTGGCTCCTCGTGTAGCCTGCTGCCACCCAAAAGCAGTGAGAGTGGGGGGAAGCAGGCAGCAGCTCTGAGACAGCGGCGATGCACGAGAAGGGACGCTGATGTGGAATTGGTTACGACCGACGCCGGGCAAAAAATGTTGGGAGTCGTTTAACTTCGACGCCGCTAAGATGCTTCGTTTTTCTTTTTCTTCTTCGTCACCCCTCTACTGTTCAGTTTCCACGAAGATGGTCATCAAAAGCGCAATGGCATCGCGTCGCCCTGTGTCTACTCCATAATAAAGCACGCTCCCCGCGTCTTTTGGAAGCAAAGAAATCCTCCGGATGTCTCCCGAAGAGTGGGAGTCGTTAGTCTGGGAGGTCAGTTTTTTAGTTATAGCATGAACTAAGTCTTGTGTCTTGAGTTGATTTCATTGATTAACACCTGAAGCTATTGTGTCGTGTGTGTGTGTGTTGGCAAAAAAGCCGCATAGGAATGAGAGGGGGAATAAAATGCCATAGGGTGCACGCAGGGTTGGGAGAGAGCGCCTGTGGAGAATACTAAGCTGCTGTCAGATGGATAGCAGATGTCACATTGTCATTGTTTATCTGGGGAGCTTGTTTAAGGCATGTGTGTGCGTGTCACAGTGAACAGCCTCGTTTGAAGTGTGTGTGTGTTTGAAATGCTGCTGAACCCAAACGCCTCGTCTGTCCGTCCACGTCGTTACAGTGGCGTGATGTGTGAGCGGGTTTTGCGCCGGGGATTGCTTGCCTGCTTGCTTGCGCGTCTGCTAATGCAGTCACCACACCCGCCTGGTCTCCGCAGTGCCCGACCAAAACGACCCTTATTTACGGACTCGTGACATCACTCCACCGTTGACCTCATCTTATACCCCTCACGCAACAATGACCCACAGTTTATAGGGGTGTCTCGTGCCTGTTGACCTGTTGCATAAGCTTTATTTCATGTCAAAGTGAGAGGGCTTTGGATTGAGGGCTTGTTGATTTCTCATTGAGTCAAGTCTTATTTGATAAGCTCAAGTGTTCTCCCAGACTTTTGTGGGTTAACAAGTTGCAAAGACAAAAGTTACACTAAACTGCAGTGATGAGTTCATATGCTTTGCTGTATAACCCCCAGTGTATGTGATGTAGCTGTATCATCTCCCTCTGCTCTAAATGATGCAGTCAATGTCCCTCATTAGGCTACTGTTGGTCCATGATATTATAGGTCTAGCTGTATGTTCAAGAAGAAATGCATTTCCAAGAGAGCTGTTCCTAAAATTAGCAAAGGTGCTCAAGTGACAGGGCAGACATAAATCTGTCAGTCAAATGTACTTATGACAGGCATTTTAGCTGTGGGAGACATGGTTTATCTCTCCTGGTTTGTTCACATGTGTTTTCTGAAGGTAACATTGGAAGTGTTTTCACTATAGCAGGTCTGATTGTATCGACAGTAAGAGAAGAGTGGACTGAGGAACTAAATAGGGAGGAGTGAGGGTTTGCTTTAAGATTTCTAGCTTCCATTAGCTAAATTTTTAATAGTTATAAAACTGTCCCTATTTAGTTAGACAGACTTTCCATTTTCTGGATGTTCATCTGTTGATTATGCTTACATCAACAAAACTTTCAGGGGAAAATTGTGCTGGTAAACAGTTACGGGTGTGATTGACCACCTGCTGCATGCATGATTCAACTGCACGACTTACTAACAGCATGAAAAGGAACACTTTAAAGATATACACTTTTGCTTTAATGGGATTTGTTTCATTCTTGAGTCTAACTTTCTACAGCGTGTCTCACTAATGCTTCAAGAAATTGGTATTTTTCAAGAGGTTAGCATCACTAGCTGGCCAAACTGTTTTTTTTTTTTTTCATGCGTTCTAACCTTTTTTTCAAATTGTAATTACTTCTGAATCCATAAACTTTTTTCTACCTATAAACTAATGTAGGTTTATGAGGCTTGAGGTTTTCAGTTACCCTTCATTTACAGAAATTATTCACAAAAATAGAGAAAAGCTCTATTTATGTAAAAATGTGACAGTTTACTGTGCAGATATTTGAGCAAACTGAGGTTAACCACAAAGCATGACAGACATGAAAGATAAATTATGCAACAAAATCATTTCAAAGAATGCGCCGGGTCTTAAGAAGGGATGCCTAAAAGCCTGCCGCAAATTTGTGTAGATTATTTTTCTATTCTTTTTTTCAGTTCTTGAGTGTGGATGATCACAGAAAGCAGACAGCCCAATAGACAAGACAATTGTGTCTAGGGGTATATTCTCAAAAATCCTGAAAAGATTGACAAAGTCTTTTAAATGTTGGACAAAACACATCTCCACTCAAAAACTATCCAAATGACTACTTTTTAACCTTCTTTTATCTGGTCTGAATGACACTAAGCTCCTTTTTACTTAAACTTTGCTGCTTTCATTGAACAAAAAGTCAATGTGAAGGAACAAATCAATACTGCAATAGTAGCTAAAATCCAACAAGTTGCCACTACAATGGCAAAACAATGCTAGAAAATCTTTTTTAGGTTGCAAAAATATGGTTCTTGTGTGCTTCATAGATTGCAGTGCGGCCCATAGTAATTACCATACACCAGTGCTCTCTCGCTATGGCTGTGTGATCAGAATGCCAAACTGATGATTTGGGAGAAGCACAGTGTAAAAACCAACAACAGCTTTTTGTACAGATTATTCTCCACTCGCTGCTACAGTGTTGTCAAATAGGTTTTTGAATTTTAAACAGCGGGTCAAATACCAACAGTAACTAGTCACGCAAATTGTTCAGGTAGGTCAGGTATTGACAGATATTTGGATTTCAATTGCGCTCAGCTAAACTGTTTAGAAAACCTCTCGCTCTCTCTGTGTAGAGCTCCAGATTTTCAGCACCGGGGACAGTTCCCATGCTTTATCTTTTTTTTTTTTTTCTGTCCCGCCTCCTTCTCAACCCAGCCCCCACCTCCCAGCCCTGTCTCCTCACAGCCTCACAGCCAACAGTGTGGGGTGGAAGGGGGGCTGACTCACACGTTTACAGCAATGCAGCCTCATCATCCGTCTTCATCACCGTGACAACCCCTCACTCCCCAAAACCCCTTTAACCCCTCCCAGCCCTCAAAAGACACACTTCCTTTTCTTTTCCACTGTCTCGGTTTCTAACAGATCAACTTGTATCCATTTCAAAATGGGGCTTTATTCAGCCCCATTAGTAGGAGATGATTTAGTTGCTTTTGTTACATCTAAGAAAGAGTTTGGTTGGTTTGTATATTGTTTATTTCCAGCAGTAGAAATTTCAGTGAAAGATATTAGTAACTTAATATCATTTATGAAATTAGATAATATATTTTGAATTTGGAGTTTTGTTCTTTTTGTCAATTAAAACCTTTTTGAGTGGTGCACTGATTGTTTCAGCTCTTGAGAGAAATAAACAGAGTGAGAGAGACCTGCTTTTGTTAAAACCCAGTCATAAGAAAAGCCCTAAGGCCACAGTAACAAAATAAAAAAGTGATATACTTTGTTGCATTCTCTTTTTTTCTGTATCTACAGCAGTGACATGGGTTCTTCACGATGTACCATTTATCTAAAGCTAACAATGGCTTCTGGAAGTGGGACATGTATTGATTGTTAATGAAACTTTGTAGAGCAACACTTACAAGACTGCTGGAGCTTAACAGATATTGGTGAAGTATTATAAAAGTGAGTGAGCCATCTAACTGTGGTTTTCTCTTCAAAATAAATAGAGATTTTTTACAAAGCTGCATATTAACCAGCCATGTTTGTGAACTCACATATTAAATTTGTCAAACGTTTTACGTTGGATGCTCTTGCTCGATATTTATCTGGGCTTGGGACCGGCACAAAACGTACTTGGCTTGCTGCGGTGATGGACAGGCTGATAGATGAGGTCAGAGAGGAATCTCCACTGACTATCATGTTTTCGGATGACATTGTGATCTGTAGTAAGAGCAGGGAGCAGGTGGAGGAAAATCTAGTGGAGGTTTGCTCTGGAGAGAAGAGGGATGAAGCTTAGTCGCAGCAAGACAGAAGACGTGTGAACGAGAGAGATCTGAGTGGAACACTGATGTTACAGGGACTAGAGGTAAAGAAGTAGTAGGATTTTGAGTACTTAGGGTCAACAGTCCAGAGCAACGGGGTGTGTGGAAAAGAGGTGAAGAAGCGTGTGCAGCAGGTTGGAATGGGTGGATAAAAGAGTAGCAGCGAGAATGATTGGAACATTGAATTCCATTGAAAAGTGCAGCTCAAATGTTTTAGCTAATTTTGGCCTTAAATGGACAAATTATGATACAAATCCAGAACAGAGGCACTCTTGGTCTTTTTAATATCCATTGGCAGATGAAGTCAATCCTGTAAAAATAGACAATAAGCAAAAGAATATCCAATAATTCAATCTGTCTGATGTACCCTGTCAGCAGGTTGTTACTTTTAGAGGCTTATTTAGTAATTTTGTCAAGGCTGTGCTACAATAGTGTATTGACTGAACTAGTGCCATGATTAAAGAGGCACCCCTTCGTGTAAAAACGATTGTGTGCAATTGAATTCTAACAGCAAATATGTGTAATTTCTAAAAAAGCAAAGTTAATCTTGAATAAGCACTTTGTATCATTACAAAACACATGTACTTTTATAGAAACCTCTTTTGATAACACTCAGTAGCAGTTGGTGTTCGGGATAATATTCAGTTCTAATCACTAGGAAGACTGTTCAGTTTGTCACACAGAAATGGTTTAACCTCAGTAATATCACCACCCAGATCCTCTTTATGGTACTGTTGTGGTGGCAGCTCAGGTGTAAATGACGATCCGGACATGTGCCACGCGTCTCTGTGTTTGTCCTGTGTTAATGTTAATGTTAGCACACGGTCGCACACAGCTGTCAGACACATGCTAGAGGGCAGAACCGAGTTAAAAGAGCCTTCTGTGGGAAATCTGCTGAGTTTTCTGCAGCTGCTGCGTGGGCTTGTTTTCACCACATCACTCACAAATTAGTATGTAACTGTAGGACTGGCATTAAGTGGTTATGGTTGGAGTCAATTTATACATGGGTTTGGTTTTTAGAAACCTTTCATTTGACTAAGCCAATATCCCAAATGTGTTTATTATTTTTATTGTGTTAAGATATTTTGTTATCTTTCTTAGGCCTAATCACAAAAAGTGCATTGCCAGTGTTAGTTAAGTGTGACAGCTTGGTGTTATGGAAAATGGATGGCAGATTTGGTTTGAACATAGCACACATTAAGCGTACATACACTGAAACACAAATACCTTAGAGGTGAAAGTGTCATGTCTTTCTGCCCATCTCACTCTCTTAATCTAATCCAGAAACAAGGCTGACTTAGACCGGATATTGTTTGGAGAAATGTATTGAATATCATGAAGACAAGGCAAAAAGTGTCTTGTCCAATCGAGTTTTTATATATGATAAAAACAAAAATCATGTCCATTTCACTGCCTCGACCTGACCTTTGTCCAGTACAAATGCAGTTATGAAAAACTTGGAGATGGGTTTGCACTGATGCATGTCTATGCAGCGTTGGGATAGAAACTTCCTTTTCTGGTGGAAAAATCTGTGCCAAACAAGTGCTGTAATGAACATTTAATAGGATGCTTTAATCTTACTATACACCTACCAAGAAACATTAGAAGAAATACAAAGATAGTTTGTATAAAATTGCAGCATTTAATTCAAAATCATCAAGTCACTCTGTGTGCACAATGCTTCTTTGCATTATAGGGTTTTAAAAAATACCTAAAGTATATTTGACCATCTTTTAAGCCATTTATTTGAGGACTGTGAGAACAAAACTAATCAGGAGAGGACTTATATCAGCTTTACATTGTTTTTGGGGTATCACAAAATGTTAATAGCCTCTTGAATCACTGTGATGGCCTTCCAGAAGGATGCAGCAAGTAAGAGATAAAAGAATGGTAGAGGAGATAATTTAGAAAACATTACTGTGCAGAGAAAAAGAGCCCAATTATTCAGAAACAGCCTCAGTCTTTGTTGGTTTCTAGTCTTAGGGTTGTGGGTAATGCACACATGTTGCTAACTAACTCACTAGCTTTTGTATAATAGTCTGTTTCTAGTGCTTCTTATTTTGACCACTTATAAGAATACAACCAAAGTTAAGATGCATGGACTGAATTAGACCTGTTTATTATTTGCTATGAGTTTCTGACATTAACTTTTGCTGATTAGTAGTTGTCCATTTCTTTTGCGTCTGTTTATGAGAAATATGCTTTGAATATAAAGTGACCTTTACAGTAGAGCTCTATTGTACTTTTACTCACCCTCAGATACTACCTTAAAAGTACTTTACTCTTTCGTCTGCATTATGGGGTTTTGTCTCCCTCTCTATATAATAATGTTTGGCCATATTTGCCTGTAAATAAAGACAATACTTAAAACTAAATCAAAAATAACTAATGCTCAGTTAAAGTGCCAAGAGGCTTAAAATGTGCACACAGAAGGCTCATATGCAGAACTATTCTTAAAACCAGTACAGGCTGCATACTTATTGTCTAAACACTAACTTAAGCTCCTGTCTCCTGTGAGATTCTTGCAGTCCTTGGTGAAAGATTAAATATTTGTTAGATTTACTGTATATTGGTGGTGATGAGTGGCACAGTGAGACAGGATCAAATACGGCCAATTGTATTATGTGTTAATGGCCACCTGAACAAACCTATGCTAATGATAATGTGACTAAAGCACCCAGAGTTGTCCTTGTAACTGACACAATGTAACATGTAAGTAATTATATAATATTGCAAAAAAACAAACAGTAAGTGAGAGGCTTTACCAACCACCTCAAGACTTTAATGTCTACTTTTTCTTGGGAACAAACTTGATTCTCTTGCAGGAAAGTTTTGTATCACATTCAACCAGCACGTCCTCTGTTTGTTGAGAAAAAAGTTACTAAATAACAGTTTGTAATCTACACATTGTACATCTTTTTTTTTGTTGGAAAATGCCCTGGTACAAGGTCGAATTATAAAAAAGTAACAACAATTCCCCAAGACTGTGTTGGTTTTGAGATTTGCAGTGATAATGCCAGTGGCCTGTTAAGATATACAGCTTCCATTCCCTTGCGGCATTCGTGTTGACATGCATTGTAGCAGATGGAGACAAGGGACTGGTGATGACAGGCTGTGATATAAACAGAGGGGGCGATGCCTGGTGCTTGCGTGTTTGCTGATAGTGGATTAAAAAATGGTGGTTTGTGTTGGAGAAGCAGGACGCCACACAATGCGCACCTCTCAGCCTCTAGAGAGCCCTTTTCAAACATACCCCGCAGCTCAACCAGGGCTACATGCGAGGAGCGTGGCTTTGTGTTGCTCCGCACATACAGTGTCCTTATGTCTACAGAACAGTGTATAATGAGTGGGATTTGCTGAGATACAATCAGCCAGTGGCTTTCGCAGAAGAGCTAAGATAATTGAAGATAGTAGAAAGCCTTATTACTGAACTACAAAGTGAATACTTCACAGAGGATGAAACGGTTAACGATGATGGAAAGCATACATTTGCTCTATGTTTCATGTACTGTCTTAGCTACTGAACAAAGGGTTTCATAGAGGTCCGCTAGTCATTATTTCCAGCTGTAGGTCATAGTTCTAGGAATTATTATTATATCTTAGTGTATTTATAGTGTCAGTTCCTGGACTATGATCTACAGTCTCATTATGTGTATATCATTTTAAATTGTATTTATTCATTGTGGGTAGATACAGTATATTACAGTAGATGGGAGTGCTGCTTTTTTGAGTTTTGTTTGCCATGATAAATAACTATTACTGTAGAAATGATTTCACTTTACCTGATTGTGTTTCTTAATGTTGTCTAAACTGAACAAATATATATGTTTATTTAGTTGTTGAACTGCCAACACCTGAGCCTCTGCTATTACTGTATTATTAGTAATACATGTTTGTTATGGTATCAAGCTTTTATGACCTTCTTGTCAGTCACCTTCTTGCTTTTTGCCTCAGATGAACTTCCACACACACTGTTTCGGACAGATGAGGTCTGCGTCCTTGATAAACCAGCCTCACATCCTACCCAGCAGTCATTGTGTTAACCAGCCTCCGCAAAGCGAGGCACAGTGTTGTTCTGCTCTGTGGAAACTCGCTGCACATGACTGAGGTTTGCTGTGGTTAATATTTAATAAATGCACCATGTTCCATTTGTAGGCATTATCTTAAATTTGATGTCAGGCATGATTATTTAAGCACATGGGCTCTGGCTGTGTGCGCGTTCTCTGGAGCCACACCGCCGCAGCCTCTTTGTGCTGCTGCTGTTCGGAGGTAACCTCTGTGTTTGCTGACTGCAGACTGGCTCCGGAGCGAAAGGGGAAGGGTCTGGCTCATCTCGCAGCCCCCTGGTCTCTCAGAACAGATTGCTGCTGGCCAGTAACCTGACATGTGATGCAGATTGTTTTCTCCCTGACTAATGAGTTCAGAGCTCACAGAACACCATTTATCTCCGCCATCAACAGTGTCCGGGCATTGGTGGGGTAAGCCAAAACGTAGCCCACTGATGGCCTTTTTTCTTGACTCTTTTGTTCTTTTCCTAGAGCTCAATTTTAAAACAGTTATATCACTCATAAACGGGATTATAATTGCATTGCTTGGACCTACTTTTATTCCAATCCTATCGCTGAATGTGTCCATGTAGTGTTGTGGCTGATTGTTTTATTAATTTAGGTTTAAATTTAACATCCTTGATTTAATGCAATGTGGCATTTAAAGGTGCAGTGTAGTCCTTTTGCAGAATCAGATGTTGACATTGTTATTCCCTATTTCCACAACCCAAGTCATGAAGTCTCATAAAAATGGATCAAGTGATGAGTTTACGTTATAAATCTAGAATCATAATCCATTTAGTTCATTAATGTTTATGAAAGATTATTATGTTCAAACAAGAAAAGATAATGTGTTCGAAGGATGTAGGACAGATGTTTTAGACTCTATAATGGCTACATGATCAAAATGTTGCTAATGATAACATGGTTCAATTGTATACTATACAAAGTTTCACCTAATGTACCTTCAATGGAAATCTTTGTAGGGAATAAGGTTGGAGCAATATAAAATGTGGGTTAGGTTTAGCCAAGATCATTACTTGGTTAACATTAGGAAAAGACGGCAAGGTAATATAGCAGTGTCTTGCCAAAACCCCAGTAATCCTAACATATAAACACACAAAGAATTTGACTGGGCCATCTCGGTTTGAGCTTAATTCCAAGGTGGAACAAATGGAAACAGATACTGAATGCAATTGGACAGACATACATCCAATTAGAAATTAGGGGACAGTGTCAACATAAACAGATAAAACGGACTCTAGACCAATTTAAAAAAAACACAGAAAACACGCTCCACACATGCTCCATTTTGGTTGGTCGTACTGAGCTTGGTGGAAGTTGTATAGGATGTGTTCCAGACCCAGCTACAAACCCTATCTTTAGGCTTACTCCTAAACTGCTAAAACTGAAAAAACTATAATCACCAAGAAAAACCATTAACTTTGACCAAAGATAACTCTGGTCACCCATGAGTCCTACCTCCTACCACCTAAAAAAAATGTAATAAAATGTATAAGGAATGAGGAAAAACTATGGACAAATGGACATATTGTGGATAATTTAAAACCTGAAAACATTAATTATGTTACGTAATGGAGAATGGTGAAAAGGAGAAAGAAAATCTAAACACAATAGGTTGCATTGATGATATAATGTATGCAGCTGAGTGCAGTATGGCAGATTACAGTTGTGCTTCTCACAACAGATGGGATTGTCGCTCTTAATATGTGTCAGTGTCAGTGTGTGTGTAAAGGCGGTTAAAGCCTTTTCAGTGATCTCACACTTTGATGTTGTTTATATAGCGTGATTAATTGGCAGCAAGAACCGTGTCATTTTCACAGAGAGATATACCACTCACTTGAAATGTAAAGCTGTCTTTGCTGACTAGAGCTGCTTTTATGCCTGATAATGCTGTAGTCTCATTCAGATTTTATTTCCAAGTTGATGATATTGGCACAGATTCCTTCCAACACTTAGTGAGAAATGAAGACTCAGCCGATGTCCGAATGAGGTTTTTTATGATTAAACTGTGTGGACGTGACAGTAGAGTCTATGATTACTCACAAATGATTCAAATGAAACAAGTGCTGCGTGTCCTCGGTTTGTTACAGAGGCCATCTGACGTGGGTGATTCATTTTTCTGAAGAGTAGCTGCAATTACGCAACACATATACAAACTCAGTATTTAAGATGTAGTTTCTTTAGACAGACAAAAGTACTTCTTTCAATGGATGTCATACTTCTATTAAAATGCAACTTACAAAAAATGACCTACATTTTTTACTGTAAATCACTAATGAAATAACTTTACTTTTTGTCTAGAGGGCAGTCTCCAGATGTGAACAATTACAAAAGTCAAGTGCTATTCGGTCTTATGTGACAATTGTATAGTGGGTATACAGTATTTTGACTCTTGTGCTCTCTTTAAACTTCTTTGTGGTGATTTTTGATTGAAAAGTGTCATTGTGCATCTTGCTATATACTGAATTACTTAATCTGGCTCCACTGTTCTACTATTGGGCTCTTTCTGCTCTTTTGTGCTTTCTAAATATCCACAGCCTCCACTTTATCTCCCTATTGTCTACTACCCTGCTCTTTCCTCCTACTGACTTTGTTTGAGTTGCTGTCACTGTAATTCATTTGGATTGCAGCATTTGTCCAATCCGACAGCAGCACATATGCACTCTCCAGACAAATAAGAGGCTTATTTTATTCTGTATTAAAATATTGCAGAAAGTGATCTGATCTATCACCTGTAATATTTGACTATTGTATGTGGCTTGTGATTATGGATTCCAATACCTATTGTCAGATTTTTGAGCTTGAGGCAATATGAAGGTATTGGAGTTGGGATTTTGATTATCATGTTCTGATTATTTCTCCAGCTCGGATTTTTTATATTCTGCAAAAGCATATTAGATCTTATTGCCCCAACATGATTTTGTTGTGAGCAAAGACACCAGCTATCTCACCTACAATTGCTGCTGCTGTTTCCAGACTCTGATATATTGCCTCAAAAAATGACCAGGTGAAAAGGTTTCATTTTCATAACAGACCTTGGAAATTAAGTGGTTTATTATACACCGTGACCTTTCCGAGACAACTAATCTCGATCACAACACCCTTTAACCTGTGATGCTAATGCTTTGCTAAAGTGTACCCTCTCCTCAATGTTCAAAGGCCATAGAGCTGTGGCCTCCAGTCTCATCTCTTTATAATCTACTGCTGGGGTCTGGAGCTGACACCGCTGCTGCTGCTGCTGCTGCTGCTGCTGCTGCTGCTGCTGTTGGTGTTGGTTGCTATGCGGCTAATTAGGGAGCAGCTATTGATGAGATGTGGCCTCCAAGGAGCACGATAAGGAAGGGACAAAATGGGAACCGATAACATGACAGGCAAAGAGATATATCATTTGGCAAGATCTTTTAAGAGTGCTTCTATTTTTTTTAGACATTGTAATCTCAGTTTTGAATGTGGCTTTAACATAGACTGTTTTTGTCTTGGCATATTCTCCGGACTTTAGACTTGATGGAGGTCCTAGGTTCTTAGTGTTGTAATCAAGTCCGTGGTATTGCCCAAGAGCAAGTCATGTCCGAGTGTTTCAAGACCACCACATCTTTCCAAGACAATTTGAGTAGGGTCAGTGCAGTAAATGTGGCCCATATATTTGATCAAAGATATCAACATTTGTGGTGCTTTGATGCACCATGAATCAGTTTCATTGATATATACTGTACACTTTATTAGGTACACCTTGCTAGTACTGTGTTGGACCCCCTTAGTTTTTAATGTCTTCACCTTGAAAACTAAGTCCAGATGCCTTTGCTTTAATCTTTCTTTATGCATGTGTTTGGGCGATGGGATGAAGCCGGAGTACCCGGAGTCCACAGGGAGAACATGCAGACTCTTTACAGAAAGGCCTGAGTTGACCGAGGATGTTTGAGTCAACCAGGATTTGAACTCACAATCTTCTTGCTGTGAGGCAGGAGTGCTAACTACTCTTAAAAATCTGGTCATGTTTGGTTTTGAAAACTACATTGTACAGTGAGCTAAGGGACAGCTTCTAAATGGCCATATTATTCGGTTGTTATATTGACAAATGTGTTTGAGAACGATGCCGAATGAACATTTTAAGAGGACATGGCTATTCTTTAATCAATGCTGCTTCACAGGAGGGGGCTCTGTAGACGCACAGCTCTCTTTTCATTTCATCTGAATAGGCCTGACGCTGGGGACAGACATGAATGAGGATAGCCAAAATGTAAACGACACATATGCCAAAACAAGCCCTGCAGACGATGGTTATGTGAATAATATTCCTGTAAATATTATTTTCACCATTGCCTAAATTATTACATTTTAACTGAAAGCAACACCAATTTCTATTTCAATTCCAGTTTCAGATGTAGATACTGAATTCATTTATAGAACAATTTGAAATGGGACTCTGCAACAGGCTAACCCGAAGCAATGACAATCTCTGACCAATTCCTGTGTCCAAAATTAATATTCTTCTCTGTTTATTGTCAGTTTTGTGCAGTAAGATTGCAACCCTAACCACCACAGTGAGCGTGCTCTATTATTGGCTCTAGGACTTAGAAATATAGACGGAAGACGGAAACAATTAGTGTATTGGAAAAGATGGTGGCCAACATGGTATGGATTAAAATAGGCTTTAAAAAAGGTTCGGTAAAACATGGTATAGATTTGTTGGCGCAGTCCTCTTCAAGCCAATCATTTGGAGAGTGCTATGTTTTGAATGACATTTAAATGAATCTGAAAGACATTTTTTGTAGGTTATATATGCACAAACGAGCAATCTTTATTGAAAATCAACAGCAGCTATGATGATTATGCAATCTAGATTTTACAATATGTCCACAGAAACCCATTTCAAGAGCTTGTTCAAAGATCATCTTCTTTTGATCGTTAACTGCAGCGAATGAATTTTGAACTCTTACCAGGATTTTATAGAAGTAAATACAGTATATAGTTTATAAATTGCACATTTTTCCTGAGACATTTCCCATTGGATTTGTCTGCAGTGCTTCCTTTAGGTGTCTATTCAAGAATGAGCTCATGCCAATTTTGCCAAATGTGTCAGAGCGCGTCAGATTGGGTCTTGGTGTCTGTACGTCGTAGTGAATTACATATCACTGTTCCCCCCACAGATGTGTCTTTGTAAGCCCTAGCTTTATTTTCAAAGCCATCTGAAATCCCATTGCAGCGGATGAGCGATGCCTTCAAATATCACAGGTGAAAACTAATCTCGGAGCCCGAACCCTGTGCTTTTTTTCCCCCACTTGTCCTGACAGTTCGCCTTTACAAATGGCCCTAACGAGATGCAAACATGTAAATTGCTCCAGCACGGGAGATTAAGTGTCCACTCAAGTCTAAATGGCAAAGATAGCACAACTGTCAGATATAAAATTCAACTGGACTGAGATCATGACAAGAAATCGGTAATCAAAAATTAGTTTTGGAGAGAGGACAAAGGCCTTGAGATTGAGATAGCTCCAGGACAGACCTACAGCAGTTGAATAATAAGGAAAGAACAACCCTTTACTAGTGTAATTAGTATGTTTCAAGAATTTCCATTGGACAGAAATTAATCAGTATATGTGCCATGATCAGTGGTATGGCCCAGGGCCACATGCAGCCCGTTTAATCTGCCGCCAAGCAATTACTAATAATTTAATAATAATTACACACTCCATATATTTTTCCCTCAATGTTCTGCAGTAATTCTTTTATTTATTTTATTTTTTATTTTTCACTGGTTTTAGAACAAACTGTAAAGAGTGGATCTAAAACTGAGGAGGCTACATCTGTGACTGCGGTGTTAAACATTCAGTGTTTATTGTACATATTGTTTTGTCTATAGTTCAAACTTAAACTATAAGCAAAAGAAACATATTCTGATGTGGCCCTTGGGGATAAATAATTGCCCACTTCTGGTTTAGATGCATGAGCTACTGCAGTTGTCAAACTTGTTGATCTATGGGCTTTAGATCTAAGAGATAGTCGGTAGGTTTGGGCAGTGGATGGGACACAAAAGTCAGGTTTGTGTCTTTGCTTCCACAAGGTTAATAATTGGGCTCAATAATGTTGGTGTTTTGTTTTGAGTCAGTGGAAGTGGTTGTATTTGAACATAGTATTTTTGTTTAAAAATAGTTACACAGTCGGCTAATTATACTATTTTATTTAGTTTAGTTCCTCTCTGTTTACTTACTGTATATAGAAAAAAATATAAGAGAGGCGAGTTAGCAATCCTTATGTCTTGTCTGTGTCTTAACACTTTCTTTGTCTTTTCTTTGCTTTCCACACAACAATTTGTTTCCTGAAAACAACACTTCATGCATTTATTCTCCACATGGCTGGCCTCGTTCATTCTTCTCCCCCTCCTTCCTCAGTCTTAAGGGGGTTGAAGACCATCATATTTATTGAACATAACAGCAGCAGTGGTCAGTAATGTAACACCTACTGACTGCTAAAAACCTTTGGACAAGGATCTGTTACTAATCCATTTATCACTGATCAATTCTATCACTTAAAATGCCTTTAATTCTCTAAATGGTGGATTGTTTCTATGACAATAACAATGATTCACACAATTATAAAAAAAATAAAATAATGGAAACAAGGGTTTATAGGAGATAGCAGTGAGAGAGAATCAAATAAAAAATGTTAACGTGCCAGATTTGCCACACTAATTTTCATCTGCATCTGCCTAAAAGTAGAATTTTACTTTTTAATCATCTTTGTCTTAAATCCATGTTGTGTCTTGTTTTTGTGTATTTTTTATTTATTTTTATCTGCTACGTGAATTATAAGCTTTTAAGCGTTGTCTCATAGAGCACAGTTCAGCCTTTGTCACACTCTACAATTTTGGCTGCACAAATAACTACTCATTGGAAAATAATTGATTCTGGTTTTAAATTGATGTGTGCACATTGTACAGCAAACCAGTATCAAGTCATAGATGACCTGCAACATATCTGTTCAATCATGGCTATGTGACAAATGTATGCAAAGCAATTATCTCAATATCTCTTAGCAACACTCAAACCCAGTTGTCCTCTTTTTTTTTTTCCCCAATCCACAAACTTGTTTTTAAGTGCACAAACAACCCTGTAGAAGATGCTCGCTAACAATGTCTTTTTTTTAAACATAGTATAGCCTGTGATGCACTTGGCTTCTCTAATCACACAGTGTCATGCATCAGGCGCTGGTTGTAGCTGATTAAGGTTGCACACTGTGACTAATATTGGCGTTCTGTGTTTCGTCTTAGGAGACGGATGTTGTTGTGTTGTCCTGTGGCGATATAGAGTAAGATTAGGCCATATTGGTTTTATGTTAACTGAGATGGCTATTGATAGCTTTATCTGTATAAGTCAAAGCATTGTTATTTACCTCCAACCATGACAAGGCAATGTTCTAAACAAAAATGGATTTTATATATCCCTAAATACAAGGTTGACCTCTATTTATGGATCTAATATTTGCTCAAAAAGCAGTGCTTGCCATGTTTCCTGTTTCACTGTGCTCAGTATAGGCCCAGATTTTTTCAAATTGATTCCTCCAAAGAGAAATGGCCATCAATTTTTAATGGCTTTATCTTAACGGAAATCCATTCTCTTCCAAAAAGCTGTGTAGTTTCTATGGCGATGGAGATGGATAACATAAAAAGAGCTGTTTGGATTGGAGACAAAGAGACCTGATGGAAATGGTAGACAGAGGCTACAGCCCTATTGTGATTCTGTTGAAGCATGTTGCATTGTAGGGTTATTCAGTTCTCAGTCATTGTTACAAGATGAAAAAAGGCCCGTTTTAGTAAAACGTACCGTCCGCAAGGGAATGAGTCGCGGCCGGGCGTAATGTATGCTTCCTCTCTGAACTGACGGAGCATGAGCTGTGTGTGCAAGAGTCCGAGGTGTCTCTAGCTTCACAAATACAGCTGTGTCCACTGATCATCGTGTTGTCAGTAGAGAAGATGACTCACCCTTCTTAAAAAAACACACCAAGCCTCTATCTCGAGTTCAAGCACACATGACGTTTGCAGCACCATATTTAATTTTCTTTCCTTTAAAATCTTAAGACCCTTGCACAGTCTGTTGCCTCGTCCTGCCTTCAGTGCTCCAGGTTTTAAAGAAATCTTCTACAATCTTTGTTTTTTATTGATTTATGTTCCCAGACTGAAGGAGTGGAAGGTTATCTTAGAGCTTTAGAGGAGTGCTGTTGTGATGGCTCAAATCTAGCAAACTGCTGGTAAAAACTCTTAACCCATCCCGAGAGCAGTTTTATTTCGGATCTTGCTCCAAATGTACAAAATTGTACAAATATTATGAAATTTTGATATGTTTTTGATATTAGCTAGAGATAATAGAAATAAAATCCAGTCTAACTCTTTCTATTGTAACCAACAGTTTTGGGGCATTCAAACATCGAAAAATCTGAGAAATACCCAAAGAACTGAACTAAGCTAAGATTTCTATACATTTTTGATGAGAAATGTTGTAGTAGTGATGGCTTGAGAAGACCTTTTTTCTCACTGCAGAACTTTAGTAACTTTTGCTATTGTTCAACTTTTAGGTTTCACTAAATCTAGTTTGGGTTAAACATCACAGTTTTCACAAAGTTTTCACAAAGGCAACAAGTACCAGTTGCCATAATCTTAATAAAATAAATCATAAAATATTTCAGCAGAAAGTTTGTGCATAGCTTCTACTTTTTCCTGTTTTCAAAGTCTGCCTACCAAAGACCTACTTGAAAGATCAAGTCAGGTGTCTTTACAGTACCAACAGACAAAACCGTGCTTTGTTTTAACACAGTATTATGTGCTTTTGCAGTTCATCGAGACCAACTGTGAGACAATCTAGTCGATACAGTCAATGAGTGCAAACCTTCCATTACTCTCACAAATGCAGCAGACCCAGTGTGCAGTTCAGGTTTTTGTTGTATTCTAGGGTGACCATACGTCCTATTTTAGCTGGGACAGTCCCGTTTTTAAGCCCCTGTCCCTTTTTCTGCAAAAACACCAAAATCTTCCAGTTTTTCTCTCTTCCTGTCCCGATTGTCCTGTGCCAGTCATAAAGCCAAAGCAGCGCACTTTGCCTGTAACTCATTTGTCAGGACACTGTGAGTGTGTCAGTCACAGAGTTTCCATGGTTGCAATAATATTAACCTATTGTAAAAGATCAACAGTGTCCCACATGTCTGTAACTCAACACTGATTGGTCCATTTACGTGATTTACAGCTTTCAATTGATGACAGACTGTTTCAGTCTGTCATCAACCGAAAAGAAAGTCGCCACTTACTAACAAGCTTAAAGAACATTACAACTGTTTGTGTTTAGGAAAACATGTTTGTTACATGTTAATATAATAAAAAAGTTACACAATGCAATCAGTACTAGTGGAATATTACCTTTGCGCAGAATTTTCCTTAAGGTGCTGTCCTTTGATTTGTGTGTATAAAATTAAAGTGTCCCAGTTTTGAGGTTTGGAAATCTGGTCATCTGTTGTATTCTAGCATGATATAGTAAAAACAGATATGTCGTTGCATTCACTGGAGACAGTATGTATTTCAGTATGTATTGCTCTCTTCACTCAAAGTGCTCTGTCCCTGTAATCTTCTTTGTCTCAATGTGGAGAATACTAGTTCACATTTTGACAGGATATTTTCAGATTCATCTGTTGAAGTTGGGGAATGTCTATCACATATCCTCAGAAAACATTTAAGCATATTTAATGCGTAAAATATGGGCTATGTGTGGGATGTGCTTAGTATAAAACTGACCATTATGGAAACACAAACCATCTAGTGTCCAACAGTCTTGTCTACATAATGAACAGTATCTGCATATTCTGAATAATTTGCTGAGGGATGTGGATGAGCCGCCATGTAATACATTTTTAATGGCGAAAAACCATATCCGGCTCAAATTATTATTCAACACGGTATACATTTATTATTATTGTATCATGGCTGGAGGGAATCTTTAATGATTCAAATTCTTACAGAAATGCAACTTCTTAGGTATTATTGGGGCTGAGTTCAGTATGAGTGGGGGAAGTTGTTGTAGTTGAGTCTAGGAAGTGGAATTAGCGAGTAGCGAGACATTATATCAAACACTCAGAATGACCTTTTAATAAAATACTTACATATACCTTGAAGTAAAAATTGGAAAAACAACAAAGGAGCTGATTGTGGTTGAGGTTCATTGGTGTATTGTTCAAACTGGATACCACCTTTTGAGTTTAGATATTACTGCTTAAAAAACACATATAACTTAAAAAAAACTTGACTGTCAGTTCTTATAACATGTTCTCAAACTGTGATGTTTTTTTCTATTCAAAGCAGGAACATGTTAGAGTGTGCAGGCACAAAAAACACAGTGAACATGCTCTTTGGGGCGTATAACCTGAAAATCCTTTTTGCTTGTAGTGTTGTCTATCTTTTCAGTGCTCAATGACCTTAAAGCTGTGGCCACAACTGCAACCACTTTGCATCTGGGGGAAAAAAATCAATCTTTAATCTTGGGGACTTGGTACAATCAAAGCTGGAGCCCATAACCCCTGCCTGCTTTAATTTTATTAGAAAAAAGTAAAACCGAATCAATTTGAAACTGTAAACTACTAAAATATAAGGTCAAGTTTAAAGCTTACCCTAAACTTTAGCTTTGATCTCCATCTTGTTAAGTCTCATGTGAACGCATTGCCACTTTCCCAGTTGGTCTTTTGACGAGATAATCACAATCAACACAAAACTGAGACTTGTTTTAATCTTATGACAGAATTGCATTGCTGAAGAGCTATTTTGTTTGTAAAAGAAGATATCATGAGGAGAGAATTTCCCTTGGATAAAGAAAATCTCTGAGATAAGAGCTTTGTTTGCTTTTAGTGTTTGGCCCTTATTAAAAAGCGATGTTTTGTGTGCACATATTGATCGCGTGAGCAGACTTCTTTATTCACACACCTTTGTTGGAGTTTTGAGGAGCTTTGGCTAAAGTGAGTTAAGAGCTTTTACTGGAGACAGCAGGTGTCATGTGAGTTGTTTATATGACTGTCTGAATAGGTTGTAGCCTTGATGTTTGAGGAGATACTTCACAACAGGGATGTGTCAAAGCCTCTGATGATGGCAATCAACTGGAAGAACACCATCTTTTATACCCAAAAAACCTCCTCATCAGCTGATACTCTCATATACTGTATGTGCACTCCAGTTCACTACCTTTCCCACAGCTTTGTTTTCCCGACTTTGTGTTGAACTGTCTTGAAAGTTCTTCTTTTCAAATTGGCATATTATGCAGGTTGTCTATGGAATTGTAATAAAAACATACCTGCCCCCCTCCTTTAAGTGCTCATCAGTGATCCTTCTGTGTGAGAACTTTATTTTCAATTGCATTTTTTCATATTTCTTTAGAAGGCCATGGGTGTGGAATATATAAATCTGCCGAATATACATTTAAGAGACTATGCTCATCATTTCTGTTTTTGGTTTAGTCTTCCCATTGGTGATGTGTGCTGTGAGTAATATAGAGCTGTGCAACATACTGTCGTTTTTAAATCACTGCAATATTCATTATGCAAAGACTGCTTAGTGTTAATGTTTCTGTACTCCTTGTGACAGACTCAACCTTTACATGGCATTATATTGACCAATCAGGAGCCTTAAATCACATTATGATGCATTTGAATGAAAGCTCAAATATTTTCACTCTTAATATATCAATAAATGTTTACTAAAATTGACCAAAATTGTACTGACGCCATTAAAATCATTTGTGATCATTAATGCCCAGTGAAAGTAACTGCATACGGCTGAATCCAAACCATATTTCACTGCTACATTGTGCTTTCTTTTATTTTACCCATGCATGTCCATTTATTTCGGCCCATGTTAAGACCCGAGGTTACTTGTCTCGTCTTTCCTTGTCTGTCTTGATTGTAGTGAAGCCAGAGTGGGTTTGATTTGCGCTCTTGCTCCGGTTCTTTTCCAGTGTTCACGCGGTCACTCAAGTATGATAAAACACAGCGCTGCATGGGGAGCTGAGACCCGCAGGCTGTTCACTAGAGGATTTTAATTTTGTTTTCTCCCACTCTCCCGCCGTTTCTTTTCTATTCCATCTCCCCCTCAGTGTTTGTGCACTCTTGCATGTGGCGATATGATTACAACAGGGAAAGCGGCGCATTTGTGAAGACATGTGTCACAGATTCTGCTTTTTTAACAGCATCCATTAAAACTAAATCAAAATAAACATCCCTGGGTGAAAGAGTGGAGTCTTATCTTCATTAGGTTCTATGGTTTGTTAATAATGAGCATAAAACGGGAGTCCATAAAGCCCTGTTTTATAACAAGTGGTATAGCACTGTCCCATGCACCACAGCACAGTTCATTTGTGTTTTTGGACCCTACTTGGGTTTAAATATGACATGGATCAAAATGAGGCAAACTGTATTGAAGAGTTGCATGAATTTGAGCAAACAAACACATATGTAGTAAAGAAAAAACTCCAAACAAATATTTATAGAGAACTGGAGTTTATGAATTGAGAGAAAACTATGAGTTTTCTACATTGTGTGCACTCTTTATTGTCACTAATTCAGCAGCATTTTTTACAAATTAATGATGCAGACTAAAGACTGAAGAAGATGAAGACTAGATCTAACAGACATCTGTTAATGCAATATGTTTTTATTGAGAAGAAAAATGCCTTTCATGTTCTTTCTTCTTGGAATAAAATTGTTTTGTTTTTTGTTTTGTTTTTTTACAAGAACAAATGTAATCTTCATGTTTTAGCCTGAGTGATGCTTCTCTGTCGACCAAACAAGAGAAGACACTGTTGAGTGATTATCTCTCTTTGTTCGTTAACGGTTCAATTGTTTCCAGTCTAGAGTCCTACCAAAAGGGCTCCTTAACTTGGTAGCCTTCACCATTTTTACAAAAGAAATCCAAATAAATGAACCAAGATTAACTGCACGGTACATTTTGTTGGTTATTAACTTATCAACAGTGAACCAGTCTTTTATTCTGTAGCCTTGATAACATTGTACCCATTGTGTCTGTGCACCGAGATTACACACACAAGTTTAATTGACTCTGTAATCTGATTTTGGATGGGTAAAGAGGATTGTGGATTAAAGTTGTAACGACAACATAAACAGCGGCTCAGTGCAGAGGCTGCGGGACAATGGAGGCATGTTTGGACTTAACTTTGCCAGTGCTAATCCAGGCTAAACTGCCCTGTATGCTAATAGTGCTGCCTATCTGTAATAAATTACACTGTCACATAGGTCGGTCGCACAGACACTAATAAAGTGACCACGGCGCTGCTAACACAGTAATAATAAGTGTTGTGGAGGAATTGGATCTGAAGCCGGCTGCTGCTGTTTCTACTTGACATTCTGATATTGGCTCTAAAAGTCAAGACAGCAAAGTCAACAAGGGAGTTCCATTTCACTCTGTATTTGTTCCACGTTACAGTGAGATCTATATAGAGCCTAAATGTGCTCAGAGCTGAACAGACAGCATCAGCAGAAATGACAGGACATACATAGTTTATCAGAGTTATTCTACCATAGGCCATAATGTAGCCTACTGCCAAAACCTTATTTATTAATAGTATACAATTTGCCAATACCAAAAAGACATACAAAAATGAGTTTGACTTATGTAATTTTGTTGATATGGTTTAATACAAAAAAATGTGTTTAAAGTCATGATATCGCTCTCTTCATGTTACTTCTTTTCTTTCTCCACTGAGGTACATATGGTCATTAAAAAACTGAAAATGTAAAATGCACTTTCCAGGTCTTGGAAAAGTAATTGATTTTAAAACTTTAGAGAAGGTAGAATATGAAAGTTTTTGATAAATGTGTTAGACATGACCCTATTAACAATTAACACCAAACACTAGGTTGGAGTTTCAACGTAACATAATCAGCCTAGATTCAAGGTAGATATACTGTATTAAGTTATAAATAGTGTATTGAACTTGAATTTAAACTTTAAATCTAGTTTAATGTTTATATTTTAACAACAGATACATCACATTATTACTTTACTGCTAATAATTATGTTTAAAATACCTAAATAGTAATTATCTATCAATTTAGATAATGAATGAATGAAGAAGTCATGAAGAAATAATGAGGAAAGAATGTATGAATCCTGTTTGGGAGAAGCCATATATTTCTAAACGGATCATCATTTATGTCTGCACATACAGTATACAAACACACACATACATACTAAATGTGTCATTTTAATCCAACTATCCTCTTGACTATTGTCTTGGCATCTGTTTCATGGCAGTGATGTAGAGCTGCACACCTTCCACTCAGTGCATCTTTTGTGGCCGGGCTGCGGCAGTTGGCCCACATCACCCCAGCAGCATAAACGCTGCTTCTTGGAGCCGTATGCACAATTTGTCCGGGGCATCTTGTAGTGTGCACTGCCATTTTTCATTGGCCTCATCCATCTGGTGAAAGGGACATAGTTCGTTTATCTTTTCTCCCTCAGCTCTGCAGCTCCAAGGACTTTTTTACCCTTTATTTGACCAGGAGAGTATTCTGCTGATCATGCATGCTCTTTTCCAGCTATGCCCTTCGTCTCTTTTATCCATCTGTATAGGCTATAAAATGGCTGTTGCTCTAAAGTTAGCCACGGAGGAGCTGATAAGCACTTTGGACAAGGGTAGCTCTGTATTAGCTGTTTGGGACCAGTTGTTACTTGTCACTTTTATCCAGCCTGTTTCTCGGAGCCTGCCCACTGCTTTTTAAACCATTAATCCCGTTGAGGTCATGGCACTGAATATCTCAGTAACACCAGCACTAACGCTCAAATGGTCCAAAATTGAATTCAGATTTCCAGTCTGTTTTTCACACTAACATGGCAAACTCTGCACTTACCACAAGTTTAAGTGTGCTCTTCGCTGTCAAACTGGACATCAGAAGTGATTATTAATACTCAATACAAACAAAAAGCTCTAGTGATTGTGTTGTGCATAATAAGAAAGTATCATATACATTATTGTTGGAAAAACACAAAGATAATACATTGCTGTTCATAAAGTTCAGATGAGCTAAACTTTACAACATTGAGCATACACCTACAATCCCAATTATAACTCCTATCCCAGGTATGAACATTTTTTGGTTATAATTTTCACACATACTATACATGGTATCAGTAAAAGGTTAAATCTTACACAAACAGCAGTAAGCTTGGTGGGCTAAAATGGCAAAGTTGCTTTACAGACAGATTATTCAGATTATTAATAAGTTTACTTAAAAATGCTTTTAAAACAAGGATAATTAAGCCAGTGTAAACACTCTGACTGAGTTAGTGTTCCCAAGGCCATCAGTCATCACTGTGGAATTATATTTCTGACAGCAGGGAATATAAAATGAACTACAGCTGCTAATGCTCATGTTTCAATATAGTATTTGTTTTGTAGTCTGTGTTAAACCAAAAGAATATAGTTTATGACTTTGTTCAATTGTAAACAGTGTATATACATTGGTACCACGGAACCTCTTCTAAATGGCAAGTGTAATATAGTGTGTTATATTAAAAAAAAAAAATAGCATACTATAACAATAACATATCAGGTAAAACAAATATAGATGCTATGTACTGTATATTATATATCATAGTGAGTCTATGATACAGTGTTGGTTCATAAAAGGTGCTGAGCAAACAGCTGTGGGCCCATGAGTTTTATTGGTCGGGATGAGGAATGGTTAAAGACTCTGGAGGCGATGTGCTGACAATTGGGGGCGGCGTTATGAGCCCTACGATGATGATGACACATCCCATGAGTGCGTTTGACTCCCTCCCTCAAACCTAAAACCATTTGACTGTAGCCGTCACTCAGCACAGTCCCACCAGCTTCACTTTAAGCGGCCGATCTGTCCGAGCATGATTGGGTCTCACAAACTGATTCCCTCTGAAGAGTTCTCCTTCTGACCTTTAATTATGTTGATATTTATTGGGGCTATTTTTCAAGATCTAAACTCGTCTGAAGTGGTATTTGCTCGCTCATATGAAGCAGCTTACTGACTTAAAAGCTTTAGTTCAGCAGGATTTTGTGAAGCATGCTTGGGGACATTTTTTTTTTTTTTTTTTTTTTAGCCACATCAATTCATTGAGCTGTAATTAACACCAGTTCTCATTGTCCTTCCATGACATCGCTCCGAGGACAAATATAAACTTCATAATTCCCTGTAAATCTGTGACCAGAAAATTATGTGACGCTGTTTACAGTTTCTCAACATGTTTGTCATGTTCAGATTTCCCTTCAAGGCCCACTTTCTTCCGGAACCCACTCTGTGATATTTCGCTGCTTGTGTGCTGCTGTGCTTTTAAATGAGAGGATATTTTATGGCTGTCGTCTAATTGCAGCTCTTTTTTCTCTTGACTTTTCGACTTTGTGACTAAGCCTTTTTTTCTAAGAGAGGCTCTTGACTCTTTTGAAATGTGTTACTGCAATGGTTCAAGTTGTGCTAGAAAATGTGTCCTAATTTTGATGGGGACACTGAAGGTTTTGAAATAGTTTCAACAAGTTAGCATTTAGGGTTTGTGGGCAATAGAATGAATGATCTTAAAGAGTTGAAGTTTTGTTGGAGTTTTAAAATTTGGAAAGAAGTGGAGTGATTGAATTAACTTGAATTAACAGATTGTCATGGCAGAATCAACGAGTCCCAGAGTAAAGGTGTTCAGGCCTTAAGTTTTGGGGGTCCTCCTGTCAGGCTGAAGGAAAAACAGAAGATGACCAGCTTCAGTAAATGCTTTTTACAGCAGGACTGATCTAAACCTAAAATGACAGAAAGTAGATTTTCCATATTTTCTTTTGCATTAGGCCAAAGCTTTACACGTTTAAGTTTGAAGACCAGTGCAATAAGATTAGCTCAGTCTAAAATATTCTTGCTGACTCATTTTGAGCCAAAAACATTTTTGCTTTTGCTGATTTTATTGAGAATGATGACACGCTAACTAAGAACTTATATGTTACCATGGCAACCATCATTCACTGACCGACTTCTGTCAAAGTTATATCTAAGCTTGTATGTGATGATGCATTCAATATATGAGTGAGTTCAGATTTGAATTATAGAGAAAAGTAAAGTTACATTTATCCAGCCTGACTTGTTAACATTAATGACTACTTTTACTAACTAATAATTGAGTTGTCTGTGAACAGCAATATTAATATTCTGACTTCAGTCTGAGTTGAAGGCACATGAACACAACAAAGTCCGAAAAAACATCCTAATTCAGAAACTTTCACCATCTGAACACCACATGAATGTAGCATACACTGACAGTTTGTTTGAATAATTTCAAGAAATAAAAAGCAGATGTTTCAAAGAAAAACACATCCACAGAGAGACAATCCAATGAGAAAACATTTCTAAGAAGCAGCTTGGCAGAGTAAGACTAAGTGCTAGGACTTTTTTAAGAGGTCATTTTGATTAATCCTCTGTTACTTACTTCAAGTCTTTAGCTCCAGCTCTTTCTCTTTTACATCTTTCCTTTTTTCAATACACCAGAGACATTATTAGACTTGGTTTTCTGCTCTCCCCAAAGCTTTCATCAGAGCTCGCACACTGTTTTACAACTGTGTTTAAAAATGTTCGGCTGAAGGTCGTGACCCTTCCCTGACAGGCTCAGCAGCTTTGGGATAAACATAGACAGACTGAGTATCCCACTCAGCTACTGGTGTAGACAGTGATGCAGGCAGACAGCGCTCTGACGGCCGCCGGGTTATGGAGATAAGGTGGGCTTTATTTAGAAACGCCAACATGACGAACTTATGACATCACTCTTGACTCCGCACCTGCCTCCAGCAAAGACACTGGAGAGAGAGGAGATATCTCCCTCTCAGATATCGCACAGACAGAAATCTCTCTGAGACCTTTTAGTGCCATTTGCTGTTTCTAAAAGCATTGACAGAAAAGCAAAATGAGTTAGATACAGACTTTTGAAAATACGTCCAAATACTATGTACTTTATACAGATATGTAGTGTTTTTATGGAGGGGATGGACAAACATGTATGCCATTACAGTTCATATAACATTGAATGGTTACAAAATGGTTTAAGCAGTACTGTATTGTAGGTTAAATATTATAAGTTAAGTCTGCCATTTTTACAAAATATACTTCAAATAAAGAGGCGTTCTAGCCTGGCGAGCCAAAGCCAGTTACTTTCAAATCTGCAAAGTAATTTTAACCCTTTATTGGGAAAGATTGTGCAAGCTTTTTCTGATGCTTTGTTCCTCTGTGGTCATGTCCATGGTCATGAGTTGGTCATTTCATACCTTTTTTGAATGTGATTGTATTCAGTCACAAATAAGTGCTGACTTATGTCCATCAGCGGTCTGATTGGTTTCTGGTTATCAGAGAATTTTGTGACTGTGTTTTACCATTTTTACAATAAAGTTTTTGTAATGAATGTAATTAATGTATTTTATAAAACTATTGGTTTAGAAGATGTGACACAAAGCAGAAAGAGTCAATCTACACAGAGTCTGAATAAATGACATATGCAGCTGTGCAACTATAAATGCTTTACATTTTAAAGCTGACACCTCATCTATCAACAATACATAGTTGTGTGATTTATTCAGCAGTACTGTTATGTTGATATGCTAAACGTTTTATATCTCAGGCTTTACGTAGTGTCTGTATTTTGTAGGTTATAGCTATCGTTGTGCCTTCAATAAATCACCTTTAACTTTTTTTTTTACCACTTGCGCCAAACATTGTGATGCATGTGGGGGACTGAGCAATTTGTGTTGTATCTGCCCCTCTCAAATCGACCATAAATCGGAATATGAATATAGTTGTTGTTGAATGTGTTGATATCGTTGTAGTTTGCAGAACTGTGGTGGTAGATACTAAAAATAGACGTTTGAGTAGAGTAAATAGAAGACATTTTAAGCCTGAAGTGTTTTTCAAAGCTGAATCTGTCACAAAGTGAATGAAAAGAAAGCTGTGGTGTGTGATTCTGATAAAGGCTTAATGAGCCTTAGTTAACAATGTGTCTTAAACAACACAAAAGCGACTTAACTTTCCTTTTATTCTTTCTTTTTACTTTGGCTCCTAACCATTTTTGTTTTGATTTTTCTCTTTAGGTTGACAGACTAGGAAGCTTATGCTATTGTTGCATTCATCTGCGCAGCTCAGGATGTCAGCTAAACGCCTGAAATGGAGAATGCAGTCTCTCGACAGGGCTGTTACTCTTTTCTGCTGATTTAGACAGAGATACAACTCCAAGACTTTTCATTGACGTTCATTACACTCCTGCATTGCAAGTTGTGAGCTCAATTCCTGCAAGGGTTTTCTGTGTGGAGTTCAGTTCTTTCAGTGCTACTGTGGGTCCTCTCTGGGTACGGCTTTCTCCAAAAATTTGAATAGTGACAGTAGCTAATAGATAATAAACCCAGGACTAAACTAGGAACTAGATCATGACAAATCCCAGAACTAAAGACGTATAATATGTATAATAAACTAAGATAGATACTGCACGAAGTCCAAAGGAAGTTTGAGAAAATCCATTACATAATGTGACTGATACACACTGGCCTGACAATGGGAGACCACACATGCATCTCTAAGGTTAAACTGCTGTGTATTGCCCTGTTCAGTTGGCATTTGTCTGATCTGAACTCTCTCCCTCTCTTTTGTAGGATCTGAAGAAGGAGCTGTCTTACCCCGGGGAGTTTCTGCACCCGGTCGTGTATGCCTGCACGGCGGTCATGTTGCTCTGCCTCTTCGCCTCCATCATCACATACATAGTGCACCACAGGTAAGACCCCAGACCCAACAGTTGTAACCTTTGAAATGCTCACCTTTGATTGTTCTGAATGGCACTGTATTTGGTTTTAAATAGTACCACATACAGACTTATCTCCTTTTTCTCAAGCAGCAAGAAACCTTTTTTTTTAGTAAATAATGTAAACCCTTTTGTAGTTTAGGGCAAACATTTGAAAATGATTATACAGATATAACGATAGAACTCTGATGCTAGAGCCAATGCAACTATGTACAACTATAGTACTTCAAATAAGTCAAACTATTACCTTAAGGCTCTTACACCTGCCTTGCTTTGATTTCAAACCACTCCTCAGTAATGTGGACTTTGAGACAGATGCTTATGTAATCTCCTCATTTCCCAGTGTTACCTTCATGTTGGCTTATAGCTGGTGTCTGACTCCTCTGTCATAGATCCCTGGCTCACTGTGGTGTGAGTCACATGCTTTAGGCTGGGCTAAAGCATCACAGGCACAGACTAAGCGGATATAAACCACATAAACACATCTGTCCACATGAGTGTGTGCTTCAGTCCAGAGATTTAAGTGTGTTTTAATGGATTTTTGAGCAGTAATAGCCAAGCTTTGTTCCAGTAATCCTTATGAAGATGGGGACTGACGTACACAGATCAGCCATAACATTATGTCCTTTGATCCTGTAGGTTTTTCTTTTGTACCTGAACATCCCTGAGCCCTGCCCTGAACTTGGACAATGTGTGGTATCTTACCCAAGATGTTAGTAACAGATTCTTTAAGGCTACACATTGCACACTACAATACAAAGAGATAAGATCCTATGATCACCAAATAAAAATCTTCTTGTTTACACCTACAGTAATTAAAAAATGTGCAACTTTGGTAAATATTCCTGGATGCACCAGGTACGGCAGGTGGTATTCAGACTCTGGTGAGTGTTGCACTGCTTTGTGCCAGAGTTGCCCTTTGTCAACAGTTCTGGCTGCTAAGAGGATTGGGTGGCAGTCAAAATATGTACTTAGACGGCCCAATCCCTAAACAGTCAATCTGGCTTCAGGGACAAGAAATGCCCCCTGTCTGTCTGTCGGATTTGTTGAGCCAAGGGAAAACTGAGCCAGCTTTCTAGACAGCTATAAGTAAAAGGTGGGATCTGTAGTTTTTGGTCTGCCACACCTCTTCAAAGCACCTTCAGCAAACAGACTAGAACATTGCCTTGAATAAACCCATTGGGAATATGTCAAATGATGAATTCACTTTAAAATCGGTTTAGTTTAAAAATGTCTTATGCCTTTATGTTTCATAGTTTGTTTAAAAATACACATGCAGTACCCAGTTTTTCCACTCTGGGCAATTGACACCGGAAGTTATGGCTCATCCACTGGGTTCTGTGTTGCTTGATATCTACTTATTTCAGCATAGACCAATGCATATAGTGTTATCCTAAAGTAGTTATAACTTATTTGAAACTACACCCTTTTACACAATGCCATATTTTTAGAAACCATACAATGACAGCTTTATTAGGTGTATGCTCCATTGTCATACAAGTTATTGACAAGATGAATGGCAAAGATGTTAGTCCTACTTTTAACAATATAAAATGTTAGTTGTGAAAGTTGGGAGTTGGGAGCATACCCCTCAGATGCCCTGTCACCAAAATTTTCTTGCATTACTTTAGCGATGCCCTGACCCACTTTCCATCACAATGTCCGTCTCCCAAATCTTTAATATTGCCCTGATTTCCTGCTTTAATGCATACTTCTTTGTGATTTTTAGCTACTAAATGACCAAATGAGTGCAACCAAAACACTGAAAACCCAGACGGAAATGAAAAGTGTCAATAAGTGTCTTTAATTTTATGAGATATGTGTGGAGAGATGCATTGATGCTGAAGGTTCTGCCAAGATGCATGTTCATATGAGATAGTAGCATGTCCCGTGTATCAGAATTTGCATTGTGGGGAATATTTTTTGCTGGTGCACTCAATGACAGAGGGGTTTTTCTTCTTTTTTTGTTTTTGGGACGCATGAAAACAACATGTATATGTATTTTGATGATTTGAAGGTTACTTTAATAATTACTTTAATATAATTGAATGAATTACAGTCTCTTATTGGGGCGCAGTGGCTCAGTGGTAGAGTGGTCGTCCTTCAACCGAAAGGTAGGCGGTTCGATTCCCGCTCTCCCCACAGTTCATACTGTTGTTGTGTCCTTGGGCAAGACACTTAACCCCCTTGCCTCCAGTGGTGTTCCAGCTGTAACACTGGTGAATGGAACCCTAATGTAAGTCGCTTTGAATAAAAGTGTCAGCTAAATGTAAATGTATTATAGGTGCCTTAACAAGATGCTATTCATCTAATAAAGGTCATAATGTTATGGCTAAATGGTGTATACTGTGCTCTCTTTAGCTTTATGTGGCATGTAAGTGTGTTCATAATGTGTCCACATTCTGAATGTCATATTATTTTATTGAGCCTATTCATTATTGTTTCCTTTGTAGAGCATCAGTCACTACATTGTTTTGTTGGGATTAATTCAGCATTATTGTAATAGCTCTCAATTTATTTCAGTCTATGAAATGGGAAATGTCTCAAATGTCACATTATTAAGAAATATTGTTGGAGTTAACGCACGACTGGTATTTCCTGTGACAGACGTGTTTGGTTTTATTTATTTCCCCTGTACCGCTGTGAGTGTAGCATCGTCTGGCGCTCAGATCTGTGTGTGACACCTGGGACGGAGACAGGGCGCGTCCTGCTGCAGTCAGACAGCATCACTTACTGTCATCTGCCACTGCCGCAGAGACGGAAGAAGAAAAAAAGGGGGTGCTGCAATACAGACAGCAGCAGTTTACCAAAGAAGAAACTGATCAAACACCTGGACATTTTGTATTGTTTATATATTCATGCACCTGGTCTACAGGTGTGCTAAAAGGTTGTGTCTAAATGAACACTACTGACTGTAAAGTGATTGAAGTTTTGCTGCAGGGCTTATGCATATTCAGGGTTTCTTTTTTATTTTGTTGGTTTGTCTGTGTGTATTTTGTTAAGATTATTGAACTCCACCTTTCCAAGCTAGTGGCAGCTAGTTTTGACAAGTAAGGAGACAATGAGCCATAAGGAGAAAACACTGGTCTTTGAAATTGGCCTCTAGTTAATTCATATCCCTCTAGAGACACAACCCTGCATTGTCAGTGTCTGTGTGTCAAACCAGCCTTCGAGAAATTTTACTGTACTCTCAGCAACTTGTCCCAAACATTGACTAATTCCAGGCATATATCTGTCTTAGATAGACCAGATAATACATGTTCACCCAATAGTCTACATGTAATTCCCAGTAAAAAAAAGCTTGACAAGTAAAATTTTAGTCAAAGGTGCATGTGTTTCAGTTTACATCAGAGCTCACTATATATCAAAGATTTAGTCAAACAATGACTTATTAACATTAAATAGTATTTTCAACATGTCATACTCTGACATGTTGTGACTGCTATATTCTACAATCTTACTCAAAGGAACCATGTGGAGTTATAAGGGTTTATCAGCAGGTTTGCACAGGTTTGGCCGTCCGCCCTGGAGTGGTAACACTTTATCTGACTTATTGGAGGAAATCATGAGAGGTGTGGCACAGCATGTTTGGCTCCCATTGTCCCAGGTTAACTGAGCTTTTGGTTTGTTTGCAGACATTGATACCTATCAACATCAATATTTGCCCAGTCTAGTAAATAATTTTCTGTATTTTTATGGCAAAAGGCATTGATTTTATACAGCGCTTTTCTTCCTAGTAGACACTCAAAGGGCTTTACTTTGAGCTTCCATTTACCCACCAGTGTTACAGCTGGGACAGCACCAGAGGCAAGGTGATATAAGTGTCTTGCCCAGGGACACAACGACAGTATGAACTGTGGGAAGAGCGGGAATCGAACCTCCAACCTTCCAGTTATAGCTCTACCACTGAGCCACTGCACATTACATGCATCCTTTTATGGCCTGGTATAGCAGATTTGAGGTTATCTTTTCTGCTTTTTGTTTTGTTGCTCATGCGGATGTTGTTGTGTTTTCTCCTATGTTTCCTCCAAAATTTAATATTCAAGGAATCCCTGATTGCAGTATCCTTCCAGAGTTTCATTTGATTCAGGACATGGTGTTTGTGATATACAGCAATATCTAACTATGAAGCTCCATGTTTAAGAAATGAAGCCTGTGTTTTGTGACCAGTGCAGAGCCTCCGTGCACGTTGGAGGATGGATGGGTTTTTCTCTTGACTTCCTCTGCCACACCTCCCTTCAGGCTCTAACACACATCTACGTTTAGTAACAGTACACTTGCGTAGCGTCGCTCTGGCTGACTGACAGTATGGAAGTGTTAAACGGACTGAATGCGAGGGAAGCTGTTGGAGCACTGAATGCACTGTAGTTTCGGGCATGTTGCCTTTTTCTCACCTCCTCGCACTGACACTGTTACAAACGCATGAATATATCTGTCTCCGCCAGCAGCATAAGCCAACGTAGAGACCGAGATAGCACTCCAATGATAAAGTGTGATAAATGAAGAAGGGCCAATTAAACAACATGGTGGTTGCGACAGAATCTTTTCTGTCACATGATTGGATCACTTTTGTCAGAGATGTATGCTGCATTTGCTGTTGTGTTGGAGGGAGTCATATGACCAAATGTAACAACATTAGAGCACATTGATTACTGTAAACTAATATTTTGAGAAGTTATACAATTATAAGCTTCTGTGTTATGTGCCAATGCTTTATTGTTTACTCTTGATGTTGTTAATGAGTAGTGTTGTTTTTGGCGGCCTGTTTTAATTTTAGTTTTAGTCTAGTCTTTGTGTCAAGCTGTCATTTTAGTTTTTATTAGTTTTAGTCACGTTCATACTCTTTTTAGTCTAGTCTAGTTTTAGTCGACTAAAAGTCTGAGCATTTTAGTCTTATTTTAGTCAGAATTATCCATGACTATTTTCGTCTAGTTTTAGTCGACGAAAACTGATGACATTTTTAGTCAAGTTTTAGTCAATGAAAATTGTATTTTAGCCTCTTTTTGGTAATGCAATTCTATTTAACCCAGTCAATATAGTGTAAGTACAAGGGATGTCAGTCAGTCAGGAACTAAGAACCCACTTCTCTCACACACACTCTCTCACACACACTCTCTCACACTCTCACACTCTCTCTCACACACACACACACACACACACACACACACACACACACAAACGCGTTTGTCTCAGTCGTTTTCAGCTCCAGTGGCTAACGTCTAAAAATAACGTTAAAATGAGACACATTAACCACAGCCTCATGAGTTGGCATGGCATGAGCTTTCTAATATAGAAAGTAACGTTATGTTAATGTCTTTTGACTTACCTCAATTTCATTATGGAATGCCTTGAGATGTCTCTTAAGGTTTGTGGTGTTTTTTCCTGTGATTTTGTGGCCGCATTTCTCCCCATGACACTCACCGCAGTCTAAATATCAAAATAATGCCGCGAGTGAGGCTTGAGGAAGTGACGTTGCCTGCGTCTGCGCAGTGCAACCTGATGCAGCCTCGAAGGGAGACACAGCAGGAAACAGAAATTACTGCAAAAATACTACGACTAAACGAGACGAAATAAGGTTATAACTATAATTTTGTCTCGTCTCGTTTTGGTCAACGAAAATGAAGAGACATTTTAGCATAGTTTTTATTTTGTAAACCACATTAAGTCTCGTTTTTTATTCACAAGTCAGCGATAATGCATTATACATTTTATTATAGTTATCGTCACATGATCAGCATTTACGTTGCGTCTCCGCTCGTTTTCGTCACGTGATAAAGGTTCGTTGACGACGATATTTAGTCATAATTTTCGTTGACGAAAGCAACACTATTGATGAGTGAAGATATCAACCTGGAAGCTGTACAGATGGAGTACTTTTTTGTTGTACATGCTGTGATATCTCTACTGGAGTTTCTCAAGGAGCAGATTAGTTACAGGAATTGGTTGGTCAAGTGTGTGGCATAATAGCAAGTAAACCTCTGTTTGTTTAAGCCAAATGACATCAGTTCATCCATTCATGGCATTTGTTGAATTATTGACGTGCCACATTATAGTGTCACATTGTGCCTGTATACTTCCATTTGTTTTACTATTTAGGGTCTTGTTGTTATGACATTTTTTGTAGAAATTATTTTTAATCAGTTGTGCATGGGTATTACAAAAATGCATCTGTGATTGTTTTAGTTTCATCCTGACAAATAAGTGAGGCATTAGCTGAGCCTTTATTCCAAGACACACACAATAAAACAAAGGGCAACAATAAAGTGCATGCTGTATTTTGTATGTTGTATAAAGTTAGATTTACATTGATGTTTTTGCATGAGCGATATTTCTCTGTTGATCAATTAATGGACTAAAGAGTGAGAGTCCAGCTTGTACTGGGTCAGTATTGTGCTACATCAAAGGGTAGGAGTCAGACAATTGTTTGTATAATGTAGGATATTTTACAGTCTTTACAGTCGGCTGACCAGCGGTTCTGGGGAGGGGACAGTTTAACCCCCCCATCCTCAGTGAGACGGGGATGTTAAGGGTTGCCAGGTTAATGTACTTGACCCAATGAAAGCCCTGAGCAGAGCCTTTGAAAACCTTCTTCCACAGAGGCTGGAAGGGGGCCTGATTTATGGCCTGAGCTCTGGATGGAGTCCAGTACTCGGGCTGTGGCTCCAGATATGCCTCATAGCTCACTGCTGAGCCACTGCTTCATCTACAGTAGGCTCACGTGCAGCTGGGGCACTACTGCTCCATTTTGGGGAGTGGAGATCTCCAGCATAAGGTTATATAATTCTAAATGGTGAAATTGGGTTTGCAGAAGAAACACTGGGTTAGGCACTGTTTGGAAATTACAAAATTAGATAAAGTTCTAATTTACCATTTGACCATTTTAATATAATTTTTTTTTCTTGACATGCTGTAAATAACACTAAGCCAATGTGCAATGTGTATTTTGATTCAGATAGAAAACCCAGGACTCTTGTTTGGAAATATAACCTAGTTTCATATATACTGCATTAATTTAATTTAATTTTAAACAAAGTAAGGTTTGCTTGAGCGGTAGAAGATGGATGGATGAAATTTAATGTTTATTGATGTCAGATGTAGTTACTGTAGACAGGTATCTGGTGTATTTAATGTTTACACAAACCCCACCAACATCATGTATTTTATTGATTCTTTTCGAAGTGTTACATAGAGGTATTCAGTTTGTGACATTTAACTGCTTCACGGATAAAACAGTGAGATTCGTCAGAGATCATTTAAAAGAATAGATGTGGTGTTGATTATTGCCATCTGACAAAGATTTTGCCATTGTGTGACCTACTTTGCCTCTTCTCTTTAACAGATGAACAGGAGAAGAAATGTGGGTTAAGTGTTCCGCTGCAGGCTGCGTAAACCTCTAATGCCATATTTCACCAAATGGATATGAGTGCAACTTCAATTGGCCCAGCCAGCTTAAATGAATCTCTTTTTTTCATCATCACACCAGCAGAGTGATTCCTATTTGAGGGCTTACAGTAAAACAGTGCGTGTACTCAAAGTGTGAAAGTGAATGAAAAAAGCTGTGTAGGAAGATTGTGCATTGAATAACACATCAGAGCCTTATTGTAATTCTAATCAATAGGCTTTTGCCCAAGGTTTTTTACAACAAAGTAAAGATGATTTTGTTGGATTTTCAATTTCGTCTTCTTCTTTAGTCTTTGGATTGTAAGTGTCCTTTAGATAAAAGGCATTCTGAGAAAGCTAGTGCACACGGCCATTTTCAAATGTTCCAAGTTCCTTTGGATCGTAAAAAGTTACACTTTATTGTCTTTGTAGAAAGAAAAAAAAGCCACTGAGCAGCACCATGGATAAACCTAACCACTTGGACCTTTCAGTTATCTATTTCTGGATTAGCTTTTCATTTTGTTTTTGATAAATGGTGTATTAAGCAGAAGCAGGGAAGTGAAAACCTTATATGGACCCTTTTATAAGCAATGTCCACAAAAAGATACTGATCATCCCACCAACAAGTGTGTCATCACATGTGTTTAACTGTCAATATTCCACTAATGGACTTCAGTTTTACTCTAGGTTATTGTCTGTTTTGTTTTTTTGTTATAGCCTTGAAATATGCTGCAACCTCAAAGACTGCCTTCACCATACTTCAACATAAATCTTCAAATAGCAATGTTACCTCCCGCTCTCCCCACAGTTCATACTGTCATTGTGTCCTTGGGCAAGACACTTAACCCACCTTGCCTCCAGTGGTGTTCCAGCTGTAACACTGGTAAAGTGCTTTGAAGTGCCTACTAGGTGGAAAAGCGCTATAAATAAATGAAAAAATAAAAATAAATAAATATTTTTTTGGTGGAATAAAAATGCAGCAAATCATTATCTATGCATTAGATATGTGTATTTTATGGCAATATTTTTAGAAAAGACATGAAACCTTATCACATTGAGTGAACTTGTCATAAACACTGGCCATTTTTGACACAATGTTGAGATGTTTTATTTAGCTTGTTCGAAATGACAAAATGTCACGAACATTACATGCGTTGTGTATAGATAAAAAAATAACTTTTTACCTACTTTATGTAAGGTGTTTAATACAAAGCATCACAGGATCTTTCGTCTTTTACTTAATTTCTCCAAATTAAGTCAAACATTCTGATTGCTCGACCTCACTAAGACTAACTCAGAAAGTGACGGAGTGGGCCTTATGTGTCATTTACAGCTTGTAACTTCCTCTTCTTTGTTGTCAAAAACATTACTAGAATAAATTGTCATATACTTAATTTACAAAGCAGCACCAAGGCAGTACATCTATGAGTAATGAGCAATGTAGTCTAGCTTTGAAACTCAATACCAATCAATATAATCTTTATGTTAAAACACAAAGCCCGAGGACATAGTTTGTTTTTGCTAATTTTGTGTTTGTTTGTTGCAGCGCGATCCGCATCAGTCGAAAAGGATGGCATATGCTCCTGAACTTCTGCTTCCACACGGCTCTGACCTTTGCTGTGTTCGCCGGCGGCATCAATCGAATCAAATACCCCATCATCTGTCAAGCAGTAAGTGCATTCCCTTTTTATTTGTCCCAGCCTCAAAGCTTTCTATAAAAGCTTGATTATGAATGTGTATTGGTGTTGGTAACCGTGGAGTCGATGCGGAGGACTGTAGAGGACCGGGACTGTAAGTGACCCAGCTCGCCCAACGCACACTTTATGTGTCTTTCATGCTTCAGTTGTATGTATGGAGTGGTCACCCTTTTTGCTGAAGTGTCAGAAAAAGGCCGGATGATTCATGCTTTTCCCTTCTAAAAGCAATCTTTCCACTGTCGGCCATTGTCCTCTTGTGTTGCCCGAGGTCACTGGTGGGTGGCACAAAAACAACCCTTTCTACTCATTTTGCAAACTTACTGTGCAAAACAACAAAGTATTTTAAAGCTAAAACTGTTTGGAAATGTGTTTTGTTTGGTTTTAGGTCATGGTTATCAACAGAACTGTGTTGTTTGAATGTTATAAGGAATGAATGTTTTCAACTAAATTAATATTTATGTGACATTTCTGCAAAACCACTAATATGAGGAATATCTGTTTCAGAGCAGAACATGTCCAGCATAATTGATGCTTAAGGAACATGCACACATTTCATAATCATAGGTATAAAGGCCAAATTAGTATTTTTATTAATAATTAACATGAAATCATATTAACCACTTCTCCAAAATAAACTATTTTCCTTTTCTAAACTAAATTTAAACACGTTTTGCTGGGCGTACACGGACAAGCACATAAAACATGGGCAGGAGACCCAGGTTTGAGTCCATCCTGAGTTTTTAGTTGTTTCAGAACACAATAGTTTTGGCCTTTGGGTTATGGTGAAAAAGGTTTGTTGGAAAACACAGGTCTGTATGCTTTAGAGCGATATTCCTCTATCAAACAAACATTTCTCTTATAGAGTCGGTAACATGGCTGAAGAGAAGAGAAACTCTGGCAGAAGGCTACGTGCACAGGTTTTAAACAAAGACAGAAAAATATCAGCATTTAAGCTGTACCTGGCCTGACAGTATTCATATGTTTATCTCAGTAGGTTTATTGTGAATGCCTGATTTGGGAATTGTTGTTGAAGGAAAACAAGCTACAGCTTTCCATTTCGTCTTCTTTTAACGTCAAAATATAAAAGACTTCAGAAAGTGTCAGATTGAATGATCTCCAAGAAAATCTCTTTATTCCTGAACCAGACCAAAGTCCTGTTTCCTGGGATGGAATATAAAAAATTATACATAAGGAAAATGAATATATTTTGGAAAAAAGAAATGTCAATGGACTGCTGAAACAATGAATGGTTTAAGGCTTTTGACATTTTAACATGTTTTAAGTTTTCCTCTCACAGTTGTTCCTATAGTTTTACTCTTTCTCCTTTGCCTCCATCAAAGCTTATCCTCTGTCTCTGGTAACAAATGTGCCTTCGTGCCTTTGGCTTGTAAGCAGTCATCCACACACTCTCAGCTGTTTTGTAGATAATGAGAAATGCTCAGCGTCGAGTCTGAAAAACATGAAGAGACAAAGGATGGAAAATGTGTTGTGGCCTGTCTCGTAAAAAATAATTTGCGCAAAATGTGAACTTGGACAAGTTTTCCCAGCTCATGTGTAATTTATCCTGATTTGCTCGAGATGATGGACAGAGGAGAGACTGTGTCAGCTTGAGATGTTGTCAGCTACTGTTATGACACGCTTTGTCTTTATCTTTGTACAGATTGAAATAGCTTTGCTGTGTTTAGCATTAATAAGTTTAAAATGTCTACTTTTGTGTCAGTCACTGGGGTGGGTTTCCAGTACAGTCTGTGCTGGAAGGAAAGGGAAGCATAAGTCCTCATTAACATTTAACGTTGTCAAAGGTTTAGGTGAACTGTAAATGGCCCACATAACCTTTATCTAGGTTGATATGTCGAGGTTTAATGTCTGAGTTTTTATGCATTTGCAATCTCTTTTTGATTTGTCATGGATGGTGCCTTTTGTTCTTAGACCCTAATGATTTATTTTAAACTGTGTGTAATTTACTTCTCAAGGTGCTGGGAATGCATGAAAGTTAACCCAAGTTTGCATCATATCTAGACAAGCTATTTCTTTAACCTCCTTTAATCACTCAATCAACAAGTATAGTATGTGAGCATATTGAGGAATTAATCAAAGGATAATTCAACTTGAACAATCAGCCACTGTAAAAAGTACAGGATTTATCTGTTTTCCGTTGTGTTCTTTAATGTTTTCATTAGATAAATCTTTCATTAAATATTCATCTCAAAACTGTCATCATTCGCGTTCAATCAAATATTGCATCCGTGTAAGCTTTGAGCTTGAAAAAAAATAGAAAATAATTTTACAGTGTATAAGGAAGGGTAAGGTTATAATGATCTTTATGTGTCTTTCATGCTTCTGTTGTACTGTATGGAGTGATCATCTTTTTACTGAAGTGTCATCAGAACAAGGCCAGATGACTCATGCTCTTTGTAAACACACTACCCACTTTTGACCATTGTCTTCATGTGTTGCCGAGGTCATTGGTGGGTGGCACATAATCATAAGATTTGGATGACACAGTCACTTGTAGTGGGCAATTAATAACTGAATTTGTTATTTAGATTTGGTCAAAAACGTGGATTCAAATAAGCTTAGAAATATTTTGCAGTGTTCAATCTTTCAATAGAACAGCCATCACTTTCTGACACCACAGTCTTGGGAAATAAACTTGTGGCTGTTACAACCAGAGGAGACACAGAGTGGAGTCTGAAGAGAACAGAGAAATAAAGAGAGATAAAACAAAAGCAATGTCATTTTCCCAGAAAGAAAAAGCATACTTTTGTACACTTTCTTTGCGATTGGTTAACAACTGGATCTGCAAAACCTCAAAATTAAAATTCTATGTGATCTGTTTGTCACATTTTAAATAAAATATTCAACTAATTATAACATTCACAAAAGATGAAACATTGAGTAAAGTATTAAATATGAAATAAAAAAACAGATGCAGGAGCTTTTTAAAAATCTTTATAAGCTTTTATTGGTGCAAAAATAAAACATGCTTGTGATGTGAGAAAAGTTTTGTTCTCCCCCCTCTGTGTCTGTGTATCCTTGCTCATGTCTCTCACAGAAGTCTCACCTGTCCTTCCTTTGAACTTTGGGACAGTGGTAACCATGTTCTGTTCATGTGAGACACAGGAAACTGAGAAGATGAGGAGATGTATATAGATTTTGACATTGTACCTCTGAATACATTCTGCAAATCTGAGGCTTCTCTCAGGTGCTATTCCTCTCATTGACAGACTTACTACAAGTATGTACAGTAGATATACATACGGTGTATGTATATCTATTTTTGTCTGAGGTAGTTTTGTGGTAAAATAAGTGTCAGGGAGATACAGTGAGAGTAAGATTGTGATGTGTTTCTTTGGAAGGCCAAATGCTCCTGGTGGATTTGTGCTGGTGGTGATTGATAGTTGGGCCGGTTCGGGTTGTGAGCATAAAACAGAGTGTCCTCCTCGGCAGCCTCACCTCTGCTGCACCGCCATGAGATAGATGTACAGTTTGTTTCTCCTGCCTTCACTCTTAACACAACCAGTATTGTTGAACAGTTTTCCAAATGTAAAAAAGTCATAGAAAAACAAAGATAAAATCAAATATACTGGTTATAGTAGGTATGTCTAAGTACTAAGTAATTTCTAAATAATTTCCAACATTTGTAGCATGAAATAACCAAGCTATTACTCTGCCTGAATTTAAAGACCATCATTTTTAGTGGCACTTTCAATTTTAAAGTCCTATGGTCTTTCTCTTTGTCCCTAAAATGTGGAATAGTAGTAGCTGCCCCATGTCATGGGCAGGTCCCTTAAATAAGCTGCAATGCAAACCCTATCACGAACCAAACTTGCGGACCATAAAAATGAGCAGAGGCTATGTATTATCAGAATTTTGTTTTTGTTTTGGTAAAACTACTCAAGCCTGAAACTGGAAGGAACTGTAGAAGTGCAACATTTAGAATCACTGAGAAAGAGTTGTTTATTGTCAGATACTGTTTACTTTAACCCTTTTAGTAACACTGCGGGTTGGTACGGTACTGGGTTGGTACGGTGTGAGATCGTACGGTGCTGGTTGGTACGGTGCGGGTTGGTACTGTACTGGGATGGTACTGTACTGGGTTGGTACGGTGTGGAATGGTACGGTGCTGGTTGGTACAGTGTGGGTTGGTACACCAACAACAAACAGCTCTGCCTCTCACGCAGCTATACAACAGGATTTACTTTCTCTCTTTTTATTTTCGTATCCCAAAATAGCATTGGATTTTTGTAGCACTTCAATGATGTCATTGTTTACGTAGCAGTTGAACATGCTTCTAAAGGCTTTTACTGTTACCAAACCGTAGTGCACTCACCTGACCTGTACTGTACCACTCTTGGAAAGGACGCTTTAATATCCTCTTCGAAACACTTCTTAAGGTGTGCCCTTCTGACCTTCTGTAAAGGTCTTGGGGAAAAAAATCTTGGAACAATGAAAGGCTAAGAAGAAGGTATTTGAAAAGAGTATTTTAAAGTAGAAAGGTGTGTCACTCACTGTCTCTTACCATCAATGACAACTCTTCACTGTCTCTATTGTGCTGAGCTGTTGGGAACTTTTCTGCTGTCACCGACACTTTAGGTGGGCTCCTACTTCTCAGCACAGACTCCACCTCTACATGCTGAAATGCAAAGCCTCATATTTCATATTTTGTGGCAGCCTGGCAGGACACCAGCTGACAGCGAGGTCTGTGAGGAGTCAGTCTCTGTGACACAGCTGTCAAAACCTCCTCCACCAAACTGTAACTGACACAAAACGAACGCTGTTGCTCCTAAACGGCAGCTTCCTCCCACTCACCTGCACCTTTTAAAGACACATTAAGGATATTACCACACTAGGAATTTATAAAGATATGAAAACTTTCACTTAAGGAGTCAGCAAATGCCAAATAACGTAATAGGAGTAAAGTTTATTGTGTCAAAGTTTAAACTCATTTTTAGGAAGTATAAAAAGCTTTGATGCTGTTCTGCATCAACGGTAAACTTTATTGTGGTTTGTCTATTTAAACGGAATGACACATCACCCATACTACTGCTGGGGGAAGAAAACAGTGAAGTTATTGTTGGTCGTGGAAATTCTAGAGAAGGATTACAGGAGGTCTTGGAAAAGTCATGGAAATTGATTAGGAAAAGTGGATGAACCAAAATAAAGTTGTAGTACTTTGTAGTTTCGGTCTTGATACTAGTTGTAATACTATTTCTAATGATCATTGTCTTTGTGACTTTTGTCACTGGTGTGTGAGTGTTTGGACATACTGTATCTTGCCTCCATGGTTCATGCACATACAAGGTCTTTTCTTGGTCTCAGAAGATAGAGTGGCCTTGTCTAGAACACACTGATAAAATGTCATAAATTACAATTACACCCAACTATACACATCCAGCTTCTTCGAAACTACATCCAAACTCTGTCTGTGCATGGCTATCACATTCCAAACTTAATAAACTTGTACCAGAAGATCAACAATGACAAACTGATGGTGTCTTGTGTTTGTTGCGTCTCTAAATTGTGACAGGTTCAGAAGGTTTGGTTGTAGAGCATGTTTCTGCCAAGCCATCCATGCTGATTGTAAATAGCAATTGGCTGTTGAAGGTAGTCATAAATCTTGGTCCCTATTTCCCTATTTTTCAGGCATGTGAGGCTTTTACAGATCTGTGTTTTAGGTACAGCCGTTGTCATGTGACTATCCCTTTACTACACTGGACATTCCACCACTGTCTCTTTGGTCATACATCAATGTCACACTGTTAAACCAATGGGAACGGTAATCTGTGGACAAGAGGCCTATTACAATGTCAGATATTGTTGCAAATTCACAATCAAATACTGGTGTTGGGTGACACTGGTGCAGATCAATGGGTAAATCTATTGTGTTGTTCTTTTTGGTTTGACCTTGTCATGAGTCAGCCATGTCGACTAATGTGTCACTTTTAATTACATATCAACAGGTCAAGGGAATTTTTACAAGAGTTATAAGTATGCCAACTATAAAATGTAGCATTACTTCTAGAAAACCGAGTTGTAAAAAGAGGATTTTAAGTTGAATATTTTGCAGTCCTTTTCCATTGGGAAGCTAAAACCTAGTTATGACAGTATACAGCATCCCATAGGATTTAGAACTTTACAGCCAAACGTTTTTGTCTTTAGTAACATGAAGCTGCAATATATAATGCATTAGCAACAAATCCATCTATTTTATAAGATATACATGTGATTAAGTACACGATTTTCCCGAGATAGGCTTGTGTTGACCCGTTCACTGCAGGTGTTGTTGACAAAGTCCATTAGCTGGTGCTTCTCTCCAACGTATTCCGCTTTCGTTCTTTCATTTATCTAATTCTATCCCAGGGCCTTGAATGGTGTTTTTGTAGCTGCTCCTTTAACCAAACGCTGCTAACAGGATAACTCTCTGCAGACTTGGGTTGGAGCCCAGACTGTGGGGTGTTCCTCTGGGAATGAGGCAGGCCCCACCAGACACTATTTGGGATAATTACGGGACCGCTGGAGGAGAAGCGTGATCACACAAAGCACAACTCCACCACACATCCAGTCTTGTGTACCCTGTCTACCTTCTCCTTTGAGACACAGAAGTCTTCCTCTTTATCCAATACAGGGAAGTGCAAGGAGCCAATATAGTATGTATACCTTTTCTAATGACTGCTAACGTTTTTTAAGACTACAAAATATATTGGCCTTATTCTTATTGGAATCTGAACAACAAAACAACTGAGCTGAACTAAGTCAAATAAGTGCAAAAATCTAAGAGACGTTCTTCAACTGGTTTGTTTGTGTGAACATTGTATTTACAGTTTAACCAACAATGTTGTACGGGGTGCCCGGTAGTGTTCCTAAATACACCATCAAAGAGACAAAACGCAACAGTGAAAACCATGTTTGTGCAAAAGGCTGCTACAGTCTAAATCCACAGAATTTTTATTTTTTTATTTTTTTATTTTCCAGATTTTTTAATGGAATTATTCATTCATTCATCCTCTTCTGCTTTGTCCCGATAGGGGTCGCAGGTGACTGGAGCTGTGACCCAGCAGCTTTGAGCTTAAGGCAGGGTACACCCTGAACAATAGCCAGTTAGTCACAGGGTTGACATTTAGACAAAGACAGACAACCATTCACTCTCACTCCCTCAGGGGCAATTTAGATTTGCCAATTGACCTAAACATGCATGTAAAGTCGAAGTATCCAGACAAACCCACAGTACCACAGGGAAGACATGCAGACTCCTCACTGCTGTGTACCTCATATAACATGTTAATTTAGACTGGATTTAGACAGAGGAGCAAACCTCCTAGACAAGACATATATTTCTCAATAAACCCAAGTGTTGGCTTTGCCACACTTACTTGTTCATGTACTTGGCAATGTTTAACCTCAATGCTTGTAACTCATCTGCTCCTTTAGAGGACACAGCACAGAATGTACAACATCAAAGAACTGCTTCTGGGTTGGTGCTGTCACTCATCAACTGTAAACATTGCAATACACCAGATTTACTTTGTGACTATTGCCGTTCAACGTGGAGTTGTAATTGTGTGCTGGCTCTATCAGTCTTTACCCAGGAATGTGCCAGGAATGCGCCGATGTTGACATCTTTACTCACAAGAACCCATCAATACAACTGCATATATAATTTATAAATAGATCCTAGGTGATGATAATAATATGTGCTGGTACTGCTATTAATAAGTAAGTGAGTAAGTAAACTTTATTTCCATAGTCCCTTTCACAGATAAAAATTACAAAGTACAACCACAAAGACACAAAGTACAATCAAGCAAATAAATAATTCAATTAGATAAAACCCTGTCACCTAAAAGCCTGAATAAAAGTGTCTTGAGCTGCTTTTTAGAAGAATCTACAGAGTCAGGGGCCAACAGCCTGAAAGGACAGGTCTCCCCTGGTTTTAAAACAAGTCTTTGGGGCCATTAAAAGACTCTGGTCTGAGGACCGAAGGGCACAACCGGGGGAGTGGGGCACAACAAGTCAGCAATGCTCTGGGGGTTGCCCGTTTAAAGCTCTATAAGTCAACACTAAAATGTTTTAATCAATCTTGACCAATGAAGAGAGGATAACACATTCAATGCTGACTGAGATGGCTTAACATCTGGTCCTATATATCAAACTTTGCATAAAATCAGAGAGGTCACTGACAAACCACTGGGAGTAAGAACAGGTGTTCAGCTCTGTCGAAACTGCCTCCTGCCCACTGTCACTATGCAGTTTGAATCCTGAACACACTACGTCCTCAAAGTCCCAACACTAATGGTCTTACAGCAAGCTTCATATTTTCATAAATTCTTCCGCACTTTATTTTTTCACCTTTATTAATCAAGGAGACGAGGAACTGTGTGTCCTTGTTTTGTCTTGTCTCACCTCCAGGTTCTTCTTCCAAGAATGTCATTAAATAATAGTTTGCCTAGAAATATGACCTAAATCTGGGGTTAGCTCGAGCTGTCAGTTTAAAGATGCTATACAGAGGCTGTCCTCATTAGCGCTGCACTGTGAAATTACTTGTGATGGCAAAAGACGGCTCCAGATATTACAGTATGTAGGGTGATTTGCTTTGTGCTTCCAATGAGTCCAATTTGAGCGCTCTTGAGCTCCCTTCTCCATGTGTTAAAATGAGGCTTCTTACTTATGCATCAAAACAGTGGGGAGTCAATATAATGAATCTGCCAATGGAAGGCAGCTTAAGGGGACTTCTGAGTATAGCACTGTTAGCATATGCTAAAATTGTTAAAACAAGTCCTCTGATAGTGTTTAACAGAAAACGCCGAACAGCACATTAACCACCGCAAATATATGGAAGTGAACTGCAGTCTGGTAATGGCAGATGTCATTTAAATAGGCAAATAGGCTCAGATTGGATTTTGTTTGAGCTCTAGTGGATAAACGGGTTTTAAACTTGAATTACACTTATAGCTGAAATCCTTACTTAAAAAACTATTCTGGTCAACACTTGATCCCAATGTAAATCTTAAGTGTACACACATACAAACAATCCTTTTAATTCTAAATTTTAGAAAACACAACAAGGACTTGATACACCAACACAACATGACTAAAATAATAAATACACTGTGTTACCAATATTGTCGACAATTACCCACAAAGAAGAGAGATGAGAGTTCTAATTTAAATTATCCTAATATGGATGACAGATGTGATTGTGCTTATATTTTATATTCAGGCATAGCAATAGTTTCACTCTGTGCAATAACAAAAAAAAGTTTGAATCATTTATTTACTGTTTTTAAGGTGACACAAGTTTTATTTCAGCGTCTCTTCCAGTCGCTGTACTGCTCACTGATCCACCGTAACTGCAGATTTACTCAGATTTTCCGAGCAGAGGCATGTCAGGTGAACACACTGCACAGAGGAGTAGTAAATTAGCTTGTGTGGATTGTAATTAGACGGAGGTAGTTAACAGGCAGACACCCACTGTTTAGAGGTCTCCCCACACCTCAGCTCCATCACAGTTTCCCTCCGTATTCTCTCAACCCTAATGAAGCTCCGAGGCGTTGAGATCCTGATGCAGTGATTGACTTAGCGGTCGCTCTCTGCTCTCCATAACCAGCCAAAGGACACATCCAATTAGCATTTGGACTGTGGTATACAATCCTCGCTCCCTGGGCCTGTTTCACTGCAGAGAAGCCATTTAATTGGGTGTCCACTATGGAGTCTGGAAATATCACTGATTTTGTACAGCAGCAGAGAAAATGACAATAGATGCTGGGCTACACTTTGAAATATTTAAGAGACACTGTTAGATATAGTCTTTAGTCCCTAATTTTGAAATGCTAAATGACTCATGACCTGGCTGCACCAAGGTGATTATTGGTCATTTTTGGTATATTTTAGGATGCGTTCACACTCGCCTTGCTTGGTACGGTTGAAACGGACTCTGGTGCAGTTGCTCTGTAAGCACAGCTCACTTGGATAAGTGTGAATGCTCCATATGAACATCAGTGTGCACCAAACACTCGCTCCAAGATCCCTTCAAAACAGAGGTCTCAGAGCCCTTTCAAGTAAACTCTGGTACGGTTTGATTCAAGTGTGTACCTCACATGGACCATAGACAAGCTCAAAAAGAAAGAGCCTCATAAATTGCTAACAGCACCATCTAGTGTGTTCCTTAAAAAAATGCATGTTTTTGAAATGGACAACAAGTGTGAACGCACCCTTACTGCACCTTAATTTTATTTTAATATTATTTCATTGTTCATTAACCAGTTTCTTTTCATCTGAAGCAGCTTGTTTTATCCAATGCACATGGACTCTAACAAACGTTCTCATGACATTTTAAACATATATTTCAAATAAAGTCAGACATTGGACCTATTTTTTGGGAAAGTCTGCTTTAGACCCTTATGTGGTATTGTTGAGTTCAGTGCAATGTAAAATTTTCAGACTTGATATCAGTGACTTGTTATTGTGCTCCTTGGCATTTCAGCTGAACATTATTAACAGTTTGTTTTACTTTGATATTAGTCTACAAAGGTCAAATGATTATGAGTACAATATACTCAGATGCTGGTAGATACTGAGTACTAGTACCGTTTTTTGGACAACCCTGCTTTTTGTAATTTTATCCAAAGGGAAATTCAACATTTTAACTGCAACCGACTTATTTGGTCTCCACAGTAAAAAGGGCAACTGCAAAAAGCAATTACATTTTAAACAGAAGAACAAAAGCTTGTTGCTGTTGATAAGGTAATCAAACAGCAACAAGCGTCTTAGTGTATTATTGTTTGGTTTTCACTTTTAATTTTCATTTTCACCTAAAAGCTTAGGTCATGAACATAAGTTGATGGCGACCTTTTTTTTATAAAGACAACATTTTGTTATTGATTACAGAGCACTAAAAGCTTTCGGCTGGCAATAAACTAATCAGCCCGGTACTTTTACTTGGTTCTCAATCACTTTGTAAATATTTCAGTCGCTGAGGTTGTGAATATGGCTGGACCTGATGTCACTGGTAGTACCTTTACAACAAACTATTGCCTTTCAGCATCGACATGTATCTTTTACTTTTATACATAACATGGGGGAAAAAACAGCATAGACAAAAAAAATGTATACAAATTGCCAGATTTACCCTACAAACGTTGGTCATGTGATGTACAATAAAACCTTGTTTTTTGTAACTTGTCCTCCATGTGTCTAAGACTTTAAACCAAATTAGACAGATGTGTGTACAGTGCATTTTGAAAATCCATCACGCGCCGATAGTTGTCAACGTGACTATCATTTATATTCAGGTTTGTTATTGTCAGCGGACGACACGTGTCCTCTAACTCCACTGATAAGGCGGCGCTCAGCATCACCAGTATGACCTCGCCATAATGCTCTCATCCCAGACAACCTTGATGATTCAATAGCACTTTCAAAACCTGTCTCTCCGTTCCGTTTTAGGAGCCGATAAGACAAAGCAGTGAGGTTTTAGAGAAGCACTGGGTCCTTGGATTGACATTGAAAAAAAAAAAAGAAAGTTGCAGCTGCTACTGGAATCTTCTCTCAGACTTAGGGAAAACTGGATTAAAAAAGAGAGGTTGAATGTCTACAGTCAATCCTTAACCCTTACATACTGTTGTATTAAAATTGACCCGGATCAAGAATTCCCTCATAGTGTGTGTCTATACCAAATTTTAAACTACAGATCAAGTATTTAGAATGTCTAAATAGCCTATGTCACATTAATAAATGTCTGATTAATTCTTAATAAATGTTCCAGAGAGCCTGGAAAGTGTTTTACAACACTCGTTTTTGGAGAAAAACATCTACTAATACACACTAACATGTCCTATTTTACAAAAAACATAAAATCCATGATAATTTACATATGTTTTAGGGAATTTGAAATTGGCATTATTGGCATATCTGCATTCAAAGCAGTGGTAGAAATCTTCAGAATTTTCTTCCTCGTTGTCTTCCTGCTCTGACACTTCCTCTTCCAGATCACTATCCCCTCCTCTTCAGAAGATCAGATCAAGGGTCCTGCTGCCATGATGTCAGTCACCTTTATAATGTTATATTATAAACCACCACCACCAACATGACCACCTCCCAACAAAGATTGGTTCAAATTCGTTACTTTGTAGATTATTCTATTATATTATGCTTGTGTTTGCAGGTGTATATCTTACAGTATGTCTGTGTCAACGCACCCTTTGACCTCTGGATGACTTCTGTTCCCTCTGTGCTCCATATATGATCACTCCTATGCTGTTTTACTATTTTACTGTTTCTAGTTATCCCATGTTCCTAAACCCTCAAAAAGACAAGAAGGTGTCTGTCATTGTGGGATCCTGGGCAGTGGTGGGACACAGACAGTTACTCGTGGAGCTCTGTCACCACTGTTTAATAAAAAATACACACAAACATGGCCTGTACAGTTTTGAAGTTTTAAGATTCCCTAAAACCACTATTTTCCTTCTTTTGATCCAAACTGGCAGCTCATCAGAACAGACACGGTTCAGATTTGACCGACAACAACAGCCTCAGTGTACACAAATTTGTAGCACCTGTACTATAGTATAAAATTGAATTTATTGAAATTTATTTATGGCCACTTTAGGAAAATTCATCAAATTTTAGGCTAAAAGATTGATGTTTTGTGTATTATTACTGTTGTCAAATGTCAACACAGATCAAAATTCATATTCAGTTTAATTCGATTGAAAACATTTATTTAAACTTTATTTATCCTCAAGTTGAAATTCAAGGTCTGTCTGTGCGCGATGTCTGTGTCTCAGCTGCTGCCTGGACACTTCATTCACTGAAGTCTGTGGGCTCGTCCATCTCACCTGGAACAGGTCTCACATCCTTGTAAACGTGCACAGAGCCATGTTGTCTTGGTTTCCATTTTGTCTGTGTTGCACCTGTACTTTATGGTTTATTGTTATTTTCGAGAATAGTTTTTTAGCATTTACTATATTACACTGTTATAGCACTATACTTGCTATGGAGTCTAGAAAGGAGTATAAGCATTTTATTATTGTGTCATTTTGTGTCATTTTTTTATTTAATTGCCTTGTTTTGTTTTGAACATTATTTTGTCAATTTGTATTGATGTTTCAAATCTAAAAGATTCAGAGAATCAAAGTAACAGTGCTTTTCAAATTTTCAAAGTTTTGTTCATTTTTGTGTCTTTTGTTTTTTTTTTTTATCTGATCCGAAATGCGTTGTCATGTTAGTGAGTAACTCACTCTTAAAACATCTCCTAAAAAGTCCTCGAAACTGTTCTTCAATAAAGAGTGGGAGTGAAAAAGTTTGTCAGTTTTTTTTTAGGTTTACTGAAGCTAATTTTGTTATCTTTTCCAGGTCGGAGTCGTGCTGCACTACTCGTCTCTGTCCACGATGCTGTGGCTTGGGGTGACGGCCAGAAACATTTACAAACAGGTGACCAAGAAGCCGCCACAGAGCCAAGATGGTGACCCTCCTCCTCCCCCTCCATCGCCGCTTAAACAACCCCTGCTCAGGTAAGCGTCTTCAGAAAACCTCTTGAACCCAGAGTGCCTGTAGAAACCAGAAAGTGCCCCCGAACCGCCGGCCAGTATCTGTCTTTGAGTGTTTGTGTGGAGAGTTTTCTTCTTATCTTTTTGATGTGTCATTGCTGTTCGTTGTTTGTTTTCTCCGGGGCCAAGGACTGGATCACTTGGCAATGAATTCTAATAAACCACATGTCCAGTGTCATGCCCACCTTCCCACACTGGATTTTTCTAACTAAAGAAAAGAAATGAAGAAATATTACATGACGCAAACAGGAAAAAAACACCTTAACAAAGGATTTGAAAAATTCAAACTTGCAGACATTTTGTGTCACTGTCTGTGTCAAAGAAAAAACCTAGCTCCAAAAATAACATGGTAGAACTCATCAACTTGTGTGTTTGTAGTGTTGTGGTACTTGAGATTTTTACGGTTTTGGTCTGGTCTAAGAAACTTGCATTTTCAAATCTTAGTCTTGGACTTATATTTTTACTTTTACCATTGTAAGTCAGCTGAGAAACAGTTGTCTGCTACAATGATGACAAGAGGCACTATTAAGATGCTGGATGGTACAGAACAATTAAATCTATATAATAAGTACCAATAATTCCATTCAATTTCATGTTGAGAAGCTGCAATGATCACAGACTAAAGATAATTTGCCAGATGGCTCTGGATTTAGAACCTTTCCAAAACCAAGGTTTGTAGAGTTATTTTTGTGATGGAAAATTTAAGTCTTTGTAAAGACTTAAGTCAAGAACAGTGCTCAAGATTGATTTACTTTAAGGATAACAAGTTTGTACTGTTGTCCTTCAAGTGTGTGCAAACTCCCCATTCATTTGTTATTGGAATAATACTGAACTTTATTTATTGGTGTCCACTGTATAATGTGCACTGGCATTGGCCTTGGCTTCATTGTTTTTTTTTTTTTTTTTTTACATGGCAACCTCTTTAATGCTATCCCTCTCTTTCTGTGAGACCCCATGCGTCTCCAAGTCAATCTGATTACCTTTGGGTCAAGCTGTCATTCTCACATATGTTGATCTGGAAAATACACTTGTTATTGAACAATATACTGTATCTCTCAGCTTGCCTTTACATCCGCAACTTCAGCAAATGATAAGGACAGATTATTGAGTAAGATACACAATAAACAGAAAGATAAAATAAATATGAAGAATGGAGTAATACTCAAAACTGCCATCATTATTCTGGAAAACAAAATTGCCTGAACAAGTTTGCAATTACATAAAATCAGATGGGATTTTTATTTTATTGAATGAACTCCCTCCCTAAAATAGCGAGTCATTGAAAACAGCATAGAACAATCAGGAATATGGCCTCTACTGTTATTTATACTTGGATTATTAATTTTCAGTCTCCACATGACCTGTGATATATGTATTTTCATTTGTATTCATTATCTTATAGCCTTATATTAAATTCTCTGACACTTTATGTGCAGCTACAAGTCTCATCAGAGTGTACCCAACCGTGTACTTGACACATACTGGCGTCTCATTGTGTTGATTTATACTGGCTTTTATGTTTTCCTCAGGTGTTTGCTGGCTCATGTTTTTCTGAGTGAGCAACAATAGCTTTACACTTGAGTTATTGCATCATTCATCTTCATTTTCTGTTTGTTTCATCCGCTGGTCTTGCTTTTGATTTGATTTGAAACCATAAAGACCTTGCTCCTGACCTGGTCTTGGGCTTGACTCGTGTGAAAAGTATATTGGACCAACAAATCCAATTCATTTCTACTAATAAAACAGCTGTGTTTTTAGAACTTAGGAAATACCAGAGGCTAACACTTTGGCTCTAAAAAACATTTTGAGCTCATGTCCCGGTTGTGTGATTTAAATTATCTATATTATTGCAATATTGCAAGATCAATACATTGTAAATTGTACATAACACAGAGCTGTCCTCTTTCCTGTAAATGTGTTAAATTGAAGAGGCTACATTTGACTAACCCCACTTCAAAGGGAGCACATTTTGTCTGAAACTGTCTTGAGTTCTAGTGCCTAATGTAGAAATGAGGCTGCAGCAGATGAGACAAGTTGAGTTAATTGTCTTTAATCAGTGTAAAACCTTTAGAGGCTATTTCAGCCCGGACTCTCCTATTAGAGGTGACATTCAAGGTGGAAACTGCTGCTTAGCAACAAAAAACAGACAGTAGAATGGACCTGTGGTGCATCGTTTTCTGGGTCTGTAATATCAAGTTTTTGCACAGAGATAGAGATATGGAGTAAAAATAGTGTTGGTATTCATTTCTCAAGAAATAGAAATCCACTTTGATCCAATGTGATCACACCACATGCTTTGTTAATATAAAAGATACTTCATGTTTGTGGAACTGTCAACACAAGAGCACTTTTGACCTGAATTATCATTACAACACAAAGCTCTTTAGACCTACAGCTGCTGGTTCACAGTCATAATAATTATGCTTAACTTTTGCTGCCTTTTTACATAGTGTTTACTTTACTCTGGAAAAATAGGGTTAAAAAATTCTGAAATGTTGGCATAGTTTTAAAACTCTGAACGTGAACAGACAATAACTGTAGCTGCCATTAGTACTGACGACAGCTCAACCTATAATTAACAACCGTGTTTTTCAAAATAAGATTATTATGAAGAATTATGGTTCTGCACAAAGATTTTGAACACATTCTTAGTATTTGTTAAAGGGAAATGATTGACTGGTGACTGTCTTTCACTCAAAGAAAAAAGACTTTGCAATTTGAAACATATTACATCTGTTATATTTTTACATAGGTCTCTTCAGACCATATTTTTCACTACTCACACCTTGCCTTTACATGCTTCCTGCTGAGTCCACATTAGATCATATCTCACTTCTACTACCTTTTGGATTTATTAAGAGAGGGTGGATTTTGGTGTTACTGTATTGTTAAGGAGCACAGTGTAAGGTTCACTTCCTGCTGAACGATTCAGAATTAGAGCTCAAACTTCCTCGTTGTATTCTCGTTGAGTCTCTCTGATTTAAAACACTTCAGTAAGGATCATATTGTGTGCATACGCCACTGCCTCCCTGTTGTGTTCTTAGGCATAAATGCCGACTTAATTAAGAGCTTAACGATGACGTGCTTTTCCTATAAGTGGTCCTATGGCTAGAAATCACAATGTTGATGAAATGTAAGGGTTCTCTCAATGCGACCCAGAACACATACCCATCCACACCTCCAAGGAGATCTGAATAAATCCTGATATATGCGAGCCAGGTCACCTCAGGACACATTCAGGAGGCACTTATTCACACCTTGCCTTTGGCCTGGCCATATTAGATCCTATCACTCCGGACGGATTTTATTTCCAGGGCTGAAAAGACCTGTTGACTCCACACTAAGCATTTCGGGTTAAAACAGAGACTGAGAAATACAGACCGACAAAAGCAGAGACTTACTGACACGTTACAAATGTGTTGTCTATGTTTGTTTAAAGTGAATGCCTAAAAAAGCTTAGTTAACTGTCGTAAACCCAATTGTTCTTTGTTTGCTTCGAGGTATGAAGCCATAAGGACAGATGAATGTGGGAAGGAAGCACGGGGCCTAAACAACTTGTTGCCATGGCATCACCCAATGCTCAAACTAATTACCTCAATCACCCAGAGGCGGCGGAGCCAGGAGCATTATCACAAATCTAAATGTATTTAGCCTTTTGAGCAATTTAATTCCTGCTCGCTCAAATGCTCTCATCACATTGGATTTGTCTTTGTCCGTTTTTTTTCGGCTTACTCACAATATTCAGTGTATTGAAATCCTGTTAGAAGAAGGTTTCAGAGCAGAGACACAGAGAGTCATGCCCCGGTGACGTTTAACCGTATAATGAACGTTGGAATAATATAAGGGCTGCTTTGTGAATTAACTTCCACCATTTGAGAATTATTTATGTTCAGTTTAAAGAAATCCTCTCAAATGATGTCTTAATGTTGTTGTGTTTTAAATATTTTTACCAATTCACACCAATGACCACACACCCTAGAAGTTTAGGTTAATGAAAGAACCTTTTCTATAAATAGCCATACAATAATATAAAATGCACTGTACACTCTCCAATACAGTGAAGTCAAGCTCCACTAACACACTGGTAAGAGACTCTTAGGCTTTGCGTCTTACTCAACAACACAGCATGTGAATGTAGTGAGACACTGATAGCTCTAATCTACGAAACAAATCGATTTTCTGACTGAATATAACAAGTTGTAGTCCCAGCTTAATAGTGTTTACTTGGTTAGCCCCCCAACTACAGTAAATGCTAAAAATTGCTAGAGTATAGAGAAGAATGGAAAACGCTGAAATGCTGATTGAACAAATATTTCTCCATTTCTAAAAGGATTACAGAAAAAGCCTATGCCTTCAAACCTTCAGGCAGAGTATTGTACAAATCACTTTTTAAACATTTAAAATTTGTTTCCAGGCCCTGAACAGAAAACATGTAGCTTCATTTTATCAATTTGATCACCAAGAGACACGTGTGTTCTTTTAGGCTAAACTACCAGCTTTACCAGCAGCAACGTCACATGACTGAACGGTCTGTATATGCATTTCAGAAACCCAGTACACTCAGAAAGCACTAGAACAAAATAAGTACAGTCTTACATTTTGTTTAACCAGGGGCCAGTAATTGTATATTTTTAAGCATTACGAATGTCTATTTTAATCTTAATTTCAACAAATTATCAAAATTGTGGGGCCCACTTCAAGAAAACATACAGTATGTCTGTGTATTACTTGTGGACATCTTGTGCCCCTCAACCTTAAACTAAGGTCTCTAAAATCTATAATGCAGAATCATGCTTTATGGCTGACATTATTAAACTAAAATCTCCTCAGTAATATATTCCTGCTCCTTTTTCCTGAGAGCCACCGGAAAGAATCAAGCCCCATCAGATAAGGATCCTCTCAACTTATAAGCAGCACTTTTCCGTCGCAAAGCAAATCCTCCAGACACCTGCGTGAGTGTGGAGAGTGTGGGGAGCGTGGGGAGTGTGTCTGTGTGCGTGTGTGAGGGGGGAAGGTGGGGTGTCCGCCCATCATGCACTGCTCGTGAATGAGATAATTCGTCCAGGGGCCGGGTGTGGAGGAATCTGTGCGACGCCACAGTCGAGTTGATCCGCCATGATTGACTGTAATGCTCCCCGTCAGACAGGCTCAGGCAATGAGACTTAGCAGTTGGAGACAAATCAATTTCCCCACAGAGAGACCCCCCCGAGCACCGCTACCTCTCTTATTCTCCTTCTCCTATAGACCCGGCTGCGTCTGATGGCACTACAGTATATCCCTCAGATGTCGAGTGTGTAATGTTGACCGTGCGCCTTAAACGCATTGTTTTTAAGTGTGATCCATTCTAGGCCAATGCCCATAAAACCATCTCATCAGCTGAATGGCCTAATGGGACCAATCAGTCACCCCTTAAGATAATGATTAGTTAAATTTCTCAGCCAATATTGTAATTTGTCACTACTTTCAATGAATTGAAATGGATTTAAACTTTCTAAAATGTCTGTGATACAGGCCTGACACCCTTTAATCAACCCTTCAATTAGGTAGTCTATGAGCCCTTATTTAAATTAAACAAAATGTCACTGCTCTGACAATTGCTTGTGTTAGTTAGATTGGCCTGTCTGTCTGTGAATGGTGCCATGCCACAGCAGAGAACAAGTTTTGATATCCAATTTTGATTGGATATCATTGTAAAGGAAACATTTTTATCAGTCGCACCAACATGCAAAGAAAATGTTATCTTACAAAAGAAAAAGAAACAAAACAATACATAAAGAAGTGAGTTTAAATGTTGGAAAAGGAATTTTAAAAAGTACACCTTATTGAATTCCACCTCATCTTTCTCAACGAAGGATTAAGAACTCTTCAGCTTTCTATTGCAAATATTACTTACATTTAAATTATTTAAAAAGAGAACATAATGATATTCTTCACTTTTGAAAATGATTAAATATCATCTGTACTTGTGCTCTTCATTAACACTATTCCTCTATATTTCTTTTCTCAGATGTTTCACTATAAGATGAACCTCCTTAAGTTTAACAGATAAGGTCAAAATAAAAGGCTACTTCTAGACAACATATGCATTAATGTTGCTTAATAAGAAATGGAATAGTGAGAGAGTGAACAACACAGAGGGAACAGACAAAAGCCAGGAATCAAACTCTGGCCCCTCTGTTTATGTGGTAGAGCATTTTTAATATTATATTCAAATTATTCTTAGCAATAACCCTATCACACAGACTGTCTAGGTTTGTTTAAGATTTTGGATTTATTCACCAGTTAAATTACAGAATAATGAATGCAATTTTCAGTTCTGTTCCTGCTGACTGCATAAGCGTCATGTCCAAAAGTGAGTGATATATTCCAACTGTGGACAGTTTCCATTGTGGTCATTTTATTACAAAAATATGTGAATTTAAATAGGCTTTACTTTTACTTTATGTAAATGTGTATGCATTCTGGTTTTATATATGACTATTGTGCCACAAAATGAACAACAATATTAAGTAAGTCTTTGTACAAAATACCACATTTGAAGGTAATAAGCACAACCACCATATACATTTATAACTGTCACCTAGGCAAAAAGATTTGTCAATAAAGAATGGCTAGCTGTGTAGTGCCAAGAGCATTTTTCACATGCGCTGCCCAAAAAGGGAATTGACTTAGACAATACAAGAAATGTAATGCAGGTCTATTTTCCTGATGTGTTCAAGGAGCTAATTTTAAAGTGTGGAAGAGAGTGCAATGGCCCACCAGCTTTTGTGATTTGTATTAGAGGTTGGTGGTGCATAAACTGAGATATGAGCTGAAGAGAAATCTCTCTAAAATCCCCCCAAAAGGACTTCTTTTTATCTCAGAAATGAAAAAAAAAAGAAAGAAAATCAGTTTCTTTTTATTATAAAATACATTTTAGGAAAAAGCAGAAATGTAACTAAAAACTAAAATAACAAAGTGGACAAGTCTCATGCTTGTTTATAGCACACGATCTATGTCTAGATTAATCTTGTTTCTTAATTTTCAAAACCATTCTCATATCCAAAAGAACAAACTAGCCACAGTTTCTGGAAGAGAAATGTGTCCTCTATTTAACATCACATACGGTCAAGTTGTGTTAGAGTTGGTTATATAGTTATAGTTAAGTGATAGGACCTGGATAGCGGAACATTTAAAAGCCCTTCTTAGCTACAGCTATCTGTTGTTCAAAGGAGCTGACACATGCAGGCTTTTGTTTGAGCTCAGGATATCCATTACTTATGCATAATGCAGTTTCCCACACAGTATATGACCATGAGTTGTCCCAGGCCTATGGTTATACCCTGGCTGTGGTCCAAAGACAGGTCAGTGCGGAGTTACTAATCAGACGATGGTGCATGAGTGGAGGATTCGGGACGGGGAGGAGGGGAGTCACCACATTGCTGCCGCCTAAAAGGCACTTCAGGGTCTATTTCTATCCGATGATTGCTGTTCCCAACTCACTTAAAAGAGATACTCTGCATATCCGGCCATTAAATATAACAGCCAAAAGAAAAGTAGCGTGTGTTTGCACCATTACTACACTTGGAAGGATTGAACCTGGAGTTTTTACATTAAGAATCATAATGTCAGCTGTACTGGCTTCTAGTCTTTTAGTGAAGACCATACTAGGGCAGGAGATCCAGATTTTTCCAAACAAGATTAAGTTTACTGTATGTTCCAATAAAACATGACGCCAGTTATATCACTTTGCAAGAGAGTACGGATGACTATCAGAGATGAAGTATAACAGAAATGTATGTTTGCTATGTCTGTCTTACTTACTGTCTGTCAATATTTGTATTAAACTCAAAGCCAAAAGATATTTATTTTTCACATAACTCAACATAATGTACTTACTAACAAGGTATGTAGCATAAGTTACATGTGTTTTTGACAAAACAGTTACACATATAGTATTATGAGGACACAAAAACAATGCGAAGGCTGTATGATTGCATTTCCATTACAAAACCTACACCTTTGAGGACCTGCTCATTGCCCCATGAATTGTCTCTGCTTGTTTTATTCCAACACACCTTGCATCAAGTCACAGTCTTCCTATTTGTGGTTCTAAACCCCACCATTGTCAGCGTTCTTTGTCGGCGGACATGTTTGGTGTGCATCAAGATTTGAATGGTGGCGTCCACACAGCAACCACAAGAGTGAATTGGACAAACAGCGCAAACTCACTATAGCATTTTCACTGAACCAAACATGGCAAGTGTAACCTTACACTTAAAAACTGGTCTAACTCTAACTAGCAATAATCGCTTCTATACATCTTTCTTGTATGTTTCTTGAGAAGAGGAACTGAAATAAAACAAAAAAAGATGGAATAAGGATTGACTCTTGTTTATGCTTATCTGGCTGACGGCTGTGTAAATGGCTTTCTGTTGGCGAAGGCTCCCTCGAGGGAACAGTGACAAGCCGTTAATGCCCCCCACCCCTGACTCCCCTCTGCGACCGACCGCCCCTCTCTCCTCAGCCACCGAACCCAGACAAACATCTTGATTGTAATTGAATTTTTTTTTCGTTTTTGGGGAACGGCTGCTCTGTGACGGAGGACAGATTGCGACAGAGAAAGAGAGAGAGGAAGGAGCATGAAAAGGTTGTAAAGTGAAGCTGAGGAGGATGGAGCGGTGGAAAAGGTTAGAGCAGTGACAGAGGTTGAGATTGAACAGGAAATAGCATATTGGTGAAGGGGAAAGTGGATGGCAGTAGAGAATGGACAAGGACAGTGTCGAGAGAAATATGGCTAGTGATTGCCTTCATTCCTACAAGGCTCACAACACACTCCCTATACAAAGCCATACAATAGTGCACAGCTTTTCTATTCACAAATATCATTTCCATCCATGGGGAAGGAGCAGGTTAAGTCAGTGGCACAAGGTTAAGCTGCGTTAGCATGTGCCTGAGCAAATATGATGTACACAAAGCCATCTTTGTTTTTCATGGAATATTTCTGATAAATGTATTTTTTATTTTCAATTTTAGGTGTGTCATTATATAATAATATAAAAAGCATGCAAGTGATTTCTATTGGGGTGCTATACTTAATGGTCCTAATTCAACACTGTCTGTGCTATGGTCATAAATGTTCTTTGTTATTAAAAAAAAGAAAAGAAAAACTGCGGCTGACCAAATTTCATGGCATTGTAAGAGATCTTATTTGAGGTTTCAGCTGAAATGTTTCCTCAATGTTGATATTGAATAGCCTGGCCAGCAATCCCATTCCTTCTTCTATTTTATACAAATAATTAGTCTGGTCCCTCTCGGATTGAGTTCCAGAGGAAGGGACAAAGACACATACAACCAATCAGAAAACAGACACTTAAAGCCCGCCCTATTTTAAATAAATTGTTATGATTGATCAGGTAGAATTGAACTCAGTGGAAGTCATGGTCAATGGGAGAGTTTCCAGACCCACGTAACGCCGCCAGACTAGATATTGAAATGCATTCACATACAATCAGTTATTGTTTTGGGACATGTTTAATGTAGTTATGGATTATAAAACTGCTGAATGTAGGCTTGACATGTGAAAGTTGCACCATTCCTCTTCTTGTTCATTCTTTTAAAGTGTTCTTTGGCAAGACACTTAAGGCCAACTTATTTATGTCATGGTGTATGTAACACTGGTTTGTAAAAGAGACAAGTACTTGTGTAGGTGAATGGATGTTGAATGGAAAGCACTTTGAGTACCAGAGCTTGTTTATTCATTGTGTACCTGTTTTAAGATGGCTGATATTCCCTTTTTGCCAGATTAAGTGAAAGAGAAACCCTATAGTATGAAATAGTTTGTTCAGATCATTTAGGGAACCATATCAAAGCACAGATTTGCTGAAGTCTTAATCCTTCAAGGGAAATCTGTATGAAAAGTACCTTTGTGCCTTTGAAAGAGCTCCTTCAGTTGCAATAGGCTCTTGTCAAAAAGCTTTATATTTCTCTTCACAAAATAGTAACAAAAACCTCCCCATTACTATGTTTAAAATGCTTGTGTTATTCATGGGCAGAAGTTTGTTGTGAATACTAAATAGCTCTCAGTTAAAGATTAAATGCAGTGAGATGTGTTTTGTAAATCTACAGAAGGTTAATCAACCAACTCCATCACAGAGCTGCCAACACAGCTGCTTCCTTAAGCCTTTTAATGGCAGTCTGTTGGGAGTGTGAAGTGTTGTTTTTAAGATGTTAAAATGATTAGCAGTGATACACACATGATTAAGTAGTTAAAAGAACTCAGAGCTCAACTGGGAAATACGTGCAGCCTGCGCCTTTAGTTTTCTGCTCTTTTTCTTTCTCATATTACATGTGGTTGACATATTGTGACTAGATTAAAGACACAATTCTCAATTGAGCATTTCCAGCCGAGATAACCGGTCACACACTGCCTTAGAAAATGTGTAACCCCAAAGCATTAAACCAGCATGCCGAAGAACTCTGAATGGCAGAAAATACCTGTTCTTTCAGAGCAATGATGTTATGTTTTAATATGCTGTGTGACTGTCATTGTCATTGTGGCCTACGTTTAGTGGTAATAAGTGAAAGCTATCACATGATCTAGCACTTTCTGAGTCTTGTTAATATCTTCATCTTGTCTTCAACTCATTTAAGTATTTGGTATACTGTTAATACTCTATAATGACACAACTGTAATGTACTTTATATTGTCCCTTAAAGCACAAATAATTGATGTATTTAGGCCAAATCTAAGTTGCATAGAAGTAGGTTCATTGCATATTTCTTGCTTGGGCTTTAGTTTTCAAAAGTCTGTGCTGAAAATCCAAACTGTGTTGAGGACACAGGCTAAATGCACAGGCATCTGGCAGCATAAGTTGATGAATGTTGACATCAAACTGAAACTTGGGGCACACTTGGAAAGCCAAAGTAAATTTACATCAACTGTCTTCATTTGCTTAAAATACAAGTCATCCCTAGCTTTGTGGTCCAGACAACAGTCCTTACAAAGTCCAGTGTGTTCTGACATCCAGAGGTCAAGATTAAAACAGGAAGGTTAATAATTCATGGGAAGAGATATCAGGGAACTGGGAATTTAAAACTGACTAATGAGATGTTTGCTGGCACTGAAAAGAGAAATCATTTGTTGTTCTACTGTTATCTTGTAGTTATTTAACTTTTCATTCAAGATAAAATCAATGTTTCAAGGGGCACCAGGCAAAGAGGCTCACCAGTACAAACATATACATGACAAGCAAAAGGCAATAATACAAATCCCATGCTATATAAACATTTAGATGCACTTCAAGAATTAAGATGGCGCTCAACAGGTGATTGCTTGAGAGCTTTGAATTTACAGTATAAACAGTTGAAGTGGATTTTGGATGTGGTTTCATGACCAAAGTACAGCATAGAATATATCTTATTCTCTGTAGATTCTGGGCAACTTGTTGAGGGGCCGACTTAATGAATGTCCTTGAAAAAAACAAAAATGCCATCAAAACGTTGATGACAAAATCCTTAAACTCTGCAGTGTTTGCTTTGGGCATAATTTAGTGTAAACAAAAATTATAACATTTTAAGTAAACTGCATCAAATGCTTTGTGTGATTGACAAATATCTATAATATAACATGGTTCTTGTATCTACTTATTTCATCAGGTATTACTTTTACCTGTTCTATCTGGATATCAGTTAAGAAATCTCCTCTGTTCTTGGTCTTTCATAATTCAAAAGCCTGAATCAGAGAGACCAGGATATGATCTTTAAGACCTGATTCAAGACCAAGACCATGTTGGAATAGTACAGTCCAGATCTGGCAGCCACAGCAGCAGGTGCAGGATAACTATGCCTCAGGAGCAGGTTTGTTGTTGTAGTTGAATGTACACTTTGGTTTGGAACAGGGAAACAAACTGTAGGTGTGATCACAGCTGCACAGTGTGATCCCAAACAAATGGATGAGCTCAAATATCACACATTGGATTTCAATTCTGAAGATGGTCATGTCATAGTGGTTGACAAATTCAGCCTGTTCTCATTCCTGTTCCTCAATATTTACTTGAAGTTGAAATGCCACGATATATCAGTGCAACACAGGGCTTGTTTCACTGCGAAGGCTTAAATTGTATCTGTCACTTTATCTCTCTGTCTCGTTTGGCCCTGTCTCTAACGTGTCTAATACTATTACTCCGTCACATTTGACTCTGTGCTGTTGTAATCCAGATGTAAGATATAGGGCTTAAGGGATATTTTTTAAAGCACTGTATTCTGACTGCTGTGTTTTTCCCCTTTTCTCTATTCACAGATTTTATTTAGTCAGTGGTGGGGTGCCCCTCATCATCTGTGGGGTCACAGCGTCCGTCAATATGGACATCTATGGCAGTGGGGAGCAAGCATAGTAAGTCTGGATTTATTTCTGCTCTCAAGGTCAAATTTTATCATATTGGTGATAAACTGCACAGTTTTATCTAGAAGTGTTTCTATGGAAGGTTTGAACAAATATAACGTCTATATTTTTATACTGTACGGTATTTTGACCATGTTAAATCCTCATTTCCAGCAAGCAGCACAGTTCAGTTAACTCCCTAAAGCAAAAAAAGTTGCCTTTCTTCAAATTTTTTAGAGGTGCAATACTAAATAGAAATCTGCAGCTTGGTGGAAGCAGGATTTACAACATGTTTAAAAAACCTGTGTTGACTGTGCTGTTGCCCTTGTGTTCAGCTGCTGGATGGCCTGGGAGCCCAGTCTGAGCGCCTTCTTTGGCCCCGTGGCCTTCATAGTCCTGGTCACCTGCATCTACTTCACCTGCACCTTCATCCAGCTGCGAAAACATCCAGAGAAGAAGTATGAGCTTAAGCAGCTGACTGAAGAGCAGCAGCGTCTGGCCGCAGTGGACGTGCCCCCTCACTGCCACCAGGGGGCAGAGCCAGGCGCTTTAACTGCACCTGCTCCTGGAAGCCACTGTCCTGCAGGCTGCCCAGGGATACCCATCAACCCTGCACTGCTGGCCAACGAGCACTCCTTCAAGGCCCAGTTGCGCACCGCCGCCTTCACGCTCTTCCTATTTCTGGCCACGTGGACATTTGGGGCCCTGGCCGTGTCCCAGGGCCACTTCCTGGACATGATCTTCAGCTGCATGTACGGTGCCTTCTCCGTCACCCTCGGCCTCTTCATCCTCATCCATCATTGTGCAAAACGGGACGACGTCTGGCACTGCTGGTGCTCCTGCTGCCCCAGTCGCCGTGAAAATGCAGCCCCCCAGGGTCAGCCGGCTCTGGCTCGGCCAAAGGTCAATGTAAACGGCGACACGGTGGTGCACAGCCAGTGTCACAGCCACTGCCATCATGACACAGCATGTAAAGCTCTGATGAGCTGTCACTGTAAACATGCTCTGAACAATGTGACCTGTGTGGCCCCTGTGGCCCCTTGCTGCGCTGCACTGCACAGCCAGCAGCTCCTGGATGAGGAGCCGGGGGCTACGCACGTCCTGCTACACGCAGAACCCGAGGGCTTCAGGCCGGGCATCCAGCTGCACCCCTGCCTCAAGAGCAGCACCAGGACTAAGAGCCGTAGTTTAAGCCGTCGGCCGGGTGCTACACCATGTGGAGGTGACCGGGAATACGCCTACCACATCTCGTCAAGTGGCGACGCAGGCAGCGTGCACAGCTCCCACACTGACAGCCCACACAGCACACACGAGCGTCACGCCACATCTGCCCCCACATCCACGAGCACGAAGCCCACCACACGTGTCACGCTGCCTGCCACAATCCCTGCCATCGACACATCTGCTGTGCCAAAGCAGACCTGTTCCCCTCACTGTGTCCCGCAGAGGCCGACACTGGTGTGTTTTTGTGCGGCTGCGGCAAAGTGGCCGAGGAGGACCCCGTGGCAACACATCACAATCTGGAGATGCATGCCCCGCGCAGACAATCCTTCCCCCAGAACCCGCCCAATCAGAATGGGATTCTAAAAGGGGGCCTACATGAAGGACTGCTGTACACATCAGACAGCACAGGGAATATACGCACTGGGCCCTGGAAAAACGAAACTACTGTGTAGTCCGGGACAAAAATGCTGTGTAATAAACCCTAAACTCCCGCCAAATATAACCCTCGCCTCCCTTTGAGAAAAAAATAAAAATGGAATTTAAAAAACAGTTGAATTATCACAATCAGTGTGGGATATTTTATTTTAATGTCCTCATGTTTTTATGTGTGCCGTTTTACTGTACAGTAATGAATTAAGTGCTCACTGAGGGGCACTGTTAACAAACGGACCAGAATCTCTTCCATTCAGATTAAATTGTGAAACATGTCACGCATCAGTTGTTACTGAAGGTATCTCCACTGCTTCATAATACTACAGATCTATATATATATATATATATATATATATATATATATATATATAAGAAAATGAATGGTTGTATGTATGAATATGTGTGTTAGTGCTCAAAGGCAACTCGCTGCAAGATTTTATACTCTATGGACCATCCAATAATCTATGACGACAGTGAACCTCCAGTACTTTACTGAACTGTTGGCATCCATGTTTTAGAAAACTAAACCAGCAATTTTAGACTCCATGGGTATTTTTGTCATTCAGTCAAGCAACTGTGAATAACTACTAGAGATTTTTCTAAATACTATACAAAGATACTGACGCTTGCCAGAGATGTGTGGATGCCAGTTATGAAAATTCAAGAAACAAAAAGATTGGGCATCCTGTTCCAGGTTTATATTGATCGTACTGTCTGTATGATGTCTTCACTGGTGTTATTTTCATTTTTCTGAGAGAAGTAAAAACAGCGACAGTGTGGCTGTTGTGAATAGCAAGTCTATGCTATCAATTCATTGGATGCAGTGTGTTATTGTTTTCAGTTGTGAACACCTTTCTCTTCAGCTCAACTAACACATCATATGACACTAGAAAAGAGTCAGATAGTAACAACTGAAGGGCAAATGGTTACAGAAAACAAGTGGCTAGAAAATAAAAATCGAATAAGCTGCCTGTGTTTGATTACCTTTAAACAAAAGCTATAGATTATAGCCAACCTCACACATGACAGTTCCAATGCTGAATTTTTATTTCAAATTCATCTTATTTATTACAAAAGCATGCATGCCGTTGTCAAATTTAGCTATGTTCTTTTTTTAATTGTGTACACAAATGATTTGCCTTGACCCAAACAGACTGCTGCAGCTCCCCATTCATCATTTCTTTCACAAAGCTCACAGGTTTCACCTGTAGACTGTATATAAAAATGGACAAAGGCACATAACCCTTATTATTCAATGCAAAGATTGTATTCCTGCTGCTATGTTGCTGCTGTAATGGATCCCATGTAAATAGGACAGACACATGGAGGGATCTGTGAACAGTGAGCTCTGAGCATTTGACAAATGCACACAGAAACGCTAATAACTTACACCATAAACCAGTTTTGTATTCTTTTGTGATATATGGTTTAAAACTTAGTGGGCATATAAAAAATCAGAGCTGTAGGTCTTAAGGTGCCTGGTATAATGTTCTGATGGTGGCTCTGGACTCTGAGTAACTGGTTTTTCTAAAACAAACAAAAAAAACAATGCTGTTAAAAAGCACCTTATTTGTGTTTGCAAAACAAATGTCCTTGTACTTTTGTTTATACAGCAGTACTTTTGAATTCATTGTTGAATTTGATGCAGAACAATTTGTTTAATTGCCATTAATCACAGAAAATTATTTAATTAATTGCAATTAAAAATTGTCTTTGGCCAGCAATATTTGCTTTTTGTGGGCTAACATTTTTATTAACATACAGTACAGTAGGTACAGTGTGAATATCTTTTATTTATTTATTTATTTATTTATTTATTTTTTGCTCCTAAAGCAACCATTTTTATTTAACTTCAACAGACAGTCACAACTTTTGTTACAATCTAAATAAAATCTTGACCCATGGTTTTGAGAAACACTGATGTAGTGGATAGCACAAGACCACACCTAAGTAATTCACAAAAATTTACAGAAGATATTTACAAAAGATACAGTATAAACCATATTTGGGAGAAAGTATTAAAGCAATCAGTTGTTTTAGTTTAGTGAGGAAAAGGGCTTGAGGTGTGCACTGCAAACAGCTACAAGAGGGCAACAGAGAGAAAATGTGCATCATGCTCTAAATGTCACATGCTGTCCATTTCTATATACAATCTACAGATAAACCTAAGAGTCCAGTGCAGGAAATCGCAACAATCTCATTTCTTCCTTGTGTCATTCGAGGCCAAGGTTGTTTTCTTGTTAAGGTGAAGGTAACATTCCTTTTGAAAAATTGTCCCTCCAAAGGAATGGTATTGAGTTGGAAGCACTTGTTTGTTTTATGAATGATGATATTGAGTATGATACAACACAGATCATATTTTTCACCAGGAGATCCAGGCTGAAAACAGTGCAAACCGTCTTTGGCATGCACACCATCTTTACTCCACCTTGTGCACTCTTGTCTGTGTATATAGAATTGATTCCTGACTAATTATTTTATATGAGATTTAAGCTATTTAAGAATAAAATATGTGTAAAGAAAGATGTATGGAAAAAAATGACCTCTTAATGTTAATACTCAGTATCTGAGTTTAAAAATGTCTTTTGGTTTGAAATGTTCTTTTGCAGTTTTATTTGACTCCATGACGTATGCAGTCCCACCATGTGTTGTATCTTGTCAGATCACAAATAGAAATGCACTACCCATAATAATGTCTGGAGTGCCAGAGTAGTATTTGTCACTGACAGTGTTTAATATTGGATGAGGGAAAACAAGTACACAGTCCCTTCATTTAGGCAGGCTTTGAAAAGTGAAGGAGCCCTACACATCAAGGATGATGCATGAAGCTCATAGCAGTGCACAGGGCCACTGGAGTTATTCCCAGGGTCTGAGACAACATGGGATATTATAGGCCTATGTTATGATTCAAACCAGTGGCCCAACATTGATCATTCGATACATGCTCCGGTGTACTTCCTTGGACGCTGGCCCTGGCTTTAAACATCAGAGAAAGGGTTTGTAACAGTATCACAAATTAGTCATAGTCATGCTATGTCCAAACTAATGTGTTTTTGCATTGAATTTGCCAGGTTGAACAAAAAGGAACACAAAACAATCTTCTACCACTTGGCATTTTGAAAAGTCAGATTTTAACTTGGTAAAAGGCATGCATTTATTTTGGGCTTTTATATATCTTCTTGGGCACCCAAAGCGCTTTACATCATACTTCCATTCACCCGATTCACATACACAAGCACTCACATATTGACACTGGAGCAGACTGACAGAGAGGTTAAACACACCACTACAATCACTCATTCATGCCATGTCCCATCATCTGTACGTAACTTTAGAGAACAAATGATATTAAGAATTGGCAAGATGTGATGTGGCCAAATATAAATAGACCAGTAACACCAATGCAACCAGTGGAAAAGTGAGTTTAAACCACCTTATTCACCTTCCTTGAGACTGCATTCATTATTTGGAAGAATCTGAATTTTACTATAACACTTACAACACAATATTTCCCCATGTCCCATTAATCTGTAAATTATATTTGCAACCACAATTTTAAATATACACCATTGTGACACTATTGGAAATTAAATATTATATAATATTGCGAGCATGATGATAATCTAAGTCTGTTTGGAACAGGAAGACAGTTGTATTCAGATATACAGTATAACACACTATAATCACAGAACTATCTTCCTCTGGTCCTACTAACACACGAGGTTGAGTGAAGGCTTTCATCAGCTAATTGTGGCTAATTAGCATACTGTTATGTTGCAATAAAAGATGGGATGTATTGTGCAGCCCTACCAGACTATCACAGGTGCCAACATCCCTCTTTTCAAAAGTTAGTTTTTGTTTGGCCACATCACAACATAACCAAAACTCAAAGTATATGTTGCAATTTTCAGTTTAACCATTGCAATAAAGCCAAAAGAAGTATGGATGTCAAGGAAAAATGCAGAGAGGTTTCAACAAATAAACATATTCATTTGGACATAGCCTAAATCATCTACTTTCTAAAGCTTGTGGTGAATCTGAGAGGCTCTGTGTTAATTGCAATACAATGTGTGTATTTGCTGTCGGTGTGTTTAGGTGCAGCCTGAGCTTTTCCGTGTCAGAGATGATGTGTTCGCAGGCTGTAGGTCATTCATGTTTTGTCGTCAGTAGCAGATGTAATGAGCCTGAACCAACGGCTGCTGGAGCATTCACCTGTGGTACTGTGACAAAACCTGAAGCCACTTTTCACTTTTTTCTACATTGACACAGATTCCAATAAATGTATTTTTTCACCATGCAACCGATGAAATCATGTTTGGCTTTGTTATGTGTGTGAAGAGCGTTTGCATGAGAAGACTAGGGTGTTGTGTAACTTGTTGCCCTTTATATCCAGGCTAATTTTTTTTAGCTTTAACCATGTCCATCATAAGTGTTTAACATGTCTGGTAGATTTGAGAGATTCTAGCGTTTAGACTATTTTTAGTAAGACTATGTACCACAGAGCAGACTATCTGGCTTGTCAGGTTAGGAATGAATAGATGTTTTCCTCACAGATAACTCAGATATCACAACCAGCAAACATTGGCGTCCGTGTCAGTTTATATCATTTTATAGCAAAGACTTTTCCTGTTCCTAATATGCAGGAGGCGTGTGGCTGCTCTACAAAACACAACAAATTCCCCTGCCATAAAATAAAAATGCTTGACATAGCTCTGCAATTCAAGTTGTACACTATGACCAGCTTTTACTTTTCCTTTCCACGACAGCAACCTCTGACGTCAGGTTTTAATACATTTTACAGTATTAAAAAAAAAGTTAAGATGTTGGGAATTGTTGCAAATCAAGATGGCAGGTAACCCATTAGACACACAGTACAGTGTTGAGATTTTAACAGTGTTGAGATTTTAACACAAGCTAATCTTGCAAATCATTGTTGAACCATGTCTAGCCGGCTCCATGTTATTGAACAAAACCCTTTTCAAAGTAAATTTTACTTACTTTCTTACTTAGTATTAGTACTTTCTATTACTGACAGAAGGCATAATATTTATTTTTAAGCCCAAAGCCTCAGGATAGAGCTGCCAAGTCAATTTCTCACTTTGTACTTCAACCCTTGTTTTGTTAATGAACAAAATATTGAGCATCTATTTTATTTTTATAAATATTTTTTTATTCCTGGATGTGATTGACATGTTTGTGCCTTCATTGCCTTTGCAAATATAATACAAAGAGCTGATTGTAATTAGTGTGATGAAGCAACTACAGTCTTTTGGCTCAGAAATAATATTATTTTTGAGTTTATGGGTCAAAAGAGAAATTAAGGCACTTGGAAGCTAGTATAAATTGCTTGTTGATTTTTATGAAAGAACTGGCTCGAGAAATCAATGTAGTCAACCAAGATATGCAGTTTAATACAGGTAATAGCCTACCAAAACGTTGAAGTAATAATAAAATACCCGGTAGAATATCCCTGGTTTTCTCTTGCGTTGTTGCTGTCCTCTGTTTATTTCTCATGACAGCGTAATGGAGATTGAGATGTCTTTTGGAATGGCCCCAGGGGAGAAATTCAAATGATAGTATGCTTCAGCGGCTCCATCTGTGTGTGTGTGTGTGTGTGTGTGTGTGTGTGTGTGTGTGTGTGTGTGTGTGTGTGTGTGTGTGTGTGTGTGTGTGTGTGTGTGTGTGTGTGTGTGCATGGCCTTAACTAGAGCACATACATGTCTTCATACATGCACTGGTGAACTTGTAATACGCCTGTACATCTTGAGTGCATCACAAATCATTGGCTGCTGTGGCAGGTTATGAAACGCCTCAGCACATTTAATATGCAGGTGTTGTTTTTTTTTTCACCCTTTCCTTCGCTGTAGAGACCTCCCAGCCCCCAGCTCTCTCTCGACCACAGATTATATGTCTCGCAGGAAGTCATGGAAATGTCAGAGCCGCATCTTTCCATCAGTGAGCCGAGGTGGGTAATGACTTGGAATGTGGCATTTGAACCCCCCCCCAAAAAAAAAAAAATGAGTTAGCATTAAACAAGTGGGAAACAACATCACCATTAATTGCACAACATTATTGATTAATGGTGCATTGTCTAACATTTTCTAGAGGGAATAAACTGTGGTTAAGGCAACAGAAATGAGCACAACTGAAGGAAATGTGGGTACATTCATGTTTCTTTAAACACAATTTTGCTTGATGTTTCTAAATTTTGAAAATAAACCCATCCATCCTATTCCGCTTGTTTTGTTCTTAGACAATAGCATTGTAGGTGCTCACAGGCTGTTGAAAGGAGAGGTGAAAGTTGTGGAATATGTATCCAGTGTCCCTACTAGTTGTCACCCAAATAAGTGTGAATAAACTATCAAGATACGTTTTCAGATTTCTTGATAAAATGGTTTTGCATTCAACTATTTTTCATAGCATGTGGTTTTAGTCCTTAACAGCCTGTTGAAATTGAGCATGGATCCAGTGTTTATGTTTTTAGTATACAATTCCATATTTATAAAATAAACCTATTATACATCAAATTTTATTTGCATTAAGGTTGACTGCCCAAAGGAAAAGCAAAAATAACAGATACTCCACTAACTATGACTATCACTATTGTCTTGTGAGAACACATTTCTCAGCAGAACGTGTCAATCATGAGCACAAATTCACATTAAGATATATTTTAAATGTTAACAGTCCCATGTGAGTTTGCCAAAGCATTTGTCTTCTTTGGTTACCTAAAGTTTTAAACTGTCTTTGCAAAAGTTGATAAACCCAGGACCATTGGATATTTGTCCATGTTTGAACGCCCTCTGTAAAGTGGGCACATTTCTTTTAGATCAAAGCTTTTACTCTACATACAATAATTGATTTTAATATAAAGTAACAGCACTTTTACCTGAGTGCAGATTCTGATTACCAACCTTTAGCTTTGGAGACCTGGAAAGAGGTGAGTCACTTCCAAATGAAATCCCTGTAAATTATTTTGTTTGCAGCACAGCCAAATGAGCTGCAGCGGTGATTATATCGATAATAGCTATAAGGCTGTGATGGCTTTAATTACACAGGGTGCTTTTAAAACCTATAAGTGCCCTGCTTTTAGCTTACTGCAGCGAAGTGGAAGCCGCTTCACTGTGGATTTGCGAGGAGGCAGCATGCCACAGCAGGTCGGTAGTTGGCAAAGGGACAAACTGGCCCAGGACGGCATCTGTTTCATTAAAAATGTATCTGGTTTTAGTAACGCAGATGTGTGTTTGTGATACAATTAACTGTGTTTTAATTTCCTGTTGTAATAAATAGGTTGGTAAATCTGGGCAGAGAGGGGAGAGACGTGTGTGTGTTTAAAATGTTCATGAGCACTAGTTTTCCATTAAGAGAGCAGACGTGGTGTTGCATGGGGAAAGGCTGCATTAGTAGCTCAGAATTCAAACTGTTCAGACTGCAGGCCAAACAGATCAAAACAGATCTTATTATTCCATTGTTTGAACAGCACAAGTCTGAAACCATGGTTTTCAAAGTCTTGTCCTCGTCCATATGTGGGTCTGTGGAAAGCAATTTGACTAAATGACAATTCTGTGCTAGTCATTGCAAACCAACCAACCAGGCAAAATAAAACTTGATTCTAGATGGCTCCTATGGGATCACTCCTTGTTTACCACTGCAGATAATCAGAGGTACAAGTCTATAAAGTCAAAGATGTCATTGATGCCTTCTGAAGGAAAGTTGCTAACTCAGTCCTACATTAAAACATAGTATATAGGGCTCATGGAGATCCTTACACTGGCCACTGGGGTTTTTCTTGTCTTTTTCTGCCAGTGATTTTATTCTGACATGAGCATAATGTGATTTGGTGTGGCTTGTATGGTTGAGAAAAAAATTACAAAAAGCTCAATAGAACATCAAGTAAGAAGCCATTAGTTCCACTACTACTTTCTGATTCTACTCTCGTCCAAAATATATAAACTGATCCCTGAGAGGACAGACTGAGTCTAGATTAAACAAACTTAGCTCTGCTGGGGAGTAAACACATTGATGCTTTTCTCTTGATCTTGCATCAAGGTGAAGGCTTATTCCGTACACTCATCGTCTGACCTTTTCTTTACTGGGATTGTTCATTAACATAACTTTCATAAGTGATCACTGGTTGTAGAAAGAGTGTGCAATTGCAAGCTACAATTTCCCACAAGTCGCCAACAAAAACTGTGTATTACACCTTTAATGGGACCTTGAATGGGACAGAAGGTTGTCCTTGACATAGAAGCATTTGGGTAACTTTTTTTCCCAGTTACCATCTGCTAATACATTTCAGCATTAAGGCTTCCATTGTATCAAAAAGGAAACCTCAGTCCGATCCACTTTCACTGCAGGATATTTCATAATGATGTAGGAAACTGTTTGTCTGATGAGGGTATGATTTTGGAGTCTCTATGTGCTTTTGTCTCCTATTGCCAAGACGTGGGAGGTCTTTCTTCATGTATGTAGAGTGATAAGACAACACTTGGCATGTCAATTGCCCAATCTGACGTAATTACAAGTTATCTTTGATTTCTTCTACATCACGTTCTGGAGCCTCCCATGCCTTTGGCTCTGTCTCTTCTGCCTTTGCTTCTTGCATGTTTAGCAGTTCCCCCTCCTTCCCAACAAGGCCCCGCTCCTGCAGCCTTGGCAGACGAATAATGCGATAGAAGACTGTGATCGTCATGCTAATGCAGTCCTTGATTTGTAAAATATCGCGCAGAAAGGAAGGAAGGAGGATGGGGAGCTTGGTGGGGTGGGTGAGCCCTGCAGAGGTGCACAGCAAACGGGGAAGGTGAAAGACAGTGGGAGGAGGTGGGATTTGGATGGATAGTTTAAGGCTTACGGGAAGAAAGAATCAGAGGCTGTAATGTGTAGAGATCAAAGAGGAGCGGGAGACAGAAGGAGGTGGGCCAAACTTCTTATATGATATTATCAGCCAGCTTCTTGGAAACTACACCTACTGTGTGCCTCACTGTGTGCATCTAAAAGTGCATAAAGCCAACAAATACTCTGTACTATAAATAAACCATTGATTTTGAGACAAATAACTAGGCTATTTAACTGTCATATCAGCATACTGGGGTGGAAGGTGGCAGAGTGGAGCACTTCTGCCTCACACCAAGAATGTAGAGAGTCCGAGTTCTTTCCCTGTGCCAAAATGATCTGTGGGAAAATAATGTGAGTGTGAATACTTGTCCATCCTTGTCTTCAAATGTTGTCCCTGCAACATTTGGTGGCAATAGCACAGTGTAAACTTCACTAAACACTAACAATGTGAATGTTGACTATAATATGAACAGAATTGTTGGAAATACGATCATGAAAAAGGCTGAAACATATATGTATGTAAATAAAAACACTTAACACATGGAGCTAGACGATGCAAACATTACTTTGTTTCAGACTTCAGGCTCTATTTGCAAATCTGGTCACTTCTGGCTTCTTAAATGCCAAAATTTCAAAAGATAATGAGCTTCAAATGCTGTCTTTTTAATACATCCTATATTAGTACCCTGAGTAGCAATAAAATAAGTCCCACATAACTTTCTTAAGGCTGTGGGCAGTGCACTGTTGTTGCAGGATCTATATTTAGTTACAGGAATGGGCCTTGGTGATAACTGTCTGAAGGCTTAGTTTAAAGCATTGGTGGAAGGAATATTGAGATTCCTCGCCCACTCTTTTCTGAAGAACAGTTTTCAGGTTTCACCAGGATTCGAGGTAGCAGGTACATTTCCACTTGAGCTGTATCGGTTTGGTCAGTACAGAGGTGTTTCTATTTTCAAAAAGGGTATTAACTTTCCAAAATAAGGAAACAGTACCATTTTGTTCACTGATTTACTGTGCTTACAACAATGCAGTATGGTTGCTACTAATGTAGGAGCTTAACACTGCACTATGTTGACTGGGCGACAAAAATATATACATTATAAATATATTACTTGAAAAATGATAAACACAGTCTAACCCATATAAATACAGGAGATAAGGTTAGTTTTAGTAAGAATTAGCTTTACTTTTTGTGTGAAAATAAAACATTACATTTACTGCAGTGCATTAAACACGCATGCAGGACCTTTGACATTAGCGAATGTGCCTAAAGTTCTGTCTGGAGTTTAAGAAGCTATAAAATTTACAGACGTTTATTGCAGCAGTGGCTAAACTTCTCGTCTAACTTCACACATTTACTTGCTTTTTTAAGTTTTAATTAATTGCGTAAAAATGGGGCTTATTCATATCATCTATTTCCAATATCAATGTACAGGAACTAAATTGCACAAGAAAGTAAACCATTAAGAGTGACATTTTTCTCCATTAAAGGGGCATCATAGCAAGTCACTGATAATGTATAGAATAGAGTAAAAATAAAGTCTAAGCCAGTTGTAACACTTTTCAGAAAAAGCCTTTGAGGAGGACTCTAATAATCCAGCATACTGTTGCATTAAAAGTAAACCATCACATGATTCCTTGCTGCCTTCCCATTGTACCATGTTGCGTCACTATTGGAGGAAGCTATAAATAACAAAGAGGGAGCTGCGGGGGAGGGAAGGAGGGAGATACGGAGGAGGACTATCAAACACATGGAACAACACAGATTGGCAGCTATTGGCTTCCTCCGAACATGACACGCAGCTTTGAGTTAGACAGCGCAGTAGTTTTCACACTTACCTGACTTAGTCTTTGGCACGCAGCACAATGCTCACAAAGGGTTTGATGCAGAAAGAAAAATGACAACACAGCAGGGGCCAGTGGCTGTGAAGAGAAAACAACTAAAAGGGAATATTCAAACTGTGTCACTCAATAAAATGTCAAAGTTCTGTTTTGCGAGAAGTTACCTTGGATTGTCACATCATAGACAGAAATCCAGGTTTGACAGTGTTGACAGTAAGCCGCAGCGAAGAAGCCGAAATGGGTTGAGCTCAGTAAAAAAAATGCTGTTTTTTTGTTCATTACTTTTATGTGCTTATAGGGGATGTACGTCTTCAGAGGTCTTCTTGGGGGAAAGCTTAGAGATTGCTTTTGGCTGAGAGGTAAGCCTTTGGAAAGGGACACTGACTCTGAGGCAACTGCAGCAGTGACAAGCAGAGAAACCAATAGAGCGGGTTTTGTTTTCCCACGTCTGAAACCGTGTGTTGCATTAGCATACATCCACGCCTCTGCCCACGAGGCAAACAACTATAGTACAAGTCTGCGTGGGGATCAACTTTTACCATGTGAGTAATGTAGGATGACAGACAAACATGCTTCAAATGAATGTCTGTCACTAAGAATTACTGCGTCACCTTTACTGCATCATCTCCTTTACTAATGTCTGCTGTAAATTATCGTGACAAAGCTGTGGACCGTAACTTATGGCAGCAGAAGAATTTATAAGGGACAGATTATTAAAGCTGAGGAAGGCAGAGTTTGTTATGCAGGCATTATCGAAGTTGGCATATTGTTTTGGACCATTACAATTAATTTGAAAATACATTTCTTCACTGGTCTTTGGTTCATCCAGGGTTGGGTACTTTTTTGGCAGCATCAAGTGGCAACATTGAGTTTATAATATTAATCATGTTCTAAGCCTGTATAAAATATAACAAACACAAAATCGTATTAATGTCTTTTTTTTCATACATGAATGCAAATTGTTATTTTAAGATGATAAGAGATAATTTAGACTAGAGTGATGTGTTCAACTGTACATATTTTACACAATCCTTTAACATTAGAGGTCAAACATAGGGGCATTACAACAGCACAACATAAGCAACACTGTTAACACATATTTATTTATTTATTTAACACATATTTCTGCTGAAATAAGATCTGTCTCCTTTCTTCAGCAAAGCAAAATCAGGACAGCTGGGACTGGCACAGAGGGTAAATCCCACTACAGTGGTGGTTTGTGGTGCGTCCAACACATCTGTCAGTCATCATTCCTCTCTTCTAAGAAAGACACATTGTTCTTTTAAAATACCAATTTAAATGGACAGTATAGTTCAAATCTAGTTCAAATAAAAGGTCTACACTTTCCCAAAGCCCAATCAATGCTACAGCCTGGTGGACCATTGTCATTCCCTCAGCCGCCTCAAACATGTCCATGGAGCTGTGGAGAGATGGCCTGAAGGATATATATTTTATGATACAAGCAAACTTTCTATAACAGAGAATGTGCAGTGTCTGTCTTCTCCTCTTATACCAAAAGTGCTCAATAAGCAACCATAACACCTATACTAAGAAATGTCCACTCTACAGATGTATGTATCAGCTCACATTTGCTTGACCATGTACAGTATGTTTTTAATTGTCTATTGAAGGAAAAGCGCTATGTATATTGACAACAACAAATTTTTGAAATAAAATGTTTAAGTGAAGAAAATTAGCATCAACAGTTGACTGGCATCACTTAACTTTAGAAGTGACCTCTAGAAAGCTACATGCCTGCAGATAATTTTGACTTCCTGTTGCTTTCTATTACCCAGAGTCAACAAATGAGCAGCCCTTGCACACAAACTTTGTGAACGAATGCCAATAACAAGCTCTCTTTTATTTGTCACTACACTTGGACTTATAATGAGTTTTACTGAAAATGAAGCAATGTTGTGTTTTGGCCATTTCTTCACACAAGAATCACATTCTCGCTCCACAAAACCATAAACCCGCCACCCACGAGTGCGTTGTTTTGTGAACTGTACGGCATTCTTAGTAAAAATGATGATGTACCAAACAGCTGCTGGCTACTCACAGTGAGTAGAAACAAAAAGGCAAAATATAGTGGTTTGTTTCTTCATCATTTCATCTTCTGACAATATATTCTTAGTATAACTTGTATAGATCCAGATTGAGGCTTCAGTTTGGTGTTGTTCTAGAAAACGAGTTTAAAAAGTGGTCGGTTTTGAAGCAGACCACCATTACATCTTCTTGTGTATTGATTGACATATTTGCAGTGGCAGGGTTATCAGTCTCCCCACAGCTGAGCTTTTCCCCGTGAACACAGAACATTTGGATTAAGCCATGTTAAGAGCTTCTTTGTTAGCTTGCTCAGCCATACTCATTAACTTTTAGAAGAAATCCTTTCTTCTTTGTAAGATGGGTCTGGGATTCCTTGTAGAAATCCAATTATTTATTTAAACATAATTGGTTACCTGGAAACCCATGTCAAATCCACAAATACAGACAAATCTTTGCAATGTCAGACATTTAGTACTACTTTCAGACAAAATTTCCAGAATTAAGTTACTAAATAAATGTGCAAATAAGAAACCTATACATTATGTCCACTTACATTTGATAATTAGCAAAAGTGTACTGTCACTTTTTTTTAAGGTATTTCATTTGAATCTTTTAGCTCAGAAGAATTCATTGCCCAAACTGTGTTCTTAGGAAAGTCAGAATGGCATCACTTCCATTTGTTTCCACAGGGGGAGCTCTGGGATTCGCAGATTGCACACGGCCTTCTCCTAAATTTCTTGGCCAGACGTTTTTATGCACTTGACTCTTATACGCTTCAAGCATGCGGCCAATGTGCAAATGTGAAATTTATAATGTGGAGAGGCATTCGAAGAGCTCCTCTGGGATTCCCTATTGTGGAAATAAAACAGGGTCTGTGGAGCCACTCATTCACCCAGAGAATGAAAACAGAAAACCATGTTCACGCTTCATGTTATATAGCTCTAACCACACTCAACATTATAAACAGACCGACACATTCAATTCCACAGCTTCTCTCAGCCTATTTAAATATCTATACAGGAGTGCCATCTAGTGTTCAAAGCAGCTCACTGAAGCCTTGGAAGGACTTCAGTGTCAATGATTTAAAACATCTGTAGTCACTCAGATGCATCATGGGCTGCAGTAAGTTTAAACTGAGGTCAACAGGCAGGTTAATGCACGAGCCAGGCTTTTAGTTCTGCTTGGAGGAGATGTCTGAGCACTGAAGCAGACGGAAAAACTCATCCTGAATCAGCCCAGGGATAATCTCAGCCGGCGACAAAGGGGGAAAAAAAAGATTATTCAAATGACCCAGGTCGTAGAGTTGGTGTTTCCACGTGTAGGGTATGCTTGAGTAATTGGAAGTGTGTCCTGTGAGGCACAAAATACAGACTGGGCCAAGTGTAGCGAAGGCAGTAGGGCAATGATCCAGACACTAAATCACGGCCTGCTAAGACCACCAACACAGGCCTTTTTATTTTTATGAAGTGAAACTTTCGCCCGTTGAACATTTGGAGTAATTAACTGCACAGGCCGAGGTGGAAAGCACTGCTGAACTCCAACCAAATGCAAATGAATAGATGGCCACAGTCTCTAGTCTCTTAAGTGCTTCATTCCTCTTCTCAAGGGACACATTATAATGTGGCTACTACACAAGGTAAGTTCATAAACCTTTGTCTCTTTAGGGTTAGGGTTAAATACAAAGACAGTGACAAAATAGTGGATATATAGCTAATGCCTATATTTCAACTGTTTACTCCAAACTCCAGGAAAATACAGTGTTAGTAGTTTTGAGATAAGATAAATGTGTGCACTGTTTTAATGTGTCTGTATTAGAAATAAGAGTTTCATTCACAACACAACACTTCAATTCAAAATTAAATCTGGATTTAGGATTTCACATTTTATGACTAGGCTTTATGAAGCTAACCTTAACCTCAGCATTCAACTTTCATCTTCGGCTGTCATGTTTATTCATTTCTACTTTATATCACTTCAAGTCTTGGCACGACTTTTGAAGACACTCTGATTACACAGACTAAACCAGAGCATTGTTTTGTCTGCAAGGCTTGATGAATATTCATTTTTCCCCTCTGACTTTTATGCCCGACTGCTTCCTTAACCACAACAACAAACAATAACACAACTGCTCAGAGGCCCATTTGTGTGGCACAAAACACAAACACAGCCATTTACATACAGATAAGTTTGTGAAGTTTTGTGACGAGTGTAACTTCTGTCACGCTTTCCAGCTCTACAAGACTTTTTAGTGAATTATATATAGAAACAATGAATTATATATACTGTGTATACATAGTTAATTTTAAGCACACACTTTTGCACAAACACTTAGGACATTTATGACCCAAATTGATATTGTTTCTGATTTTGTGAAGCAAACTCATAATTTCACCTCTTCATACCAGATTTTTATACACACCAAAATGTTGCTGCTGGATTATTGTAGGCGTTTTAAGGCTGTAAAAACTAAATAGTTGTTAAAGTGCAATGTGCAATATCACCCATACACACAGCACCTTAAAAGTGCTGCATGTATGGGAAGCCATACACGCCAAATTTGGGAAGCCAAAATTTTGTTATAGCTTTTAGTTAAGAAAATAATAAGCATAAAAATGTTGTGCGCAAGACTGTTCATCCAAGTCATTCACAAAATCATTGTTCTTTAATTGGTCCCTTGATTTGTCTCTATAAGAGATACACCAATATTTAGCGATAAATCAATTATTTTAATTAATTAATATTTTTTTCATGGAATAAGTGCTACTAAAGTTTTATTTTATGAAAGTATAATTTATGAAAAGTATGAAACTAATGACGTGCCTGAAGGAACTGATGATGCATAAGTGATCATTCCGATCTCTTAAAAGGTTTATGATAATACAGCAGTAATGCAGGGTCATGGTCTGTGCCCTACAATGATTTGTGTTTTACTAATTGCTTGTCATCCATCACAAACAGCAGGCCTCAATGTTAACTGAAATAGTGGGTAGATAAAGGTCTTCTATTGTGCTTTGGGTGTGTATTTGCTAAGGCACGTTTGCTTAGATGTGAGGTCTGTAAAGTCAAAGAGCCAAAAGCTACAGTTAGAACTTTTTTGTCCTAAAGAGTCACTTGGTGTTCATCCTGTCTTACTGAGGTACATAAAAAACTCAATGGGCCTCTGGAGCCTTAAGCCCAATAAAAGGTCATGATTAAGTGGAATCCAACACGAGAGTGGGTAATCAGACCAATGCTCAGTAAAGTGGCCAGTTTGTGCTTGCCTGTACATTTATTATGAAAAATGTTTAATCCAAACCTGAACATGTTAGAAACAGTTGAAAGTCAGTGCACCTCCTCCAACACCTGATTGCTGCTTATTTTGCCACAGCCAAACAAGTCTAAATGAATAGAACAGAAGCCTTAAAAGGGGCACATTCTGGGTTATTGCCATATTAGTCATTGTCATAACTTCTAAAAGTCTTTATGCTATATAACACCTTGTATTACAAAATTATCTCATCACAAAGCTGATTATGTTTGGTTTCCATATGGCATACACTGCAAATAGAGAAATACCTAGAACCTCATCATGGCAACTGTTATATAACCCCGTAGTTTAATCGAAGTCAGTAGAAGAAGCAAATTAGCAGCAGAAGCCTACAGAACTGTGTGAGTGTATGTAATTCTTGTCTCTTTGAGCTTAGTGCCGTGTTATTGCTGAGAAACCGCGCAGTGTTTTACTACGACCCTGTCGCGTGGTGCACAGCCGTCTATTCTCACCTGCTCGCGGGCTGGTTTCATTTGAGTTGTTTGTGACCATCTGGAGGTGTGTCCTGCTGACATAAATTACTTGAATAGACGGGTATTTAAGTGGGAGTAACCACCGCGGCAGCGGTCGTGGCAGCTGTCATCGCGTGAAGACCGAAGAGAGTAAAGACCATCGACTCCACCGTGCAGGGACACACCGACAGAGCATCTGAGTATTGCACTTTTTTAGTACTAATTGTTTGCACTTATAATTTATTATTACTTTTTTTAATTTCTTCTTGCATATTTCCTTTTCGGCTCTTCAATGTGTTTTCCAATTACTACTGCCATTTCAGCACGGAAATTATCATCTGTTTCAAGCAAAAGGCGATGCAACCATAATAATCTGCATGTTGTATCACTGTCAATAACTGCCCCTTCTACTTTCCCAATAGACTTGTCGAACTGCCAGTCTGCTGTGAACAAAGCTGATTTCATTACAGCTTTTGTTCAACATTCTGGTCTTTCAGTTGTAGCACTTACAGAAACATGGATCAAACCAGAGGACTCTGCCACTCCCGCTGCCCTCTCCCATAATCACACTTTCTCCCACAGTCCTCGCGTCACTGGAAGGGGCGGAGGGACCGACTACTTATTCCTACCGACTGGAAGTTCAAACAGCTATCACCCTTGTGTGACAACAGCTCCTTCGAGTTCCATGCTGTTACCATCACTCACCCTGTTAAAAGTCATTTTGTAGTCATCTATCGGCCCCCAGGTCCGCTTGGACATTTCTTGGAGGAGTTGGATGCGCTTCTTTCATCATTCCCTGAGGATGGTACTCCTCTGGTGGTATTAGGAGACTTCAACATCCACCTTGAAAAGCCACAGGCTGCTAACTTCAATAATCCTTCTGCATTGTCTGATAATCAACTAGATCTTATCTACATAAGATACTGCTCCACTCGGCACACTCAGGTCACGCCACTGCACACCTCTGATCATTTCTTTATTACTCTCGACCTTGACCTAACTTCTCCAGACACTGCAATTGTTTTACCGCTGGTCACTTTCCGACGCAACCTGCGTACACTCAGTCCCTCCCGTTTTTCCTCTGCTGTCTCATCTGCACTCCGAGCTCTCTCTTTAAAACACAAACAATGCCACCGACACTCTGTGCTCCACGCTTTCATCCTGCTTGGACAACTTATGCCCTCTTACATCTAGACCAGCCTGTACATCCTCGTCTGCCCCCTGGTTATCCGATGTTCTACGCAAGTATAGCGCCAGCCTCCGGGAGAGAGAGAAAATGGCGCAAGTCAAAAGATCCTGCTAACCTCTGTATCTACCAGTCTCTCCTCTCTACTTTCTCCGCTGATGTCACCTCTGCAAAAACTGTCTACTACCATTCTAGGTTAATCAACTCACCTGACTCGCGTACTCTCTTTAAAACCTTTTCTGCCCTCCTTTGTCCGCCTGCTCCCCCACCTTCATCGGATTTAACAGCTGATGATTTCGCGTCTTTCTTTGTAAAGAAAACGACCGCCATCAGCAGTCAGTTCTCTGCGCCACCACCTGTCGAGCTCATTCAGACCCCTGATATGTGTTTGCTCTCTTCTTTCTCTCCTCTAACTGAAGCAGACGTTTCCAAGGTCATTAGTTCTAACCACCCTACTACCTGCCCGCTGGATCCCATCCCCACACATCTCCTTCAGGCCATCTCTCCATCTGTCCCTACACTGCTAGAAAACTACAGACTGGTTTCCCTCCTTCCCTTCATTGCCAAAGCTCTGGAGCGAGTTGTGTTTACTCAGCTCTCATCCTTTCTCACATGGAAAAATCCTCCTGGACCAGAACCAGTCTGGGTTCAAGAGCGGACATTCCACCAAAATTGCACTGCTCTCATTCATTGAAGCCGTGAGACTGGCAAAGGACACATCCAAGTCCAAGTCTGTACTCATCTTACTGGATCTGTCTGCTGCTTTTGACACTGTTAATCATCACATCCTCCTGTCTTCTCTCAGGGCGATGGATGTCTCTGGAATGGCGTTATCATGGTTCAAGTCTTACCTCTCGGATAGGTCATTCAGAGTATCCTGGAGAAACGAGGTCTCTGAGTCCCAACATCTCAATACAGGGGTGCCACAGGGCTCAGTGCTTGGACGCTACTCTTTTCCATATACATGACATCCCTTGGCTCTGTCATTCAGAAGCATGGCTTTTCCTATCACTGCTATGCAGATGACACTCAACTCCACCTGTCATTTCAATCTGACGATCCGACGGTCTCTGCTCGCGTCTCGGCATGTCTGAGTGACATCTCACTTTGGATAAAGGAACATCACCTGCAGCTGAACCTTGCAAAAACAGAACTTCTTGTGATTCTGGCCAACCCAGGGACCTGCCATAACCTCTCCATTCAACTAGGCCCATCAACCATTACAGTGTCCAGCACTGCCAGAAATCTGGGAGTAGTAATTGATGATCAGCTAAACTTCACAAGTCATGTTGCCAGCACCACCCGGTCCTGTAGATACATCCTCTACAACATTAGGAAAATTAGACCTTTCCTATCAGAGCACTCTACACAAATTTTAGTCCAGGCTCTTGTCTTGTCCAAACTGGATTTATTCAATGCTCTACTGGCTGGACTCCCTGCCTGTACAACCAAATCTCTGCAGCTGATCCAGAATGCAGCAGCAAGAGTGGTCTTTAATGAACCGAAGAGAGCGCACGTAACTCCTCTCTTCATTAGGTTACACTGGCTCCCGATTGACGCCCGCATCAAGTTCAAAGCTATGCTCTTGGCCTACAAGACCACCACTGGTTCTGCACCCTCATATCTTCACTCACTAATACAGACCTACGTTCCTACCAGATCCCTGCGCTCTGCAAATGAACAACGTCTGGTGGTACCGTCCCAAAAAGGTAAAAAATCACTTTCATGTACCTTCTCTGGATCTGTTCCACATTGGTGGAATGATCTACCTGCTGCTACAAGGCAAGGCAAGGCAAGGCAATTTTATTTATATAGCACAATTCATACACTGGATAACTCAAAGTGCTTTTCAGGAATAAAAGACATCAGATCATCAGATTCTGTAGCCATCTTTAAAAAACGCCTGAAAAAACATCTCTTCTGTCAACACCTGACTGACAAACACTGAGTTCTACTTCCTTTCTATCGATTCCTTTCTTCCAAAAAAACAAAAAAAAAACAAAAAAAAATTTCTCTTATCCTTAGCTTTGTAAACTGACTAGTTTATTGTATATAGTAATTGTTAGCAGCAATTAAGCTTTTGTTTGGCTCTGTATATATTTAAAACATGAACAATTACACTTGAAACCCAAGGTTTAGCAGCGAAGGTTTAAGAATGGAGGGAAGAAGTCAATTTGTTTAAGAATAATTATTTAATCCACACTGAACTAAAAATGAACATTCATTAGTATTTCCACTATTCATTTTTTGAATAGGTTGATATTTTTACATTGTTTCCATAATTTAATCCTTTTTAGGTTATAAATTCCTTTCTGCTCAGTGAAATGTTGTTGCTTTGAGCATTATTAATGCAGTGTAGAAATCAGCCACCAGCTCAAGCATAGTCAAGTTTTGTTCACTATGCCATTCGTGTGGTCTCTGTCCTTGAAGATACAATAAAGATAAAACAAAAACGGGCACAATTGAACATGGATGAGCATGTTATTAACCCTAGTTCTTGTGGCAAGTTCCCAGTCTGCTGTGGTCTGTTCCATCAGCGGTCCAAAAACCAAAAACACAGGGCACAACAACAGGGCTACTATGGTGTATGCTGGATAATCCACCCTCATAAGAAGACTAGGATTTGCTGTATCTTGTAGAAAATACACATTTAAGTAAACCTAAAGAGCATTGGGTGGTCATAATGTGACATTGTTTGTGCATTGCTGTAGATAAAACCCGCTCAGAAGGATAGATAGCACAAAGCAGTGGGTTTAGTTCTTTAGCAAGGGAGCTTCTTGTTTCCATAGAAATAACTAGAAATCTGACAACTGCAAATGAATCTGTTTTTGTGTCTTATCTCATGCCAGTGTTTGATGTAATTGCTATATTACTGTAGATCTACCCACAGAAAGCTTGTCATGCTAAATGAGGCTGGAAGAGTTACAGAGTTGCCTTGTAGTGAGTCTTTTGCTGTGTGCCTTTGTGAGAGTAAATGCCTCTTCAAGCTTTTTTTCCCCAAGCTCAAGCCAACAAGGAGGGGAAATACTGTGTGGTTTCCTGTTTTGTACTTTTGAACAAGGTGAAAACAGATGTCTCTATTGGTTCTGTCACATAGATCTCCCTGGGTAAAGCCAAACACATATTTTAAAGCTTAAAGGAGCAGAGGTCAGTGTAGGACAGACCTGGTGGGAGTGCTAACAAGGGCTAAAACTTCAAGGCTCCACACGGCACAAGAGATCCAACCATCTTGTTTCAGATTCTGAAATATGTTTTAAAGCCTGACAAAGAGGCTTGACCGTATCCATCAGAGAAATGCAATAAAAGGAATAACTCCACATATTTTCACATGACAAGCTGGTTTAAAAAGATCAGCTGTATCACAAATCAACATGATTGTTAGACATCTGCAACTTTATGGGAGCACTAGTCTGTCTCTGCTGAAGGGGGAGGCACAAGCAACAGTTGCGTCAAAGACATCCAACACTAACAGATAAGGCCACAGTACATGATGGTGTTTCCACGGGAACGGTACGGCACCCAAAATAAACACTCTTTACTTAAATCAAGTCCATTCAAGAAAAATATATTTATAATCTATTTATACGTTTTTATGGAATAGGAACATATACTGTAGATCTATTTTCTTAAAACATAAAAATACAAACTTGTTTTTTAGATATGATTATACACTTTAGAATACAGTTTTGACTGATGTTCACATTAGTTAACTGCCCAGTATAATTATAACTGGGCTGTGTTGGGTATTATCATTGAATGGATGTATAATACCTGAAGGAAATGTAAACTGTATATTACATAATGTAACCTTTTCATAATAGCAAGCCCATTGTACCAACATTATGCCCATAGCCCAGAGAAGGCAGAGCTGCAGTAGTTATTTTCACTTTTGGGTTTACAACAAAGAGTAATGTTTTCTTATGAGTCATTTAGTTAAATACAATTACTGTAAGTACTGGGAGCAGATGTTGCCAGATTAGCAGACTACTGAATATTTAATTGGACTGAGCAATAAAGCTGTCATAGGCTACATTTTCTTAAATCTTTACAAACAAGAACTGAGAACATTTGGGTCTCTGGGGTTCTTGTCTATGGATCTTTAATGCCACTCATTAAAATGTATAGTTTTTATGTCCTGTTGAGTCACTGTAAATAAACAATAACTAAAGGTGGCAATATTCCTCTTTTTCTCTAAAGATAGTGTCATTTGAACTAAAGACAATTCATATGGGTTATATTATTAATTTAGAATATTGACTTTTTAGGAATTAACTCTCCATCCTTATTACTAAAAGAAAAGTTAAATTATTTTCCACAATGTTTCATGGCCTCCCAAACCTCAGCATCCCTGAGGCTAATCACATTTTTGCTCCTGGGCTCCATCAAACATGCTCCCAAGAGTTTTTTTTCCAATGGAGACAGACACCCGATTGTAAATAATAAGTGTCAAAAAACTTTTGACACCTATCAAGTTTTTCTTTGTGTGTGTGGGGGTGGTACACGTCTCCCAGTGCTCACCTTTCTACTGAGCTCTGACAACTGTCCGTGTGGTTGACCTGAGAGATCAGAAACAGCAGTATGATCATGACATTTACCTGGTTTAACCCAAAGTGTGTGACAATGTGTTGACATACTCCGTAATATAAGCCTACCCATAGTATTTATACCATGAACTACACCAGAAATATATCATGTTTAACACTTGTTTATGTAAAACTTTGCATAAATAGGTGGCACTATCTGTTTCCATGGAGATGATTTCCAATGCAATGTTCTGTAACAGAGTTGTGACAACTTATGCAGTCTTAAGGGTATATATGGTAGGTCTATGGTAGGGTATATGGTTACTACGTACAAACTGTCACCTTAATATTAAACACTAGTATCTCCGGTGTAGGAAAATATAACCTATAACCTACATATATAACCTATATGGAGAATGCATTAGTCTTATATCTGGTATAAACATAAGATTAGGACAGTGACTTAAAATTAAAAAACCTTTTTGCAACATTGTCAAATCCATAGTCCATAATTTCTCTAGTGACATGTAAACATAGTGATTAGCTCAACTCATCATCATTAGCTCAAAGGACAAAACAAATTAGATCACATTAAATCATTGAATATGTGTGTGTATGAACTTTTTTTTTAAATCTATACCTGAGTTCTTTGATACAGACTGACATTTTTATAAATAATGAGCAGGCGCTGGTCTTAAATGTAAGACTTAATGGGGACGGACCTTGATGCCAAGCCTGTCTCCTGCCTCTTCATAAACAATTCAGGCATATCCAGCAGCGTGGGGGACTTGTGGTGTCACCACATTAAGAGCTAATCCTTTTGAAGATGAAATACCTTATGAATGTATCTCCCAGTTGGCTACTGTACAATGCCAACAAGGATCAAATAGACAGCCTTGTTGTTCTCAAGTAATAAGTCAATGAGAGGGTGTGCCAGAATATGTATGATCACATTAATTGGCTGGCAGTTGAAGTGAACGTATAGCCCTATTATCTCAACATGCCAGAACACTAAGCTGTCAACAAACTAATAGTTGGTGCTCTCCGCCTGGCTGAAGAGGTCTGTATATCACTCGGAGCAAGTGTAATAGCAACATTATTGTCTGCCGCCGTGGGCTCAGCAGGAGCCCAGACAGGGTTTTCATCATCACAAGGTCCCTATTCGATATTGATATGGAGCGGGCAATTAAAATGGATCAAACAGGGAGGGGAAGTTACTAATCTTGCATTTGTAAATGTTAGAAGTGCCCTCACAAAAGTTCCCCCATGTTTTAACAAGTTAATCAATTTCCAAAGATTTACAAATGGCACATTTTTTCTTCAATTTTCTTTTATTTTTTCGCCCATACACTACTCTGTAATAAACCCTCCAGCATTCAGTGTAAATCTGGGGATGCTTTGTTTTGAAAGTGGCTGATGATAAAGTGGTTCCTAAAAACAATAGGGAAAATGTGTCCTTCAGTGAAGCCTATGGCTGTGGTCAGTGCAGTCCAACCGACCTAAAAGAGACAAATATAATTTTGTGTGCACAGGATTTTAAAAAGATCTGATTTATTTCTGTTGTTAATAATTCAGAATAAAGCATTTTCAAGGTGACTAAGTTTGTGTTGCTCCCTCAAGAGGCATTTTTTTTTTTGGCCTTCCCTTACACCTGATTGGAGCGTCAGATCCAATAATACTATTTGTGACATAAAAACATCTCCGGAGAATAAATTTATAAGTGCCCAAAGTCATGTTGTACCCTTCTCTGGCCCCCAAAGCACTTTTGTCTACACTTGGTCTGCACCCCACCCTCCTAGACTTCCTGACTGGCAGGCCTCAGTCTGTCAGGATTGGTAATAGGACTTAAGCCGGTATAATCACAAACATTAGCACTCCACAGGGTTGTGTACTCAGCCCCATCCTTTACACCCTGTTCACCTACAACTGTGTCGCCTCCCACAAGGACAACATCATCCTGAAGTTTGCGGATGACACCGCAGTGATAGGACGCATCACTGGCGGGGACGAGGCAGCTTACAGGAGGGAGGTGGCCAGTCTGATGTTATGGTGCGGAGACAACAACCTCACCCTCAACACGAACAAGACGAAGGAAATGATAGTGGACATGAGGAAGAAGAGGAGAATGCCTCCGCCACTGTTCATCCGGGAGCTTGAAGTGGAGAGGGTGAGCAACTTTAAATACTTGGGTGTCCACATGAGTGAAGACCTCACTTGGACACCTCACATCACGCAGCTGTTCAGGAAGGCCCAACATGTATTTTCTGAGGAGGATGAGGAAGTTTCCTCAGCAACTTCTACAGCTGCGTGATTGAGAGTGTCTTGACCAACTGCATCACTGTGTGGTACGGCAGCACTTCTGTCATGTACCGCAAACGCCTGCAGAGAGTGGTGAAGACTGCTCAGAAGATCACCAGGACTCCACTGCCCTCTCTGCAGAGCATCTACCACCGCAGAGTCCACAAAAGCTGCTTCCATCCTCAAAGACCCCTCCCACCCCCAGCACGGACTGTTCACACTTCTACCCTCAGGGCGGAGGTACAGAAGTGTGAAAAGCAGGACTTCAAGACTGAAGAACTCTTTCTTCCCCTCTGCCATCAGACTCCTAAACAGCAGATAGGAGTCTGCAATCATGGACATAATGTTAACATGGACATAACACGGACATAACTGTTTACATTTACACTTTGCACTCTCATTATTTTCAGAACTGCACTACCTCACTTTTTATTGTCTTTGTTGTATTTGCACTCATTTTTATATTTGCACTCTCTATTTTTATTGCTCTTATTTTTAATTTCTATTTTTATTTAACTTTTACTATACAGCATTTTAATGTGGAAAGCAAAGTAAGAATTTCATTGTGCAGGGAAACATGTTTTGTCTGTGTCTGTGCACATGACAATAAACACTTTTGAACCTTTGAACCTTGAACCTTTACATTATGCTTTCATTCACCCCATTCACACACATTCACACCTGGGATGCACTGTGCCCTTATAATAAACAATAGAAACTGAGTGAATATGTAATTTACTACTAACAATAAATTTACATACTCCTGTGGCATTACTTTAATTTAAAAATAAAGTTGCCTAGTAAAATTAGAAAAGTGATAATAGGTCTAAGCTACAATGATAATCGGTCTAAGCTACAAGAACAGTAGGTAAGGCTACTCATTATTAAAATGTAGCAGTAAACATGCTAACTGGTTATATTATTCTAGATGGTTAAAGAAATACCAGCTTGCATTTGCTTTATTTCAATAATCTAACATATTTATCACAAATGGGGCTTTAATATTGAGATGGGCTTATGCAAATGAATGCCCTAGTTATCCAATGCTCAAACTATGCTAATTTGGGAATTTCTGGCTAAGCCTTACTTCAGTCTGTGGATGCAGCTTTTCTTTATTGAGGATTTTAAACGGGTCTCTTGACAATTGAGTCGAAGCCACATCACAGGAATAACTGGAGTGTTTAGTCATGAGTGAGTCACTCAAAAAACGCGGAGGACTGAGGCGGCAGCCAACTGTAGCGCTTAGCTCAGCAGCCAGCCAGCAGCCTCTCCTCTTCTCCAGCCTCTTCACTGAAGGGAGGAGACTGAAAACTGCACAAAACTGCGGCTCATCCGCGTCGCCTCTTCCCGCGGAGACGTAGTATTTACCGGGCAGCCTTCTTCCCCTGGTCTGCCTTACACCGTGGATTCATGCGCATTGTGTCCTTCTCTGTGCTTTCGCCCTCCGTGCGTAAGTGAGCGTCCCGCAGTGACCACCATCGCCAGACTGCCGCCGGACTGCAGCAAGTAGTCGACCTCAATTTGAGCTCTGTGCTCGCCAAGAACTTAGGCATGTCATCTGTCTCGACGGGAAAGACTGTGTTGTGGACAGAAAATCGCTTTGCTACTTGACTGGTTTGAGGTTGCTGCAATGGAGACTTCACCGAACGATGCAGGGGTCACGTACTTGCGGAAAGCAGATGAAATAGACGGAGTTTATGATCTTGAACATCTGGAGCATCTGCCGCCGCTGTTGGAGGATGAGGTGGGTTACAACAATCATCTGGTTTAAGTTAAGAAGTCCTCTTGAACAATGCGGATTCAAAATGTTTGCTCCAGTTATAGGCTCAGTAGAGCAGATCAGAAAAGCTTTGGCCATCTTGTTCAAATACATGCAACCTAACTTAAAACATGAGCACTTTGAATAAGTTCTGACAGTGTATTTACGTGAACTGTCATTATAAAGATATGTCAATAGCCAAAAAGCTGTCATTACTAACACACCAACACCAGATTTCAGCGTCAGAGATATGACATCTTAGGCTTCTTATTATGATTAATGGTCAACAGTATATTAAATTATAGCCCACTTTGTTGATGATGTTGGGATACAGCCTAGTCATAATCATAGTCATTCTACAAGAAATTAGGCCTTCAACCTTTGGCCAAATGGGAAGTTAACAAGTTTAGAGAGAGCTGATTTAAAGTAATGCTTGTTTTGTTTGTTGGGCATCCGCATTTAGCTCAGTTAAGAAGCTGAAAGGACCTCGTTGAGAGGATGTGGGTCATCAGAAAAAGTGACTAAATGAGAAGTAATCTCAATGTTAACCAAAGAAGTAACTCCGGTAATAGAGTAGCATACTTTCTACAAATAAGTGCATAACATAAAATCAAACATTAAAAACAAACCTACTGAGCAAACAAATGAATACAAACCAAGCACCTAGCTAGCCTTTCACACAAGCAGCAAGGAAGACTAACATAAACTATTTAGGATACTCCTGCATTATGTATGGCTCATTAAAAGTTATTAAAAGCTCAGTGATGTAAGTACAAATAAGTAATGGAGAGCAGCAGTAGCGTGTTTGCCTTTTAAAGATGAACCTAAAAACTGAAAACAAACCTAACCCTAACCTGCTGCACGTTTTCACCTGTTTTCATTGTTTGAACCCAGACCAGGAGTTCTCTCTGATAACATGGGGGTCAGGAGCACAGCAGCAGCCTCTCCAGAAGCTTGGACTTATAGGGAGACAAACTTATGTAGGGCAACACATTTAACTTGGGGGGTTACAGACTTCGAGCTTTCCTCTGCACTGTTCTCGAGGGAAGACGTCTATTTATGGGGCTAGCGCTGCTTCTGCCTGAAGTGGCACTTTTCTGCCCTGTAATTGTGTTCTATATGACTCGACCACATTCAGGCAGTTTGTTCACTTTCTGCTGCAGCACTGCACCTGAGCCAAGAAATACAGGTACAGAGGCAGGTGCACTTTTCCAGAAGCCAGTTTAAAACTCTTGTCTCTTGCTGCATTATGACAATAACTGGTAAATTTTAAGTCCATCCAAGATGTACCATTAGGGTAAATTTGTTTTGCTGCAGAGAACAACAGATTTTGGTCTACTGTTCAAAAATGTTCAAAGTCCAAGGTTACTTATATTAAAATCTGTTAAACTGCAATGTACAAAACTACACTAATGCATATCAGAGTTGAAAAGCCTGTTGATTGAAAGGGTAAAACAACCTTTAACAATGTTTCTGAATGACACTTAAAGCTATATGGTAAAGAACATTATGCAGTTTTTTGTTCCCCAAAAGGATAGCCCTGCTTTACAAACAGCTCACATATCCTGGTGCCCTGATATGAACCAACCTTTTGTAACTGACCTGAATTGTCCTTGTTAATCCTATTGACCATTTTATTTAGACAAGTTGATTCCAATTGGGCACAGTGAGGTTTCTTTAAAGGCCAGCACAAAACACACAAATTGGATTATGTAATCATCTTCTTAGAAGGTGTAAGGTTTGCTGTGTTATTCCTTTGGGTTAAATTTGTTCTGGGCACACATCCAGTGTTTCACACCAAGATACAACACATAACAACAAAAAACACACAACTATAACAAGAACTGACGTGCCAACAGAAAGTTCAGTGAAAGCTCTTTGCTGTGTACTAGATTTTTATTTATTTGTGCCAATGCAAGCACTTTGGTAAACTAAGTACATTTTAGAGTACAGTTTAGCAGATAATTGTCCATATACACATGCCAGTGCTCAGCTGTGTATTGTTGTTCCACCTCTGATACCGCCAATACTTTACTCAATGCATATTTTTTGTTTGTCTATTCAGCTACCCTTTAACCAAGCAATTCTCTTTTGGAAAAAAATGGTATAGGACATCCTTAGTTTACAGTTCGGCTAATATAAATCTAGATATAAATAAACCAGTGGAGGAAATGATTATAGATTAATGCTAATGGAGGCAGTGTGCATAAAACCTAACAACTGCTCCATTGTGATGTGTCCCACTCCCACTATGACCTCTCTGTCTGCACTAAGGCCAGCTTTTGTCTTCAGTTGCAAACTGAACAGAAGATGCTGTAATTATCAGACTGCACCATTATGCTTTTTCCCTATGGAACCTCTGAGATCACTTTGACTGGTGGGATAAATTTACCCATTTGGTAATGAATGCATCACACATGATAGACCCTGCCCAAGTGGGTGTGTGGAGTCAGTCTGTAGTGAGCAATTTGTGTTTGCAGGGTGTCATAGTTGTGCGCCAAATGCTAAAAGTCAGAATAATTAGCTTCAGTCACAGCCAGAGCACCATTAAAATACAACAATGCCATGAATAATTGCTCCAAATATCATAACGTGGTCTCTTTTTTGACAAGCCTTCTCCAAATGATGTGTTATTCTTCTGTCTACTCCAAGAAGTGTTGCTTTTCAGTCACAGCTGTTGTGTCTTGGCACACTCTGCACCAACCAGTGGGTTCTGGCACAAAAAGACAGACAGCTTGGTTTTCTTTGATGGTTGTGATACATATATACATGGCTTCCTTGATCACATTCCAATGGTTTGCATTGGGGTCTGCATTTAGGTCTGGAAATTTGGCCTGATTGCATGTATTTTTCAAAAGTAGTATGTTTTTAAAGCAATATTAGACTGTTCCATTGGGTTTGGCTTAATAATTATTGTCATGTGTCTGTAATATCACAACCCTGTTAAATAAATCTAGACTCGTCCTGCCAATCAAGACAAATCAAGTCAGATGGTTTTACAATGTAAAACCATTTATAGTAAATTTCATCAGACAGGCGTAAAGTCATGCTGCTTAAATGAGATGTTTACTCTTCATGTGTGAAATAATTACACCTCAGGCTTGTTTGTGTGCTCTCATCAATTCATCACATTCCCATTGGATCATCTGGAGAAACAGAGATTACATACAGAGTTAGTTACCTCAGTTTAAAAAAAAAAAACTCAATAACCCATGGCTGAGATGCACAGCAATTTTAAAAAAATAACACATTATGACAGGTGAAAAAAGTGATTATGTTGTTACCATGGCACCTGTCACTGAAAAGGGTTATCTTACACATCAAGTGGTTGTGATGGCCTTGAAGCATTTCTTTGTTTTCAGCAGGAGAAAATGGCATTAAAGGTTTGAAGTTTGAGTAATGGCAATGCAACATAATGATTTTTGAAGATATATTGAGATATAATTGTATTACAGAATGAAACTACAGTATATCTAGTATACTGTATATTAACTTGATGTAATGTGTGAATTACAGAACTCTTATATTCTCTCTCAGGTTCACCTCAAAACACAACACCAGCAACATTTCACTGCAGGCAAAGCAGATTGCTGAGTAATAAGTAATTAGTAATGTGAACAATGGTCATATTTTGCCAAGCTGTGTGTATTGTATGGGTTAGTTTATTTTTATTTTTATTCATGAACCAATTTGATTAACGTTTATATGCAGTGTATTGTGTTGTGCAAGTTTTAGGTCCATCTTGATTTTGAGCTGTGGTATGTGTGGCATTCAGCCTATCTCCTAATTATTAATAATTAAGAGATTAATATGTCAAGACAAATAGATCAACATATACATTTTTGTCTATGTTACTAGTGCTAGGTGAACTTGTTATGGCTAATGGGTCTACTGCAAAAGATGTGAAAATAATTTCAATGTAGATCTGCAGTTCTCCAGGCCAAAAGTGGCACAAGGAGGTATAATCTGTAAACCAGTGACAGGACATCTGTGGGAGGTCCTGGACAAGAAAAAAAGGTCAGCGGTCTAGTTATGTCCAAAGCTTGCCGGCTCAGAATTTGTTGGGCCAAAATGCAGTCCTACACAATTATTTGTTTGGCTGCTTATTGTGAGATGTGTTATGGTGGTTGAATATTGGGCAAAAGGACTTGTGATATATAAAATGATGTTTTTGAAATTGTATCAAAGAGATAGACTCTAGACACTGGTGCCACTTATTATTTAACTTTATACAAAACTCTCTCTCGATATATATAAAGATCTACTGTATATATACAGTATACAGTAGATCAATAGATATATATATATATATATATATATATTAGCTAGCTGTAAAGTAATTAATCGCGTTGAACGCGTTAATCAGATTAACGCCGACAATTATTTTAATCGACTTTAACGTCGGGATTAATTTTATGGTGATCAGACGAACTGCACAAACTCACTGTGTTATGAGCCGCCCTACTTTACAGTGCTTTAAGTATACGCACCTGTACTCAGTACCGCCACTTCTCCGTGCACATTATTAACGTGCTTTTACATTGTGTACTGGTACGCTCATTTCTCACATCTGTCTTTAATAGAGGTTTTAATCCTTCTTAACAAGCTGCTCTGCCGCTTTCCAGAGCGCCCTTCACAATGCACGCTTCCTAATTCGTCCCACCAAGAGCCAGAGTTCTACATTACCCATACAAAATATGTTTGGGTATGGCAGTGAAAAGGAGAGGGTGTGTGAAACGCGCGGGAACTGCATCTGTCACATGTGGGACTGTAATGAAAACACAAGAGAGACATTTATATTGTTTATATTGTTATAATGTTATGATTGAAGCTCTGGACCTAACTTGTTTTTCTATGGAACAGCTAAACAAAATATTAATGCCCTGTCAATATAGTTGTTTAATTTAATTAGGTGATTCTACATTTAAGATATTGATGATAACAAGCTTGGGGAACAACATATGAATTCCAAATTGATCAATTACAGAAAATGTGCAATTAATTAACAGTTTAATTTTTTAATCGATTACACTCTCTACAGAAGAGACATATATATATATATATACAAACTACCCAGACATACAACTTCTCCTCACAGTGCTCTTATTTAGCTGTAAAGTAATTAAAAAAGTGATTTGTTTGTTGATCTGTCTTTTCAGATTCCCATGAACCTGAACCTGTCATAAAGACTTTCATGGATTAATTTTATAGAAATGATCAGTTATTTCTTAACTGCACAAACTCAAAAACTGTGTTATGAGGGGCCTACTTTACTAATTTCCATCCAAAAGTATACGCTAAGGATTTAATGAAATCCTCCATAATGTTGTGCACATTATATTAATTGTGTTCATTTTACATTGTGCCGTTTTCTTTTGCCTCTGGTCTCACATAATGTCAAAGTCAAACAATTAACCTTCTTAACAAGCTACGAGCTAAAAGTCCCCCAGGTGAGGATTATTACAACACCAACTTTCTACGGTTAGCTTTTTCACCCGAAATCACTGAATTACAACGGCCATTTTTAGTTCTGCCGTTTTCTATCAAAATATGTTTGTTCCGTCGATTCATTTTGAAGATAGAGTTAGAAACCCACACTGGCCTTGCAGTATTAATTGTACAAACTGAACACAGCTACTCTCTACCATTAATCATAACATTAAATTGAACTTTGTGCCATAGTGATGCAATTTGACACAAGCCGTGAGATGTTCGCTTTTAAACAGATCCTCATTGCCTCTCACACAATCAGGCTGCTTCTGTAAAGCCTGTGCAACACAATAACCATGGGGGGATATTGGAGTGTATTTCAGTGAAAGTGTAGAAAAACATGTAGACATCAAAAAGCTAATTATTACTGCAAGATTACGGCACTATGTATTGTATTAACATAGTAGTCCACTATGATTTATTAACATATGAGACAAAACAGGAAAGTAAAACCCGAGATACTTCTACCCACCTGTCGGAATGACTATGTGCCATGACTAATTGCTGAGCATGCAGAATATCAAAATAGCTGTTAATCTTGCAAACATTGGCAATGAAATGAAGACATAAACCCTAATTCAGGTTCTGTTTTTGGGTTGCTTCATTCCTTGTAGTTTTGTTACTAGGTCTGTTCTGTTGGTCTAGAAGTAAAAAAACGTAATTTGCAATAATGTTAAAGGTGTGTGTGCTTTGCTGTCAATGCATTTTTTTTCAGATATGTTATTTACATGTGGCTTGTGAAAAATCTTTCATTTCTTTCATTTTCTTCAACAGCTCTTGTTAAGTTTATATCACTGTCTTTACTATTTAGTCTAGTATATATTGCTGTATATGTATTCAAACTGAACCATAATAAAAACCTAGTATTTGAGTTATCAAATTGAAAATGTATTAAAGTATATTATATTATATTAGTGACACTGCTTAACTTTTAGCTAGTAGCATCCAAAGTCCAAAAAAACATTATCGTATTGATTTAATGGTTCTTAGACACACGATTGGTATAATCATTCCTATTTCACTGACACAGTACCCTCAGATGGACAGAAAACTCTGATATAAATGATATACAGTATAATTTCATGCCATCAGGACGAGTAGACCTCTCCTGAGAGACAAGCTCCGCAGCTCAAACACAGGGAGCAGAAACAGGCTGATACACTGGAGTTTTATTTGTACAGATTGCACTAAAATGACCCTACATTTCAGAAGACATTAGTCGATAGAGGGATCTGTGTCATCAAGTGGCTAAATGTTATGCAGTGTTGCTTTAAATAGAATGACCGTACTAAGGTGTTAATAACTACAACACAGGCAGTACATTTGAGGTGAGATATTGTACATTATTTTTACTTGCATACCTTAATCTGGCCAAACATATTCCCCTGGAAGCACTACTACAAAGTCAAAGGCACATTGGCTGAGGAGAGTGCTGCACATGGAGCTTCCTTTGCTTAAAATAAACCAGCCTTGTACAAAAGTTGTCTTTGCTTTTTGACAGTTCAGCAAATTCTTCGAGGTGGAATAATGATGTTACTGTCATTGGTGGAATATTTGAGGTCTTTTACTGGCGCTGCTTTACCGACTGGTACAAAAAGTGGTTAAGTTAAGACAATAAGACATTATTGATTATGGTCCAACTCACATTATGTGCACTCTTGATTATAGTGGCTTTTGGAAAATGTGGTATACGCCATAATAATAATATGATCTGAGTTTGTAAAGGCATTGAACAACAATTGTTATTCACATCCATCACATTGGAGACCATAAAATTATATTTGGACAATCAATTCTTGCTGATATGAATATGTGATTGGCTTTAAAACTGCAGTATCCCATTCTCATCCACAATGGCTCAGGAGGAAGAGCAGGTTGTCCAATAACAGAAGGTCGGCGGTTCGAACTATGTTGCATAATTAGTATTTGTCAGTATCAGGTTGATATTTTTCATGTAGACTTACCGTCTTGTATTTTGTTGAGAAAGTCTTTTTTACTTTAGAGAGACTCTTTTTTTTCTTTTGTGGGTTTGATAAATATGCAGTTTCTTGTTCCACTGTTACATAAATCCATCAGTATCTGCTTTGTAGACAGTAAGCTCTCCAGTGCATGAATACATTTTCAGTGACTCATTTCCAAATGAACTACTCACTGAATATTTGCTGCAGACAGACAAAAGTCCCACACAGTTTTTTTGTGAGAGACACTGAACACCAAGTCTACCATAAACAAAACAAGACTAAGACGCACCAACTTCTTCAGTCAATAGTCATCTATTTCGGTGACCCACACAGGGAGGCGCCTTGCACTCGTCCGCCATAATTACAGCCACAGTCCACTTGAATTATTGGAGATCAGGGTTATGACTGTGATGTGAACTGAAAGCACCTGGTTTGAATCTAGTTTTACCAAAGAGCTTACCATAATAATGAGTGTCAGAGCAGCAAAGCAAAACAACATATGACCGTCACTGCTCAAAGTGGAAGCACATTCCTGTCCCCTTTATACTCTGTGACAAAAATAAGTATTTGGATCTTGTGCGCTAAATTCACATTTGAGGCTTGGCATGGGTGCTCAATCCTTGAGTTTTAATATTGTCTTTTCAAGTTAGAAAGTTAATGTCAATCTATTTCCTTGGCAGCTAATAAAAAAGCAAAAAAAGCAATCTGTCTAGTCAAAAAGCTAAAAATTCAGTTTGTGCAGTTGCTGTTACCAGTTATTGCCACTATTATATCCTCTTCACTCATTACCTCTTCACAGATATGATAAAAGGTGATAAAAGTAAAGCAAGCTTGAGTAATGTTCTTCTACATGGAGCTAAAATCTGTGTATAGTGATAAATCCGAGGTACTCATTCAAGTAAGTACCCATTTTTAAATACACAAACTTATCAGGACATCCATATGCTAAAATGAATAATAAACATAAATCATCTGATGAATTAATGCAATTTGGCCACTTTTGTCCCTTTCAATCTGTTACAAACAGATTAGTGTTGTTGTATTGATATAATTATTTATGGATTAAAAGTTGACCCTGGATATGACATTTAAACCCCAAAATATTTAAAAATGGCACATTACCTTTGGCTGACCTTAATTAGACATATTGAGAGATTTAACATCATGGAGCGGACTATCATATGTTTTGAAAAAGAAGCTGGCACTGTTTCATTACTTAGGGATGTCCTCGTTTAGAGAAATACGATCAAACATCTTGCATTAAGCAATTTTGTCAAAATTGTGAGGTTAATCACTTCAAAATTTACTTTGAATTTATTGCACATAACAGTTTTAACATAAGATTTGTAGTTACCTGCAAATTTAACACATTTGAGACTTGAATAAAACAGATGATAAGAAGAAAGATTTCAGTCTTAACTCAGTGTTAGCCCCCATTGTAGGGCAACACAGCTGTGAGGTGGTGTAAACCTTGAAAATGGATCTTAAAAGTCCTTTGAAAGTGCTTGATTTTGAACCTGAAATTGAAGTAGAAACCCTGACATTTACAACTGTCTTATGATATTGTATTTGTCTCTGTGATGTCTTAAACAGGGCCATGTTTACTCTCTGGGGTCTACACTTTCTGCTGCACTGAGCTTTGTCATTGAGCCAGAGCTGGAGGCTGATTTAGGGGAAGAGATCCAGAAACTTCTGGAGCAGATGCAGGAGGAAAAGCCTGAGGACAGACCAGTCCTTAAGGTACAAGCACCAGGCTAACTACTCATAATCATTTAGAGCAGCTTGTTATGTTGAAGGTTGTCTTATAATAACATAAATACACAGCATTGGTAATAATAAGACAACACATCTGATTGACTGAATGTGTTCCGACAGTTTTAATTTTCTTTTACTAACAAGCTCTCATTCATTTTAATCCATTTGCACATTACTAAAGATAATTACTATTTTAGCTCTGGTCATGAGTATCATTTGGCATAGAGTTCACAGGCAATAAATCACTGCATAATCCAAATGAATGATGGATGCAATAATCAGCAGAGGGATGTGTGTGGTTGGCTCTGATCATATCTTCAAACTGTAGCATAAATCATGTGTCATCTGTCTTTAACAGAAATAGAGGCAGACTCACACAGCTCCTTTTGGAGGGTAATTATGAGTACTGTCACTATAAGAGAGTAATACTAATACAAGTCTGTTTTATGACAATTAGATGAGTTAATTCTTGGAGCAAATTACTTTATCTCAAGGCACTCTTTTTAAATTTTTGCTCAACAACAGCATCTAGTGGCAAAGATGTGTCAGTACATCCCACACAGAAAGCATTTCATATTAAAGTGTAAAATCAAAAAACTAAATGTATAACTGTAACTTCCACTTTGCACCTTTTATTTTTAGCCCCACCAGCTAGAATGGCTGGCCAACTATACCTATGGCTTCTGGCTTAGTGCTACTAATAAACTGTTGTTGATCATGTTGTGTCAAATCTGTGTGTTTGAATTTTGAATTGCAGTTGGTGCATTATTAAAGAACACAACACAACGTATTAGAGTATTTGGGCTTTGAAATGCATAGAAAACACCTTTTTGCTTAAAACTAAATGTTCTGATGGTGAGCTAACTTTAAATACATTATAAATAGAGATCAGGTTTAGAGATTATTTATTTTTTATTATCTTTTATTAATATTATGACAAATAAAGGTAAGATGAGTTTGTTTACCTGGCTGCCATGACACTTTAACTGTATGTTAGTGAGCCGCATGAGAACATTTTGACCTTGATGTTATTGTGCTGAAAGCTTAAAAAAAGGCATGACATTTTTATCCAGGTCTCAATTGTCCAGACAGGGATACCAATACTCGGTAATCATATTCTGCCATTTTAGTTTATTCCCTTTTTTCTCTATACAGAACTGTTAAGAATTATTTTACAACAAAGGTAAAGATGATAAATGTGTATGCTTTGTAAAATATTAACAATATTGCCTCCACTTTATATCAGCAAACATATCAAGACGTCCTATACAGTATCTAATGCCCCATGACAAATTTTGTGCAAAATAAAGACCTACTTATAATCTTATAGCTGTTTAATGTATTTGATGTGTTTTAAGATGCAATCAATGAATATGAATCAAAGCCTGCTATTCTTTTATCAATGTTACACGTGTTTCTACTTTAAATAATCAACAGGCGCTTGTTCTGTTTGAACAAAATGAACCTGATTTTGATCTTCCCACAGGACATCCTGTCTCTGGCAGAAGCTCATCTTTCACACACCTCCTCCACAGCTGTTTGCCGAAAGCTGTCCTCCGTCGGCCGTAGAGTGCTCTCTATTGAGTCGGTCTCAGCTTTCCAAGGTCAGCCTTTATCCTCTCCATCAGCAGTTGGACTGTTCCGATAAATCCTGGTACTAATTGCTCTCTTTGTATTTTCACAGATGGACCAGAAGGCTCATGGGAAGCGCGGTGGCAGCATCCCAAACCCAGATGTCTGTTGAAAAGACTGAGCTCAGAAGATAATGCCAAAAACCTGTGCAGTGACAGTTCTATTAAGCCAAATGTTTTGTCCCGGCAGCAGGTATGTGGCAAAGTTTTTGTGTAACTACAAACAGATCTTTCTAGGAAGCATCTGTAATGAGAAACTAATTAAATTCATCTTCAAACTGTCCAATACTTCAGTGAATGCTTTGCTTAAAAATAAGCTTTTTTTTTCAGGCTTTCCATTAGTACCTAAAATGACTTACATTTTAATATTATATTGTCATGGCTTTAATTATATTTGGAACTGATTTTGTTTTATTTCTACTACAACAAAAAGTTCAGGGGTTTTATGTCTGCTTTTTACATAGACCTAAAGAAAATGAAAAATAATAACACTGTTTCCTCTATAGGTGTGTACCGGCTGGGATTCTTTGCTCTGGGCTGAGGACATGGAAAATGGAGATGGGCGTGGCTTGAACTGTAGAGATGAGTTGGATTTTTGTTCTTATAACAGCTCCCCGGTGAGAAGACGAGCCCAGCAGAGGCTCAACAGAGTCCGAGGGGCCCTGAACCGTTCCTGCTCTGTCCCAGACTCGAACAATCCACCTTCTCTGTCCCCTACATCCTGCAGTGATATCAGCATCCCTGTAACTGACCTCACAGAGATAGGAGCAGACGAACAGCTGAGCAGCAAGTCTATGTGGAGGCTGGAGAGACTAAACCGGGGCAAGTCCTGTGAATGTTACACTGTTAGTACCGTCGAGGATTATATGAACTCAACAATGGGAAGCCAAACGTCACAAGAAAACCTGAATGAACCCTTGCACATTGAAGAACCACAGACTGAAGTCAGCCACGAGGAGGCATGCAAGGAACATTCACTGGGATCACCATCGCCCTGTAATTCATGTCAGGATTTAGAAATGGAGCAGGACTCTTGTGGGATGCAGACATCTTTAAATAACAGCCTCTACTCCCTAAATAACCACATGACCAAAAGTATGTTGTGCCTCAATGAAGAATCTCAGGATGAGGTCAGTTTTCTTTGTGCATCTATTATCTTTGTTTTTCAAGCCTTTACGTGTTTAAATTTAGAAAAGTTACCAAAGTAAGCTATAGTTACTGTGGCATTACTATCAACATCAGAATTGCACACAGCTTTCAGCTCTTATTTTCTGATTTGCCAAATGAGGACACTCGATGAAAAGTTGATATTTAAATACTTCTTAATTGTTTTTTTTTTTTTACATGAAATGTAGTTCTTTACGTACAGAACTAAGATTAGACCTTTAAGTCTATAAAGCCTTTCACACTTTGACACAATCAAGGCTTTAAATTGTAGGTTGTAGTTTGCACAGTGTAATCAAATCAAGTCAAACACAGTTGTACAAGCAACGGTTGCCCACAGAAAAAATATTTACTATCTCGACAACTGTAGAGAATCCTGCTACAACTCCATTTCATTCCTGTAACTTTATTTTAAGCACATGAACTCAAGTTGAGACAGCCTCTTGTTGACCGGAGGTGAATTATAGGCCATGACACTCTTTGAGTCACTAAGTGTGACATGTAATAATTGTAAAGAACAGAATCACACATAGTGGCAGACACTTAAGGAGCTGTGGGGATAGTTAAGGACATGGGAAGACGAGTAAAAACAAGAGAGGAAGGAGAGGAGAAGCCACACAACAAAATCTGTGTTGAACAATTGACCTACTTAGACCTGGTGAAAACTGAATACATTTCCAAAGTCTTTGTCTAAAGTCTTTTATACTGTTTCCAGTGGATCTCTCTAAGAGAGCTGCTCACTCGCTGTGGACGAAGGCTGACTGTGAATGAGCTGTGGGCCTTGTGTTACACCTGCCTCACTTCACTGCAGACCTACATCGACTTTCCAGGTCACTATCAAATTCATACCCTTCCTAAATGTGTACCCCTGCAGAGGAAATTAGAATTTCTGTTTTCTTTCTTAGTTGTTTTATCACAGATTATAGATATCAAAGATGTGGATTTTTGTGCTAATACCTTCTGTGTACTTTTCTATTCTTACAGCATATTTATCCCTGGACACAGTGTATGTGGGCTGTGAGGGGGAGGTGCTTTTTTTGAAACCCAAAAACATAGGTAATTTTACATTCTGTCCATCTGATGCTCACCTGTGCATGTTTACTAAGATTTATTATTTAACCCATTGATAAATCTACATCTAATGGAGTCCTGGTGTGAGGTTAGCAGGGTCTTACCCACATCTAAACCATTACAGCGCTACATAAGCTGTGTGAGATAACGCGCCTGACTCTAACCACCTGAAACCCCGACATCTGTCCGGCTTCTACCTGTAACTCATCAACCAGAGACCAGATGAGGTTGAGTGATATAATAGTCCAGTTAATTTAATGGTGGCTTACCTTATATATTTTGGCTCTTGTTACAGATCAGGTTAAAATTTAGGGTCTAACAACATAAATCTTAACATTTTACAATCATGTTGATAATAATGGTAAGGAAGAAACTCATAGTTTCATAAAATAGTAATATGTTACTTATGATAAAAGTAGTTTCAGTTTGACTCTAGAACAACAACAGCACCTGAATGAAACAGTGTCACTAACAACTCACCTGAGCTTTTAACGACTCTCACATCAGGAGTCACACTGTCCTTTCAGAGCTAACAACTATGAGACCAGAACAGCCTGGTCCAATCAGGTTTAGTTTCAGGTCAAACCCCTCCCTCTAGAGATAAAGATTAGCTCTCGTATCAGTTGAACTCAGACTTAATAAAGTCTCTTGGAATTAGAGACGAATTGTCTTGAAAACTGAGTCCAGATGCTTTAGCTGTGACCTTTTCTTCTGATAAAAGTAAATGCAATCTAAGTCCAATTCATTTGCTAAAACCCAATAAATCAAAATTCCAGTCAAAGTCAGAGATGCCTAAATGTGTTTAAATGAGCTGAGCAGGATAGGGAAAGTCCAATTATTCTAAGAAATACATTTTTGTAAAAGGTAGGCTATATAGAAGTGTAGTGGCCAAAATGACCCAAAACATAGCCCAAAACTGCCAGAGGAGGGGGAGCGGGAAACAGTCTTTAATCCAACCACAGTCCAAGGGAAATGTGTGTACTATAATAGCTCGAAGTTGTAAGGTCAAATATTCTGCAAGGCAGGGAGGGAAAAGCTCCATGTCTCTTCTCTTAGATCCATTTCCAGATGTGCCTTCCTTTGACATCATCGATGTAGAATGCCAAATCCTCCTTGATAGACTTCCAGTTTTAGCTTTTATCCTGGCAGGTGGTCAGACAGTTCCTCTTTTCAAGATTCCAGACTTTCCCTTTTTTCCCTCCTTTGACAGGAAACAGTTATCTCAACCATAAATTACAACAGTGAATATGTTTAAATGTATTATCAGGATTAAGACAAAATTTACAAAATATAGAAAAAACATTCCTAAATGATTATTGGTGATAATATAATAACATAATGTGTAAAAAGCAACTTAACATTATGCAAATAAAATCATCTCATTAACCTTTTGCTTCCTGCTGCCATTATGAGCCAATCAGAGGCCTCAATCCCATTTTAACACTTAACATTTATATTTACACTGCAGGTTACTGTGATGAATTTTTTATGGCTCCTGAATATCAAGAACATGGCATAGTCACTGAGAAGGTCTGTTACATTTATGGTTTTATTACTTTTTTAAACTTTCAATAATCCAATATAGGTTTAGCTTCTCAAAGTAAATTTCAAGGCAGTATCATACGATTATAAAATAATGTGTTTTTGATAGGTGTGTGTTTATGGCATTGCTGCTATTCTCTGGGCCACAGCAAAGTTCAGTTTATCGCCAAATCAAAAGCTGGCAATGCCTCGAAAACTGAAGAGACTGCTGCTGGAGATGGCAAAGAGGACCCCCATTGAGAGACCAACTATCGTTGTGGCTAAAAAAGTATTGTTTTCAATTTGTTTGTTGTATCTTTCACTTAGTCCAGCACCACTATGTTTTCTAAAGACAAACCAACACAAACACTAGTGTTTTTATATTATCCTGCTTTGTGTTTTTATTCACACTACACCAGTCTTTCATTAAAATAGCCACTATGCCCAATAATATAATGTTTCAGTAATTAAATGATAATTAAAAATGATCAGTAATTTTCAGAACAAATTCAAGTGTCTCTCACTGCATTTGTTAACACATGGGTCTGTTGTAGAGCTGTCGAGACTACTTATCATGTCAAGGGACAAACGCAGAGACGGTTTGGAACAAGCTCATCAGCAGAGTTCACAAGGTAACACCACAATTGTTTATGTGACAAAGACACTGGCACGCTGTCTCTTGAGTGTTCATTGACCCCTTAATGAACACTTGGTCATTTGTTTATTTTCTGTTCATTTATGCTCTAAATGGCCTTTTGCGTAATTCAAAATTGATTTCATGAACCACTTTTATTTTTTTAGCCAGCCGTAAAATGTGCAGATGGAGAAGTAGCACTTGATGCTGATCAAATCTTAAGTGAGGAAATGTCACAAATCAACAGTGGTATGATATCTATTTGCTAATACCTCATGCAATTACCTAAAAATGTACAATGTATTAAGACTTACTCACTGTATTAGAATACAATAGAACAACAATGAACTCTGTCTGCTTTGCATCTCGATTAGCATAACCTTGGCTATATAAGTCTTGTCAGTTCAATATGTTTCAGTGGAGTGCAGTGTAAATTGCATGAGACAATATCACTGATATTGTGCCTGGTGTTGTTGTAATAGGCTTTGTGCCCATGGCCACTGAGAGCCGATTGGCTCCTGTACCTGGCCCTATTCCCCACAGTTATCCAGTCAACAGAGAACTACAACTCCCAGAGGCCTTCACTTCCACCGCCACACACTTCACCCCCATCATCCTGACAAATAAGGACGAACCAGAGAAGAGTCCAAGTGTTGGAGATGAACTGGAAGGGTAGGGAAATGTCCCCGTGTTAAAACCTTCTCAACATTTATATAATAATTTACTACTGTTTGCAGGTATGTGGAGGGATTAATGGAAAGCAGTGAATACATCGAAGAAATGGGCCTTGACTCCTCTTCCCTCTGTGAAGACCCACACCCTACAAAAACTGACTCGTATCCTCGTATAGAGGAGTCGGACTGTCCAGTTAATGACACTTTGATGACTCCAACCAGCACAACTTTAAATGACACAACAGTAATGACTACTGTATCTACTCTCTCTGACATTTCTTGTATTGAGGTCTCTCTGCCTTTATCATTAAACCTCAATAGTTGTGGCGTTTTCAACAATTACCTCTTTCGACAAGATCCCATGACAGGACATCTTTCTCTAGTTCCTGTTCAGGTCCGAGCTCCAGAGTCTCTGCAAGGCTTGGACATAAACCTCTCCCTGGTCCCACAGTCTTTGAAAGGATTAATAACACCTCCACAGATCATTAATGGTACAAGCAGTGATCCTAATGCACCTAAATCTCCATCAGTTTCATATAACAACTGTGGCTCTGTCAATAACCTATTGGATCGAGGACAAACTAATCCAACTACAGTAACCACAGAATCTATGTCTCCTGAGGTCCACCCAGCCCTACAGGAAGTGATTGACCTGCTCAAAGGAGAGTTTACTCTGGACGGGAGTTTGAACAATGGACATGAGAACATCGCCATGGGTATTTTTTCTTTATATTACTGCACAATTCATTCATTTCACTATTTGGGACACTCAATATCCAACACCTAAAAAGAAAATTATTCAACCATAGAAAAGAAAATCTGTCTGTTTTGAGTTTAATTACTTAAAAGGTCTTTGCTTATTAACCCTAAGAGAATATGTGTTCCTTAAAAATTATTTCCTTCATTCACATTTCTGTCACAATTACAAGTGCACAAAAATATTAGCCTGGCCGCCAATCCCAGTTCTTTTTTTATTCTATACAAAGAATTAATTTATGTGGCTTTGAATTGGAGACACAGAATAAACTGCATTAAAACTCAATAGTATAGACATACAATCAAAGTAGCACAGCGGCGCATAATCCCAGTCCAATTTACATAAACAGTGACATTTGATCTGGCAGAATCTCTACTGAGCGGATATTACTGTGAAGGAAGGGGATTCCAGACCCCTTTCATTTGGCTGGCTAGGCTAATAAAATATGGTAAATATATAGCATGTTTTTGTACCCTCTTGGATACCCAAAGCAATTTACATCATGCTTCCATTCACCCCAATCACAAACATTCCCACCTGGGGCAGACAGAGAGGGGGGGCTGCCACACACATACCGCTTACAGCCTTCTCCGACCACCACCAAACTCACCTGTACAATCACACAGAGCTGTGGCACTGGAGGAAAGGTGGGTGAAGTGTCTTGACCAAGGACACAACAACAGTATGAACTGGGGAGCGCAGGAATCGAACCACCAGCCTTACGATTATGGGACGTCCTGCTCTACCACCTGAGCCACGAATGCGCCCCATAAAATATTGCTTACATTCTAAAACAAACTTAGTTCTCCATTGATCCATTAATGTCACTGTTTTTAATTGCACATGTTTTTCTTTTTTGAGGGGAGTACATCTTCTCTTTGAAAGACCTCCAGTACGACACGTTTGCTGCTGTTGTGAAGGAGAGATTCTGTGATCTGTATTGGGAAGATGACCTCCTGGGGGTGTTACACTGTTTGGTCCACTACAGCTCATCCACAGAGTGAGTCACACTGTACACTTCATATTTTAATCACAGAATCTAATATTTTTGTTTCTATTTTTAACTTACGGTATCTTGCATTAAGAAGCCACTAAGTACAGGTCGAGTGAATGAGAATAATCGTGTGATTACTGAGGCATTTGCACTTCAGGATAAACAGCTTGGCTCTGACATTAGACAGAGATAAGAGATACGTAAGAGCTGTTAAATGCAAAGTGAATTGAACTGAACTAATGCTAGTGGTTTAAATCTTCATTGATGTATTAGCTGATAATAGAGATAAAACAGTAAGGGAAAATGGAGAAACAATTAATTTGAGTGTATTGTCTTTTTGTTTATTTTGACATGCTCCCTTTAGTTATAATCACAGTAATAATTATCAAGTAGAGGTGTTTAATAGCATAAATTGCCTTGTTAATATGCTATCTGTAAGTGGGGGGTATATAAGATAGAATTAATTCTTTTGTCACTCAAGTTAATGTGTTGAAAGCAGGAAAAATAACCAGAGCTGAATATTTGACAAAGGTCACACTGAGCTGGGTCACAGGATCTCCAAAACACCAATCCACATGTGAGCCTCATAGTCCCCTAAAACCTCAATCTTCAATGCACATATAAGGGGTCTAGTGGAGCTGCTAGACTGAGGGATACTTTTATTTCTGATAACATTATGAAGAAATAAAGAGACCACATAAAAGTAAGCTTAACAGGTGGCCATAAGATTATGTAATGCTATGTAATGCTATGATGGTTGATCATGTTAAGGAAGTTATTTTGGCATGCTGTGGTAAAATATAGTTTAAATGTTTAGCTGTGGGACTTTTTATTATTTTATTCCTTCCGCTTAGTCCCATTAGGGGCCGCATGTGACTAGAGCCTATCCCAGGAGCTTTGGCCCTGAGGCGGGGTACACCCTGACAATAGCAGCCTCTAATATTTTAGCAACAATCATAGAAAAGTGAAAGGTTAAGTTTAAGTTGTAAATATATATTGTATGGATTTACTTAAATTAAATCTAAATCCCAATCAGATAAAGACAACATGTTAACATTAAATCAACAGGTGCAGCTTAGTGGCTTATTTAGTCTAGTCCATCCCACCTAAATGCTGGCCTCAAGTACATTGCCCAGACTATGCCTATCTGTTCTTTTTTGAAACACTACGTCCCCATGGTTACAGCTGTACAGCATGTTCCCATTGGTGCTGAGGAAAGGGTGTAAATGTAAAAGACACATGTGAACCCTCCTCCCTCCATTGTTACTGATACTGATAAATGGCCCGTGGCACCATAGAGAAAATACATAAATGAAGCCAACAAACTCCACTCCCCTCACACCTCTTGTTTCATTTGTATGTAAGTGACACACACACACACAGCGACTTGTCTGTCTGCGTTTTATCCAGCCGCTGCCGTGCTTTTTCTGCTCTGGGCAATACATGGAAAAAGCCTTTAATCTGCCGTAGTAGGGAGACATCACAGCTTTGCAATGCACACTCGTTTCCCCAGGCAGTGGACATAGGAGCTTATTTTTAACCACACTGCACAACGGGAATGGGAATATATATGTTTGAAAGGTGGAAGGCTCTTCTGACTTGAGTGGATTGTGTCCTGTTGTGGTAACATTTGACACATAAGCTTCAAGATACAAGACGTAAGTGATAAAGTGATAAAACTAGCTTTGCTGCAGGTTGTTTTTTCATGTTATTTTGTATTGAGAAGGTATGTGGGTGGTCCTATAGGTAACACAGTGTACTATAAAACATGAACATCATTGCTTGACATTTTTACTGCTATTACTATTACTATTAGTTACTATTTTAGATCTTGATAGTCTTTTATTTTGGACCCTGAACAGTGAGGTCAGGCCATGTTTTAAATGTTACATGTGTAAAACTCTTTGTCTTCCTATTATTCCTACTATTTCCCTGAAAATAGTGTTTGATATATTATTATTTGATATATACTGTTTATTATCACAGGTATTTGGGAAAATTTAGATGCATTATGTGAGCACATGAAAATTAACAAAGCCCCATCACTTCCTTTAAGAAAAATAGTGCTGCAGGTTATCAGGAAAATATCTATGTCGGATACTGTTATACTATTACGTATACTATTTTTAATGCTGCCAAAATAACCATGAACTTATGCAAAGGTTTTACATGCAAATTATTTTGACATGCAAAGTGGGCTTCAATGTGACATTCATTTGTGTAAAACCCATATATATTCATTCATTCATTCATTCTCTACCGCTTAGTCCCATTAGGGGTTGTGTGTGACTGGAGTCCATCCCAAAACAAGCTGGGAGTCTGAATTTAAATATATTCATTCATTCATTTATTTTCTACCACTTTGTCCCGTTAGGGGTCTAATTTAAATATATAATAAAGATAATAAATAAAACAAAATTATTCAGTAACAATGCAATTGTTATATTGAATATAAACTATTCTAAATTGCAGAAACTTTATAAAAAATGCATGAAAAAAGTCAAAACATACAGCACCCAAGGCTATGTGGTCAGACAAAATCCTCATGTAAGCACTGTTATTTAGATCTTAGTGTTGTGTATGTAACATGTGGGTTTGTGTTTTGTGTCTCCCAATGCAGCCCATACAGAGGCTCTAATGAACAGCCGCCATCAAAGGCAGTAAAAGGGCAGCCACCTCTGAACCTGCGATCGCCACAGTCTGGGGAGCAGGGACCAGGGACGTCTGCCTGCACAGCCTCGATCTGAATGGAAACATTCACACATCCAGTCCTGACGCTGTAGACACCTGGGAAGAGGCTGGGGTCCAGTCATCCAGTCCCTGTCATGGAGGAAATGAGGCTGAAGTTTATGATTTAGGGGCAGAGCAGAGGCAACACTGTATTTTTCAAGGTAAAAGATGGACCTGAATGCATGAAAGTGGTTTAGAAACTAATAAATATATTAAAAGAACAGAAGAAAAAAATTACATAGGCTGTGGTCAAGATGTGGTGGTTTAAGTCGTCTAATATGGTCTAATATGACAAAGTAGCAAGGCTCCTTTCCAGTCAGTGAAAACAGAACACTTTTCCCATTTGAGGGGGGCAATATAGTGTACTGTATTGTTATGGCTGCTGTTACATTATTGTGATACAGAGGTCCAGTATTGTAATGTATCGAGTATCTAAGTATTGCTGTACTGTGACATTAATGTTAGAATTGTGCAGTAGTCTGTAAATCCCAACCCTATTTTCAAACTTACATTTCCCAGACATTATACCAACTGTCACTGGATTCAATTACTGTGTCACATTTAGGATCAATGACAAAAAGACAAAGCTTTAATCGTGTATGTTTTTTTCTGAGAGAATAAAGTCGTTGGGGTGATTGGAAAAATCTAAATTTCCAGACCTCACACAGTGTCTTTCAATAATATACAGTCAGTGGTTATGTCAGTATCAGGTTATGTCTTGTAATTGTTGCCTTAAATTTTCATATTTTCATATTTTGACAGTATTTTGTATTAATATAGATTTTTCATGGCACAGTCACATAAAGTGCATGTTTGTTATTCAATGTTAAAGTCCCCTCTTCTCCATGAAAACACCCATTGTTTCTTTGTGCATTAGGCTATTTTAAAAATGACTAAAGCTAGTTTGTTAATGCATTAAGTATCAAAGTAGCCATCTTTAACCAACTACATTCAAATGTTTTCAGAGGATTTGCATAAAAAATAATGGTTTAAGCTGGAAATAATTTGAATTAAACCCAGTCCTATCCTGTGATGTGTTTGTATTTCCACTTTCTTTGGCTGCTGTCATTTGATTGGCTGTTGGACACTGCTCTAAAGAATCTTGTGCATTCATTTGAATCCAAGTCTCGGACTTTTTCATCTTAAGCTCATTTCTAGCCCCTGACTTTTAACAACACACAAAGCCATGCAGATGCAGCTGTTGTTGTGATATTAAAGTATGCCTGGTCACAAACAGGCTCTTAGACGATACTTCAGATACAATCATAAAACTGCACAACCAGTTGATCTTCAATTGCCTGTAAGCACAATGAGAAAACAGAGGGCTTATTGTTCTGTCATGCTATGTTTATTAGCACACACCCCCAGCTACAGCCTCGGATAATTCTGATTTTTAGTTCTCCATGTGATACAGCTCTCTGACGTTCACTTCTCTGTCTACTGTCTCTCTTGTTTTCCCAATTGAGGCGTGAGCTTTGACAGTTCGGACACAGGAGTCATGGAGGGAGGAGAGCATTCAGTGGGGGGCAGCGATGAAAGCCCCTCTGAAGCCGAGTTTGTGTCAGGCAGAGACGAGGCGCTGATGGACATGGAGGACAGTGACTCTGTGTTGTCCGAGCGGCTCTTCTCGCCCGGGTCGAGGGGGGACGGACCGGGCCACTGCATCGGCCCGGCCTGGGACCTAGCCTTCTACGAGGAGGACTGTTTCGGCGCAGAGGTGATGCAGTACGCCATGGATCTGGGGCAGCACACGGGATCAGCACCATGTGTGGATGTGAAAACTCAGGTGGGAAACGTGTGACGTCAGGAACGACCTTATGTGTTGGAACAAAGCGAAAGCTGTTTGGCCCACTTATGAAGCTGTTTACTTAATTTTAGATAATAAATACATGAGTCATGGTTATTGTTTTCATGCTAGTTCAATATTAGTTAAAGGGCTTCATAGAGTATCAACAGCTGTACAGTGTGTAACCATGTAACAGGGTACAGTATGTTCTGCCATAGTCGTAAGGCAAGCAATTTTATTTATATATCACAATTCATACACTAGGTAACTCAAAGTGCTTTACAGGAATAAAAGACAATTTACAAGATTCAGATTAAGAAATATTTTAAAAGAAGAGTGCAGATTAAAAACACTAAGGAATGTTTTTAACCTCCCCTTGAACACTGTTAAAGTTCAAGTTAAAGTATATATTTTATAAGTTTACACTTGCCACGTTTGGTTAAAACAATCTGGATAAGTCTGAACACTGCTAGTGTTGTACCAATCATTCAGAGACCCCTCAAAGTGGTCTGTTTAATAATAAACTTATAATAATAATAATAAACTGAATTATATAATTCAGAGTAAATGGCACACAGACCAAAGACAAGATTGGACACAGTCATGTGATGTGTGGAGCACTGAGGGAATAAAATGCCTTCAATAAAGATAAGTAAATTCTAATGTGTAGAAGAGGCAAGGGCCAGGAGACTGAATGAAATGTGTTTTGTAGTGTCTGTAACATTAAGACATTAAGATCTAATATATGAAATATTTTTATCTTTTTAAATTCAATTAGAAAAAGTATTCAGGTATCTTAAGTCATAAGTACTTTGCATTACTCAATAACATTGTACATTACATGTTGTTCTAATATTGTGAAGCCCTAGTAGTCATCATTTTATTAAATGCATTTTACTTCTCAATCTGTTGAGCCCATCATCAAGTAGGGGTTGTTATTTTTCTCTCTGTAATAAAGTAGGGCACAGTCAGGCTTTGGGGTAAATAGGACATGAACAAGTGTGGGACTTTAAGAATATTGGCATTATACTCTCTGCAAACTGGACGTGAATATTGATGTGTTGAACTTAGCCCTTGGCAGAGGAAGCTATTATCATGTGCAAAGGAATATTAATGAAGACCTTTTGTGTTTGCCCACTTTGATGGTGCCACGGCTCCTTCAGAGGCTTTCATAAGCGCTAATAACACACCTAAGGAGCTCTGATGCTGCAGCTTCTCAAGCATTTCACTTCAAAAAGATATGTTGCATTCGGCTGCCACAGTGAAGGGAGCTAAAACACTGTCTTGTTCACACTGGAAATACCCGAAGGCTGTGTTCACTGCTTCATGCTGTTTTTTGAAGGCCTTTGTGTTGTTTTGTGCAACCTCCTTTGAACAGGAACTGCAGCAGCAGCTGATAATTGAGACAAGGAATCTAAGGAAAATGAGGAATTTCTATCAAAAGCTGCTTCAACAGGAGAGGAAAAATAAAGGTGAGGAGCAATAAATATTTTATGTCCATCAAAAGAAATGTTCTAGTTTGAAGAAAGTGCAAAGAAAAGTGGATTTGTCTGACTTTACTTGCATTTAATCAGCTTCTATTGTGAGATAACTTTGGTCGTGAAGTGTTACTAATGTGCTCAAAGTATGTGTGCTCAGAAATATTGCACAAACAAGGCAATTTTCGAAAATGACAACCAACTGACTACATTTGTGTGCTGTCAGTGAATAGATAGTGAACATTAGTAAGAGTGGCTAAATATTCACCTGGCCTTATTGTATGTCTTTATGTTAAACTAAATGAACACCAAATCAAACACCACAGAGAGGATCCAGATGTATGCATGGATTGTTTTAGCACTTGTGCTGTCTCATCAAAGACTGTTAAAGCACAGTCTGTCTGATAAGATTAGCATTTGCATTTCTAAAGCCTCAAAATAAATTTTTGATGATCTTGCTTGTTCTAAGGGTCTGCAAATCAGTCTGAATTAGTTTTGAAAAGGTTTTTTGACTATATTGAGCAAACAGATCTGATCAAATACAATCTCATCTGGCCACTCTTGAGGCCCATGTGAACCTAATGAACAGCTTGTTTTACAAAGGCCTCGACAACAAACCGATGCTGGCCAAACTCAAGTCTCAGCTGGAGGAACTGCGATCCAAAGTACTATTTCTGGAGTGTGTGAAGAAATACCTAGAGGTAGAAAACATATTACTGAAACAGTTGCAATACCCAACAGTGTGTGTTATTCCTCATTCTTTATTGCATATGTGTTTTATTTGTGCAGGTTTTGAGCATTGACCAGTGGGGTTTGGAGATTTCATTACTGGCCTCTTTGGCAGATTCTGGGCCTGAATCTCTGGAGCTCCAGTCTTCAGAGAACTCATCTGTTTTATCTTTCAGCAGCTGCAAAGGGAAGAGCACTCTCCAACTTGGCTCTCCCTTGGGCCTCATGGCTTACCTCTTTGCCAGGTAAAGTACAAAGATACCACAGCCAAGACTGGACCGCACAGATGCACCATGTATTGGATGCTCTCTTTCATCCATTGTACATATCACCAAACAACTTGAACTGCCCTATTATGGTGTTCCATGTTTCAGACATTAATGTTTTGCTTGTCAATATAAAATAAATATTGAGATAGTCAGTAATTGTCATTTAATAACAAAAAAGCAATACAAGAAATGGCTGAATTTGAATAAATCCATGTAAAAAAAAAAAACTTACATTGGGACATTTGGCCAAATTAATGCATCTTTATTTGGGGTTTGTAGTTTTGGGTTGTATCTGGTTTAAAAATTACAGGTTGCAAATCCACAGTTTATGGTGGCCCTGCAGGGACATTCGGTTGTTCATAAAAAACTATAAGAGATTAATTCACATTTATGACAGTCTTCATGCAATGTTGTTTTAATTTTCCAATAACCATCGGGTGATTATGTAGTACTACAAACATAGTAATGTTTGTTTTAACTGAATATAATATCATTTTACCGTTTGCACTTTTAAATAGATCATCAGAACTAATCATATTAAGAAATTTGATGAAATTTAGTGATAAGAATTCAGAAAGAAGAAATAAATAAACCAGATCAGAAATGTACGTCGCATCTCAACATTTCTTCTTTGCAGACTCCAAAAATTTTTTGAAAAATTGTGTCACACAACCTAATGTCTGATAAAAATGACTTTTGGCTTGTGGGCATTATATCTTTACACACAACGGACATGTGCTTTGTAAAACCCTCAGAAGAAAAGATGTATTTTATAATCCAAAAGAGGCAATAAAACCTATTCCAACATCACTCAGAAGTAATTAATTATGACTTAATTGAGTTTGTTGTACTAGATATTATTTAAAATCTAAAATGTCCTTCATATATCTTTATTTTTTCTCCTTTTTAAAAAATAGGTTAGTTTCTATGTATTGCTGTCTTGCTAGAGTTTTGTTTTTTAAGTCTGTGGTTAAAAAGAAGTTTGAGCCACTTTCTATCCCCAGCGCCTCAGGCAAAATCTTTTGTTGTAAAGCTTTTGTTTTGGCATTTTGTTGAGGAATACAGAAAAAAATATGGTTTCAGTTGTTTAAAGGAGTTGCCTCATCATTAATGTTCTACTGTAGGGAAGAGCCTTAATGGCTTTAGGCACAAATATTTTTATAGGACATTCATATATTGACAGCTTTCCTTAATTGTTAAAATAATATTTTACATTAATATTTGCATTGTTGCTTTTTGTCATAGAAATGCTGCTATGGAGGGTTATATTCAGCAGTTTTTGTACACCTTCCGCTTCTTCTGCACACCTGAGCAGTTACTACAGTTTATAATGGACAAGTTCATGAGTGCTGTACGGTAAGGTGTAGCCAAAGCAATATAGAACATATAATATGATCCAGCCCAGTCAATGCTCCCTCATAACATAATGAAATTGATGTTTACATTTTCAGGGAAGGTCCAGACTTGGCAGGAGACAGTTTGAAGGTCTTTCATCGCAGTTTGGATTTGCTCCAGCTCTGGTTAACAGATTGTAAAAATGTGGACTTTATAGCAAAGAGTTGCCTGGTGGATACTTTGGAAAACTTCCTGAACACACAGGTAAGCATGTAAAAACTCTATATTAATTAATAACCATAACCTGCAATGTCTAATTAGAAAGCAATAAAAGCAATTATGTCACAAATCCCATCATGTTAAATAAACCAGACACGTGTATTGCCTGTTAGTTCTGCAGTGTTACGATTTCAAGCATTAGGTACAACTCTCACCTGAACAACATGTTGTGTAGTCCATAAATATCAGTTGTCAGTAGTAGAATTTCTTTGATGTTGTTGAAATGATTTCTACACATTGTATTTATATCATAGATGCTCAGTTAATATGTACACTAATGTGCTTCATTTTTAATTTTAAGCTGCAATTTCTTTTCTACAGGTGAGTCCAGTCGACAGCCGAGGAGAGGCTCTTCTTGCTGCACTTCACAATCCCACAAATTCAAGTTGGTTCCAAGAAAGAGGAAGTCAAATGAGCCTTGTGGACGATGATGACCTGGTTTGTTTACATTCTTCAACAGAGGATCTTGGAAAAAGGGTAAAGGCAACTTGAAAGTAACACAGTGTTGCAAGGCAAACCAGAGCAGACAAGTTGCTTGTGTTTGTTTTCTTAGTGGAGAATCTCCCGGGTGGTGGAGCCCTCGCCATCTTTGCCCAAAGACAAGGCCTTCTCCATTGCTGCTGCTCTGCCGATGCCCTGCTACAGCTCTCTCTTGGACGATCTGTCTAACGTCTGTGTGCAAGGCGAGGAACGGCTGCCCTTTAGTCAGAGCGACAACAGCACACAGCACTTGGCCCAGCAGCTCACCCTCTTGGAGCAGGTAAGTTTATTAGCAAGGTCCAAAATGGATTGATTTATATCATATGTCTTTGTCTTTGTCTGGCACTGTTTTAGTCCTACTTTAGTTTTAGTCTAAATTTATTTAGATCCTGATTTAGTCACGGTTTAGTCTGTGTTAGAATTCTGAATAACAAATGTGTATAATGATATGTACTCAGTAATATTTATGTTTTTCTCTCATTATATTTTGATTATGTCCTGTTTTTTTAGTCCCAAGTTCACTTATGTTTTAGATTTTGTTCTTTGTTTTCACATAGTTTCAACTTTATGTGTAGCCTTGATTTAGTCCTGTTTTTTTTTTTGTTTGTTTTTTTATGTAGCCCAATGTCACTAAAACCAGTTCTTTCAAGGATTTTACAGCACTGTAAAAAAGGAAAATGCATTATGTCCACTTCCAGGACAGATAGACCATGCAAATGTAGCAGTCAGAACTACATACAGTACCTTTTTTACTGTCCCTAAATGAAAATGACTATTTAAATATCAGCAGGAGTCAAACAATTCTATTGAGTGAGATGTTGAGTTCTGACACAGTGAAGAAAAACATTGGAAGACTGAGGACACTAACATGTAAATTTAAACTGAACCTCACCATTTGGGAACCCCTCCTCAAACACCCGCTTTAAATGCATAGTGTTACTGGTTCTTTTTGCCACTAGGGGGAGACAAGCCCTCGTAATCTTTTTTTATCACCTTATCTTACACTACATTTTCTTCTGTAGGAAATTTTCCAAAGGTGTCACCCGGTTTATTTTCTCAACTCCAGGACACAAGGAGTCACTGACAACGTCATGGGCACAAACAAGTAAGAAACTAGTGATACTTTGTTCTGTTTAATGATTTTACATGGAGCATGACCAACTGAAAGGGAAAACTACATCATGTGCCACAGAGCAGCGCTGGTGAACCATAAACCACTGGATCAGCCTCTCCACTGGAGGCAGGAACAGTATCTACTCATTTAACACTCCTGCGGTTATATGTGTTTGGTATTATAACCTTTGTGAAATCTACGGGTAGAGTTATTATTCAGTAACCATTTTGTAAACACATTTAGTTTATAGCATTTTCTAAAACTGCTTATTTATAAACCACAGTAACTTGAGTACAGGTTCTAATCTATTTAATTGTTTTACAGTCAATTTCAAATAATTAATGCCATTGTTTTGAAGTAAAGAACATTAACCAATTTAATACTATTGCTCGAAAAAAGTGGCCATGAAAAGGGATTCCTAAAAGATGCTATTGATTATTTAGTGTTTTTTGAGCTACTACTGTTTTAGTATTCAAAAACTTAAAAAGTCTAAAAAGTACATTTATTTGCTTTGATAAGTGACAGAACAGTGGCACAAACTTATTTATTGATATTCTTATTCTTTTTGAAATGATTTAGAGATTTTAAAAAGTTTGCTATTTTCTTCCACCAGGAACATGTCTCACCCTGTGTCTCCAGCAGAGGGCAGCAGTGCTCTGATTCATGAAGGAGGAGATGGCTCCCTCCAGCAGCTGCTGTCATACGCTGACAGTGTCACTAACTGGGTCTCTGCTGAAATAGTCATCTGTGACTCTGTCAAGGTGAGGGCACACATTACTCATAAAAGTAACAGGGTCACGGAGAAAAGAGGAGCCCATTACTGTCACAGCATGGGCTTTGATTTCTCATCGGACATAGATTATTATGTCAGTCACACTCTCCCAACATGTGACTTTTTGCTGCCTTGGTTGAGCAGCTGACACTTATATGTGGCTCTTACAGGTTTCCTTTTCCAGAGCCTAATCACATTTGAAAAAAAATCCATTTCCCCTTCAAGTGTCAAAGATAGCATCCTTTAGCATCTAATGTAGATGCACACAATTTGCCAATGACCCCAGCTTTACCTGCAACTGCTATTGGACATGTTGGGTCAGTCCTTAACTTTTACATATCATAGGTCACCCACCAAAAATGCATTTGATTCCTGCACTAAGTATACTGAGGCATGAAGAGTGCATTGTGTAAAATGTTGTAGTGTTTGAACACCAGCAAATAACGCAGTAGAAGGAGGCATTAGTTCCTGTTCTGTGTCTGAGTGGACAAACAGAGCCCAGAGCAGACAAACTAAACACTTCTTGTGTCTGAGTGGACAAACAGATCCCAGAGCAGACAAACTAAACACTTCTTGTGTCTGAGTGGACAAACAGAGCCCAGAGCAGACAAACTAAACACTTCTTGTGTCTGAGTGGACAAACAGAGCCCAGAGCAGACAAACTAAACACTTCTTGTGTCTGAGTGGACAAACAGAGCCCAGAGCAGACAAACTAAACACTTCTTGTGTCTGAGTGGACAAACAGAGCCCAGAGCAGACAAACTAAACACTTCTTGTGTCTGAGTGGACAAACAGAGCCCAGAGCAGACAAACTAAACACTTCTTTATTTCTTGTGTTCATGTGTTTGTAACTCGTAAAGTCAGGGTGTTACTGTTGATATTTACAAGTGACTTTGATGATTACAGAACAAATTTGCCGGATTAATTAGCATTTAGCTTACAAACAAGTCAGGTGTAACGTCAGCTTCGGATCTCTTTTTAGGCTGAATGCTTTTAAATACCAAGATTAATTATTCATTCATTCATTTTCTACCGCTTAGTCCCGTTAGGGGTCGCGGTTGACTGGAGCCTATCCCAGCAGCTTTGGGCCTGAGGCGGGGTACACCCTGGACAGTGGCCAGTTAGTCCCAGGACTGACATTTAAAGACAGACAGTGACAGACAACCATTCACTCTCACATTCATTCACTAGGGACACTTTAGATTTGCCAATTAACCAATACATGCATGTCTTTGGACGGTGGGAGGAAGCCGGAGTACCTGGAGAGAACCCAGAGTAACACGTGGAGGACATGCAGATTAATTATTTATTATTTATTTGTTTGTTTGTTACATGAACGCAGCATTAGTCTGAGTGAAGTCTGTGGACACACACTAACCTGGACACTAAAGACTGCTTGAGTTTTGTTTAAGCATAGTTTTTATTTGGGTTGCTATCTCTTCCAAGTCTTGGTCTTGAAATGCTCAGTTCATAGTCATGACTTTGTTTTGAATACAACACTAGACTAAACAGAAACGGTCTCTTCTTCACTAAATTTACTGGGTTTTGAGAGATTGCACTAATAAATATAAATCGGATGCTAATAGGATCTGGCTTATTAATATTTTCTCATTTGCTGCAGGTTTTCTTTCATTATGCACTCATTATTCTCCAAAGCACACCATGTTGTGTACAAGCCTATTTTTACATTTTGCCTCACGCAGCATTTCCTTTCTGTTTAATGACCAGCTCTCTTCTGTTGTAGACACAAGTTTCTTTGCTGACCAAGTATCTGTGGATCGGAAAACATTGCTACGAATCGAGGAACTTTGCCACAGCCATGCAGGTCCTGGGAGGTCTGGAAAACGTGATTGTCAGGCAATTACCCGTAAGCTTGCATCTCATAAATGACTTCTCACACAAAATTTGAGCATGTGTAATAAGTCAGATGCCCCGGAGTTAAATGTTTCTTCCGCTGTGATAGGACTTAGATGGTGTTTAATTAGTTCCACAAATGAGAAATTAACATTAATGCATTCAAATAGGATGGAGCGCAGTGATGAGGAATGAGGCCTATGAGCAGGAGTAATTAAAAACACCAACATTAAAGGCAAAAGCAAGACACATTTCCATATATCTCATTTGAAAGAAAGTTAAAATTTATTGGCTCATTCATTGGAGCCATAATATAATTAGTCCTGTGTTGATGCTGCTAAATAAAACTTATCTTGCTAACAGGCTTGGAAACATCTGCCCACAAAGGTGTGTGAGATCCTGGAGGAGCTGCGAGCTGTGCAGGTGCGCACATCCACACACACTCTGAACGGCTGAAACTGCAGGCTACGCCGGGCACATACTGTAATAAAACTGGCCTGCAGGGCAAACAAATCAATAGAAAACAGCTTCAAGCAACTTACCCGTGTGCAGAGAGTTTACAGCTGGTACTGCCTCTGAAGGTTTAGGGTTTAATGTATACAATTTTTTTTTAAGTTTATGATTGGGGCAAGGATTGTCTGACCAAGATTTATTGTAACATACAGCCTTTATTTTTAAGGTCTTGCTTAGTCTAATCACAATCTTCAACCAAATTTATTTAAACACATTTTTACACTACTCTTTGTAGTAGTCTCTACACCATTTCAATCTCAAAATGGCGAAACAAGGTGGCCTAACTTTGAGGACATAAATCTCTATTGTTTTTGTCTGACACTACAGTTTTATATGTAATATATAATCTAGTTCTAAGTGTTTGAATCTGCCTTCTCCAGGTGTTTTTGAAAAGTGATGACCTGTGTTTGATGGGAGGGGATCACATGAGGAGGAAGCCCACTCTACCGTCAGCTCACATCCTGGCCATGCACATCCAGCAGCTGGAGATCGGAGCCTTCAAACTCACCACAGGAGCCTACAAGTGGACCAAGCTCAGGTCAGTATAAGATAAATTAAAATGTTCTAAGTTATGGTATAGGTTAATTGCAAATTCCTCCCAGACCACAGCAACACACTTTTATATTTGTTGTTAAAAGTTGTTCACAAGATGTTACCTATTTCATGTAATTATCTTCTATTTTACACCTACAATCACTAACCCTGGTCAGATTTTACAGAAGCTGAAATGAACACTTAATTTAATGTGCCACTTCACTGTGTCCTTGGGGAAATGAACACTGCCTCATTAACTGTAAATTAGCTCCCATCCCACATCCATCCCAAGTATGTGTCTATGACAAAGTTGGCCAACTCACTGTTAGGACGCGTTTTCCTGTGTCCTTCTCTTTCGGTCCAATATGGCCGACCAGATGCTGGGGTCACATCGAGCAGTGCTGGGATGGTAATGGCACAGCTGCTGGGTTTGGGCGGTGGTAGGGGTGCCAGTGCTGCGGCAGATGGCGCACGAGGGATGGGGTTTGATTGGAAAAAGAGGTTCGAGGCCAGATGCTGGGGTCAAGCCCTGACACAGCTGCATACTTTGGACTTCCCTGAACTTTTAAAATTAGGTCAAGATACAAACAATTCAAATGGACTTGTTGGATGTTGTTGGAAGATAATTTTTCATGTACATTTAACTGTAAAATAATGTCACACAACATTTAATGATCAATATGTGCATTATAAATATTGCCAAAGCCAGCTTTTTTCCCCAGGCTGTGAAATATTTTATTTTAAAACTAAAAACAGAGTGCATTTAAAAACCCTGTTGTCCATTACAGTGAACTGTAGATTCTTTGTCAAATTTAAATTGTAAGGTTTTTGGTTCTTCCTCTCTTGTCTTTCCCTTTAGGAGAATAGCGAAGGTTGTAAGTCAGATCCATGCTTTCCAGGAGGCAGCGTACCCCTACAGCCCCGACCGAGACCTACAGTCCTACCTGCGGGTTCGGATCAGACGACTGGGCTCCACAGACGTCCACCAGCTGGCCTCCGGTAACCAGGTCAACTTCCAGCAGTTGACCGAGCGACAAACACGCCGCATCCAGAATACGTTGCGGAGGGTCAAAGCCACCTTCCAGTGAGCTCTGCCCCAAAAGAGACCCCAGCACCAGGTCAACAGCCAACAGACATGACCTCCACTGATGTCCTGAGTCAGATCTGTGAGGACTGGAAAACACTTTTGCAAGTCATCCTTTGTTAATGCACTTAACTCCAGTGAGAGGGCGTTCACAAATGATGAACAATGAAGTCTGTTCATCTAAGACCCATTTCTACACAATGTTATGGTACAGGAAAAGAAAGTAAAGGGAAAAGAGAATCTGTTAGACTTAAAAGGACAACAGCAAGGTTTTCTCAAATGAAGTGTGTTTTGTTCTTGTAATAAACATCATCAAAATCATATTTCAAGAAGATGAAATGCTAAATAAACTCAAACAAAGCTTGTGATTATCAGCAACAGCTGCTTTCTGTTTTGCTTTGGGTCTTGTGGCTCTTAGTGAATTAAAAACATTTTCTGTCTAAATCACTTTAAACACTAACAGGACTTGGGACATAAACAGTGAGTCTAGAAAAAGTAAAAACTGCTGCTGTTGTCTGAATATAAAGATGGGAAGCTTCATGGCAGGAGTATATGACTACAGCTCCAGCCTCTCACAGCACTACACACAAGGATGCCTTTATTCCAATTAAAGACAAAGCTCTTCTTTTAATAGTTTGTTTTAATATATATTATTTCTCACACAGAAGTAGAACTTGCACAACCTTGCTGTACTGACACGACTGGTACTTTCACGCTTTGTTGAAATTTGGTTTTACAAACTAGCCTGTAAGTTAAAACATCTTTCTGGACCTAAACACTTTTCTTTGAACTTATATTGACATGTTCTTGCTTTTGTGACCTTGTTATGGCCTCCATTTAAATAAATGCATGTAACAGAAGCTGTTTTCTGTAATGCATGCCAAATACTGGTAACAGGGCAAAGCTTGCATTTCACAAACTGGACAGAAAGGGGCCAAGTATTATTTTTGAATGACTCAACACTTTGTGGATTATTTCTTTATCAATTTACACCACAGCTGTTGTTTGTTTACCATTAACGCTTTGACCAATTTAGATTCCTTCTCATTGGTTAAATTGATATCTTATGATGATTTCATTTTACAGCACAATGTGAAATAATTGCATTTGTTATCAATCGGCTGCAGTGACAAGCTTACAGGGTCAAAACAGAAGCTCACTATTATCCAGAAACTGATACAACATAATGAGATGACAATGTGTAAAATGTTATTTGAGAAACGATGCTCAGTCAGTGTCTATTTTTCTATTCCCCTGCTCGCTCTTCTCCACGGTCGTCCGCTGAGAAATGTGCCGTGGAGATGCAATGTGACGTGCTATGAAGATTTGCCTAATTTAGCCGAATAAATGAGATTTTATAAGCCCCCACCTTGCCACAGCGTCTTATTCTCTGTCAATGCCGAAGGTGTGCTGTGTGGCAGGTTATAGCCTGGTTATGTCTGTCTGTGAATAGACCATAATATATTTCTGGTCCTACCGGCAAAGGCAGTGTATGGAGCTCATGTAATAGTGAGATTGAGTGTTTTAGGATAAGCTTCACTTTTCTGTGCATTAATATGTTTTACTCTATGCTAAAGAAAGGAAACAACACTAACTATTATGGTTTGAAGTTTAATTTTAGTTGTTATGTTTGGATAAGAGCAATAATCAGGGAAGTAACGGTTAAGTATTAGTAAAGGCTTACAAAGAAAAAGACAATGCAGACACTGACTGCCTCAAAAACAGGGAATGTTGTTTTGTTTTGCCATTTTCTTGTCAATGGCAGTAGAGTATTAAAACCATTTATTTATATTATTTATTTTATTGAACAGAATATGGAAAAAAGACACAGGATTAAATGAATTAAATGAAATGTTTCTGACTTGGATCACCACACCTGAGTCAGGTGAGATTTCATTAATTATACTGCAACATTTTTATTTATTTTTTTACAGGTTTTTCAGGTAGTGGACATTTTCATAGTTTTTGTTTAAATGCCACTTAGTGAGAGTCTACTTTAGCTTGATTCTTGCACTTAACTTTAAATAAGAAGGCATGGCTTGGTATGGTTAAGGAGTATGGGGAACAGAAATAACAGATGTTTTAATGTATATTTTTAAATTAGTAGCTACAGTTTGTTACACAGTCTGTTACAATGTACTCAATCATACAACGTATCAAGTGTAGTGTCAAATAAAGTGTTATCAAATTTTGAAACATAGGTTACTTCTTTACGCAGCTCAAACAACATATTTAATAACTCCATTAACCATTTAATGGAAACACCATTCTGTATTTTAGAAATGCCCATTCATAAACATAGAATATGAGAAATTATTGAATATTTTCTCTTTTTGTAGAGGTTGTCCTTTTATTGATTTTGAGAGATATGGGCTGTCATTGGCCAGTACTCAGTTACAAATCAGAATACAGTGGGGGCTTCCTTGGCGCAGACAGCGTTGAGCTGCGGCTGAGGAAATGGTCTCAGTGTGAAGGCGCTTCATATTGTTTATCAAACGGGATCAGAGCCTGCTTCAAAGCCTTAAAGATAAATGTCCGAGAAGGCAGCAGGACCCCTGTCTCTGTAGAGCCACACAAGCGATAAGGACACAACAACAGCGGCCTCTTATCTGCATTGTTATGTAACTAAACGATCAGTTTAGCGCCATTGTCCCGGCCCTGCTGCATGCTGGGAGCTCTCAGTGGAGGGAGGGGTCTAGTCTGTGAGAGAGTTACCTGGCCACTTATGAGTCTATAACGTATCGGGCATGTTAACAAAAAGATATGAATGCACTGGTGTGGCAGACACCAGTCCATTTGAGGATTATTTGCGTCTTTTCTCGGGATTGTTTGCGCTCTCTGGGTTTTCACAGCTTCACTGGCAGCTTGTTTTAACAGATTAGCATGTGAACAGCTTTACAATCTGCCGTAATTGTGTCGCTACTGTAATACCTTTGATCTGTGAAGTTTGAAGCGCGGTGCCAAACGCTGCCTCTTGGGCAACTGGCGCCAGTGCTCCCCGGGGAGCACTGCTGTCCCGGGACGCACAGCCTGTACAGACACATCTGTGCCTAAACGTTCAAACCTATAGTTTTTAGTTTACAGAAAACATGTTTAGGCACGTAATTGCTCTGGATAAAATCTGATGGAGGTCACGGTCCGTTCAAACCAGAGACGCTCCACACCAAAAGCAGTGATTATTTATTGAGAAGTTTTCTTAACTTTTTCAAAGACACAACAAAAGTGTAAATAACAGCGCCAGTGGAAATTGCCTGTTAGTTTAATTTCACGGTTACAAAGCACCTAAGTATCTCAAATAAATACTAAACTGAAATATTACAATGAACTGGAGGAAAATATTAAATCTATTTGGCTCTGTTGTTTATCCAATTACTTACTATCAAGTAGATTAAATCATAAATTTACAAAATAATTTTGTTCAATAGCTTTACAACAGACACGCAAAATGGTATAAAACAACACTAAGCAATATCCACTATATATTAAAGATGGTGAAGGTGATGTTTAAACCCATTTGAAGTGCCTCCAGTGTTAAACCGAATAAACGAGTCCTTCTCAAAGCTTCTGTGTCTGCTTGGACCGTGTTTTGCGAGCCTGACACCTGTATGCAGAGACCGTATGTATCCAGATGAAAGACACATCTGCAGCGCGTCTCCGGCCCAGACACATGTATGAGCTCAGGACGGTTCTCACAGACTCACTGGCGCCGGCTCTTCACACACTCACAGGATATGTAAAGACTTCAATAACGAGCCATTAAGGCCTGCTCTTGGGATCGATCAGGCGTTAACAAGCGCGCCTTTTACGTATGCAAACGTCCTGCAGAGGGGGGGGGCACCTGGGACGGTATATATACCCCAGAAGGACCCGGAGGACACTACAAGTTTTGGACTTACAACTGGCAACATGGTCAAATACTTCTCTGTGGACTGGCTTTCCCAAAGCCACCATGACGTCAACACTCAGGTTCAACATGAAGAAAGCGAAACGGATACAACTTTCAGACCTCACGTGCCCTGCATGGTTCAACCCCGTGCACCCGCTTTTGGAAAGGGATACCTCCAGGTTAAACCGAAAGCTGTGAAGAATGTGGAAGTTGAGAAGGAGGGCCTTTGCTCTCCTCGTTCATCATGCGCCTCTCCGAGTAAGTTCACAACTCAGTCTTGTTTTTGCGGTGTCCTTAAAGGATTATATCATACAATTATTGTTTGTTAATGCATTGTTCCAACCAGTTTTTTCTTTTATAGTTTCAGAAACAAGCGGGTATTCCTCCGGTTATGAAAGCGAGGCAGCCTCATCCGAGTGTTTGTCTTTGGATGAAGGCAACGAAGCGGAGAAAGACGCACAGCACCAGCGCCGAGTACGCACAAAGTTCTCCTCTGAACAGATCAACAAACTGGAGAAGATCTTCCTCAAACACAAGTATCTGGACGCAGGGGAGAGGATCAAGACCGCACTTAAGCTTAACCTCACAGAAACCCAAGTGAGGACGTGGTTTCAAAACAGACGCATGAAGCTCAAGCGGGAAGTCCAGGACTACCTCGCCCCTCAGGTTCCACCGATGCTGCTCCACGCTCTTCCTCCAGCGCTGCAGTACCACAGGGCCCACTACCCTCACCCGGCTGCACCAGCTCCTGCACCGGGCTTCTACCCTCTGTCTGTCCCGCACATGCAGCACCACCAGCCTCTGATGATCCCCAACCTCCAGTTCTATTAACAAAAAAAAAGACTTATAGCTCCAAATTTTCAATGCAGAGATTTGTATTTAAAGATATGTGTACATACAAATTATTTTACAGTCTATTTATAATTGAATAAAGTTTATCTTCTATACGTTGAACTTTGTTGTATCTACGTCTCTAATGGGTTAAACAGAAGTTTAAACGCGTGCACGTGCAGGAAGGTTTAGATGTCTGTTTTGTATAAGACACAGGTTTGTTTACGCATGTTTTTGAAAAGGTAAACGTCAGTATAGGAAATAGATACAGCCCACAAAGCCTACAGTTTTGGCAAGTGATCGCTGAAGTAGCCTCAATAGATACTTAATTTAAATGTATGCATTGCTAATTATAACTCGTTAAACAGAAAGAACCCTGCTTTTCACGTGGGCGTTCAGATATGTAACAAGATAATGGGCAGTACTCTAGACTGACAATACAGAAGGCAGTTTTACATTACAGCAGCATATATAAATTAATCAAGTCTATTTGTCATTAGCAGAATTCATGTCAGCAAAGGATGAATTATTTAGAGCCGATTATTTGTTTTATTTTTAGGATAAATGGTACATGCTGTTTATTGGAACTTTGGAGTCTCTGCAAGTGACATGACAAGTCTCGGCACTCACAGACAGTACATGGACAGGCTTTTTCCCCGCAATTCATCTTCTCTTTGACTGAGATCTCTTGTAGTGGGGCTACATTTTGCTATTCTGAGCTGATGTTAAGATTGCCACTGAAGTATCTTGTGAAAAGTAACTAGAAACTAGTCAAACAAAATCAACCTGAAAATCACTTTACATGAGCTTCCATTCAAACAGATAATGCCAAAGAATGTGATCCAGCATCAATGGATAAGTCATTAAAATTGGGCTTAAACAGAGGCGGCTGATGTCTATTGGCTTCAGCTAAATGCGCTTATCACGGCTCATTGTATGGACTACAGGGATCATACATTGTCTCATTAAAGATAATACCAGAGGGCTAATTCACGATCACAGCCAATAGACTGCGTGCAGCCCCCCCCCCCCCTGCGCTGGGCTGCAGCACTTCAAACACAGCCTAACGCGCAGATCACGGACAACAATTAGTCCTAATTAAGTCGCTCAGTGATGAGTTTACACTTGGGTCGCGGGGGTCCTCCGGCCTGGCTCCATGCAGTCTGGCCCTTTGTGTGCGCACTGTCCCTGGTCTGGATCAAGCCTCAAGAGAAGTCCTCTTGATTTGATCAGACCAGGAGATAGTAAACTAGATCCACAACAAGAACAGGCTTTGTAGTGTTAACAAGGGGCTCAGTTTAGTGTAGGCTACTTACAGACAGTTTAACTATCTTACGACTAGGAATTTCACTAATGTGGAGGATCTGACCAGCAAAGTAATTATACAAAACATTGACAAGAAGCTTTAGGTCTGATTCCAACTAGTTTAGCTGCATCCTTTCATTGTGGACACTAGACTTACTTTCACACACACAAATACAGTAGGTGATTTTCTGCTTTGTGATTCTGAAATGTAGGTTTCCCATTGTATTTCCACATTGCACATTGGCATCACTGCAGTGGGCAGGAGTACCCATAATCTTACCTGCATCTTGATTGTGAATCTGAGATTTAGATCTGACTGACATAAACAGTCGGACACATCTGAGAAAATGGAGGCGCTGGTGGACTCTATCAATGTGCATGCTTAGATATTTGAAGGACGTGACCTGTTTGATGAAGTTTAAATGTTTGTCAAACACATTTCATATACAAAGGGTCTGATGTGCAGGGGTTCAGCTGTGAAATTTACTGCTAACACACTCTCCACAAACGCTCAGTGGAACATTTTGAGTTTGGTTCTAAAAGACACTTCCCTTTTTCTGTTTATTGATACCACTTTAACCTAAGATTATTTAGCTACGCTTCTCCTAAAACCTATATTAATCTGAAGTTATAAACAGTGCAGCTTGATTATCACACATTATCACAGTCATCTCAGAGAAGTCTAAACCTTTTGACAACTATCTCATTAGCGTTAACTAGTGTTTTATATATTATATATTATTTTATATAATATATTATATATTAATGTACTGTCAAAAATATTTCTGTTCTTTGCAGTGAAATGCAGTCAAGTAGCTGTAAATAAATTGTATTTATATTAACTGAATTACCTCAAATCAAATCAGTTGATACCTTACAGATGCAACAAAGAGAAAATAAACATATAAGTAAATGGAGATGTGTTCTGGCAACTGGTACCACTGTCACACATTTCACATTTGGTGCATATCACATGAATGACTTTTATTGCATGCTTTCAGTGGAGACCTTTTCTAATTGCTATGTGCATACTAGTCCAAACAGGTTTTAACCTACAGATACAATCTACAGAGAACAGTTAGGTCTTAACAACATAACCCTTAGCCCATATACTGTATCACACAGGATGTGATACATTATATATTATATATGTTTATGTTTATATTTGATTTGATTTGCAAACAGTGTGTTGTGATACTTTGCTTCGACAGGGGGCGACTTGTTGTCAGCGGAGCCAGGGCCCCTTCCCACAGCAAATGTCTCATTAGGTCAACAGAGATCCAACGACCGCGTCTCACTTTCTGTCGTTGGTCGCACCCAGTGTCTGTCTGTGGTCATAACAAAAGCTTAATCAGCGGCGCATTTTGAAACGCAGACAGACAGGCGCTCGTTGGTGCGCGCTCATCCAAATTTAAAGCAATAACATCACGAGCAGACTGGTGGTCGATAGGAAATGATGTAGTTATCAATGATACAATTAAACCAGAGGCTGTAGTCTGCATTTTATCAGCTGTGTCTAATATTTGGCCCGGTGTTGATGGGCGGATGATCCCTTTAGTTTCCGCATAAACGATATGAGATGCCAAGTAATTGATACTCAGACTGAGAGGCGCCACGGCTTCAGGGCCAGTCACGAAGGTGAGAAAAGCCACAACCTGCCCTCTATTAAGCTCAATTACAACGGCCATCAAGTTTCTATCGTTCCGTTGAGATGTCTCTGCATATGCAAAAGGAGAACTGTGTCCCACCTATAAAGCGGTCAAGAGCTGAGCGAAGACCAACACACAAACCTAAACGGACTTCGAGACACTTACACCTTCAGCATGGCATTGTTTACAGTCGAGTGGCTTTCTCAGAGCTTCTACAGCAGCAGCACACAGGAAAACGTGGAGGATAAAAGAGCACTTGAGTCTAAAGTCAAAAGGAGACTTAGAGGACTTTACTAAGAAGCCAACAAGACAGTACCCTCCTGCCTCTCCAAACAGTAAGCACATTTAACTTTAGCCACTTGAGTGTGAAGTCTAAAATGTGCGCTGCTTGTGCAAACGTACTAAGGTCTTGTTTCGCAGATAGTTGTGGCTACTCATCCGCCTCCGAGGGCAGTGATGTGGGAGATGACGTCGAACGCGAGGCCGGCCGAAGAATTAGGACCAAGTTCAGCTCGGAGCAGATCAGAAAACTGGAGAACACCTTCAGCAAACACAGATACCTGGGGGCTTCACAGAGGAGGAAGATTGCGGAGAAACTCACCCTGTCCGAGACACAGGTCTGTACCAGCCATGGCTAGGTTTTTAATAGAATAGAAACATCTCTTAATTTAATATATATATATAAAAAAGCATTACAGCTTGTGAGCAATGACTAACGACGTTGTTATTTTGTATTCTAGGTTAAAACATGGTTTCAGAACAGAAGGATGAAGCTGAAGCGTGAGGCCCAGGACATGCGCACTGAGTTCCTGTCTGTCCCTGCTGCGTTGATGCCTCCAATGATGTTTCAGCACCATGCCCCCAGTGGACAGCTCCCCGGGGTCAACACAGGCCTGTATCCGCTCCAGGAGCTCCAGAGGGCGGCCACATACCCAGCCATGCCCCGGCACCATCGCTATCAGCCATACCCCACTCTCCAAACGCTCCCCACGCATCAAGTTATACCACCGTTTTACTGAAAACAGCAAATGTCTGTATTGAGGACCTCTGTCTAGAATCTAGATGTATTCATTGCTCGTTTTAAAAGAGCTGCATTCTGTAAATTATTAGTTAATCACTAAGCACTATATTTGTATTGATTGAAAGTTCAATAAACTTAAAATGAAAACTGATTTTTCTTCACTTTTTCAATGCAAAATTCAAAACGGAAATGGCACATACATGGTCTACTCTTCTCGGGAGAATCGGTTATGGTTCACTTATTACAGTTGGCCTACATGGGTACTCAGTAAATATTAATACGCAGTAAACACGTGGCTATGAGACTTTAAACAAGCTTTATGTCAATCAAGAATTACTGTATGTAGTGATATAACTCCCAGTCAACATATGCATGCAGTTCAAAAGTGACCAACCAGCCATTCACTCCAAAATGACTTTCCACATTGTTTAATGATGACAAAGAGGGCAGGTCACGTGATTGCTGCTCACTTGATGTTGCCATTTGTTGCTATACTCTGATGACAACTGGGACAAAACCAAAGTGATGCAAATGGAACTGTTTGGGATAAAATCCATTTCCTTTTAAAACAAATTCAGTCTGTCTCGTGTTTGAGTAAGATTTCTTTATTACAGATACTGTCATTATGTTGCTTACTTTACTAATCACTAAAATGAAAAAAAATAACATGATTGTACATTGCTGCCCACTACTGGTCACACAGGGCAAACACATCTTCGATTAGTTATACAGTAATTAGGTCATTATGTTTAACGAGACTAACGGGACTATATGGATACTTAACTACGTTTCTGTAACAGCTTTTCAGGATTTGGACAAAGTAAGTGTCTCAATATATATTTTGTAAATCAGACCAGAAGTGTGGAAACGTGTCGATCTGGAAAGAAATGTGCTCAAATAGATGAGACGTAGTGTAGCTTGTCAGCTAGCCGTACTGTTTTATCTGCTACATTGATTATTTTGTCTTCTTTATGAGGTTATAGGCTTCAGTTCAGATTTCAAGGCTATGCATTTTCTGGTAAAAAAAAAAAAAAAAAGAGAAAAAAAAGTTGCTTTTAATTTGTGGGACGTTTAACTCATTGTATAAATTAAATTAAACTTTAAATAAGGTTGGACTTTAACCTGAATGCTACTGAAAATGCAGTCCTTTCATTTTCTTTTGTTCATATATATGACATGTTTGTACTTTATTCTCTGGCATAATTTACAGCATGGGCCAGTGCCAAATGGTCCTTTGGAATCGTGAATCTTTAAATATACATAGTCCTTGTCCCTGTGCTCAGATGTTTGTTCTTGTTTTGAAAGCAGAAAACTCCAGGAAGACACCATAGACCTATTTTCTTCTTCGCCCAGTCCCGTGCGTAATGATAATGATTCTCTGACCCACTGCGGCGCACACAGAAGGCGCGTCCGGTGGCAGTGGCTCCGCGCTGACTTCGTGTTCATTTGCATCTTCAAAGCGAGATCAAAGGCCAAGGTAACTGTGAGATCATTGACATCAATTGAGCTCCATTGTGTCGCGATGGATCAGTTGGCACTCAGTTGAAAGACGCAGAGGACGGCGCCCGTGAGTCTGACCGAGGTGTGGATTGCCCCACGTTAGTCATTTAGTGTCACCGGCTGAATGGAACAATGATGGAGTCTCATGGACACTTTTACAGTAAAGATTGGCAGATGCATTCATGGAAGTATTCTGCTCTTCCAGAACTGTAGTTACAGCCAGTTTAGCCTTGGATATATATCTGTAACTGTGTAAAGCAGCAAGATCAACTCTTAAAATGAATAAACCACTCACACTATAGTTTATATTTGTGCTGTGTGATGCAAAATGTGAACATTAAACTGAGTATGAGTATAGTACAGTAGCCATGTCATCAGCAGTGTAATAGTATAGGACCAAACAGTGGGTCACAGTTAATGTGAGATGTCATGACCAAGAATCCCACCACAGGAGCCAGCAAGCAGCAAGATGATGTTACTCTGTGAGCATTCAGTGTAACGTGTGCAAGTGAGATATTAACTGGAGTGGAAATGGTACAACACTGAGCAGGAGCATTGATGTAGAAACTGAGGACACAGAAATATAATAGAAAGACAAAATTCATGGTTATTTGCATTGTGGGTTCCCAGAAAAGAGAGGAGTACGCTTAACCAATGTGCGTGTTGGTACTGAAGTATTCTGAATCATTTAAAAACTGGGGGCTTTGTCTTTAAAGTTATCTTATCAAATGATATAATAGTTGTGTCATACAGTGTTTTACACAGACAGATGGGTTTCTTTAACGGATATCAAGAAGGAACATTTTATATATAACATTAATCCTTAGAGTCTCTATAATGTTATTTTCATTTTCCTACTGTGATCTTCATTAATATTTTATCTCTGTAAAATGTACCATAAAATGTAATTTATGTTTAATAGATAATGCCTAGAGGCTCAGTTCTTATGACTTTAAAATGAGTGTGTCATTGTGTGTGTCTGGTTTATTAAGTACAATTACTTATTACTATGTAAGCATACATGATCCATCACAGAATAAAAAAGTAAATAGGTAATAACTCACATACGTTTGTGCACATAAAGGTGAGTTCTACCAATCTGGAGGGATATTCTATGTATAGTCTTTTACTTTTGCAATAATATACATAGTTTTAAGGCTAAAAGTTTCCTCTGGCCAATTGGAATTATGTTATACTAATGTGGTTAATAGCAGTACTCTAGCAATACTTCTCCATCTTAAAATTGCCAAATAAATGACAAATAAAGTCGGATTATGTTTGTGAGCTAAATCTTTGCGAGTTATGTATAGCTTTTATCAGATTTATTTATTGTTTCTATTAATTTAAATGATCTATCTGTACTTTCCTGGCATTTCTGCTTTTATTTCTTTGTGACATTGTTGTAACTAAAACTACCAATCAGACTCAGGTCACCATGTGCCATTAATATGTCACACACTTTATTGCTAAGATTTTGAGACCACAGCTCTTTGGACACATTTTTGTAAAATATATTTGAAAAGCAATGATAAATATTGGCCCCAGCACCAGGAGCCACAACAACCACTCAGAAAATTACAGCACCACGCCTCACTGGCTCCTTTAATGAGAAACTCTTCTTCATTCAAAGACCTACTGGACCATGTATGAGGCCGTACAGACAGTCTCCAGCGTTAACCAGCCCTAATGACACATGTGAGCATTTCTAAATGATCCATTGTGAGGGGCCTGAATGACAATGAGTATGTGGTCTCAGGTGAGTGGGCAGGTAAAGAGGTGCTAACAGGTCCACAGTTGGTCTGACCTAAACCTGGCCCTAGACACCCTGGAGCCAGGTCTGGACGTGGGGAGAGGTCAACAGCTGTTTACAAGATAAGTAAGGGGTTCATTAATAAGGGGCATCAGCGCTCATTGTGGAATCATTGTATGGCTTTGGTGGAGCATTCAAATGCGTTTAGGAGATGGGTTTTGTTCATTCAAACTGTGGAAATCAGTCAAATGGATTGGAACAAAACACAGATATATCTCATAAACACGGTTCCTCTTAAATTAAAGTTGTCACATTGAAAAAAAGAGTGGAGCATAAGTTGCAATACATGAAGGAAAGTTGATTTGAAAACCTTTTTTGGGGGTAAAATAATACAAATAAATATCAAATCAGAAAACCATTATGTACTGACAAGAAATTAAAGCCAATTCAGTGAAAGTCTTACAAAATGTGCAAAAATGTGATATGACTTGTAAAGCAACTAGTTTTCTATTGGATCTCTTCTAATCAGCTATTGTGCACTCTGCTTTACTCTTGGGACATTTGTTTTGTGAGACAGAAGCAATGCAATCTCTATATCCACAGATAAATTGTCAGATCATTTTTATTTGACAGTAAAGATTGATGGTAGATTGCTTTGTGATTGTATTGTTTTTCAGTCATAAAATATGTAAGAAGCTGAAACAGACAAGGCCATGCACATTTCTGCAAACAATAGGCCTATATCATTAAATCATTCATTCTCTGAAAAACTTGATGAAAGCTGGGTTTTTAATTGTACACAGTAATGCTAGATAAATGTATTCTCTGTAAAATGAAAAATACTGAAACAGAAATGTAAAAATCAAGAAAAAGGTAAGTTTCATAAGTTAGTGCCAAAGAGCTTGTTTAAAAAAAATAATCACTTGTGGCAAATATTACAATTAATCCTGACACTGGCTGATCTTAACAAAGTAACTCAAATACAGGAAACAGTGGGGTCAGACAGCAATTTCCTTAAATTATCTGGAATTATAAATGTCCTACACAAGGCTGACATTTTTGCTCACAGTGGTTACTATTTTCTTGAGTGAGTGCTTCTGTTGCACGGCCAAACCAACAGGTAATATATAAAAACTAACACACTCTCCACAAACACTCAGTGGAACATTAAAAGACACTTCCCTTTTTCTGTGTATTGATACCACTTTAACCTAAGATTTTATTTTATTTTTTCATTTCCCTAAAACCTATATTAATCTGAAGTTATAAACAGTGCAGCTGGATTATCACACATTATCACAGTCATCTCATTAGCGTTAACTAGTGTTTTGAGTTCAGATTGTGCCACTCCATTTTAGCTTTTTAATTATGGTTATCTATATTTATAAAGCACTAATTACCCACTAAGTATCCTCAAAATGTGTATCAGGTAAATCCCGGCAAATTAGTGTAAAAACCCATGTTATTTTTTAAGTGCTCCCCTAGTTGTCACATTAAATAGCACTAAGGCATTGGTTATATTCAGTCATTGCATCAAGACTATTTTTTGTGACTCATTGACAGTTAATGATTATAAGTAGATCCTATTATTATTTGCAAAGTCCATATAGTAATTATTCTTAGTATTCTTTATCTTTTCACACATGCACTTGACTGTATTTAGTATTTCTACTCAGCAAGTTAGTCTTATCTAATTATATCTTTAGTTTTATGTCTACAAAAGCAACTGGACATCTTTAAGTTCATGTTTAATCAAGTTTTCTATATTGTTCTAGGCACTAGAGCACCATAAAGGGAGCGAGTGTCCACATTAAATTAAATAATGCCTTATCAAAATCAAGTCAACAACAATAAGTTATTTAAAACATGCTAGAATAACCAAAACAAGTTAAGTAGGGTTTGAGCATAAAGTTTTTATTTTGCACCAATGGCAACAAGCAGTTACAAGTAAAAGCACAATGGCATCTTCTCAAATGAAAATGATAAAACACAAGTTAAGATGTACAGTTTAATGTTCACATAGACATAAAACTCACATGTGCCAGGCTTGGTCTTTTCTGACTGGTTATATATATATATATATATATATATATGTAAGTGTTAGCATTGAGGTCAGCTGTCAGCTCCTACAAAAAACACGATAAAAGTCTTGTCCGTCGAGTGGAATACCTCTGCAGCCCCATTTTCCCATGCCCTATGCCTCTTTAAAGTTACTTCTCAAAGAGGTATATGCATAGGAAAAAGGAACAGCGAGTCCAGTGGGAAAGGCAAAGCAAATCTACACAGGAATAAATACAAAAAAAACAAGACCAAGTTTAAGATTTGGATTACTTTTTTAAGTTTTTTATCAAATGGAAGCAGTGAAGAGGACTTACCCAGTGCAGCTCTAGATGTGTGTCTCCAAAAAGCACCTCATGTCGGCCATTTATCCCTCCAGTGGGACCTTGAAGATGTTTGAATAACACACAGTAGCTGTTGTCTGTGCCCCGTCAGCACTTATCCTCCCTCCTTGGTTTACAGCCACCTGTAGTGAACACCAAAAGGAAACAGTTCTTGCAACACATCCTATTCCTACGCAAGGGTCAATGATTGTTATTCCCTGCTGTTAATATGTTACACTTATTATCAGACAAAAAACCTCACAATCCGAGCGTGGAAGCAGGAAAATGTTGAAGGAACGCTGCGTACTTTTGTCTGACGCCGGAGAAGTTTCTTATCTGTTGGTATCTCTCCCAAAGCTGGGGCCCCCGTGGCTCTCAAGGACTTCCAGACAAGGACTCTCAGGCAGAGCTGGAGCGGAACACACACACACACACGCTGTACCACGCAGCCCGTGGAGTGTTATGCCATGTCAAGGCCAGTGCAACCAGCCGAAGATGAAACTGTGCTCTTGCCTCTCAACCTTTGAGTTTGCTCTGTCGTATATCACAAAGTTTGTTCAAGCAGGATCCATCTAACACAGTGCTGTCAAACTCCCAACTGCTGAAAAATAATAGGGGTGAAATTTCTGGTATTTATTAAGCTTTTATAAAATTGCTCAACATTTTAAAGGGATGTTGAGATTACACGATTGCTGATACCGAGTACAGACACAAGCACCTAATATTTATGAACCACTTAGGTGTCAGGACTAATTGCTTTTTCACGTGTTTTACTAATGACTTGTTTTGAAGGAAAGCATTTACCTTTGCTTGACTTTCATCTTATTTTCAACAAAATATGCTATTTAGAAAAAAGGGGGGGCAAAGTGTAAGTGTGAGTAAAATACTCACAGCAGTGAGGGCATATAATATATAACTAAAGGGCCTGAAAGTACTGGTATTGGTTACTGGACAAATGACTCAGTAATCAAATGCAAGATGGAGCATTCTGTTCTTAGGTTTGTCCAGTTGCTGACACCAGTTGTTACTTATGTTTAAAAAGATGTAATGATGTATGCTATTTGGAAAATTGCTTCTAGTTGTCAATAAATAGAAAACAAACATAGGGTAAAGAAATGACATGGAACAATTCGAGAGCTGTGCTTACGCGCTCCACCATGTGAGCCACAAGGCACTCTAAATGCTCTGTTAACATCAAGAGGCTCAAAGAAACTCTGTCTCATTCAAAACAAGTCACTGACAAGACAAACCTGTGTCAAGTTCTTAAGTGCTTGTACAGTATCTGTACTTGGTATCGGCCAGTACTAGTCGTAAGTGCCCCTTCATTAAAATCATTCTGAAAAAAAGTGTGAGTGTGTGAAGGCAGCCCTTCTTTATGCAATATTGTCTATTTTATTTTTATGTTTTAGCAGTGCATGATTTTTTTAAATAACATTTGGTAACATAAGTGATATAAAATGTGGTCGAACAAGGTCAAACTATTGGACTGGTCCAGCTGATGAAAACATTCCCATCATATACAGTATAATAGTTTAGCACAGTTCGGATCCTAAATCTAGTAATATAAATCCTAACTATATAACCAGTATGAATGTTACCAAATGTTCTCTTTCAGGTCCATATCTCTTGATGTCTGTAAAAACTCCAGGATAATGTATTTTATTAGAACATACTGTTTACATACTGGTACAAATATATCCTTGGTCTCCAGGTTCAAAGTTCTGTTTAACTATCTCTTTATTATGATTTGAACTGAATTTCTCACATGTCAGGATCTCTGAAGCTCACCTGACTAGACTTAGACTTAACTTTACTGATTCAGAAGGAAATTGTTTGGTCGCAGTAGCTCAGTTTTAAACAAATTTGAATACAAACTATAAAATGTAATTAATAAACATAAATAATACAATAATAAATAGCAAAAGTAACTATCTGCTGCATAAAGGTGAGCTATTGTAAAGTTCAATAAATGATGTCTTACATCATTCACTGTGGCAGTCGAGCTGAAACAGTGTGTTAGAAAACAAACTCTACTGCGGCTGCCCCTCTGTAGTCCAGTGAAGGGGTGGGATGTATTGTCCAAGACTGAGATCAGTTTGTTCAGTGTCCCTCTGTCCCTCACTGATAAGACACATTGTTTTAATTGATCTCTTGGACCCACTGATCCCATTTTTGATCTTCATTACAGAGTGAAGGTTTTAGTGAATTGAGTGCACTGTATCAATTAAAAAAGGGTTTATCTTTCTGTTTTATTATGTTTGCAACAAAAACGTTTGTTGAGTTTTAAACACTAGTATTTGTGGCCATTTATTATTGATTGCCAGGCAACTATGTTGCTTGTATTTTACAAATCAATAAGAAATGGGAGACATTATTTGTTCCCTCTATGTTCTGGCAATATTTATTCCATCTATACATGAAGCTCTTTATGTACGTTAAGTTGGCAGTGATGTAAGTGACCACTGGGTGGCAGCAGTTTCCACCCCAGACTTTAACAGCTCACCTGTGAAGAAACAGCTGGATAGACTTAATAAACACAACCGTGTCCTGAACCAGGCAGTCTGCTTCTGTGTTTGTCTGATGTGAGCTCTACTAAAGCATCGGGAGAAAAAAAAAAAGTCTTTGATAAAGGTCAGAGGAGGCAGGTCACGTCTGATCTCAGCTGCAGAGAGAAGCCGGGCAGATAATCTACTGATGATTTATAAAATTCATTTTAATATCCTAGGCTAGGCTATTTTTAAAAATGCTATTAACTCAAGTGTCTGAGTTCTGATCTGAAACACATTTATCATAACTTTTTTTTCTTTTTTTTACTCAGTGCCATATTGTACTTGTCTTTTTCATTTCTTTTCTATATTTTTAATAAATTATTTTTACAATTCTGTATTATTGTAGTTTTCTTTTTTACTTGGAGTATTATTATATTTACGTCCAGTACAGTGTGATTGTTTATTTTTGTAACATGAACATTCAGAGCATGTGAACAGCTATGGCTCCCTGCAGCTGTTGTCTATGGGTCTTGTGCTGACTTCAGTTTATTAAAATAGAACATAATCATTTAATAAATGCCCTAAACCTTCCTGCAATGTGTGCTTCTCCTCCAGCAGTGCTCAGTTTGTCCACTCTGGGCACCTGTAGGAACAAGGAATAGAAAGTAATGAAACTAAAATGCCTACTTCCACTTTTTCCAACGTAGTGTTTGTTATTACAAAATATTAAACACTATTGTCCAATGTGTTCCATTTTGCAGAACTGTGTACACCTTACTTTACGAACCCGACGTACCTGAGCCCAAATTTATACGTTTGTGTGTCTCTACCTTTTTGTTTACACATAAACATCTGACTCAGTAATGGCTTTCAGAAGTTCTGCTTGTATTTGTGCAGCAGGCCTCTTCAATAAAAATGTCCTCCTCATTTCCTGCGTGTCTCACAAGGGACTCCTTTTAATTGGGAGCACTTTAACATGCAGCTTTTAAAAGTCTACACTGGTTGTTTTTTCTGCCGAGTGCTTCATTCGAGCGTGTGAATGTGCCGACTTAAGCAGAAACGTCTCACTCTGAAGCCAGCAAAAAGAAGGCAACAAAAGCTGCTTGTTCATCTAAACATTTCTGGCGGAGAGTATCAGCGAGTTTAGTAAAGCGATGTGCAAACCTGGGTTAAGGCAGTGACAAGAAAAGGAGGTGTGTTAAAAGTTGTCTCAAGGCTCAACTCATTAGTGACATTTATTTAAGAAAGACTGTGTTTGACAAAATAAACTCCACTGGCAACATGATGTTTTCAAGGTGTATTTTACCAACTCTCTAGACAATAAAGATGCTGACAGTTCACAGTAAATTGAATACTTTTCCATTACCGCTTGACATTTACTGTTTCTACACTCTCAGCACCCAACAACCACAGCCTTGTTCACACTCAACATGACATTGCTGGAAATTATTGAGCCAAAACACAAAAAAGAAACCTGGATGCACATTCAGTTCATGCGGCGTCATCTAAAGCTTTTGTGGAGTTTGCATGATTTCCCTTGTTCTGTGTAGTGCTCTGGTGTCACCTTCGACCATAAAAAACAAAGTAGATCCCCCTTTGCATTCTCACGGGGACTATCTCGGTCAGATAAATATCAAATAATACATGACTCAGCAAATTCCCATAAAGTTAGGTCTGGATGTATGGATTTTCCAAGAAATCAGATAAGGCCTTTATTCACACGTGACCTATTCAGAAAAAACACTGAGACTTGGGTAATTTTAGTGGGGCTTTGGCAGAAACCTGAAATGATGTTGATAATGTTCCACATATTGATAAGTAGAAAAAAAGTGTTGGATTCAATGTAACTTACTGCAAAGCCAGATAAAGGAGCCAGTGTGGGTGTGACCTATGACAGATAAGACTCATAAGAATGACAAAGAATATTAAAAATATTACCTCCTATTCCAAAAGTACATGTTTTGGAAAGACCTACAGTATATAGTCAATGTAAAGATCATTAACCTAATGCTCATTTAGGATTTTTGGTGGCTTTAGTCAACATTTTTTAGTTGCCTCCTGCACAAAATGAATTTTATAACAAAAAAGTCCCAAACACTGTGCTGCACCAGCAACAGTAAACAAAGGCTGTGATATAAATCCACTTAGATAAGAATTTTGTGGGTTTTGTGTGTGTAATGAGTTCTTTGAGGGTGGTTTGTTAAAAGTGATAACAAATATTAGATGCCTAAATTATTTAAAGACTGACTGTCTGACCAGATTTGGGTTGCATTCCAAATAACCACTCCTCCTCATCTCCTCGTGACATATGGGATTTACAGCAGACCCCTGTGGCCTTCAGTCTGTAGATTATCACTGGAACAATTTTGCACTTGTGTTTGAGGGTGTGTTTAGCTTTTTTTGAAATACTTTTACTGATTCATATTTTGACAATGCCCTTGACTTGGAAACAATCAAAGAAATAGCTTTAACCCACAACAATGTGAGCAGTGTCATGGGAGTCTTGCACCATCCTTTTCCCAGCCCTGGATGAGTTTAAATGTTCCACTCCCTGCGTTTCTGTGAGTGTTGTGCTGTGTTTTGTCAAAACAGATGGAGAGAGGGGGGTGTAGTGGGCCCTTGTGTAGGCGCCGATCTGCTTCCAGTGGAGGCCTGACAGAATAAGGCCACGGAGCTGTGTGTTGTGGGACATTGGGTCCACAGAGGAGTCAGAACACGGGGGGCAACATATAACCTCCCAATGGGTCAGCGCTTACAATTACATATATGCAATCTGTACCACGATACCTGGAATATGATCTACTTCCATGACATTGTTCATGTTGTTGGTTGTTCATATAGAAGCACAAGCATAGGCACACAAATGATGCAGCAATTCCTCAACAACAACATCAGTGGAGTGTGTGTTATTAGCCTGATGCAATGATTTAACTAAAATTGACTATGGATGGAAATGAGCTTCTAACTAAATCTGGCATATTTACCCTTGTACGAAGTGTTTGTTAATGTACACGGTCCTCACCAAATAAACAAATAAATAAAAATTAATGTCCAAAATAGAAACCACATTGTTGATTTACTTTGAGCACATACAAAGCGTTTTTTTCAGCTTACCAGTTTGGAAGTGTTTCTTTTTGACGTTTTTCACTTCTGAGGGTGTTATTTTTGTCCAAACATCTGTTTGCATAAAAACACTTTCTGTTATTATTACCTGTCAGTTCGAAAACATGAAATTGGCACTGTATAACTTGTTTGTCAGATGTTTTTGTCTCTCATTACATAAAAAGTTTAAAAGGAAAAGGGTCCATCTGCCAGAGCGTATGCAGGTTTAATGTTGTTGTTCTTCTTTTGTTCTGTCTTTTAACAAAGGTCAAATGCAATCAAATAACTAGAGCTTATGAATGCAGCATTAGCCTAAGCCAAGCGCTGGGGACTCAATAGTTTTAACTCAATCCTGTGCACGTAAATTCAGACAAACACAAACGTCCAGCTAAATGTCTAATCAGGCTATGAGCATAGTTCCACTGAGCTGTGTTAACATGTGTCTGTCATTTGATCATTTCTACTGACATATGCAGTAAAGGTATCTGGGCACTGCTTTTTAAACACAATGAGACATAATCACCTGCTTTACATCTTCTCTGTTAAAAATGCATTGGATCAGTTGATTCATAACCTTATTTTACATTTATATGGAGCTTTGCATCCTAATTTCACTCCCTGGATGTTTGTAAATTGTGTTTTTAGGATAAGAGTTTGTCTTTTGACCCCAGGCTTTTCTTTGTGAGTCAAACTCATATCATGTAAAACCACACTGGACACCTTCAAACCATGAAATTAGGCCTTGATCAACCTCTCATGATTGACAGAGAAGGATGAGTGGTGCTTTATATTGCATGCTTTATAGAGCTTTAGTGTTCTCAATGGTAATGCTCTTTATATACTGTAAGATGTATACTGTTAAAGGTCTTCTTAGGCTGTCTCCCTTAATAGAGGTCTAATAAGGTTGAATCCTTCCACCGAGGGACTTCATAGTTAAACTGAGATAGAAAAGTTGTCAGTGTGAACTCCTTTGTCCTCCTTTTGTGCTTGCACTGTCTCCTCCCTGTGTCCCGTCTTTCCTCCTGAAGGTGTCTCAATCAGTTGACGGCGCTCTCTGTCTGTCGCTGACAAAAGACATTTCAATTTGCCGCGTCTCCTCCTCTGGGTGCAGGTAAATTAGCATTTCAAAAGATGGAGAGTCCCCAGGTCACTCCCAGTGGGCGGGACCAGGACGATCTTCATTTCCTCTCTTCTCTGTATCTATATCTCTCGCTTCATGACTCAATACTGATGCCTCATGCCTTTAACAATAAATAAACTAGCTTTAATTTTGTAGTGTCAAACCCATAGACAGTGTGTATAGACCAGTACAAAATGCATTGTGTAATATTTTGTAGGAGACAGCTGTTTTCTGTCACAGAAATATTGGTAATGGAGTTTGGAGAACCCAGTATAAATTGTAGCTAATGTTGAACTGAATAAGAACTGAACAAACAAACTGAGCACTGCTGTAGGGAAACTTCTTTACATTAAGACTTAAGACATTAATAAAACTGATTTTGTTCCTTGGTTTTCAGAGTGAGTTCATTATCTAACCCATTTTCACCATGTCCCTGCATTGATGTAGGACCATACTACATACAAAACATACATACTGCATCTATACCTGGAACAACACCCATTTTATTTTGCATTTGTACAGTTGTCTGACAGAGCCAGAGTTCTTGAAGGAAAGAAATAAAAAAAGAAAAAAGGCAGGTTGGGAAGCATAATGGTCACCCGGTTCACTTTAACTACAGCTCTAACAACCAATGATTTGGTGCCATTAGTGGAACACATTTAGAGGGCCTGGCACAGAAAATACCTTGACCAAAGCTTCAGTAGAAGAGTGAGTCTTCATTGTAAAAGCTTTTCTGCTTTAAAAAGAAGCTATGAAAGTACTGCACATTTTTAAAAGTTAGCACCAGACATTGAGGTGTCATTGTCATCGATCAGGCATTCCCTTAGGTCGGGTAAGGCGGTGGTTTGGTTGTATTATTTCTAATTTAAAACATTGTGCATCGACAAAGAAGGAAGAGAGGTGCCTTGAAAGAATAAGAATCATAAAATACTTCTACTTCTGTTAAATTCTTTCCAAACAAACGCTGTTAGCTGAAATCCTATTCAACAATTCAGAGTTCAAATCACTTTTTAAAAACCGAAAAGTAGCACATTCATCATAAATGACTAATTCCACTTCTACAAAGTAATGTGAGTCCTTCAAATTCCAAAACTACTTCAGTTCAGTCAATCTTGTATGTTGTACCAAAGGCCAAAACCTGATTCTTGCCTTGTTCACACTTGTTAATCACTTGATGAAGGAAAAGACTTGAGCTGCTTCCTCGTCGTAAAGAGCACTTTGAAGATGACAGTCTCATATTGTTGATAGAGTCTGTAACAGAGTGATTACAGCACGTGATGGGAGCTGACAGACAGTGACGGCTTGTGATAACTGACTGACACCGCGTCGCTGACTCATTTCGGTTTGATCTGTGCTCTTACAGCGCAATTAGAAATGTGTTAAGGATGAATCAAAAGTCTGGTGTAATATTTTACACTCCTAGGCTATTTAAAGAAAGGCATTGTATGATAAAGTTTTTGATGGAGGCAGCTGAGAGGCCATTACAGAGTGAGGCTTGCGTTGTCACTTCCTGAAAAAGCAAACATTGTTTTTGGTGTCACAGCTTCTTCTTCTTGTCTGCTGGCAATGCACAGTGAGTAGAACAACTAAGAATGATATAGATTGTGTTTCGGAGTGGACCACTACCATTGTTTTTATTTCTTTATGTGTAATTATTGAACTGTTAGTTGATGTAGTTTTCAGCAGCTAACCGTTTGTGGTTATAATGCAACTAGATGACATTTGCATTTCATGTTGAGTAAATGAGCCCACAGGTTTGGTCAATTGAGTTTGGAAAGAAAAAGAAGTATTCATACCTCTCACTTTACAGACACAAAATTGTTGCATTTCAATTGATAACCTTTCCATAAAATGACACTCATGCTCTTCTTGTTTTTGTAAAGGTTTTCCATTAAAATCCTCTTTATTTCCCTGTTTATTGCATAACGTTGTTTCAGTACAAGGGTGGGGTGTGAGAGTTTTAATATAAGGCAGTGCAGACACAAAGTGAAGTACATCAAAGCGAAGGAAATCTGGAGGTTGGACTCTAGTGTCCTCCATGTGGCGGTGTGCGGCCCCCGCTGTGTTGAGGTTTATACTGGCTTCTACTTCCCTCTGATGTACTTTGCATCGTCTCACTGTCTGCTTAAAACCCCCTCTCACAGACTAAGTGTATCAATGTAATATTTCCAGGAACACACATGTAAAAATACATTCCACAGGTTAAACAATGGTAGCCCGAAAATGTTTATATATCACGGATGTGAGTAAATGTGTGTTTTATATGTTTGTGTTTATTAATGAGAAGATAAACCAGGTAGAAATAAGGTTGAAGTGGTATTATATATACTCTTCTACATCATCACTGTGTGTGTGTTATCTGTGTGGGTCCTATCTCATTTTCAAGACACCTGGTTCTTTTTTAGACATGCCCTGATGAAGACCAGTGGGTCGAAACGTGTTGGTTTGTCCTTTGTTTAATAAAGGACTTTTATCATTCAGTGCAGCTCAGACCTTCTGCGTTAGCCCTTTAGTCCACATAATAATCATTTTGGAAAAGAAGGCTAATTTCAGATATTATTTTATCTCTTTGACCTACTGATGTACTCCCTTTTTATCTTTTTTTGTAATGTTTAGGAAAGAACCAAAGCTTCATAAGGTTTGGGAAGTATCTTCATATGATAAAATAATAACACCTGACACCTGAAGTTTTTTTTTTTTTTTAATTTCTGTTATGTTTTTGTTTTTTGATCAGATTAAGATTTACAGTACAATCCTCATCCTAATACATACTTCATATTTATAACAACCCAGTCAATATCAGCCAATATTATACCTTCATTAACTTATGAAAAAGGAGTTACTAGAACTCTGATCTGCCCTGGTTTGTGTAAACATCACCACCACCAACCTAAACGTGATGTTTATTACCAGGTCTGATCAAACAAGTTTATTACACATTATGTAAATGAGCACAAAAAGATGAAGTTTTTGCATTTCATCCGTATTAATCAAGTATTAATGCCAAATAGCAGCTTGTTTATCATAAAAACAGGGACTGGTGCAGCCATGTTAAAAACTCACCGAAAATAGTTTGAATCTACAGCTACATAGCATTTATTTTGTATCAGTACAGTGTTTTACTTATTTCATTATTTTGTGCTGGAACTTGTCACACTTGTCATTTATGTGTCCTGTACAGTACTAGTAAATAGAAATTAAAGTCCTCCAAAACTTGTCCATGGGAAACGAGGAGCTGTGGCCTTGCTGTGCTGGCTCTCACCTCTCCCTCCTTCTTGGCCTCCTTGTCTCCGATAAGAGCCGTATGAAAGACCTTCCTTTGGTGGGAAGCAGTGATAAGGTGGGCCTTCTCCTGGGAACACGCCGTCCTCTCACTCCTCGGCTACACAAGGGATGAAGGCTGCTGTTTTATAGCTTGTGCTGCAGGAATGTGGCAGATGTTACAAAATCACAACCTGTCAAAAAACTGTTTCGCTCAAGTTTTCATCAAATATAGTCCTAAAATAAACTATAAGAACACATCAGCATCTAAGCTGCCTGGCATATCCTTGAAAGCATCAGCAGCGCATCAACAGCTGATATAAAGTTAAGCAGGTCAGGACGACCCAGAGGAGCAACTCACTGCACTTATATTTCCTGAAATATGTTGTACTTTGTAATTCATATTTCCATAATTACAGAAGCCTTTTTTGTGTGAATTAATTATTTAACCTGAGATTTGAATTGTTTTTGCTCACATGCATTGGTATTTCATATAGAAATGTGCAGTCAGGCTGGTTTCACAGTGGAATAAAAGAGAACTGGCTCCAGGTCAGAAAACCAGAATGATGTTTTCAATACTGTCAAATCGCCTCGAAATAACCCCCCTTTTATTTGTCTATGTTGTGAAAATTTAAAGCTCCATAGCGCCCAGGGGAACGAGTCTTTAGTTTAGTCTATTACTTACTGTTCCTCCAACTCACCAGAGCGGACAAACTGATCACTTATGGAGGACACATGCACAAACTATACTTAGGATTTAAGACAACTACATTTTGTTGCTTTTGTTTGTGCCTACAAGCTGCAGAAAAGTGTACATTTGCAATCTGCAATGTGACAACCAGATGCTGCTAAATACTTTTAGACTGTGAATCTCAATCATTTCGAAGTTCTGCAGTCTGAGGCAAAATACACAGCATCAACACCAGTCCACAACTCTTGGTTCACAAAAACACGATACATAAAAATGTTTGCAGCATCCGGGCGTGTGACCAGCTCATCCCTGGATCAGGTTAAGGGTCTGGAGCTAATCTACTTCTAGGGAGACAATCTGCACAACAAAAATTGAAAATGATATTAGTCGTTGGCAGCTGGGATTTGTTTTTGGCTGCTCATTGCCTAAAAATCTATAAACAAAAAATTGAAACCATATTGGTATAAATATAGATCTTAAAACTTGATTCAACATCATCTGAAAGTTGTCCAGTAAAGAAAGATTTATTTTTAAAGCCTGCATTAAGATCAAACCAGTACAAATAAGGTCACATTTTGAGAAAGTCAATAGAGGTGAGAGACATTTACATTTGTACAATGCTTTTTCAATAATGAATCTGAGAACCAGTGTGTTTTCCAGGAAAACTGAAGTGATATCTTGTAATTCTGACACTTTGACATTCTCGTCTATCACAGTATCAGGACATAACAGTAATAACAATTGCAAACAAAATGAAACTTTGAGCCGTATGTGTCAGCAGCAATGACTAAGAAGCACTCTGTATTATTTTAATCAAGGCTAACTGTGCAGTGTTTTAAGACAAAGACAGATAAGAGTGGTTCTGTTGCAATAACTGCCAAACCCAAACTTTGTTATAAATGGTTAAGAATAAAAAGAAAAATCCGCCTTCAAATATTTGCCCTTGAACACATCTAAAGAAAGTTCTTCCACGAGTTTTGAATTCTTGTGCTTTTATGACATAAACTTTGATGTGGGCTCCTCATTATCTTTCCTCATCTCAAGTTTTAGAAGATAAAAGACTAACTTTTACAATTAAAAGCCATACAGTGTATTTCAACCTCAGATTAAATGGGAGACTTCTCTTTTTTTTTATGTTACTGCCACTGCCACTGTTGTCACTTCCCAAGGTTGTTGTGTGAGTTAAGGGTAGGGTAATGAGCTGTCAGTAAAATGACCAGGCTTTGATTCATGGCTGGCTTCCAGGGAGGACGGACTTATTGCTCTGCTGACAGCTGATGCTCGCAGAAACAAAACAGTCAACATTTGCATGAGTCTGGAGCTGCCAACGCCTATTCAGTCTGACAGAAAATGTGATTATCTCCTTCCCCCTCTTGTGGTTTCTAGAGGGCTGAGTGTACGGCCCGGTACCGCGCTCTGCTGGGTGCTCCTTGTGTGACACTCCGGCTCATTATTGGCATCAGCGCTTCCTGCCGCGGAGGCCAGGTGTTGCCGAACTGTCAGACTTGAGAAAGGACAGAGGAGATATGTGAAGTATTTATCAGACGGACATTATAACACATCCGAGGTGTTACATTATAAAACTCAAACTTTAGAGGCAGCTTTGCAAAGAAATAGTCGCAGGGTGTGGATGTGTGAAAATATCAGGAGGTTATACAAGGGTTTAAGGCTCCTACACTTTTCAGGACATTACCAAGACATCATTAGTGAGCTGACTGTAAAGATAGCCTAAAGAAATTGTATCCCAGTCTGCAGTGCAGGCAAAAGGACTGGAGTTAGTTTTAGTCATGACAGGGATGATTGATGCAGAAGCAGCACCACAAACTCTCATGTGATGTGTCTGGAAACATGTGGGTGGAAGGTGCTTTTATGACAAATTTAAAGACAATAAGTTGACAAGCAGCTAATGTTAAAGCTAATGTTCAAATCTATATAATAAGTACAGCTAACACTTGGAAAACTCTATTACTGCTGCAGTGGGACTGTGGTAAAGCTGATAATAGACTTTGTCTTAAATAACAAGGCAACCGCTTATATCCGGGTCGACCAGTCCTAATAAAAATGTATTTATATCCCATTAAGTAATCAAAGCTAATCAGATGACTGTGGTGCTTGGATTGTATTACTAATTACATTTATTTATTAATAGTTATTGTAATGAAATACATTTTTATAGTAACCCATCCAGCTCTGCCAATAGTTTACAGCAATTGGTCGCGTTACGTTGCCAAGCGTCTGTCTTACCAACAGAAGGCCACCAACGTCTTACTTTTAAATATGTTTTTGAAGTCATATCATTTTAAATAGCATACATGCTAGCTATGCATTTTTTTTTTATTATTTTCAGGTCATGAGGGACATTCCTTTGTCTACACACACATTTCATTAAGGACTCTGAATAGGAATGAACCTGGAGCCTCAGGGACATAAATGTAAATAAAAAAGCACTACAACACATTTGATCATTACAACAAAGCAATACAAGTGTTGGTCCTTGTGGCACTTCACAACACATTTGTCCAAACCGTTCACAGTAGAATGAGTCCAAACATCTCCAGTAGTTTTGTGGTTTTGCAGAAAACCTGCTTCAAATATGCACTTCCCGTTGAAGGAGCGCCTTATGCCATGAGTGACTATACCGTTATAGTTCATCAAATGTCAACCATTCGTTCTTTATTATTGGTTGGTTTTGTTTGAAATTGTTTTGTACCAAGGTGGGGTATTTGCTTTTTTCACTTACTTTAATTATTATGTGTTCCTTAATCAGAAAGAAAAACATTGATTCATTTGTAGACAAGGACACAAACTTCTAGCTTCTAGTAGTCTAGTTGCATTTATGCTGGGTATCTAGTTCCCTTTAAAAATCTTTAAAAATCCTGCCACCTAAGGGCTTTTAAATGGAAGAGAAATATCTATAATATTTAGGCTCGAAAACATTTGAAATGATGCGTTATTTGGTTGATTGAGGCAGAAAACTCTTTTTACACTTTTGTTTGGGCAGAGGCCATGCAATGTGCTCTTCAAACTATTTGGAAAATCAGCCAAAGGATAATTATAGCAAAGCTGTTTGAATTATAAATGGCTCAACATCTGTAAAGCCCATCAGCTCTCTGAGGAGTTTTCTGACCTCACAGATCAATAAATATATTGATCTGAACTGTAGGGACTTGAATTAATGAAAGGTGTTTAGTATGACTCTCAGCTACAGCAGCAGCAAAAAAATAAACCACATCACAAATCTGAACATATCAGCAAAGGCATTCATTAACATATTCAAAAATAAGATTTTTTTGCTTTTAAGTTGCAAATGAAGGTGAATAAGGTGACCTTTATTAGATGTGTCATCCTGAGCTCAAAGGCAAAAGTGGATTTAGCAGCTCATGACTGACATCATGGATAGAAGATCAGTGTCTGAGCGTGGACCCACTCACCCGAGAGAAGCTTGGAGTAAACACTGCTCATTCACATCGAGAGGAGCTTCTCGAGGTTCGAGCGGAGGCCCTGAAGCAGAAACAGTGACTGTGCCTCTCAGCTAAACCAAAATGAGCTGGAGGAAGTCTCTGTGGAGCAGGAGATCTGTTTGGACTGCAGCCCCCACAACCTGGTCCCAGAGAAGCAGACGAGGAAAGATTGAACTTTTTATGTTTTTGTGTTAAATGGATGTTCTGGATGAAAAAAACATCAAGGTTAGAATAGTATTTATGCAACATAAAAAGTACCAAGCTCACCATCACTTATTATAGCCCCACCTAAAAACAGAAAAGCATATGAAGATTAAGAGTAACTAAAAATGAAACTCGGCTTATAAGGACTGCAGATTTATTCACTTTAGTTAAGGACTATATATATATATATACTGTATATATATATATATATATATATATATATATATATATATATATTCTCACACAATTATACACACTGCACACATTGCACTGTAACTATTAATTAAGTGTGAAATGAGTTAAATAGTAACATAAATCCTTAGGCTCTGGGATGTTTCCTGCCTTATGTAGACTGTAGAATATTGAACAACTAGTGTGAAATTATGAACTGGGTTTGATGTTAAATTCCACACACAAAAAAGAAAAACAGTCATAATCTCTGACTCTCCCTTCAGAGCTTTACCTATAAATAATTCTCATTTGCTGAGGCGGCTCGCTGCTTTGCAAGTGAAAACAGCTGTGAGGAGAAACAATTCTGACCCCATTTCTCCGTCTTTGTTTCTGTTTAATTGACTTTTTAACAAGACAGTGTTCGAGTTGACCAGCTTACAGCCCTTCATTCCCCTCCATCTCCACACACGCTCCAGCACTCCTCTGATTGGCTGACAATGGAAACTCATTAAAACGGGCCGTGTATGTGGGTGCACATGCTCCCAATTTGAGAATCAAGGAAGTATGTGCAGAGGAGCATAAATTAAAGTTTATAGCAGGTTTGTGAGAAGTGGTCAGGCGTTTTCTGATTGACACGCAAACAGCCTCTAGGGTGGATTTAAAACAAATTATTTTAAGGCGTTGTTATGAAGTCCAACTGGGAGCATGAACCAGCAGCTTAATTTGTTGGCAGATGTGGTGTGTTTAAACAGTAAAAGCTTTGAGCCGTGAATAAATCACGCCACTAAATCACTGTGTCAGGCGGCCAATATTTAGAATAAACAGACCTCCCAGTACAGTGATTGTGCTTCCACTGCTGCACTTCACTTTCTGTCTGACCAAAGGCTCACCAAGGACCAAGGAATTGAATGACAAGTCTATAGAATAACAAAACATGGATTTATGTTATTTATTATTACACTGCATGATAAACCAGCTGCAACAGTTCCCAGAAACATGGTGCTTTTGCAGAAACGATATGTCAAAGTCGTCACACATTGCTGTTAACCAAGTGTTTTTTTTTTTTTTTTTTTTATTATAAATATACCAACGGTGGCTTATTTTTGTTGGCTCAAAGATCAGCTGTTTGGTCCATTGTGATCTGCTGAGCTTGCAAAGGGAGCTATGCTAAAAATAAAAATAAAAAAGCAGGTCTTAACCTTTTGTGCCTAGCTTCAGCTGTGTCAGCTTCAGGGTAAACCAGCGCGGCACACAGCACACTGCACTGCCAGATATTCACAAGTGTGTTATTATTTTGTCATCTACCACAAAAGAACGTTATTTATCAAAATAGTTGTCAGAACAAAATGTTTTTAATTGGTTTCTTGTGTGAGACTTTAATGCTTTCTTGAAGTGTTAGAACAGTTGCTGCAGACATATTCAATCTTTTTTTTCCACTGTTGCGTAAAAAGACTAAATACATTACGAACTCTTTGAAAAACGTATTCAACACCACAGCTGTGAGACTTTGTTTCATGCTTTACAAAGTCTGTTGTAAGACATAATCTTCTTGATTAAAGATTTACCATAAGGATCACACTATGTGTCCCTCCCTCGTTCTGCTGCAGGTTCACATAGTATTTGTGTTTTTGAGTTGTGGTAAATGACTTGGCACAGTGCATATTTCTTCAGTTCTCCATACTGTACGTGCATACTGCTTAATCACCCCTGCACTCCTGAGATCAGATTTGACCAGCCACAAAGCCGCTCTCAGATGTGCATGTTTGTTTGTCCGTGTGAAAATCATCTGTCTGTCAGCTCAGCCATAAGCCCTGCACAGTTTTAGTAAATATGCTGGTAAATAAGCCACTCCCCTCTGAGGCAAAGCTTGCACTACAGTATGCCATTAGCTCAGAAGGTTCCATAGAATAATAAATACTTGCTTATTGTCAAAAACAATAGAATATGCAATAAAAATAACATCTGACATTTTCTGTGGGTAAAGCCCAGTAAATGTGCAAGATCCCACTTGGTCAGAGCTCATCAGTTTTTGTTGGATCAAAGATCAGCTGTTTGGTCCACTATCATTTTAAAATTCAAAAAGTGAAGTCTAAAAGTTTTGCACACTCAAACTAATGCAGAGTTAATGCAAGTCTCTGTTGATGCCTGAGTGTGCCTTTGTGTTTCCGTCTGATAACGCAGTATCTTACCTCATGCAGCTTTTAGAAAGTGGCAATTACATTGTACCTATCGCAAATAATTATAAGATTATACAAGGCCAAATATGCAAATATGCAAGATGTTTTGGCTCTTATCATAACTGAGCACCCTTCATTCTGAGGAACAATGCCAAGGATTTAAAATGCATTCTTCCTGACCTTTGCTGATATGTTGAATATATGCAGGAGTTCTTTAATCACAGATGGATTTAAGAATAAAAACTTGCAGGATGAAGGTTGTTTTTAAGATTCCTGTGGAGTTCCTACTAAACTATTTACCTGTGCTTGTACCACAAGGCTGCAGGATTAGCTCAAAGCCCTTGGGGTGGATTGTTCAGTTTACACAGGACTTCAGGGCAACTGGGCCGATGTTATCGTTCCTCTGAAGTCTGAGCTATAGTGCTTTGAACACACATTATCTTCACATCATGGATCTCGCCTGTAAATGAAGCGACACAGAGGGTCTGCTTTGAAACGAATTAGCAAAAGGAAGGTGTCCGAGCCATTTCTGAAGCATACTTAATTAGTATAATGTAAATTAAGGTTCTAAAAATAAGAGCCTTGTACCGACTTTTGAGTGGGCTTTTGAAAAAGAATAATTTTGACCTTAATGAGGAATGACACTGAAAAATGACCATTGTTAAAAATTTCTTTAGCCTTGAAGCACTGATTATACAGGGCATTGATTCATTCTGAGTGACAAAGAGGGAGTAAAATAGGTAAAATGTTACAACCATGCCAGTTTAGTTCACTCAAAAGACAAAACAAACTTTGAAATGACCCCAAGCTGATTTTCTATGCCACTCTAAAGAAACTAAAATTAGACCATAGACAATAGACCTATACTATAATTTAATTTATTTATTTATTTGATTGGGACAGTGCATTTTAATGAACATATATGAGACACAACCACATGAATGTAAACATGCCAGATTGTAGCCGTAGGATAATTTCCATCCGTTGTTCCAACATTCTCACACCATTCACCAGAGCAACATTCACACATTCATACACCAGTGCTGTGTCACTGGAGGCAAAAAGGGTTAAGTGACTTGCCCAAGGACACAATAACAGTATGAACTGTGGGGAGAGCGGGAATTGAACCTTCCGGTTGAAGGATGACCACTCTACCACTGAGCAAAACAAATGTTTCCGTGTTCCTGCTTACTTCTCTAAAACCTGTCAAAAAAAGCAAAGGCATTACTCTCCTGTCACACAAATCTAATTAGCTCTGAAATCTGATTAGCTTTGTCCTAAAAATATATATATTTAACTGTATGTTTTTTTTTAAGTGGAAGAATAACTAAATCTGTAGAGCTGGTCCTGAAAAAGCATAAAGTGCTTTATGTGGGCTAAAACAAAAAGCCCCACACTGGCCCTGATGCTGTCACCAGTTCATAAACTAAAACACATCTGACAAATAAAATGCTAATTTTTTCAGCTCCTATAACTTGTAGGCCAAGCAATGTAGAAGGCTTAAATGCTGGGAGTTAATGCGTAGCAGATAAATCCAACATGAGTGACACACACAGGATTAACTAAATTTTACCCTAAAAATTGAGTAAGACCACCACTGGTATTTGGATAAACTTTTATAATTTTATCCCTATAACTCCGCCTCCTTCAACAAAAGCTAACCCTCCATGAGTTTATGTTTGGGTTAGGACTGGATAGTGTTCCCTGGGATTCTTAGTCTTGACTCAATCTGGTCTTGGTTTGTGTGGTAGTATTGTACATTATAGCAAACCTTCAACTAGGGATAATTATATGGCAATAATCTAACACAAACGTGCAAACTAATTCATTAAAAAGTTAAATGATGGCAGATAATGTTACACTAGCCTCATTATCGTTTCTCTCTGACAGCTGCAGGAGTTATGACAGAAAGGCTGCATTTGATCTTGGCATCAGGACTGACTGAAAAATACAAGACACAAAGAGTGACAGACTTTGGGAGCTCCCAGAGACCTTCCTGCTTTAGTGTGCTCCCTGTTGCTGCATTGTGTTGTGGATAGAAATAGCAGTTGTGTGACACTTGGATCCTGTGGGCCCTGAGGAGTGTAAGCCAGCAGTGAAATGTGGTGCTTTCTGCCACGGGCCGCGCTCTCACTCTTGTTGTTGTTTGGCTGTGGAGGAATCGGAGCGGGGACTTGGGGCTGAAGTGTTCACCCAAAGGAGAATAGATTTCATATTCGGGAGTGAAATGCCTTCTGGCACAGTTACAGCAGCCCTTGATTTAAACAGACAAGAGCTACTGGCGAGGATTGAGGGATAAAAGCAGCTGAGGAGAAGACTGCCGGCTCTATATGCCATATCAGCACTCACGTATGCAGACAACACAAAGCGCAGAGAGGACACAGAAGAACGGGAATGAGCAGCTCCATTGGCAGCACTTTGAGGATGTTTAAGTTAGTTCTAAAAGTTCAATGCTAATGTCAGAATGATAAAAGGATCACAGTGACAGTGTGTGTTGAACACAGGTGAGGCACAGAATAAAGATACATTATATGTGTATTACATTTCTGTTGGTGATACCTTTTTGATCTGAATTTATTAAACAAATTCACCACTGTCACATCAAGGTTTATTGTATATATAGCGGGTTTGTGAGAAGTGGTCAGGCGTTTTCTGACTGATACACAAACAGCCTCTAGGGTGGATTTAAAACAAATTATTTTAAGGCATTGTTATGAAGTCCAACTGGGAGCATGAACCAGCTTAATTTGTTGGCAGATGTGGTGTGTTTAAACAGTAAAAGCTTTGTAAAATATAAAACAGTATACATATATATATATAATATAATATAGATCTTCTATTCCGATAGCTTTTTGTAGTACAGGTCAATAAGCCTGAACAAATGGATAACATATCTGTGGAGGTTTTCAGTCATCCAGAACATTTTCAAAAAAAGGTTTCAACAAAGGCATTGTGGGTTTTCTTAAATGGGTGACATTGTTTTTTAATTTCATGTAGCACTGGTAAAAAGCTAAACCAAACAAACAAAGATGCATAAATGCACCAAGAGTCTTGTAAATGTAAGCAGTAGTTTATACTAGTGGTTGTGTTATTAAAAAAAAGTCTAAAAATGGGACTTCAGAGAAACAGAAGAGCTACCATTTATGTGTCAAAGCTTCCAATCTTCACAATCTACAGGAAACACTTCTCGAGAGCCAGTGTTTAAACATATTTTTTATGGTAAATGGTATAAAAAGAACAACAGAGAACATGGGCCACGCCTCAAAATCTCCTGAGGACAGCATCCAGCACAGCAAAAGTTGCATTTGTAATAAAGAAAAGAGCATATCCATTTACCACCAGCATGTTCACAGCTGTTCGCACCTGACATTTTGAACATCACTGTCATCCCAGTGCCTCGAAGGATTAATCCAGGTCTTTTACACTGCAGCTGTAAATGAACAGACATGTCTCCTTCTCCTCCCTTTGACCTGAATCCTTCCCCTTTTATAAACACAGCCCCGGGAGCACTTCCAACACATGCCCCCTGCACCTGAGGCTTGAAAAAGAAATCAACAAACAAATGAATAAGTAATCACAAAGGAGATATAACAAGGAGCTTTAAAATATGTGCAACATTTTCTGCACTACATTTTTATGCCTGAGAATATTTTGGAAACATGTTGGTTTCTTGGTCCCTCGTCTCATTAGCTGTACGTTTATTGTTTCTTTTTCTGATCAAGCACAATTCATCAGAAGGCATCAGTGGGTTTCCTCTGTGTGCAATATTGTTTGCTATAGAATAAGCATGCCTTCCCACAGGCTTTTTGTATTTGCAATATACATCCAGAAACACTTTGTTAACCTTGGACGGCTTCAAGGTTGAGAATAATAAAAAGCAGTGTTTTTCTTTCTGCAAAAAATGCACCTTGGCGTTTTGGATATAGTTATAGAAATAAGATTATTCATGTGACACTGCCTATAGTTTTCCTTCTGTGTAAAAGGTTATGTGATAGGAAAGATAGGTTTACTCTGTCTTTTAGTACGTATTACTTGTTTGGTGAAGGGGAAAACATGAACAGCTTGTGTAATGAGCTGTTTCATGTAAATTTCTTGTTCATGTTTAGGTTTATGTAAATTAGCCAAAAGAAGTTAAGTTGCATCCTGGTAAAAAAAACATTAGTCATAAAACCAACAACCAGTGAATTTTAATTTTTATATAAGCATTGTTTAACCCATCTGAGCGCATCTTTTCTACAGCTGGGGACACTAAAAGAAACTTCAAAAGTCCCAGAATGGACTTGATTTTGATGATATAATAATGACTTTTGGGCAGGTTTGTCTCCAAAGTAGGGCTGCTCAATGAATCCCACACTTATCATTATCACAAGAATAATTATTGCAAAGAATGTCTTGTATCTAAACAGAGCTATAATCTTCCATTTAATAACTTTTATTTTTTGTCTCAAAATTATCATCCAAACACAGTATTCAAACTGTGGTGCGTCCAAAAAAAACTGGTTAACACCTGGTTCATTTCTATATTTAGTCCTAGTTTAGACCTGTTTAGTCCTAATCCAGTCTTTATCTCCTGCTTTGACGAGTTAAGATTAGTTCAGGGTCTTGTATTTCTTTATTCTTATTTACTTTTAATATGTTAAACAGCATTGAGGTAAATAAAGGTCATATTGTTATCACAATATTTAAAAGTTGTTGAACTGTGTCACATTTTTTAATATTGTGCAGCCCTACTCCAAGAAATCTCAGGAAAGTCAGAGTGGCTGACAAAATTGGTCCAAGAGCTAAGAAAAAAATTACCGTTATATTAAATTTTTCTTGGGAGACAGTCCGTGTCAAATGGAAACTTGCCATCCTCGTTCTTTTCCAAGAGAACCTTGAGGGTTCTACAGGGGTTTAAAAAGTTTGAATTGGTAAAATGTCTCGCATTGACACTCTTGGTGTCTGAGAACTGTTTGTGTGGATGTGTTGTGGCTGTCATGTGTCTGTGTAATGTTCGGTTTTGTGCTGCAGAACAGGAACCTGATGGAAACCAGTTCCTAACTGAGTCAGACACGATAACATTGATGATTCTTTTAAACTTTCCTGAAAAGCAGATTGTGGCAGAAAAAATGTGGGATAGAGATGCCCTCCAAAGGAGCTGAGATATATAAACACAAAAACAATATATAATATATATATAATTAATCTAATGCACCTGGACACTTTCCCCAAAACACAGCTCTACTTTACAAAGTTGCTAAAAGTGTTAATAAATAGAGAAGCAACACAAGACAGTCTTTGCTTTGTGCAGCAGAGATTTACACCACCTCAACATCTGGGTCCTCTCCAGCGACGCTTCAATGTAACCAGTTAATGAATAACCAGTGCAACACACACACAATTTTGTCAAAATCCCTATTCAACACAAACATAGCCACCTTTTCTGCTTTGATTTTATTAAAAAAGTACAAGTGGACGATTTGTCACTGCTGCATTCTAAGACATTATACTGCAGTTTAGATGCTACAGGATGTTTAGGAAGTTTAGATGATCCACCTACACTACAACCTAAAGTGTTTTTTTTCTTTTATCTGCACTCTTCTTTTAAAATGTTTTTAATTTTTTCTTATGTTTCTTAATATGTTTAAGAAACTTAATATGTTTCTTAATATAAATCTTGTAAACTTGTATTCCTGTAAAGCACTTTGAGTTACCCAGTGTATGAATTGTGCTATTGAAATAAAATTGCCTTGCCTTGTTGCCTTACAGAGTTCAGTGTCAGGCCGGTGTTGTCCCGTACCCCGAACCTTTTTACGCTTTTCACTGTGTAAGCAGGTGACATTTTCTCTGAACTTCAGGCGGCCATTAATTCAGTGTTCACACTTTTTTAATTTTATTTAGGCGTTTACAATATATATATAAACTTCGGGTCTTTTTTTTGTTTGGTTCAGAAACCTAACTTATTTTACAACACATCACAAATTCTGGACACCTTTTACATCTTGACCTTTTCAAAGGAATTATTTTGTCTAAATAAACATCATTATTTTCTTTTTAAAACAATATCCAGAAAACACATACATGAGCTGGTTAAAGTGTTTTTCTCTTTAAACAAAAATGGAATGAAATGTGTTTTTAGTTTTTGTAATAATCTATTTTTTTACTTTAGTGTAATATGGGAGAGGGTAAACTGTGTCCTTTATTTCCACAAAAGCCTATTCTTTAGCACCGGCCTTCAGCACAGTGCTCCTCGCTGCTGATCCAATACCAGGAGTAGGATTATATGTTTGGACTAGTGCTTTATGGGTGCCCGTTGTGAATGTTCATCTGTTACTGTAGCTCTTCTTGCATTTTCAGAGTTGCTGCCTCCATATCTTGGAGCTGAACTTTTTGGTTGTCCTGCTCCTGCAGCAGAATCCTGAACTGCTCCTCTTTGTCTTGTAGCTGGAGTTGATTGTGCTCCTCCTTTTCCTGGACCTCCTTTTGCAGCTCCTCCTCTTCAGCTTTAGTCACAGAAGCTTGGGTTTCTATATCCAACTCAAGTAACGCCAGCGTGATACCACTCTTTGGCGGCCAGCCTCAGACAATTTTCAATGTTGACCTCTGATCTTAGCTGGTTGATCTTTTTGTGGAGATTGGTGTTAATGCTGTTCTGTAGCTGTAGTGCCTTTTGCATTTTCAGAGAGAAAAAACGGATTGGTTGGGTTTAGAAACACACATAACGCGTAGATTATGTGGCTGTTGTCTTATGTTTATATACAGTATATATAGCTACACACTTATATATATTTTTATTTTACATTTTTACATTTTAGTCATTTAGCTGACTCTTTTATCCAAAGCAACTTACATGAAGCTTCTATTCACCAGTGTTACAGCTGGAACACCACTGGAGGCAAGGTGGGTTAAGTGTCTTGCTCAAGGACACAATGACAGGGAACGGGAATCAACCTTTTGAGTATTTTTTACATTGTTTCTGTTAGGTATGTAAACTATATGTAATACCATCTTAACAGCAATTACGTATTTGCAGTGAATGCAATATTTTTGTGAAAATTCAGTAAACATACATTTTTCTATGAATGTATTGATTTTACAGTGTACAGGCAAGATGTCAAACATTGCAGCCCGTCATTATTTAAAAAATAAATTGATTTTCAGACACAATTCCAACTACACACAGTGGAAGTGTGGACTGAGAATATGTCACTAAACAGCTAACAGTTCATTAGGGGAAATGTTAACAATGACAAGATGTTCTAATCATCCCTTTATTGTTTTCTGCTGGACTGAGGCTCACAGCTTTATCTAGTGGTGAACATTCCTTGGACAGCACTTCTCTGTAATAAAACACTGGCTGTTTTTATTCCCTAAAAATACAACTAGCCTGATGTGTCCAGTCAGTATCAAGGTAAGGTCTAGGAATGGCTCTCAACAGCTGCTCTTTATGGACATTTTAGTTCATAGTCATTGGACATACTGAGAGGGAAAGCAACCAACTCCAAACATAATGAGTTGGGAGTAATCGAGGTGCCCTTACATTATATATATTTTTTTATATCTTGTTTATATCTTTATATATTTAAACAAACACAATTTGTCAGATACTGTGTTACCCTTAATTGAGGTGTTTTACTTCTGGAGAAAACCCACCTTGATGTTTAAGAAATAGTTTTGTTGAGATGAGACCAGATGGTCACACCTGTGTGCACAGCTGTGGAATAGCTTTATTTAATAGAGAATAAACACAAGATGTGCCTTCCGTCGGCAATAAAGCAATCTTTGAACACTTTTAAAAGCTGTATCATCATTAAAAGCATTCATTGCCTAATTAATAACTTGCAGATATTGTCAACTTGAAGAAAATGAAGAAGCATGCTTCTGCATCTAATTGAACCTGGGCCCAGTTCACTGACCCATACAGTACTCACCGTATGCAAAACTGCTGAGCCATGCCAGCCGCCTCCTAATGTGCATCAGGTTGTCTTACTAATGCTGTCAGGAAGGTCATTAATTCCCATCAAGGACACCTCTGTAATAGACTTGTATTGTGCGACTACAGTGGCTGCTGGTTTGCAAACAGCTTAGCAAGCAGCCAGCGTTCCCCGTTCTTTGATTCGCTGCTAAGTGCTTCATCAATCACAATTGCAGACAGATCATTAGAGGCTTCTAGGATGACAAGACCAGCCAAAACATCTACAGCACATTGCTCCAGACCACCCTTCAAACCTTTAATTATCCCCGAGGTTGGCACTTATCAAAGACACACACTGATAAGTGACTCACTTAATAGTTGCCATCAGTTAAAGCGACTTGTTAATGTCAAGGGCTTTTAAAGTTCCATTGAATTATGCTATATCAGACAAAGATTGCTACGTTCAAAAAGCCCAAACACTTGAACACTGAGTAAAAGGTTACCTTGATGGCTTGTCAGTGAACCTTGTGTGGCCTATTTGAAACTATCAGAGAAATGCAGTGTTGCCATAAAAATGTATGAAGATGTGAGAGAGTATGACAAAAAAGTGTTTCTTACAGCGTGGTTTACAACATTCAAATTAATGACTTTTATTTATAGTGTGAACATGTAATTGTTCACTGTTTTGGAAAAATATACTTTTTTAGCTCTATATAACCCAGCACAAGTAAATGGTGTGCATTTATATAGCACTTTTTGTACCATTCTCAAGCACTCAAAGCGCTTTTCATTATGCTTCCATTCGCCCCATTCACACACATTTACCCCTGGGGCAAACAGAGAGGGGGGCTGCCACATGAGAGGTGCTTACTGCCTTCTCCGACCAAACTCACCTCTACAGACACAAAAACAGTACAGTACAGTGGCCCAGAGAGGACAAACTGAGCACAGCTAGAAGAGAAGCACAGTCATAAGTTTAGGAAATGTATGGACAACATGCAATGTTTTTAATATACAGTAAACACAGCCTAACCTCTTTTGGTTATAGTAGATTTTGTCCATAGACAACAGCATGTCCCTGCAGAGCTACCGTAAGTGACCACACAGTCTTGTAAAAAGGTTGAAAGGTGAAAGCCGAAAACTACTCACAACCACTCACTTTTAGTATAACATTTAGCAACTCAGAAACACATCAGTGTATTGAAACTTTTTAATAATATCAAGCATTTTTAAATTGTGAATGCCGATGCTTACTTTACGTCTTGGTGAAAGAATTTGCTTCCTTAAACAGTAGCTGTAAAGTATGAATTATTGCAATTACCCAATAAAGATGACAGCTTATTTTAAATGCTCTTGAACATATTGAAACTTCTGTGAGTCTGGTACAAAAGACTTTGATATTGATGCAATGTGTTATATGTGGCATTAGCCGATACAAAACTTTTAAAGTGCAGATTTTGTGGGGTTTAGATGCACTGTTGTATTAGTTTAAATAGTGACATGGTTCATTTGGCATGGCAGTGTACTTTCTTCCTAACATTGCACACAGAAAATGCGATGAGCTGAGTGTTCTGCCAACTGTACTCTACAAAGGAGTCACATTGTCTCTATGAACTTCAGGGAGTTTGTAGGTAAAAATATCTTCATCCTTAAACAACCCTCTGTTTGAAAGTAGTTCTTCGGAGTCCAACAGTGACAGCTACAGATGCCCTGTGAATCTCCCAGAGTTGCAAAACAGCACGCATATTAGCCTTGAATAAATGCAGCCTATAAATGGGGATTTGTGCAGCATGTACTCTCATATTGTAAGCAAAACATGCCCTTTTGTCCTTCCTGCCCACCTGCTTAATGGCAACACTGTGCTGTGCGGATATAACACCTTGGGAAGCATTGCTAATGTGAGGGTTAGTGAGTGTTTGTGTAAAGCGGGAGATAGCAGGACAGCCCGTTCTCTTCCAGATGAGCGGCCGTGTGATACATACCAGAGCAGCTCGGGTCGAGATGTCACTGTCATGGACCTTCACCTGTGAGCACCAGCGGACGGGATCCTAAAAAGAGCATGTCTAGACACAGCACTCCCTGGAGAGAGTCTTTGAGCTACAAGTGCCCCCTGGTGAGCACAGGGGAGAAAGGTCTCTGACAGAGAACAATAAACAATAAAGTTCATTCAAAAACACTCTCCCAAATCAGTCTTTTTGTGCAAACCAGTTAGACATTTAAATGTTAAATTGAGAGGCACTGTTTTTAGACATGCACTGAATTTATCTAAATTATTTGGTAGCTGTTTACTGTATGCAACTGGTTTATATCATATGTTAAGAGTACAACAGCATTGCTGTTCTATGAAAGACAAACTGAGAATTAAACATAAGAAGTAAAGATATTGCATCTGCTCAAGAACATGAAGCTAAGATTTTAAGGTCAGGAACATCAAATACCCTTTAAACGTCCTTTCTCATCTTCTAACTTGAACCCAGAAGCTTCATGCCTCAAGTTATTTAGAAGAAAATTAAATTTTGTCTTGAACCATACACTCACACTCTTAATTTAAAAAAGCAAAAAATCTGATAAAATATTACACTGGCTAAATAAAATTGGATTTCACAGATTTTTACGTGATCTTTATGTTATTTTATGCAATTTAATAACACTTCAAAGACTGTAAATGAGTTAAAGTAACTTATTTGATATTTGAGATAAAGAGTTGAGTTTTAGTAGAAAACATTATTCCACATCTTTGCAGAATTCAATTAGCAATAAAAAATTATGTCATGTCATAATTTTGCAGTTTAGGATATTCATTCATTCATTCATTCATTCATTTTCTACCGCTTAGTCCCGTTAGGGGTCGCGGGTGACTGGAGCCTATCCCAGCAGCTTTGGGCCTGAGGCAGGGTACACCCTGGACAGTGGCCAGTTAGTCGCAGGGCTGACAATTAGACATAGACAGTGACAGACAATCATTCACTCTCACATTCATTCACTAGGGACACTTTAGAGTTGCCAATTGACCTGTACATGCATGTGTTTGGATGGTGGGAGGAAGCTGGAGTACCTGGAGAGAACCCACAGTAACACGTGGAGGACATGCAGACTCCTCACAGAAAGACCAGAGTCGGCCGAGAATGTTTGAGTCGGCCGGTTTTTGAACTCACAACCTTCTTGCTGTGAGGCAGGAATGCTAACCACTCTGCCACGTGCACGTGAGTGCAGGATAGTGTGCATTAAATCACATTGAGTTTGTGTTATCTGGAAAAAAAAAGGAAAATAATTGACTTGAATGGCCTTCCCTTTAAAACATCAGGGAAGAATCATTTTCATTCCTCTTGACTCTTCCCAGCAATGAAATTTCCCCGAGTCTGAAATGGTTATGGGGGATTTAATTCACTCTAATCTTGTCATCTCACTAAACCTGTACATATCCCACTATTTTCCACTTTCATTCTAATTTAAACCCTTGAGCACTACACCATTCATATTAATATTCAGCATGTTTCTGACTAGCCCACAGCAAAGTTCACCGCTCTCTTTTTCTGTTCTAGATATAGATCCAGTAGCTTCAATGACTGCTTGCCTCGGGAGAGTTATGGTGCTTATTCCAGCAGACAGAGCGAACAGGGAGATTACATGAATATCAGATCCCAGAGGAGCTGTAGGTCTGGCTGCTGTTTAAAGCCCAATCAATGAAAGAAACATGACCCGCGTCCATCTGTTGTGCACAGAACAACAAGATGTTTCTGGGAAAACTGCATGCTACGGAGGAAGGTGTACCATGTGCTGAGCTCATATGGTATCATTATAAATGTTTCATAGGGCTGCCATGCCCCATCTCCACCAAGCAATAAAGTACAGTCAGTTTGTACAATTTTCCTTGTTAAAACATCAGGAATATTACTAAAATAATGTTTTAACTATGTACCAACAATAGTAAACTGTAGTGCTTAATAAATGCTTTGTGATTGTAATTGTGTTAAAACCTAATTGTATCTGACATAGACATTGGTTCTTCATTTTTCATCGCTTTAATTGAATTGTGAAAAAATCTACACAGTTCTACTTTGGGCACCCATGCGCCCACAGTGGAATACATATGTCACTCAGCAACATTTCTCAACAAACTTCTGTCTCAACAAATAGCCACATGCTAAAAAGAAAGTTTTGTTAGATAAATGCCTATGTGATGAATGACTTATTTCAGCAGCTATTTAATTGTGTGGTGCTGACATAAAACCTAATTGGATTGCTGAATATGTTATCAAAAGACTGGCCAAAAGACCACTTTATACGCACTCTTCCTTGGTCTTGGACTTAAGCTCAAATATATAAAACAAGACCAACCAACCAAGAAAACAGCTGTCTTACATGCCAATGTCATTCTTGTGATAAGATATAACCTTTGATCATATTTTCTAATCTCAAGACTGGACTTGGATGTTACAGTTGTTACTAGTACTGTTTCCCATGTATCAAAAATCTGATCTTGGTACACCCAGGTCATGACTTTGTCTTGTGAGGTCTTCACTTCAACATTACCAAAATCCATTCAGTGAATACTCAGGTGGAAATGCCAACCAAATCAAACCAATCCATATTAAATTTAACTGTTCTGTTCATTTTGGTGAAAATTAGACTTTGGCCTATGATTTAATGACTACCTCCAGCACCTTTTTTGGACAAAGCTATATAGAAAATACAGCGCAGGCTGTGTTCTGCCTGCTGACTACAGAGATTTGACTGATTTAGCTGTGGGCACAGGCTACCTTCAATGTCTGAAGCCATTAGTGATTCCTGTAGTACTAAAGCGCCGCTCCAGGGTACCCATTTCCTTGCATTAATGTCTAGTTTCCACCACAGAAAATCAAAGGCATATTCTAATGTGCCTGCCTTGCTTTGGATACACAAATAACCCAGGTTAAAAGGCTCTAGGGGCTTTTGTTGGTCAAAATGAAACCGGGAGATAAACGTCTGGTATGTTTCAAAGCAGAACAATTTATTATCAAGAAACAATATCAAACAAGAAAGAGGAAAAAATGTCCATGTGTTTCATAAACTTGTTTTTGCAGAAATTTGATCATGTCAACGCCTCCAGCACACACAGGATGATTTATTAAGCTTCAAGATTTTTTCATTTAATCTTACGCCCCTAGTTACAATTTTTCATATTTCTCTGTGTAAATATAGCACTGTCGGTTGATGCAGGAACCAGAGATCACAACAGTGATATATGAAGAGGCAATTCAAAAGGGATTTCCAATGTTAGTTCTCTAAAGTGCTTTATGCCTCTCCGGGTTCTTCTCCCAGACAACGTAGTGGCTCTTTTGAGAGTCCATACATGACATAATTCATCGGCACATGTTCAAGTTTGGCTAATTAAATGTTGTCTTTTTGGGGGTATTCCACATTTCCCTCTCAGATTTTTTTTTTTTTTTCAAAACCGGCTAGAACAAACCAAAAAAAAAATGGCAGCACTGTATGACAGATGTTTTGACATGTCAGATTATGAGATTAATTCAGAGGATGCTTTTCCCGACACTTTTTACTAAATGTTTTCTGATGATGATCTTGTTTTGGAATGCAAAAGACCATTGCTCAATTTAGTTTTTTTTCTTCTGATACCTCTGTCTTTTTTAGTGCTAGCAAATCTGCTGTGTTGTTGGTATGAGACTACACATGTAGTTTGTCATTGTCTCTGGTCTGAGTCTTAGTCAAAAAGAAGTGGATTTTTTACTCCTACAAGAACCATTTATTCAAATTGTTGAAGTAAATGAGCCAAAATGATTGTAAATACAACCAACCTTTGTACAATACCCCCAAGTATCGACAATTGTAAAACAGACAACTTAAATTTGTCAATTTGAACAAGTGATAATGAATTATACAGCCTCACTTTGTCTGTTTGTTTTTTATTGCCAGTTGAATGTGCGCCTCACCAGCCTGAAAAAGGTCCTGTTATGTTCCCGTAGGAAGGAGCGCAGTTGTTGTAGGACGGTGCTGTTGACTGCCGGGTGTGGGCGTCCCTTTGACTCGTGAAGACACCTCTCTCGGCCGTCGCTCCGAATGCAGTAAAACCCTTTTGTCTGGTTGAAGTAGAAGTTGGAGGATACTATCCTCGGTGGCAGATTAAGAAAGTTCTCCACTTTCTGTAGTTCTGGCAGAGGGTCCTGAATCAGAGAGTCCCCGTCTACTATGTGGATCTGCTCCAGAGGGAAGTGCCGCAGCCAGTTTCGCATGTGCACGTCATAAAGGCTCCTTTGAATGGCCTTGTATCTCAAGTTGAGAGCTCCGTTTCGCACTAGGAGGTTCTCGATGGCCTGCACTGGCTTGTGGTTTTCCAGACGGTTGAAGTACACCTGGGTGTAGTCGGAAATTACCCTTTCGGTTGGGTCTCGTAAGATCAGCAGCAGTTTTATGGAGGAGTTCATGGCACAGATGCGTTCGGGGGCGAGGGCTGACGTAAAATATCCTGGGGTTTTCTCTATGGTTATCTGTTTGGGATAGGAGTAAGGCATCAAATCACGATACCACTCAAACCCCTTGGCGTAGTTCTCGTCCCAATCAAAGAAGTGCACCTCAGTGGCAGCAGCAGCCACTTCTGGGTGGATGTCCAACATTTCCAGCAGCGCTCTTGTACCACCTTTACGTACACCAATAATGATACTTTGTGGAGCTTTTTTGCTCGTCCCTGGTGGCGGAGAAGTGGTGGCATCTTCAGAGATATTGGCAGCTTGCACAGGATCAAGCTCAATGTGGTCTACACCGGTTTCTTCCTGGAGAAACTCAGGTGGAGCTCCATATGTTTGAATAACCAGAAGGAAGGCAAAAGCCAGCAAACAAGACATTTTAAGGAGAAGAGACTGGCAATGGGATGGAGAAGTGACAGGTTTAGCTGGCGTTGAGGGTCTTTCTGAGCTGAGTGGTATCAAGACCAGAGGGAATTGCAGTCTTTGTCAGCCATTGAATGTGAACTGGAGTAGAAACCATTGGCAGTCCAAAGCACATCTGTAAGGGAGACAAAAAGAAGCAGAAAAAGACATTGAGATTGCAGGTATATGAAGCAGAAGGCTATATTATATCAAAATGGCACTTTCCTCATTGAAGAGAAACTATCAGGCCACACAGTCCATAAGTGCAATATCTGAAAAGGATCATCTCTATTCATCTTTCTATGTGTCGCCTTTCATTGTGCCTCCTCTCATCTGCTTCCACCTCTCACTCTATAAAGTCACTTTCAATTGATACTGTAATTTCTTTGTCTGAAAAATATTTAGCCAGACAGCTCGTTGGTGTCTAAGATTGGAAGATATGGCTCGCGGACAAGGCCAAAGTGCTTTGTCTTCTTTCTCTGGGTCAAAATCCGGGCTAAAATCAATAAAACTTGCATAGGCCTTGAATTTGGGGCTCTCATACTTATATATAGCTGCAATTATAGCAGGAAACCAAATGAGTTCCCACTTCCAGTTGACTTTGATTTTATATCTAGACTTGAAAGATCAATACTGAGAGAAAGAAACCTCATGAACACAATAAGATGGATTTGTGAGTCTTAAATAAGATTGTAATATTGCAAAATTATTTTAAAACTATGGAAAAAAACTTTCTGAGGTTGCCATAGCTTTGAACATTTGAGCTCACTATGTTAAAATTTTGACCCTCTAAAGCCAATGGTAAATTATATGACAATTAATAGAAAACTGCAAAGTCCTAAATTGCAACAAAAAACACCCAAAAGGTCTTGTAAATGCCCTGGAAAATAATGCTTTAGAAACTGTGGGAACCTTGTATGTTTTATTTTTAACTCCTGCCCAAGGCTTGCAAAATATTACAGATTTTTGCTTGTTTTCATGTCGTGTCAAAAGCCTTTTCTTTGTCTATCCGAGAAATAACATATGCTAAAAATGCTCTTTTATAAAGTGGCAAGAGCTGATGAGATGAAATAAATTCTTAAATGTCACAGCAGTAATTAGAGGCAAAGATTTGAAGTGCTATGATGAGAACAAGCTACGAGAGCACTGCACTAGTCAAAACAACACGGTGAGGGTATGCAAACATTGAGCTTCTGCAAAGGTCATGGAAAGGTAAGCTAAACAGTGAAGATGTTCCCAGCACAGGACATGCTGACACTTTTACATAAATATACATTATCAGTGCAAAGCTTGGAGGCCCATATTCTGCAGCATGTAGTTTACAATTGAGAAAATCTTAATTAGATGGAAATAAATCCTGTTGTCCTCAGATTTAAGTTAGATTGTTTGCATTACTATCTGTAAATTGTATTAAATGTTACTATCTCTGTGTTGTATCACATGTACACATTTACATTAACAACAGACAATAAGTTGTTCTCTTAACTATGAGGGAGTAAATGACTATGGAACGGTCAAAACCCTACAAAGTCAATCATGTACCATTTTATTCAGTAAATTAAATAAATGTCAGTTGATTTTGGCAGCACCTTTGGGCACACGTCAGTCTAGATTATATGATTTCATATGTGGCTCAGAAAAATGAGCAAAATATGAAAGGAGGAAAGATCTATTTGAAACCAGGCTGTTTAGTTTGTGACAGGTCCAGTGAGCCATCAAACACAGATGCTTCTTCCTATTCCCAAATCTCAGTGCAGCCATAGATCTTTTAGTGCAGCCAGTCTGTGACGTGTAACCTATCATTGGCCGATGAGTTCAGTGGGGACGGTCCTGGTTAAGTGGTCTGATGCCAGCTTGTGTGGCTGCCCGGTGTGCTGTGAAAAGCTGGAATGATATGCATTGAGTGCTGAAAAAAGCACAAGAGCCCTGTGGTATGTGAAACAATGGCTCATGCAGGTGGCGGTGTGCAGTGAGAGGAGTGGGGGAATTGGATGAGACATGCAGCTCGTCTGGCTGCCTGGCTGTTAGCATTGGATTTGGCAGCTCTCTCCCAGTGAATCGCTGACAGGCCGGCTCGGCTGTCACAGTGCATAAGTGGCTCCGCGCACCACCCCCGGGCCCCGTAGGGCAGGTCGACTCTCCTGTGCTCAGCTTAGACCACAGATCATAGTGCAGACCAAGGGCATGTGTCACAGCCTTTATCTGCTCTGTAAGGTGAGACAAAGGCCACTGGTGGCAAATGCAGCCATGTTTTCTGCACAGCGGTCGCCAAAACACTCAAGCAAAGCATTTAATTAGAACGACAATGTGTTTACAGTGTACCTGAGGTTTATTTTGGCTTGGCTGCAGCTGTCTGTGGGTTCACCAAGGTCTGCCCACAGAATTAGTTCATATATATTTTATGTTTTTAGTTTAGTTATTGTTGAGCTGATATGAGTTTATACTGTTTCTGAGGACAGTTTGGATTATGGTCATTGAAAGTGCTGTGAAAATTACACATCAAAAAATCACGTCAAAAGACAATTAAAATCGTTTGTAAATCCTGTCTTTGAACCTGCAGCTTGGAAATCTTATTATAACTACATTTAATTAACGTTTTAATTTATCTGATGGGAACAGGCAAAGAAAGCCCAGAACTATTCAAAACAAGATAGTGAGGGCATTAAAACACATCCAGATTAACTGATGCTGCAGGTACAACAATGCCTGTCACATTGTACCACATTGTATATCTATGTATGTGACAAAACAAAAATCTTATGCTTTTTTAATATTATCACAACCTGATCTGAAAAGTTGGCAGAGCAGTGACATACACGATTAAGAATAAATGTCTAAATAGTTGTAAATGTCATTTAGGACAGTCTGAAAAAAATTGAGGGTCTGGTCTACTGTATATAGTAGAGTAATGGAATTTTATTTTAACACTTTTATCTTTCCATATTTTCCGGCATGTCTAATTGTGCATTTCCACAATTCAAAACAGATCTGTTTGTATACTGTGCTTTAGATTGACATATGAATGCATGTCTTTCAGTGTGCCATGCCTCAAACCCAAAGCAGCTGAGATAGGCTCCAGCCCCCCGCAACAGGGTAAAATGTAGAAAAATAATTCATACATGTATATTGTTAATTGAAATTGGTTCTTATTATGCTCATGACTCTCTGCTTTGCATTCTGGGACACATTCATTCTCTTGCTTGATGATCTTTATTATTAGTTTAGGTATGGAAATGCATGGACGGGGCTCCCTCTGCAGCAACTAGACTTAAGTACTAATATGTATGAATCAAACCTATAGCCTGTTCCCACTTTAAACCCAGAGTCTAAGAGCTACACTTAACCATAAACCCCAGCTGTATAACTCATCTGATTTCACAGTCAACGGTGCAGTTTGATCCAGCCGTATGGGTTCATTACACTCCCAGCACGTTAAATGTGGGGCTTGGTCCATTCACAGCGCCACAGGAAACTAGAGTCCTACTAATTAACCCACAGAGCAGACTTTATACACTGTATCTATCTACAGCCAGCCCTCATTCGCATTCAGCCCACCCCGTTAGATTTAACTTTGGCAGCAGCAGGTATTGTACACGACAGCTTTATACTTTTAATAGGTGCTCATTAGAGGAGTTAGGACAAAATAATTATTACAGCAATAAAGCTTGATTGTAGAAGGAGGTTAATAGATTTCAGGGAAGTGTGTCTGAGCATATGGCATATTCAATTTAGAGTGTGATTTCCAAACATCCAAAACCAAAAGACAAAACAGGTAAAATAGTTTAATTGTTGTAGTGTACAGCTGAGAACAAAATTGAACACATGAGTCAGAAGTAGTGCACATTTGCATCATAATAACAATCTTTGCATTTGCATAATCTTGGAAAAATAGACAATTTAAGCTCCATAAAACTCGGAAAGGAGACATTACTACTTGTTACTTCCCACAACTGCTCAGAAAGAACAAACTGAGACCAGTGAGAGTGATCAGTCTGAGCCCTGCTGAGCTTTTTGAACACATACTATTGCATGAAGGCTTTGGATTTTGGGTTTGTTTTCAGGTTTTTGTCTATACACAGCATGTACATTGATAACAGGGTAACTGTAGGTGCTCACAGGGTCTAGGTAGGACTGGTATAAAAGAAATGAGTTTGTTTTTTTCAGATACCAACAAAAATACTACAAGAGGAAACATTACTTGGCAAACACATGGCTTTGTGGAACATGGAGTACAAAGACGCATTCTAAAATGTATGACTTATTTTAAGACACAGCCTTTCTGTGAGGAGTCTGTCCTTCCCGTGTTACTCTGGGTTCTGTCCAGGTCCTGCTACCTCCCACCGTCCAAAGACATGCATGTACAGGTCAACTGACAAATCTGAAAGCACCCCTTGTAAATAAATGTGAGAGTAAATGGTTGTCTCTAAGTGTTAGCCCTGCGACCAACTGGCCATTGTCAAATTGTCCAGGGTGTACACCGCCTACGGCTGGGATATGCTTCAGTCACCCGCGACCCCTAACAGGAATAAGCAGAAGAAAATGAATAAATGAATTATCCAACACTTATTTTATTAACTTAAGAAAACACTAACTTAAAAGGTGCAATAGGCAGACGATGGACATAATAAAAGTCATAAACAGCTAAAAATATGCACAGGACTAACTCTTGTTAAAATATTCATGTTGAGCAGCTGTTTTAAACTGTTGGGATTGCAATGTCACTTCATTCCACCTTGATCCTGAGTTGAATCTCAAAAATAATTCCGTATTTTCAACTATGCCTTTTTCCATCTCATTCTCCGGTCTCAGACCTGTTAGATGATCTATTGTACGATGCACTGACCCTTCCCACAATGCAACGCCTCGTGGGACTGAGAGATGCATGTAGTGCCTTTTTCTATTTTCACCTGCACTGTCTTCTTCCCTTTTGGCCCTTTCTTTCTTTCTCATCTCAGTGTTGCGCTCCTAAAAATCCCTCAAAAAGTAGCAGTACAATATCTTTCCCACCCACACATCTCTCAGTGTAACTCACTGAAACCCTACTCCCACAAACGGTACGGCTTCTAAATTATGGATGCTTTTCAGTTCAGAGAAAAATCCTTGACTCCGTTTATTAATTTCCTTTTGCGACAATGAGAGGCACACTCACATTTGATGGAGGTGTGGGATCATTTCTTTGGAAACAGATTAGTCAGTGCACTTCAAAAAAACAATCCATTCATTCAATTTTATACACTTGACTTATACTCTTGTTTTTGAGTTCACTGGCATGTTACTGCAAACTCCTTACTGTCAGTAATGTTATGTGTTTCTTGACAACTTATTTATACAGGATACTCTTACACTACACTAGAAGTGTAGTGTAAGAGTTACACTACACACTAGAAGTGTAGTGTAAGAACGGCCTGTGAAAACAGTAGCAGGGAACAAAAAGTTAGGAGGAAATTATAGAAAAGTATACAATGTTAACACATATTTAAGTTTTTAAGGTTTTTGTAAACCTGGTTTGGAAGCATCCTTGGTGCTTCAGGTTGCCTTTTTTTAGTGATGCAGTGCTCTACTGTCTGTCTGCTCAAAGTTGGCACTTGAAACATATACATATATTTTGAAACCACAGATAGACTATACACTATTTGTTAAATGTGGAACTGGAAGCCAATAAAAGGGCCAGTTTTTACAATAAACAGCATGGAGCATTATTATTCAGAATATTTCATTCAAAACCTAAAAGTATATTATCCAACCTTGAGTTAATAGCCCAGCTCAAAGCATATCAGTATTCAGAGTTGTCAAGAAACACCTTGAGCAATTTCAAATCCATCCCCTCGACGAGTTTGACCACAATATCATCCACAGTTTGGAGAAGTAATGAGTCAGTGGTTCAGATTGCTGGTCTATTATAGCCACTTACAGGTGAGCGCTGAGAATACACACTGTGGTATTAAGTTGGGAGTTTTTACCGGTAATTTAGGGAATGAGTAATGTTCGCTTTTTTTCAAAACTCATGGTGTCCTTGACTTAAGTGACCCCAGTTAGGACTTAAACACAATTAAACCCACTCAACAGCCAACTGTAATCTGTATTTAGTTCTTCTACAAAACATTGAAATCAGCTTGTTTTAGATTATTAGTGAGTTTTTGTGTAAGAATTTATGTTGGAATAATACATCACTAATTTGTTATATTTTATTAGAAATGTATAGAGACAAAAAACTGGCATAATAATTATAAACTTAATACCTGCCTGTTTAAACTACCTGTTTTTGTGAAATTTAAGACAATTCTTTTTTTTGCATCTCAATCAAAAGCTATGGTCATCTAAACTACAGACTTTTATTATCTTCACTAAACCCTGTCCGTTCTCTAAATCAGGGGTAATGCAGAAATAGTTCGGGGCAGTGTTTTAATGAAATATTTAGTCTGAGTTCAATGGATAAAAACAGATAATCTCTCTCTCACTATAATACTTTAGAGTACATTTAAATTAATTTGGTAATGAACTATTTTGTAGGCTAGTAGTGTAGGCCAAATTATTCATCAAAACACTTCTGAGAGACTTCACTTGTGGGGCTACTGGGTGATAATTTTAAATAATTATTTGAAATCTCAAGGTTTTTGTTGTTGTTTATTTAGTTTATTTTTTTAGATTTTTTTTTTTCTATAATGTGTTATGAATGCTTATAACTACACACACACCACAACAGATGATGCATTTAGCACCTGCATTTTCACCATGATCCTAATGTGTCATGATGCATTATAAACAGTGTGTGTTACCAAATGAAAATTCTTTATAGTTTACATAGTTAAATATATACATTTTTATGTTTACAATGACATTTGTCCATCCTCCGTTTTGTCGCTGTTGTTTCGCTCTACCCTTCGTCACCATTTTTCGAAACCACTCCACACTGATTTTCCTGCTTCCCGTCTGATTCCTGTCGCTCATTAGAGGAACCACAGGAGGAACTGAAACTGTGAAACCCTCCCAACTTCTCTTGTTTTTCTCACTGGGTGTCATTCCATCCCATAATCGATCCTTATTCGACTCATACTGTTATGTCTTACATGAGCCACATTCCGCATTTGTTTGATGATTTTATCACATTAATTCCTGTAATGATTATGACCACGTGTAGTCTTTTAACCCTGAGAAAAGATCCATGACAGATAAAAGAACAGCTCAGAGTGTTAAAAATCACTCCCACTAATCCCCTCTATTTCTCTTTAGGGTTGCACTTTCTGTGGTGAGCTCATGGGTAAATGCTTTTAGGCAAAACACAACAGTATTATTATTTTCTTTCCCCCTGAAAACGATACTGATATAGCACTCAAACTCTGATAACAATTAAATGATAAACACAAATGAATATACAGTATATTAAGAAACATTACAATCAGTGTGTCTAAACATTATTGTTTTTTGCAAACAGTCAACTAAGACAACACTAAGAGTTTTGTTAATGTACACTTCTTGTTTATAATATGTACATCAATTATTCATTTTCTACATCACCACCTAAATAATCAGAAACTCCACTTTTACAAGCTGGGCAATGTTTGGGAGTCTTTGATTAAGACTTACCAAGTCTCCCGGAAGTTGCGGGAGTCTCCCGCATATTGATAGCGGCTCCCTGATGCCTGCAAATTAGTTAAACTAGAGCGAGCGAGCAAGAGCGCGCATGCAGGAGTGTTTCAAATCGTGTAGCGCGCGCACAGCAGAGAGGGAGAGGGAGTGAGAGACCTTGCGTGTGTGTGCTAGTGTGCGTGTGTGCGCTTGTAAGACAGAGAGCATCCTGATTGGCCTGTTTCTGCAAATCAACCAATCAATTGTCAGTGTGGGCGGGCTTTTATCTCTTCTCCCAAACCAAATTAATCAGTTATGTCTATCTAGAAACAAGAGCACAATGGCAGAGGGAGAGTGCCACAAAAGTGTACCCCTGTCTTATAAGTGTCAAACATAATTTGGGTGTATGTAAATAGTTACTAGGGTGTGCTTCGGGATACCTCCCTGAAATGACTTTTTGCAGGTTGGGATGTCTGTTGACTCTGAAATTGTATTGCATTGTGTTGCTGGACTGTTCCTCTTGTTACACCTGTCCCAAGAAACAGATGTGAAATAATGATATCTTGCCCGTCTTGTAACCCATGTACATAACTTTAAGATGCCTTATTGGAAACTTTGAATACACCACATTTAAGTCCTCCAAACATACAGATACCACTTCAAAATGCTGAATAGTGCACTATTTAGGGACTAAAGGTTAATATCAGACACATCGAGTTTTGTCAGACAGCTCATCAGTGTGCACATGTCGCATCATGTCTATGTTTTGAGCATAAATTACTCTGCAGCTCTCATGGTGAACCACACTAAGCTATTTTTAGAAGCAAATGAGTAAGACAATGACCTAATCCACTCCCACATGTCAGAAGCAGAGGCATTCATTAGGAACCAAGAGAACTAAGTAATCTGTCATTCGCCAGCACATCTCGACACATGTGGCCGCAAGCGCTAATTACAGTGTTTTAGATTGTAACGATCTATACATTGAGATAAAACTTCACAGTGTGGCAGCGATCAGCACTTTTCTTTCTGCCTGCCTTGTTTTTTGTGTGTTCCAGTTATGGCTGTGTCTCTGCCCACTGCCATCTGTGAACAAAGTACGACATGTGCCATCCAAGTCGAAGCATGCCAGCACATCATTAACGGATAAATGTTGATGCTAAATTGGCAAAAACATTCTTATGAGATCAGCACCAACAAACAGCCCCTTTAGTAAGTTCAGACTTTACATGTATTAGTTCTTTTACATTTGAAAGTAATTGTTATGACATCATTTCAAAAAATACATGCACCTAACATGCCCCTTGTTTTATTAAGTTTTTTAAGCATCCATTTTGCGCCTACGGCCTCTCTGACCATCACCACATACATTCCCTAAACATTCTTACACATTCATATGAGGCAAGGTGGGTTAAGTGTCTTGCCCAAGGACACAACGACAGTATGAACTGTGCCACTGCGCCCCATAATGTAGGTCAAGTGTTAGGCCCACTGCTAGGGTCAAGTGTATTGGCCTATTTTCCTTATTATGTGTTGTGTGGTAGAGCGTATCACTCGTGTAATGTGCCCTGGCCCAGCTGCAGGAGAGTTCTATTGAAGGTTTCTGTTCAGCTGAGGGGACCGTGTCAGGGAGATGGGCATGATTCTACTGAGCTCATGTCAAAAATCGATCTAAATATTTTTAACAATACAACATTTAAATTATGTTTATCTGTCTTCTTTTCAAACTCAAACTCACCTTAGCATGTATTAAAAGCTCAACGTAAGTGAGCTACTGTTTTTACCACAGTCAACTTTTGGTCATGAGTAACAAACAGCAGACTAAAGGACCACACGCTGGCAGGGACATCTGCACTAGAAAGTTATATTTCTGTGCTGTGGCAGTAAACAAAAGCATGTTTTTTTGTCAGGAGCGGAAATGGCGCAATAACCCAGTGTTAGCCTGAGACTATGCAGTTGCACATATGGCCATGTAGCCAGATGTAAAATATGACAGTTAAAGAGAAAATGCTGCCCTGAATTGTCTGATTGTGGTTAATCCTGGATGCTATTTACTGAAAATGTAAAATAGTACAATAAAAATCAGGGCTGAAACCACAACACAACACTTTCAGAAGGAATTCAATCAGACAGTGGCCTGATGATCCTCATTCAGGCTGCCACTTCTGATGAAGCACCTCTGCCTTCCACATTTCACCCGCTGTAATAGCCTCCTAATCATCGGCCGCGCAGATAGAGCTAATTCTGCACCGCCGATTTAATGATACTGTAATTCTTATCTTGCTTTTCCACCATCACGCTTTTGCCAGTTCCCACAATGAGTTTGATCAGCTCCGTGTAAAGTAATTGCTTTACAGTTCATCACAGAGGGAACACTCCGAAACGCACTTTAATCAAAACAAATGCGCCAACTTTCTTTTCTCGTCTTGGGTTTTAGCCTTTTGAAAGCTTTTTTTCTTCTCCACTCTCTCAAACATCTAGCAAACTGGAATATACACATACATAATAGATGAATTACTCCTTCATCAAATAAAAAGCAGAGCATGTAGTAATGAACTGTGTGGATATTCTTAATGTTTGATGAGTTTGAGCTGATGAATAGTTAAAACAGAAAAACTATTAGAAGAACTAAAGGTTGCTGACAAAGTTCTTGCAGTAAAAATGCAAAGCTTTGACAGATTTAGTTGGAGTTTTGTTTATTAAAAAGAATTAGAATCACATTTCTGGTGAACAGTATTAGGTAATCTGCTGCAATGACTCCCAAAGCAACACGAGACAAAATACCCCGTCCAATACATTTTTCAAAAACATGTTTTCCATCAGTGGGTGGATTTCATGTGCATTCGAAATTAGTTTCTTGGATCAAAACTGAAGCTATTTTCATGATGGCACACTGCATACTGAACAAGATATATATCGCACTACATTCTAAATGTTTGAGAAAACATATATATTTACTTATATTGCATAACGAAACGCATCTACAACTGTTGGGCCAGAGATCAGTTGATGGAACAGGTATGCAATTATACACACCTGCATGATGTGCACAGGAACAGCCACGAAATAAATCTCCTTGCAAATTGTACTGCTTTCTTTTGGTTAGGTTGTTTAAGACTGACGGACCGGACCTCTCTTAAGAAGGTAAAAGGCTTGTAAGCAGTTGCACAATAGATAAGTATGTGACAGCATTGTTAGGCAGACATGTAGACGTGGCAACTATAAGTTTGGCCTTAAAGTTTTGATACGACTGAAGTGTGTTGTAACTGCCATGTTCAGGGGTGGGTTATGTTTATTATCTGCTGTATGTAAAAATGTCGAGGCTGACAACATTCTTGCATCCCTTATCATAAGGAATGGTCACAATTTGGTAGATCTGCCTTTAGCCACAAACCTGGATCACTGGCTTCCTGAAGGTGTGCTGTAGAATCAAGGTCCTAAATGTTATTGGCAAATCTTTGAGAGAAATCCTGGAAGTCCTGTGTTATTTAATCACTGAGCCATCACCTCTGCTCTTGTGAAAGTTACTCAACTCTTTCCATGTTTTATGCTTTTGTTTTATTTTTTAAGATAGACAAATGCAAATCTTCTTGAAAATTCCTGCAAGTTGTAAATAACGCTCCCAGTTTTCCCAGCTTGCATTGAACACAACAGGACAAATGACATCTGGTGGAGAACTGTAGTTTTGGAGATGTCTTGTGCCTTTACCTTGGCTCTGGTGAAAAGTCACTCTTTACATTTTTCATGCTAGATAGATAAGATATTTTGATGTGATATATGCTATTTTTATTATTATTATTACATCAATTTTATATAGCACTTTTCTGGGGACGCAAAGACGCTTTACATATCAATTATGCATTCACTCCACAGTCACACACTGGTGGTAGTAAGCTACATCTGTAGCCACAGCTGCCCTGGGGCAGACTGACAGAGACGTGGCAGCCATTCCGCGCCTACGGCCTCTTCGACCAACACCATCAACATTCTAACACATTCATACGAGGCAAGGCGGGTTAAGTGTCTTGCCCAAGGACACAACGACAGTATGAACTGTGGGGAGAGCGGGAATCGAACCTACTACCTTCCGGTTGAAGGACGGCTGCTCTACCACTGAGCTACTGCCGCTATCATACACTACTGAGAATATCATTTTGACTGATGTGTTCCACTTCCATTTTTCTATTGGCACTAAAAGGATGTAGGGCCTGACTAAATACGCAAACATTGTACTATAAAAATAACTAAAATTGTGTCTGTCTTATCTGAGCCAAGCATTTTTTAGTTGTACAAGTTATCCTTTTGGGAAAACTTACAAACATCACCTACTGTAAACATACTCTTGTGTATTTATATTTTCTTTCAGAGGTCACGTTTGTTAGGTTTACTTTGCTGAAACTACAGCTGGTGTGTGCAGAGCTACACAACTTTGGACAACCTTTTTCTCTTTGGCAACACACTCTCGTATTGGAATGCACAAGCAGCAGATCTGCCAGTGTTTCGCTGCCATCACAAATATGTATTCAGCTCTGCAGAACTCGAGGTTTTTAGTATTTGGACCTTGTGTGATGTGCTGTTGGCTGCCAAGCGCTGAAATGATTCAACACCGCGCTTCAGTTAGTGAGCTGATTATAATACATTCAGCACAAACTCAGAGCAATGTTGTCCTGGTATTTGCTCGTATCAGAGGTCGGAGAATCAGATGTGAGATGTGTCAGCGCTGGTTATGGTGTTCCTCGCAGCTGCCGGAGGATACCAGCAGCTTACAGTATACATTAAGAAAACAGGAGCCCGCAGAATGATGCCATACTGGAGTACAGTGAGCATACTCTAAGAATGTGGAGGAAGAAACTGTTATTACTGTAAAAATCACACTGCTGACAGCATGTATTTGGCAAACAGTCCTGCACACACAGTAGAGGGATATTGGGCCAATAAAATGTCACATTAGACTTAAAACTTAAAGTAAGGCCCTGGCTGCACATTTGCTTTTGGGCTTCTCTTCCACACACAGACAACAGAGTGATTATAATGTCCATACAGAGGCCACAGCTCTGTTTGTGGATGTGTATTGTTGTTTTGCGTTAATGAGCAATGTTAGTACTGTGTTTTTTCATTAATACTTGCAGGGAGGGAGGCAGACTGTTGCTTACTAGAACTACGATTGGACAAAGTAACCCCAGGACATGGACAAAGACAGAAGTTCAGTATGACAGCTTAGTCCAAACAAGAGGTCACTGTAGCACAAACTTATTTTTCAGAAACTTATTGTATTGTCCATGTTTCCTTCACCTCACTGATTACCAAGTAGAATTTAAAAGCCCCAAAGAGTACCAGCTTAAGGATCATGTTGTGAATTACTATTACTGTCCTTCTAAATGACAAATCATCCGAGCACAACCACAAGACACAGATCACAAACGGGAGACTGTTAACGACCGACTCTGACAGTACCACGTTTCTGGGATGTTGTTCAGCTGCAGCTTTCGACCTTGAACTTAAATTTTCATAGTATCAGACTACCTCATCTGCATAAGTAATTCAAGTTGTCGCTTCACATGCCGGCCATTGATTGTAACTTTATCAGAGGGATGATAAAGTGGCTGAGGTGGTTTCTGGACATTTATCATAGTACAAGATACAAACCTGCTAAGTCATGCTTTCAATGAACGCCCAGGGCTGCTACACATTTACCATTTCAAAACTGCCTATTTTTTATAAACTCAAATGGCAACTTTTTTTAGACCACATTTAACATATACAACTGTGCCAACATCAGTCGAACTAACACTGTATTGATCCATACTCACTGTTAACTATTTAATTAATGATCAATTTAGGCTAAAAGGCCTTTTTAGGAAACAGTTTGGTAATGAATTGTAAGAAATATAGTAAGTATTCTAACTATGAATTAATGTTAAGTTTGTACTTGTTTTATTGTTGTGCTTTATAAGAGCAGAGGAATAGAGTGAGTGCAGGTTTGTGGTTTGGAAAAATGGACTTTGAGCCGATGATGTAAAGAGAAGTCATGTGATTGTTTCCTCGTTTACATATCCTTCTCGCTAAAAACACAATGAGGAGGAAAATGGATTTAATAAAGATTATAGCAGTCTTTCCTACATTTTTTACACTGTCAGATATTTGTAGAAGGCTCTCCAGGTCATACAACTATGATTTAGATGTCTTTGACTTCTAATTTAAAGCCATGAAAAGCAATTTTGTGTGTATAACTAATAACTGATAAAATGTTTGTGGTGATTGTAAAAATGATGGGCTGAAAGCAATGAGCTGGAAGAGGTTTGTTGAAAAATATGTGAGAGAAACAACTCTAACTGTTATTAATTAAGAAACTCAAAATATAAAAAAAAAAGATAAAATAATTAGTTTTATCTTTTCAAACAAAGAGGGAAGAGTTTCCAACTCGGTCAGACTTGGAAATAACTAAGATACAGTCTCCTTCATTTTCAGTTCCTGCGTGGGAATCCCGAATATTTTATTTTTTTATGCTTTTGTACTTTGTGCCTTCACTTTAATGAGCAGGAGGTGGTAAAAAATATATAGTAAAATCCAGCCACCTGAGGAGACTCTGGTGTCTAATTAGAGGAAGTCAGTGCCAAACCATAAAAAAGAATCTCCATCTTTGCCAGACACAGAAGGAAAGCCATTTATTTTAAAGCCACAATTACAAGATCCTGCCTTAACAACTTATCCAAAAACACCTGCACAATGCCATCTATGAATCGAGGAATAGAATAATCTACTGAGGATTCTCTGCCTCTACTTTGGCCGTAGACACTGGAAATAAATGCACTAATTAGAAACTGAATGTGGAAGTGAGGGCATGGACAATTAGGTCTGGTTCTTATTCAGTTCCAGAAATGCTGAATACATTTAAGGGTTTTTAGGGTTTGCACATTTCATCACATCCTTTTTTGGGTGATTTCCGGGACTTTGATTGACAATGAACTCTACTCCACAAAATACAGCAGCCTCAGAGGGTCAAAATGGAAAAAACGAGATGGTTTTATGGAAGGGCCTAAGATTGAGGTTGCATCCTTAATCTAAATCCAGTTGGTTTTAGAGCAATTTTGAATGTGTAGAAATTAACATTTTCCAATAGAATATGCATTATTTCTAGGACATTTGGACATTTCCACGATGGAAAACAACTCTCTAAATGTGTAAACTGTACTTCACATCTGGCCCATATTGATTTATTACTAAAGAGTTTGAGTTCTTAAAGATTAATCATCATTTACATCAATGGGAGGGATGCCAGATGGCTTTTTAGATATTTTATGATAATATTTCCACATTAATACTGCTCTGCCCTCAGATACACAGACCATAATATGTTTTAGTATTTCTTTATAGTTGACCGATATTACACTGGTTACTATTACAGCTCATTTTGTAGCTATCCTCATATTTGCTTCCCAAACTGTGACCTATTTTCACACATGGCCATACCTTCTGTCCTTCTGACTTCTAATTTGTGACGTTCATGGCTTCGGTGACGCATGGAAACTTTATTTGGCTGACATCACAGTCTCTTGGTTCATTAAACTTTATACAACTTCGAAACTACTTGCAGAACACAACAAAGCCAGTTCCTTTAATAGCATAACGGTAGTTTATTTTGTTCTGTTTATATTCTCCATTTACCAACCATTATCTCAGCTTCATCAAGAAAATGAGATACAACTTGAATTAACAGTGAAAACGTAATTAACAGCTACACTTTTCTGCTGTGCAAAAAAAAATAATCCATGAGCAAAGTGATAATTGCATCAGAGACACTGTTTGGATAAGAATAAGAACACTTGTGGTTTAATGGAATATACAGATCTTTACTCTAAGATTAGAATTAAAACCTTTAGTTGTTTTAAGAAAATGAAGTGACATCGTCTCAGTTTGTGTCCATCACACCTGAAATCAAAAAAGAGCAGTTGCCTCTTGCACCCATCTTTGTGCAACATCTTTGTAATTTCCTACTTGCAGAGCACAACTAGATGGCAGAGAAGTGTATATCTATAATAACAATCTGCAGCTCCATTTCCCCCATGGCTCTGTGGCAGGCAGCACTTCAGAGGTCTGACTCTCAGGACACCGAGGCCGAGAGGAGGAGGACGTAAAGCGTTACGCCTGTCTCAAGGTCTATCATTACTCTTTATATAGCATATGCTGTTTTCTTGCCGATGTAGCACCTGGCAATAGTCACTTAATATCATTCACTCTGCTTGGAAAGGACGCTTGTTGAACTTTAAAGCCCAGACTCTATATTTACTGACATTATAAAAGGAATAAATCTGGTTGGTCAGAGGTGAGAAGAGTAGCAGATATCTGTGCTCAAGTAAATGTACTGTGACTTTAAAACACAAATACGTAGACGTACAGTTGTCATCTGAATTATCACTTGAGTAAGGAAGCACCAAGCTATTAGGTGAATAAATAATAAAAGACAAATTACCAGCTTGAACTACCACTAAAAGGGTAAATTATTGGTTTGTGTCAGAAACAGGATAATAAGCCATGAACTCATTTTAAGTGAGATATTCCTGTCATGAAGAAACATGTCAGGTTTACAAGTCTCTAAATGGTTTAGCACCAGAATATATCTCTGACATGCTAGTTACTTATGAACCTCCTCGGACTCTGAGAACATCTGGGACAGGCCTTCTGCTCGTGCCCAGAGTTAGAACTAAACAGGGTGAAGCAGCATTTAAGTTTCATGCAGCAAAAACCTGGAACAGCCTTGACTTTAACAATGTTCAAGGGGAGTTTAAAAACCTTCCTCTCTAGCTCCGCCTACATTACAACTTAAAGTGTTTTAATCTGCACTCTTCTTTTAAAATGTTTTTAATTTTTCTAATGTTTCTTAATCTGAATCTTGTAAATTGTCTTTTATTCCTGTAAAGCACTTTGAGTTACCCAGTGTATGAATTGTGCTATAGAAATAAAATTGCCTTGCCTTGCCTTGCCTTAAAGCTGCAGTTCTTTCTCAACAGTAGGTAGTAACAGAGACGTCACAACAAAGGCAAGGCAGATTAAGAAAGCAAAAATGAGAAAGATCAGTGTTAGGGACACTGATGACATATTTGGTGTACATGTAGGAATAAATGCATCAAATCCAAAGAGCATGTGTATAAGACGCCACATCTGTGTTCAGTTGCATAGAGCCTGTATGAAGTACATTACACCACGAAGAGGCCCATTGTTTGTTTTTCACAATCAGGTTGCAAGAGAAAAATTTATAAAAATAGGCATGTAAGTGTAGCTAGGACTTTATTTTTTTAACAGTGCTATATTTCTCTGTGAAAACACTATTATTTTGTTTCCTTGAAAGTGTTGGATGACTCATTTCTAACACCCATTCACCAATCTTTCCCTCCTCGGATCAGCAAAAAACAAAGACAACTGGCTGTGTCTAAGAATCTAGACTGAATGGCTGTAGAACACCTTGGAGAGCCAACTCTGCCCATCTGTCCAAACTGGGAACATTTCTATAATGTATTACCGCAAATACCTCTTCAAAGGATGCCTAACCACATCTTTGGACATCACTTTATACTTCCTCCTTGTTTTTTCCTGTCAAACACAACAGTAAAAGATATTTTTATTCTATCCCACATCTTACATTTGCTGAGGCGGCCTTGTGATCTGCTCCAACCACACGTGCGCGAACAATCTAAAATGAACTGTGGTGAGAGAAAAAAATGGCTTGTGCTTTTAACTGAATTTAAAGCAGGAAAACCAAATTATTAGGTGGGGTGCAGGTGAACGTGTCAGACACTTTAATAGCTGAAAAGAGATTGTTGTGTGACTCTAATGAAAATGTCTGCGAGCGCTGGGCTGTGGGTTGGTGACAGAATCAGGTTAAAAAGACAGAGGGATTAAATATTGTGTCACTTCAACAGTTTTTTTTGTGGCACACTGCTTTGTTTAAGCTGTAACATTTATTAAACTCATTAGGATGCAATTAATTCATCAGAATCCAACTGCCCTGACCAATGAATAATCAGCTTCGAGCACAGACTGTATACAGACTGAGCCTGTCTGAGTTATTTTCATCTCTTATTTCCCATTGAGTACAGCTGCCGAGCATCTGAGGGTTCTTTACAGTGTCCAAAGTTTTAAAAGGGGAGATGTGGTCAGGTAAAATACATCGAAGTTACAAAGACAGTGTCCCATTACGATTGTATTTTAAATAATTGAAAATAATGAATTCACTCAAATATTAGTCACTCAAGTGGAACTAGTTCTTCTTTCCTCCATGCCAAACCCAAGTAGGACAGTATGAAGTCTCACTTAAGGCCAGACTTTATATGGTTGACTATAGAAACAACTAATAATAAGCATTTTAGTTAAAATAAGACAAGGCAGCATGTAATGTAACATCTAATTGCAACATGTGCGACTCACAGCATGCTACTGTCGGTGCACCTGCACCATCACCTGGCTTTTGTGCTTATTTTACCAAATGTCTCTGTACACCTGAAGGTAAAAATGTCTATTAAATGTCCAATACAATGATGCATACAGGGCCACAAACCTGATAACATCACAGTTTTAGTCACATTTTAAATAAGGGTAAGCGCTGAAAGTGTGAGAGTTTGAGCAGAGATGAGAGTGTGGTTGTCTCAAAGTGCCTTTAAGGAACAATCGTGTAGTACGCAACTTTTTGAAACTAAAACTCAATTAATAAGATCTAAAAAAGTCAATTGTGAATCCAACACGTGTTGTTCGGTGGCAAGAAACAAAGTGATATAAAGACAGTAAGGCAACTAAAAAGGTATTCAAAAGTATCAACAAGCAGTATAAGAAGCCTGTAAAAAAAAAGTATACATCTATTTTTTGTCTTTTTACTGAAGCGTAGCTGGGTTTTACTGTACCACTGACACAAGCTTTCCATTTCCCATGAAGAACTGAAGCCGGAAGGAACGGTTCGTTTAGCAGAGCGAATTAGCAGCCAATGGAAAATGCTAAAGGGCAGGTAATGTGCAAAACAGGAAGAAAATGAACTCAAAATAAACAGAAAAGTGGAAAAGTAGACACAATGGAACTCACTCATGCATGTGAAAACCTTATTCATAAATTGCACTGAAACTTGAAAATGAACTGAAATTGAATGATGATGTAGACATAGCGATACAAGTTTTTTGCTTCAAACAAAGACACAGTGTTATCCAAACTATATCAGAACTATAAGGACTTCTCACTGTCCCCTTGTCGTGCCATTCTCCATGAATAAGTCATCAGCCTCTTTATTCCCCGTCGGCTTATGGCTGCCTGCGGCCTCTCTGCGGTCGTGTAAAACCAACTCAAGTGTTTATGAGAGATAAGAGCCAGAGCAGGTCGTGGGCCCAATAACTCCTTTTATCACCGCGCGCTTCTGCAGTGAAGGGTCGTTTTATGGGTGAATTTGCAGAAGACAAATTTTTAATTAGAGAAGTTTGTGGACCAAGCAACACAGGCCTAATGGGAGGGAATAAAAGAAGCACTGAAAGGACATCTGCAGGGTTATTTTTTGGTCGTTACTGTTATATTTCACAAAATGAGCAAAGAATAAAGTGTCTTGTGTGTTCTCAAGGCAATATTAATGACTTTTAAAAAACGACTTGTGAGATTTCTTTGGTTAAAGGTGAATCCTCTGTTTGTCGAGACAGGTCTGAGGCTTTTGGAAATGAGTTTGGGTTATTGATTTTCTTGGGGCTTATCTTTATTAAAGGAGTCTACCTTGTCAGTGGAATTACTGACTTAGCCATTAAGGTGAGCTGATTCTATTTCCCATTATTGTAAATTCCTGCCTTAGAGACTGAAATGGCTTAGGTTAATAGAAAATGCAATGCAATGTTTTGTCCTGGATAATCGTATTAAGGGTTTGAGGAAATAATACAAAACTTTTTATCACCTAGAATTTAAAATATAACACGTCTCAGGTAAAAAACAAACAGTTTATACCCCCAAAGAAATCAACTGGAGTTTATTAGAAAAGACTTGTCGATTGAGGATTAACATGACCAATGTTTTAGAAGCAGGCTGTTAAAGGCAATGGCCATGTAATCAGTGCCGTTCAATAATACTAGAACAGTTATTCCCATTTTTACTCTTGTTTTAGAGACAATAACAGATTTATTATCAACATCATTACAGTGACTGGATAAAAAAGAACCCAACCCAGAAAATTGCATATTATAGCTTTTTAATGGAATGTAATAATAATAATTATTATTTTGATGTTTGTAATGTATTTTAGTCCTGTTCCCTTGCAGAGTGCAGATTAGCTGACCCATTAAACTCAATGTCTTTGTTGGGAAAATATCATTTTTATGTCGTGACCATATAGTAACAATCCCTTCATAAAGCCTGGTGCCATTAAACATGGTCTAACATGCCGCTTGAATGTTCCTAGGTATCATTTTATGGCTGTTTTACCCAATATATCAGCTAACTATTTTCTCACAGTTTTCCCTCAACTACAGCATGCAACACACTTCAGAAATATAACATCTAACAAAGGTGTGTTACTCAAGCCACCATAAACAAGATTGTTAAATGTTCCAGAAAATTGATTGATTGATTCAATAAAGCCTCCTTATGAATGGCACTGTGACCTGCCTTGGTGTTTTTTTCTTGTAAAAGCCTGTTTACATATCAAGCCCTGCCACATTAGATCTTTCTCCCAAGTTTTTATAAGCTTTAACTGAGTTGTACAACACAGGCGTAGTTCAGTTTGGTTTTAAATGATTGAAAGGCCAGACCTCATCCATTTACTGTGAGTGAGTCTAAGATGAGACTAATAACCAAGGAAGTCCGAGCCTTCTTTATGGTTGCCCCTAAATTGTTAAATGACCTGCAGTGATACTATTGACATTAAATGTAAATCTTTCTTTGCAGTGGTGCAAAAGAACTGCTGCAATAAGAAGATTGTTTCACGAGCTGCACCAGTTTCCAACATTTTAAAGACTCACTATTTAATATCAAAAATTTAGCCACAAGGCGTAGACTCAAACTACTGTTGCTAAAAAACAATAGCTTTGTCTTTGCTTTCTTTCTTTTTAGGATATGCTTTATCTCTGAAAACACTGCCATTTTGTGTCTTTCTTTTCAATTCTAAATTTTGCTTAATCAAGGATTCTTTACCGTTCGTTTAAGAGACTACATTTTTCTCCACCTTTTAGTAACCGCACTTGTAAAACCACACAACACACTTATTTAGTATGCTTGCTGCAATTCAAATAGTGTTATGTCTCTGTAAATATGTGAGTTTGGCAAGAGATTACTTTGTCATGGGTACACAAGGATATTTGCTTAATAACTTTTTATTAGAGAGTGACACGCCATGAAGTTTAAATGTGTCTGTAATCTCTTCTTTTTTTCTTCTGGTGTCATGGATGGCCACCTTTGACAAATATGAAGAAGAGGCTAGAGACAAATGAGCTCAAATTTTAATTAGCCAAGTTGGCAGCCATGTTATACCAGACCAGAGCAGATAATGACTAGGACCCTGTGTTCCCAGTCAGTCGCATGAGAAAAAAGACCAAAATTAATTACTCATTTTCCCAGTCAGAGGAAGAGGGATCTCATCCTTGATTGCGCCGATTTAAGTCCATAATTATCTCAAATCCATAGCAACAATGGAGGATGGATAGAAGGGGAGAAACATTCACAGACACTATGGATCAGGAGTGCTTTGTTTGAGGCTTCCATAAAGGTTGTTTGGTATTTTGTAAATGTGCTTCAAGCTAATTAGGGATGGATTGATGTATTACCTGCAGTAGACAGCCGTCAGCACACTCACAGTTTAGAGAAACTAAGAGATGTAAACAGTGCAAGTCAGGAATAGATTTTAAACAGTTTATGTTTAAAACAGTGAGCTATATCACCGTCCGTATATACATGTAGCAGAGAGACATGTGTAGAAATAGTACATTTAGAGAGTGTAAAGATGTTCAACAAAATAAATTAAGTTAAGTTAGAAGAATCTTTGTTAACTTTAACAAAGTTAAAACTTTAACCCTGTGTGGTTGCTCTTTTTGAGTTAGTTAAAACTTGCCACCAACCCAGACGGCTCCTTTATCAGTGAGCGCTGCTGGAGCTGTGGAAAAGTCCATATCTAAACAGAATTCGAGCCATTTAGATACTGAAAGCTAAATGTGATAAATTACTTGTGCATTTACCAGACAAACAGAAAACAGATTTATATTCCTATTGACAACATTTGGTTTACTATTATCAATGAAGAGCTTTATCCACCTGTTCACATTCACTGCATTCTGAACCAGGGTCAATCTGAAGCCGTTTAGTAACTGGTTATAAGGTTAAAAGACTTGGGGGTTGATGGTTTAGGGTGGCCCTCGGTGTGGAATAAGATGGTTGTTCTTTGTTTGTGGCTCTCCTAACTACTTTCTATTCAGATAATGCCAAGATTTAGTGCTGTTTCTGAGGTTATCCTAGTTGAGATGATGACTAAATTTAGCAATCTCAAACAATAGCACATTAGTGAGGAAGTGTGATGCATCCAGCCCTCTCTCCTGTTTATCAACCCCTGCTGTTGAGAGTGTACTCTCACGTCATTCAGACTGGGGTTTGTTCTGGGCCTTTCTGATTATATCTGTCTCGAGAACACACCATGCTTCTGTTGGTATTTAACAAAGATTAGCTTTAAATTGATGATTAGCCTTTGTAATCCTGCATGCATATTGAAAATGACTTGCTTGTGTCTACCACATCCACACAAAGGAGAAGCGGCATTATCGTTCGGGGGAAAATTGAGCTTCGGAAAGCAAATGAGGCTGTGTTATCTGCTTGGTGCTGGGCTGGATAATGAAGACCAATCCTCCGACAAGAGAGCATCTCATTATGAATACGAACAGATGAAATTCTTTGTGTCTCTTTTGCGTGCATCTTTTAATAAAACTTTACTGTGACCCTGACAAGTAATTGGCGTGCTTATCTTGGAGGAAGCGGGACGCACTCATGGGAATGAGTAGTTGCCATTGTTTAGATGGCTGTATTAGGGGGTAATCAGACATTAAATGAGTCATTTCTCCATATTTAACTCCAACCAGGAAGCTAATGGTTTAATTTGCTGGGCAGTGAGTTATCCCCTGCGGTTTGTTCCTTGCATTAAATCGCAGAACAATGCTACAGCATCTGTTGCTCTGGAAATTGGGATTTAACAACTTATCTGAGCTGCTAAAACATGCAATTTAAAAATACCTCTCCAATGACTTTAAGGAGTTAAAGACGAGACCAAACAAAGCCTAAAGCAAAGCAGTGGATAAGAGGACAAAATCCTATTCAAATACCATATTGTCATCAACAGAGCCTCCTTTTTTCTGAACCTTTACATAGTTGAGTTATATCTGACACTTTGACAGCTTCACTTCAAGAGAAAATCACCATGTGTCTTAGGCAGTAAAAACTAGCAATTTGATTTAATATACTGTATACATGCAGTGTGTGACTTTTGTTTTCTTTTGACCGAGGTAAAGTATTTGATGGCCTAATTAGCATATTGTTATAAGAATGATCTTTGAAAAACAAAACCTTGAGATGTCAGGCTTTATTGTCAGGATTTTAATAGTTTTAATCGACAATGTTTGTGTAGACACTGCATTTGTGTTCCCTATCTGGATCTGCCCTTTCAGAGAATTATCTTTCTGCTTACTGTTTTCTTTCCACTTAAAAGAAGAATAAACCTCACAAAGACAATTTATTTCTTCTAAATTCTCCAAATAATTTCCAGAACAGCGGTTGAGAAGGGAAGCCCTCATTGGCTGTTGGTTTACACGGCTAGTCATCATTGAATCACTGGTGGTGGCTATTCTTGCTCTGGCTCTGTGGCTCTTTAAACATAAATAACTGTGGGATCATATAAAGAAATATACAGGAATGTAAAACAAGAATAAACAGTACTGCGGCTGTAGACCATAAACAGCTTAACACATAGATTGAACCTCTTTTAATCTATTGTTTCACTCAACCAGTTTGCATAATACATACAGTATTTTTGTTTTTTGGTAAAACAGTCCTCTGTTTTAAATTTTTTCCCACTTTACTTTTTTGCCATAATATAACTTTCAGAAGCTTGACTTCATTCACAACCAATATCCTGGTAACTATATCATTGCTATGGCTGGTGTTTTTTTTACACTCCCATATTTAACTTGTGTTATAATGCTCAACAAAAATTGTGATAAAATGATCAAATAGTATCTTTTTCTTGAATCCAAACCTGATCAAACATGCACCACCAGAGCAGAAAATGACCATAAGTCCAGTCCATGTCTCTGTATAAATAATGATGAAACATGGATGTTTTATTATTCTCGAATAGCTCGCTGGCTGACATCAAATGCCACGTCTAATCCCTGCTGTGGCCCAGACCTCAGCAGATCACAGACGCACCTTGTAATCCTATTGCACTTTATTAAATCCCTATGATGTAAAGAGGAAGCCCCGGGATGAAAACTCTATCTGACGACGAGGGTTTCATTTTGGCAGAATGTTACTGGCATAAGCTCGAATCAAGTTAACATGTTAAAGGGGACAGAGGATGAAACGAGGATTGTTAAATCTGGGACCTGCACAAACCAAGATTAAATCAGACTGAGACAAGAGTGCACCGGGACAAATACAAGACCAAAACTTTTAGTGACTGAAAGCAAGTCAAGACAAGGACAAGGTGAACTGGAAAAGGTACAGTGAAGTTAAAATAGTCTGAGCAACTCAAAATAAAAACTCAAACCAGTTCTGGGTTACATTTGAAGATGGAAGCTATAATTAGTGCTGGTTGAGATTATTTCAAGACTTCTAAAAAGCATTTATATAAGACAGTGACCATAAAGAAGTATTCTGAAACCTGCCTTAGAGCAAAACCTCTTGTGGTGACACTACTTTGTAATTCCACACCTCACTTCTTTCTTTCTACAGCTTGTGAGCACCTACAATAGCCCTGCAGACACATATGGTTATCTACAAACAAACAAAATGGAAACAAGTCAGATGACGAGGTCTCAATCAATTCATGCTAGATTAAAAAAAACAATGTGAAGAGTTCTTTTGAGACAATCATTCCGTATTTACAGCTATTTTGAAGGTATCCTATTTTGTTCCACTATATATTAGAGCATTTCACAAACTTCACCCTTATATATTTAGTAATCGGGTCAGGAAAAACACACTTCAAAACACATTTCATTCTTTTTGTAGTTTTATAAATGAGAACTAAACTTGAGACCTGCACTTGAAACTTGTTGTGAAAGGACTGCAGTTTGAGTTTCCAGAACTGGATTTATGGAACTGACAATGATAATGGCAAATAAACAAAGCTCCGTGACTGTGCTGGAGATTAAGTCACAATTAGAGCTAATGAAGGAAAACCAAGGATCTGAATACTAACGAATCATTTCCAAATCAATTTTACATTCCCTTAAATCCTATTAGATGATGGGGCGTTTTCTCATGTTTGTCTAAATGATACAGAGTAAATGGATGAATAATTATCATCATTGTCTTCCCCCTGAATTATCACTGCTCACAGTTATTAAGTGTTCAAACAATACACATTAAATAAACATGTCAAACATCTGCTGCTGTGGATCTGTGGAAACCATAAATGGTGCTGTAGTGAGATTAGAACAACAAAAAAAAAAAAAGTAAATATAAGGAAAATGCACACAATTTTCAGTCTTTTACTTTTTATTTTTACAAGATAAGTATCTTCCTTTTTGCACACACCAAAGCTGACCACTGGGGAAAAGTTGTGTTATACGACAACTCAGACGATATGAGAATAATGAGTCACATTTGCACCTTTTGTGACACAGCGTCAACACTAATGAAGCTGTCTGAACTTTGTGTGGTGTTTGTGACAGAGTTGAGGTTTATTTTGTTGCTCTGTGACTCTGCTGAATCACTGAAAAAAAAAAACAGAATACGAGGTCAGCTTTTATCGAGTTCATAGTTTGTGGCAGCGACAGAGGGATGTGGATGCTTTTGGATAATGCGACACAGGCAGAGATTACAGAGGTGAAAATTAAGTGTGTGCACTATGGAAAAGGTGTAGGGTATAGTTTGCACACATGGCATGGGAATTAGATTCTTATACACAAGCTGACAATACTGTAAACATGTTAAAATGCTACATAAAAATCTAGGCGGGCCACAAAATCCACAAGCATTCAGACAGCAATGTCAAAGTGTACAGGCTTCTACCAAGGCAATTTTCATTACAAAACAGCAGCAGAAACTGCAGATATCTGTTGTCTGCCATGTTTGTTTTTTTCTTTTTATTGCCATTAAGTCTCCAACATCTTGGTTAAAACATTGGTTAAGCTTGTTGCGTTTGCCAGGGTTTACCAAACAAAACAAGTTTCTTTCGAGTTAAGACCTTTTACTAAATTGTGCGCTTGCTTAGCAGTGTTAAATTCTCACTTTGTGTTGACTATTTTAGAGAGTTCAGTGACAGCTCTGCATGTCTGCTTTATGCCTTAGAGCCAAAAGGAATATCAGAGGTATAAGGGAAAAAAGCACATTCAAAAGTTCAATTTGGAGTTTCAGATGAGCAGAATTCCCCTCTGAGGTGTGTAGCTAGAATCTGAGCCTTGTTTCCCTCCCAAACCTCCAACTAGACGAGTATCCGAGCCCAGCATTGTGGACAGCTCCAGAGAGACCCAAACACAGTCAGCGGCTTGACTGAAACGCCATTAACACGGGTCACAATCATTTCTCTAGAGACCGCTCTGTGTGTAGCCTTTGCCCTCATGAGTGTTTGAAGTTAAGTACCGACCGTTACCTGCCCTAAAAACCCAAGTAGACATTTTGAACTCCAGTCTAAGGCTTAATAAGGACACTACAAGGTTGTTTTCACGTCTGTGGTTATCGTTTTCTAGCTAAATGACCTTCCCACAATAAAACTGAATCAATGTCTCAAAAGATCAGGTTTCATATCTGGACAAACCCACATCTTTGCCTTTGAAACAAATGTCAAATGTTTCTTGTGGCGGCAGCGGAGAACAAGCCGCGAGGAGCAATGGCTTGACATTTTGTTCTCCCGAGTATTCATCTGCTCTGTTCAAATTACTACCAGTCATGTGTGAAGTATAGAAAAATAGTTCAGTTTCCATATGAAGTCTCTAATGATTAACACAGACTCAGCCTGAAGACATGTTACTCTGAAATATTTCACTTCTATTCTTGTGATGTATACATTTGGACAAAACTAGGATTAAAGGCAACATTATTTGACTTACAATATTAGGTTTAGACTGTGAGGTCAGGATACTATGCCCCAATGACTAAGCTGTGGTATATGTATTAATAACCCAATCTGGCGTACAAGTCATGGTATAACTGTATACGACACTTTCATTCATGATCATATAACAGCACGTCACTGCAGGGCTCCCTTTGACTGAAACAACCAAATTCTGCTAAAAACCACACAGCTCTCCTTTAACAAAAGATTTAAAAAAATTACTACATCTATTATTCAGAGTGAACACACAGTAATGTCTTTTGTTTAGAATGTGACTTAATTTGCCCTCAGACTTCACAGGAGAGCAAGTCAAGTCTGTGGAAATATATTTTTTTTTTCTGAGACATCCAAAGACATTCCCACACAGTAAATGGAAACATGACAGAGTAAAGACAGAATCAGAAGTCTGTCCATATGACGGGGTCGTGATCCCTCTGAACACACAGACACCATTAATCTGACGAGTCGACTAGACGCAGCCGCCACACAAGGAGACGGCGTATGACACACAATCACCAATAAAGAGTTATGTGGCTGTGGCCTACTCATCTGAGGCTGCCAGAGAACACAGTTAATAAATAAATAAGTTAGCCTGCATCAAGAGAAATGATAAATCCACTTTATTGCCCTTTGGATGTCAGGCTTTGCTCCAAACTCTTGATTGAAATGTTGCCTGCTGAAGGTGGTCCAAAAGTCCTCCATCTTTTGTTTTTGACCTTTGTTTCAACATTAAGCTATTACTTCAAAATGGTAAGAAATTCAAGCCTATTTCTAAAGTGTTATATTTTTGGCAACATCTACATGTGTTAGAAAAAACTACAGGTGGCAAACCTGCTGCACAATAATCATTGTCACTTCACAGCAAATGCAGAGACAACACTACGTATGTAACTTAAAACCTCAAAAGAACAGCCTCAAACCACTGACATTGTTCTTGGACTGGAAACAGGACAGAAAAACATGGATGTAATATTAGACCTACTGTAGATTCTGAATCAGTCAGGCTGAATTTTTGACTTCGAGGTTGATTTCTGTGTTATGCGGATAATTGAGCAGGAACACTATCATGCAGTCTCGTGCTTATGTCACGTTTTCATGTTTTTTGGGACACATGGCACTTTTTAGCTACAGTACTGTAGTTTGGTGAAACTGACAATAGGGCAGAGAGGGCAGTCCTACATTCAGTCCTTATAACATATCCTTAAAGACACTTGGCCTGGCTTGCCAAACATGTTATAGGAATACATCTCCATCACATTGATACAACTCTCCACAGAAATGTTTATTAACGCTGTGAGTGTGCAGCACTGCATTTGCATTGCAGACTCCTTTGGAGGGTGCTTTAAACTGCTTTTTTAAACAAAAACACAACACTTTTATTTCCTAAACTAAAATTGTTTTCTAATTAGGGAAATAGCTTTCTTTGACCTTAACCAAAGTGCTGACATAAATGTTTTCCTTGGTGACTGACAAATACGGGTCTCCTCCTGCCAGAAAGTCTTGAGTTTCGTAAACCCATCCACCGCCCAAACCTGCCTCCTTTCTATTGAAAAGAGCTCGTAGGGTAATACTGTATCTGTAACAAGAGACTGAGTTGTGTAGATTATGCAGGAAAAAAGGCAGTTGTTTGATTGTGTCATCAGCTTCATCAAGGCTGTAATAAGGCTTCCCCAAAGGCTTTGCTACAGGCTTTGATGATGAAGACATACATAGCTCCTGTGTGCATTACTAATGACAGAAGTGCTGTTGAATGCTGGGTTTTAAAGCGCTGTGGTTGGTGCACATGGTAGGCATCAACCCTCAAGATGCGGCATATGGACTTAGGTGCCTTCTTGCATCATGGATGACTGCCTGCTGTACCTTCATGAATTATGGAATTTGGCACCAATATGCAAATGTGGGCATTAGCCTAGTTCTTCCTCAGTACAGTAACTTACAGTGACTTATCTATTATGTATGAACAGAAGGAGCACAGTCAAGAGGTCCTGCCAGCCAAATTCAGTGTCTTAGACTATTTTACTCTAATCATGAAAGAGTATGAATACCAATCATGTTCTAAATCCCCGAGCATCATTAGGCTACATTTGGTCAATCTTGTTCCCTTTGATGCTGAAGTCGGATTTTGACTAGGGATGTCTCAATACCACTGTTTCCTCAATGAGTATGAGCTTTCAAACTGATACAGATACCAGTCCTTAATATTTATGAATCATACACAGATTTCAGAGGCATGTTGGTTTTGAAGATGTTTTATCAGTGACCTGTTTATAAGAAGACAGTTTTGTTACTCTTACTTAAGCCTATAAGTAAAGCGCTTGTTGTAAAAGTAAATATGAGTACAATTGGTTTAGATAGCAACAAATACTAAGTACAGTAAATAGATATCTTGAATTAATGTCATTCATGTGGTTTTATAAACCTGAAACACAACTTTTCTCTAAACTGTAATTCTTCCACTAAAAACATTAAAACTGTTCTTCACACTTCTGAAAAGCATCTGAAAACTTCAAAATCTTACTTTTATATTACATCCACTGCTCCTTCTGTTGTGGCCAAGTTGTAGGTCACTAATGTAACCTTTGTTCTTTGATGCAGAGATGTTTTGTCCAATGGTCTCATATGGTCATATTCTTCATAACTGGATGGACAAAAAAAAAATAAAAACATACTGTATGTGCACATTTGGGCTTGACCTTACTTGGTCTTACTCAGTGCATCTACAATCAAAACTGGTCAATGGCACTGCCTCTGTGTCAGTAGAGAACAAGACAGCAGTAGATTACTCATCAGTAACGAGAGCACAGCGGAATAACACTGAGAGGAAGCCTCAAAGTTCTTCACATCTCCAGACTTAGGAGAATAGAGTTTGCCTCAACACTCAATTGCCAAGCTCCTTAAAATAACAATGACTTCTGCAGGATTTAGAAAGCCCCGCAAGATACAAGGGGAATAAGCATGAAGTTGTTGCTAATCCCCTAATTTCCCCCCACAAGGCTGAAACGAAACACCAGCGAGATCAGTAATCAGTCCACGGGGGAGGCAGACAGAACTCGAGCCAAAGTCTAAAAAACAAACACAGCTAAAGCATTTCCATCACAATGTAGGACGGGGGATTGTTCTCAGCTGACCCAGTCTCAGCCGTGTAAAAATACAAACAAGCATTACGAATCCATTTTAAAGGTCAACGGTAGTAGTATGTTTCAATCTTATATAATAAATGTCCTTACAGTTAAAACAAAATTAAACACAGGGGGAAATGTTTCAATAGTGTATAATTGCCTAAAAATTACACTCTGCATTTGAAGGAGCCTTCATTACATTACTTACTTTTTCTACATCTGCATTTCTATTTGAACATACAACCTTGGTTCTATGCAGCTGCTCAGTTGGTCTAGAAAAAAGGGGTCTAAGGTGCAGAACTGCAATGTCACCAGTAGATGCTACCAAAAGCTACACACTACACCTTGTTCACTGGTTTCAAAGTGAAGTGTTAATTTCTGTGTGTTTCTGGCCACTGCCACGTCCTCCTGGTTCAGCCCTAGCTAAATTTGCAAGACAGTGTTATGTCTCTCATCTTATCTGGGGTCATCACAATGAAAATTTCACCTTTCCCAAGTCATTTGAGAAGGTCATGGTCAGGTTATTTATACAGCACATTTAAAAACAGCTCTTGCTGCCCCAAAGTGCTGTACAGGTAAAACAATCACAATAAAACAAGGTAATAATGATAAAAGAAGCTTAGACAGTTATAATCTTTGGGTGGAAACTGTTCCACCAGACTGCAGCTTTAGGAGATTGTCGAGGTAACTAAAGAGAAAGCAAAAAGACATAAAGATAACAAAACCATTCTTTGTCTTGGGACATTAACTCTGGTTTCTCACAAAACCCTTCTTTTTTAGTTTTGTCTATCACCTGAAACTGTGTATTATCCATAGATAAAAAGCTTATAAATGACTAAACATGATGTGGTTGGTCAAATGCACACTTTGGATGCCTTACAGTATGTATAAGTATCCAGTAGAGATGTTCTTTTTTTACCACCGGGTGAAAATACTGTACATTTTTTCTCAAATGGGTGTGGATTTGAGAAAACTTAAATCCAAAACATAATGAAGCGAGTCCCTGGGCTTCAGCGAAACATAGCCCGTCATTAGTTCGGATCAAAGTCAGTCACAAAACGCATGACAGCTGACAGCTCCTATTTATTAGCCGGGCTGTGAAACGATAATACCTGAGTCCTTGTGGTGAACCGCGTCGCTATGGTAACAAGACGATGCCATCCTATAGAAGTGCTTCTTTCCGAGAGAGTGCATATTTATTAAGACAGAAATTAGGGCTTGAGGAAGGACTGGGGATGTTATTTTATTCAAGCCCTTTATCTCCTGAGGCAGGGACAGGCAACATTAACAACCCACTAAAAAATACAACAAAAAGAATCACTGGAAATGATTTGCATTTTTAACAAATACCACTCCACATCTGCTCTAATAGTCTTCACCCTTTAATTCAGCGAACACAACCTCATCAAAAATTAATCCGAGTCTTGTTATTTTCTATTGCCTTTGATTAGAGACTCTCCAAAACAGAAAAAAATAATCTGTTTTGTTGTTCTAGTTCCCTTCCTCCTATCCCTTGTTTGCTCAAGTGAAGCTAACTGGATGAACTCATCATAATAACAGGAAATTGTACAGGAATCAAAATTGTTCAAGGAATCAACACACCTCTTTTCTTCCTTCAGACATTTTAATACTACTCTAACTCTAATCTAAATAATTCAATAGACAGAAAAGAGGACTGTAATAATAAAATGCATTGTGTTAAAGAGAATTGAAAAAACATTGTGACAGTTTTGCAGTTATATTTTTTTTAAACTCTTTAATCATTTAAAAGAATATTGTAACCGGCATCATCTGTGAAAAACAAGACCCAAAAATGTCATCTAGGCTTTATTATTAGGAGTTTAAACAGCATATACCAGAAGCTTTGGCACATGTGGTCTTGAGTTGGGGGCGCTACCTTTGGTCTCCACTGATTTCAATAAGAAAGTAATGGCTACTGATAAAACAGAAGAAGTCTTTATTCTAACGCTAAATATGTCATTTTACAAAGAAAAACAGAGCAAAAAATAAAACATAAATGAATAAAAAGGAAAGCAAGGAAAGCATTCACGATATGTTTAACAAGACGGAGATTATTGCAGGATTGCATCGGCCTGACCCTGAACTTAGAATTAGAAGTTTATAGTGGTTTCATGCAATGTAGTGTTTTGATGTGGTCCTTTATTTAAAAAAAAATAAGTGCAAAGAAGCTGTGCTGCTGATGGGGGGTGCAGTTGGCACCATGCCAGTAGATAATTTGGGTTAATGTAGCGTAAAACAAAGCTGTAATTGAGAAGAGTAGCTTAGTACATGTTAAATTAAACTTCTAAACAAACCTAACCTTCTATGCTTACAATCGTCAACATGGCGACTGTAGAGTCAAATACAGTTTGGTACATGCTGCTGGTTTTCACCTGTCTCAGCAACACACAACCATTTAAGGGGTTACCTCTGCTCATTGTATAAAAGGGAATGTGAAAGCTGAAAATGTATTGTTTGTTGTAGAGTAGAGGGACTGAGACAAACATATTAGTGACTCATTACACTATAACAGTGATAGATGTTTAAATATTCTATATCACCCTTGTTTTATTACAAAAACTGTACAACACTTCTCCTTTGAACAGAAAAGCTCAGAAAACCCTTTCCACCTTGGAGCCAGTAGTTAGCATAGTTAAAATAGGAATTCAGATATTGCAAAGCATGACAAAATAAGCTAGGTAATGTTTACAGAAACATTACAGTGAAAAAAGCTAAACACATGTAAGGTGGTCTGGTTCACCACAGACACACTGTTCTAAGTCTTGTCTTGGTCCCAGTCTGCTCTGGTCTCAGCCAGGACTTGGTCTTGGTTAATGCGGGCTTCACTACAAAACAATCTGTGCCATCTTCATTCGGTTTGAGGGCAGTTACTGCAGATCGCACACACGCTCATTCAAGCTTGATCACTCGAGGATGAAAATAATGAGTTTGCCTCTTGTCCAAGTTAAACTTTCAACTTCTATATTCAACATTTGACCCATTTATTGCTTCACTAAAGAAGTCTCTTAATCTGCCTTTTATTACCATGTGCATAAGGCTCATGTTGAGTTACCTGAGGATTTTTTGGGTAGTACTATGGGATCCGAGACCTTTAGTGAATATGATCAAAATTTTAATAACAGTAGGCTACTTCTCACTTTTGCATTTAAAAGACAAACACTTTTCCATTCAAAGATATCTAGAAATGTCCAATGGTGTTTTGTATTTACAACATTATTGGTATTTAAGTTTACTGTACCAACCATCTTTCATACAAGAAGTTATTGTAATCACGAGTTTCATAATTACTGCATCCTGATGAAGATATTAAAATGTCAGTGTCGTCTAATGCCTCTTAATTGGCCCAAGATGTTTCACTAATGATGCTTTAATGTGCAATAAGAAACACATTAACATATATTCATCACTTTTATTACCTCACAGAAATGGCTTCAATCATAACATGACTTTCTTGGACATAATTTAAGTTTGAGGTCAGAAAAGAAACACACAAACTACTAACTGTGTAGCGTATTCACTTTTTAGGATGTGTTTTTTTCTTGGTTGAAGAAAACTCTGGTTAGAGCAGTTTGCTTGGATGAGTTTGAATGCTGCCAAAATAACCTCAGTGTGAAACCAAACAATCACGCCGAGGCGCTTTGAAAAGGTGAGTCTCGGTCTGCTTCCAACTAAACTCTAGTGCAGTTCGATTTAAGTGTGAAAGCCACAAGACATCAGCTTGGATCAAAATAGGAAAAAAATCTGGAAAAGACTGGAAAGCTACTGAGAGCAGAAGCGGAGCAGAAAGAGCAATGCCTTTTGGAATAAAACAACATCAGCAGAGGCAAAATGCTTAGCTTTTTCTTACAAAAATAAGCAATCTCAGAGACTCTCAGAGACTTTATAAAATCCATGATGGTATAGAAGTCATGACATGTTAAGTCAGCCACTTTTAGCTTCTTCACCTTTAATAATTTAACTTTGACATGTTTAGAAGCAAATGGACTAGGATCATCAATCTGTACAAAATATCACAAAGGGAAAACAACTTTAGGTTACAAAGGTTTCTCTAACAAAGAAATCCTGCCGCTTCAGGAAACAAGCAGACACTTTGCATGCAGCACACACCCACAGGATCATAAGCAAATGCACAGTTTGTGATGATTTCCATTTAATGACGTTGGCTGCTGGGACCATAGTACCAGGAATGAGATACTATATAATACAATATACAATACAATATAACATCAAGGCCTCACAGAATGAGCTGTAATTATCATTAGCTCCACTTGTCTAAGTCTTGGATCATTCATGTCCACAGTCCATCCCTGGAGCAGATTATAGACCATTACTGACTGTGGGTCATTTCATGTACTTTTTAAGACAGTCAAAGTAATAAAATTATACCAGTTCAAAGTGTTTTTTGTAATGGCGGTAGAAAGGTGACATGAAAAGCAATGTTTCTCTTCCAATCATAATTGTGTTGTCAAATTTACCGAGAGACTGGAGACATACAAAAGACTAATAAGTATATGAGACTCTTTTCTATACATATGTGTGATCTTTAAGAAAATAATTGTTTGGATGAGTGCAACCACAACCTTTAGCTGGAATACAATAACCGGAAAACTTCCTATCAACTGGAGAAAAATGTCAACAGTCACTGGAGACCCTAACTTTGGTGTCAGTGCTGAGATTTGAGCATTCAGCATCATCTGTGATTGAAAAAAGCAGGTGACAACTCTGAATTTGTTAACTGTATTTCATGTAGCTGGGACATTTATATACATGTATGTATTACAAACAAAGACAAAACAGCAATTTCTTGTTTAATAGTACAATATTTAAATAGATTGGCATGGTGAGTTACATTACTCAAAAACATTGCAAATGATCTGTACCATTTTCTAAAACACACTTATTACTTTTGTGTATTTTGGAGGGATTGTTGTTTCCACTCAAGTACCTTTTTAAAAAATGTAAATGAGTTTGAATCAGTTTGAACATACAAAAAAATAAAAACTCACCACATCCTGGAATACTGTTTCTAATACTCAGTTATTTTGTTGTCTACCTTTAGTTCTAAAAGTAGACTACAGACTTTGACTCACTTCTGTAGATTGGTTGGTTGATACATGAAAATGCAAAATAGACTTTAAAATGTCTGTTGGCCCTTGACAATTTCAATGTGGCTTAGTCTTGGACCCTTGTCTTGAACAATCCATCTTCCTACAACTTAATGTATAAAGTCTGTGGGTTTTCCATATTATTCCGTGGTATCCCCTGGGAGCTGATAAAGTTAATTTATTGTGTGTAGCGTTTTAATTAGTGTGATCAATACTCGATTAGAGAGGATTTAGATGTGCAGCGCAGGAGAAAGACAAGGCTAAATGAGTGTCTCACAGCTTTGTGCTCAGCGACACTGGCCCTGCTCTTAATAATTGATACAAAGAGGGAATTTAAAAGCAGGTCTTTGTCTGACACTGGGGATGTGAGGGTTCCATAAAAGCACATGAGTGAAGCTGTCAAGTTAGAAAAACAGAGAGCCTGAAGTGCACAGGGAATCCTTAAAGGGAATGTGGTTACCTTGCACGGTGAGCGTCTCTCGGTTTGTTTCTGGTGGATCTCAGGAGTGGATGAAGACGATGCTGAGGCGCGTAATGCACTTTTGTTCACAGCCGGTCCACGCTGAAGAAAATCCCCCGCTTGTGCTGTGGATCTCTCTCATCACTGATTCATTGGAAAGCAGACACCGCTTCGGGAACGGAGTCCTCCTCGTTTTGACTCCGGTCTGGCAGCGGATGAGCCTATGCAGCGTGTATCGTGGAGAGTACAGTAGTTGTGGCTGAGGCGACGCTTTGCAAAGCTGAGCAAAGAGATGGAGAGATGGAGAGAGAGGAGCGAGAGGAGTGGGGAGGAGCCGTGTACCGTCAGATGAACAGCACAAGGTGCTCTCCTCTCCCACTGATGCTCTGCAATCCCCAGCCTCAGCTCAGCTGCAGTTCACACTAACACAAAGATCGAGGCTCAGGTCTGTGGCATTACATCAAATAAACCTGGTCATCATCCCTTTCTATGGTTTACAAGGACAGTTTTGAGAGATAAATTATGTGTCTATCTGTATTTATTTATAGTGAGTGCAAAGGCTTAAGTAGATGATGCCCCTAATTTTGAGAACAATGCTGAGACAAAAGTGTGTCACTGTTAATGGGAACCAGTAAACAAAAACATCAAGGCAGACCCAATACACCCAATTTATTTCATCCATTCATCTGATTATTTGTAATGGATTGTGGACAAAGACAATGGACAATAGAAATTGTCCTGGGCCCAAAGAAAAAGAGCCCAAACAATGTGTTTGGATGTAAGTTTTTCTTTAAAAATTGTAAAGGTTTTGAACTTGTGTTTAATCCATAGCTTTTCCTGAAGATGGAGAGACTAAAATATAACAGTAAATCTGTTCACACATTATGTTTAAGTGCTTAAAACCACCTTTTTTACATTGTCCATAGCCTCCAATACTGTCTTATGTATTTTATGTTATTGTCTTGTCTCTTGAGCTAAAATTGTTTATTGTCTTTGAGTTTCTTTTGAAAAGCAAAAGCGATAAATTATTATAATTATTCAAATGTTTATTTATTTCTTTTGCAAATTATATTCATTAATGTGCATGGATTTCTCATTAATGTGCCTCCAGTTCTTTTGGGCACTGTTCCTCCTTCTTGGGACTTCTATAGACTCTAGACAAGCCTCACACAAGTAAGTAATATTTCTTCTTTTTTTTTTCAGATGGTAAAGACAAAGACACCATCTACAGCGCCACTTAACTTTAACTCTGCATTGTTACTCCGGTCTGTTGTAGATAATATATCACCTTTAAATAAGTACCTCATACATCAAAATACAAATACATTATTCATTTTATACTCTGTAATCAAGTCTCTACAAAACAAGCCGACACAATAGTATTTCACCACGGACTCGCCTGTAGCTCCCCACAAACAAAAGCACATATTCAAAGTTCATATTTGCATGTTCTCTGCTCCCACATCTCCTCTGTGCATTTACATGTCATTGTTCGGTCTGTGGTTTGTCAGTTTCCCTCTGAGCAGGTGTGCAGTACGTGGCTCAAGGGTACAAATGCTAAGCAGTTTAACCCTGGCACGTTTCGAACCTAATGTGTGTGGGTTTGAAGACGGTTATTGTTTGTTGCTTCCATTATTAGTGTTCATTTTACAATGATTTATGTTGACGTAAGCAACGCTGTCCTCGTCCCCATGTTTTTAAAAGTCTGTTGTTTTTTATGCGTCCACAAGTCACTGCCAAGGTTTTCCCTTTAAAATAAGGGTTTTGTATGGGGTTTGTTTTTCTTATCCTAAAATCACAAAGGAAAGTAATGTGATTCAAACCTAAAACACATAATTCTGTAACTATGACCTAGAGATCTTGAAGAAAAAAAATTTTTTTTCAAGTTTGCTTTAAATTCTGAATCTAAATTTGTATTTGTGTGAAGTTTCTGCAAACTATTGGAGCACTTGATTTAAGGTGAATCAGGTGCTATAAGAAGAGGATGGTGCACAATGCCATCCTTGATAATCCAAACCACAATGAACTGTGGCAAATTGTCCTGCCCACTTCAAGACATATCATGACTCCTTTAATGTCAGTCTTTATTACAATAACAGCATTTAGCAGGGTGCACACAAAAACAGAATTTTTAAAAAGCAAACACATTCACATAATTTTCAACCAGTTATCAATTCAAACCATACTGAAGGCTCGTGTAGGCTATTAAAGTGTGAGCTATAATTTAGGAGACAAGGAAGAGGGTAAGTGTTTTGCAAATCGGCAAGTCGGCTGTAAAGGCTGCCCTAGTTCTTGTCCAGTTATATGTCTCTATGGCTCGTTCTCCGTTGTCCATGTGACCTCTGCTAGAGTCTGCCACGAGTCTCAAAACAGACTTATTACGTCACGGGGAGGACTTGGTGGCTGAAAAAAGACAAAACCCTTTTCCACAGTTCAGGTCAGATATGCCCCAAAGCAACATGTGGATCTCAAATTCTCTCTTCATAATAAAAGTGTGTCTTACCTCCCTATTGACTCCTTCAGCCACTTCCTACAGGAGACTGTCTCCAAACGCTGCTCAGCCTGTTTTAGCCTGATGCTTAAAACAAGAGCCAAGGAGAGGCCAAGTAAAGAGCACATCCATATTTCAGCAGCACCTTTAGACGTAGGCAGGGAGACAGAGATCATATTTGAATGCTTAAAAATGTATGTTGTTTGTAGAAGGGAGAAAAAAATGAAGACTGAATGTACTATGTGTAGCTGGGAAATGGGGACACTGAATGAGTCAAAGCCTAATCAGCAGCAGACAGTGTGACATGGGAATCTAAATCTAGGGAAAAAAAGTTTAATTGAGCACAAATGAGCACTTTCAAGTGGGGGTTTAACAGTTTGGGGAAAAGGGAAGTAAAATCTGCCCTTAATAAAATATACTGTGCCAGATAGAAGTGGAAATGGGACCCATGGGTTTGTGACCCTACTTACAGACTAGTGGGGTGGAAGAGACGGGAACAGTACTCTAGTGTGGAGATGTTTATTTTATCAGGCCTATATCTCTGCCCACAGTCTGCAAAACACATAAACCAACTTCATCTCAATGATATTTTTTATATAGTGGTAATATTAAAACAGATAATCTATTATTAAACTTCAGTTTAAACTTCACAAATACACCAACCTCATAGTTTACGTTTAAGTTTACAGAGGCATATATGAAATAGATTGGTCATGGAAATGCATTTAACTCATCCAGTGGAGCAGTGAACCTTTTTTTATGTTGGTGTGGTAAACCAGAATACCAAGGGGAAAAATCCATCCAAGCACAGGTGAAAAAATGCAAACTCCACTCAAAAAGTCCCCACCTGGCCCAGGAGTCAAACTGAAGACCTTCTTGCTGTAAGGTGACTGTACTAACCTTTCCACATAAATGTTAAATTGTTAATTTGAGTGAATAAATCCTAAAAAGTAGCCATAATAAGAGTAGGTTTTCCTGCACAATATACATTATTTACAGCCCATGTGCCCATCTGCATGTACCACAATACAACACGAGAAAATGAGGGTCATTTTTTATTAAATATTGGTGACCGCTCAGCTCTTAAAAGTAAAACATGAATATGCTAACTTTTTACTATCATTTATCCTGTGCCCACGTTTTTTTACGAGCATGCTTTAACAGTTTGAGTGCACACTTATTTGTCTCATTCTTATTAAATGGATGTTAAAAAGCAAAACTGCCTAAATAAAGACGATTACATCACAATAATAGTATTTTGTGATGGGACTCATTAGGAGCCAGTCTTCTTGGAGCCAACCCACAGTTCTCACAGTCCACTGTATTTCTGTCATTGTGATACACTACACTGGTTTGATGTCATTGTAGTCCCCTGTTTGTGTGCTGTGTAATCAGAGACGCGAGATGCACCGATGCTGTTTCGACTCGTCCCATTCTGATGAAATTTTCATTGAGTAGTATGTGAGGCTGAGCGTAGTTTCATGATTCCCCGAAGAGTTGCATCAGCTTGTACCGTTATCGAGATGTATTAGCGGCCGATGAGACGTCTCGATGGAGATTATGTATGACAGCGAGCTACGCCAAAGCTTTGAAAGATGTTGTCTTTACTGGGAGTGTCAGGTTTCCTTTAGAGATTTCAACGTCCCTAGACTGTCAATATACAAACTCCACGTTTCTTGATGTGGCAAAAGACTGACCAGAATAAACAACTGAAGATCCAACAACAAACAGTTCCCTATTGAATTGTTATGAACAGCATTAAACTAACAGGTATATAAAGGTTTTTTATTCTTTTTTTGTCTTATGTTTTCAAATTAAAGTCCAGCAGAAATGTTTGGTTAAAATTTAAAGCTGATTCAATGGACTCAAAACTGCTCTGTCCTGTATTTTCAGTACAAAAAACAAATTTCCAAAAACATTTTCTTTAATATTTTAATAATGAAACTATTGAGTGTTTTTTTTTTTTTCATTGGGCACTAACCTTCTTGCCAAATACCTGCAGCTGTGGCATATGTCTCATGTTTAATTAAATGCTTGGAATCAATAGAAGCCTTTCATTAAGACTGATTTGTTGTTTTCAATTAGTTTTTTGTCAATTACACTAATTATATTGAACGCTCAGTGACAGTGAGTATGTCTGATTTTCATTGTAGTTCATAAATATTTAAGTAAAATTGCTTCAACATGATTGAATGTTTACTATGAGATATTGTTGGAAAGCTTAGCAATAAAAATCGACGTGTTCAGCCATTTGAAATGGAATAATGAAATCACAATAAGCCCAAAGGCAACTAAAACAAGCCTGGAACAAAGAACGGAAAGATTCTCCTTTTGTGCCAGGATGATGTTTGATGTTTATTACATTCTACTAAGAACTATTTTTACATGTAGTGACTTTGACTGAAAGGTTTCTCATCCAGCTGCTCCTTGTCTCTCTTTGCCATCAGCTGTTTATTGAACAGCACATTTATTCAATTCTGTTGCTACTACTACTCTTGATTGCATTCTTGTTTATTCCAAAGTATTCCATATTCCTAATAATTCCATGCACATCCTTAATGGTGAAGTCGTAATTTTACACCTCACAGCCTCCTTTCTGCAGCCTGTGAGCACCTAGCCCTGCAGGGACATGCTGTTGTCTATACTGTAGATACAGTATAAGTCAGGTCAGGTGATTGACACAAGCTTGTGTGTTCAAACAATGTTTCTACTACTTAGAGCACTACAAACCACTTTTACACAATGCATCTTTATTTATTATGTAACAACCTGGGGTATAAAATAAACATTTTCAAATGTGAGATATACTTATATGTCCCAACATCTCCAAAATCCTACAGCATGATCAAAAGGCTAGTCACTTTATGGAGAAAATGGTTGTATGGTTGTATATTATGCTTTGGGACAAGATAAGTTTTGATGATCATCCAGGCCATGCTACAAAAAATTGGTATATACGTACAAATGCCTTCTACTTCTGTTTGTATTTAACTAAATAGATTTTATTTGACTATTTCATGGTTTTCTCACCAAAGATGGTCCGTGCATAAACAGTTTAGTATTTGGCTGCTAACACAATTGACTATGTGTGAAAAAACTGAATGTGAACAAATAGAAAGGCTGTCACTAATTGTCCTTTTATTTATTTATTTTTAGCAGTTTCAACAATGCAATAATTATCTTTACAGCAGCTAAATGATTTTTTAAGACAGAATGAGCGTCAACCAAATCAACTCCTGGTTGTATTCAGACTAGTTTTTCTGAGGGAGGTAGGCCAGCAGTTTTGATGTGATTGCTGAATGTTACTAAAGAGAGACTGACTCAGGTCGGAGGCGTCCCAATCACGGCCCTGATGGAAGAGTCCCAGCAGCCCAGTACTTTTTTTTCCTGGGTGACAGGGCCAAAGCACTGACCTCCCGCTCTGCTGCTCATTGACCCTCTCCTGAAGATTCAAATGCTGTGATTATCCTGCGAAGAGAGCCAAGTCATGCACCGTCGAGTCAAGAGTTGCCCTATGAGGTGTGAGTCATGCATTATGTTGTCACTTCAGAGAAGATGAATGTGGATCTATTAGATGATACTGACCTGTGAAGAGGACTCTGAAATGTCCCTTTACGTTGTGAGTTTGATATTTGTGAATAACCATTACAAAACTTATTCAACTCTGTGTGATGCTACAGACCTCAGTTTGTGCCCCACATGTTTGTGCTTATCTGCTAAATTAAGAAATTCTTTATAAATATGAGGGACTTAATGTACAAAAATGCAATATGTAGTTTTAAAAGAGAATTTTATTCACAAAGCCTACGTCCAGTCCAGTATTTCCTCTGTGTCCAGCGCTGCAGCTAAATCGGGACTGAGCTAATTTGGAGCAGGTGATGTGGGAAAGTTATAATTGTGCTTTTGTTCACACATTCACAGCTGACAATGTACCACCTGCCGCAGTGTGAAGAGCGCTGATAACACGCTGCCTGTACTCGCCGCACAATATCCACCATCCAGCCAGAATTACAGCTACACAGTTTAGACTAGAGACAAATTGTAAGAATGATTCACAAATCGGCTCATTAGGCTTTCAGAGTGTGGTTTTGTCTGAAAAGAAGAGTTTGAACATTCCAGGAATTATACAAGAGCAGTTTTGCATTTAATGGTGTATAATACATTTTAGTTTTTACTTTTATTTTACTCTTGACAAAGATAGTAATTGGGTAATAAGTCCTGGCAGCAGGGCTGAAAGCAGTAGGGCTAGCGGTAGTAGAGCTAGTTAATAATACAGTTGCAAATAATACAGACACTGAAAGCATAAATATGAAAATGGCAAGTATTTTTCTGTGAGTGGCAAATAAGCTTATGTCAAGGGAACACAGCACAGGTAAATAAACAGCAGTAGGGCTAATGTTGCTTTCAAGTGCTTGTCGGTCAATTTAAATGGATGGATAGATTTAAGGGTAGAACTCAATAACGTGACTTCTGTGCATTCACGGCCTTCTTGGTTGGATGATGGAAAGTGTGGCAAAGGTATTCACATTGTGTACTTAAGTAGAAGTACAGATACCTGTGTTAAAAATGACTCTGGTTAAAGTAGAAGTAGTGATTAAACTTGTTTACTCAAGTAAAAGTAAAAAGTACAGTCTCTGAAAAATGTATTCTGCTGTTCTACTCTGCAAATTTTACCAGTTAAATTTGGTCCATGGTGCAATTAAATGTGAGCATTTTTAATACTTTTAAAACTTTGGAGGTTCCTTGTGAATGTTGTCTTTGTGGGATGTTGATAGATAACTACTTTAACACAATGGAGGTTACAAGCCTTCAGGGCTTTTGGCAAGTTAGAACTTTTTAGCATTAGCTTTCAAAACCATGAAAAGCTGACTTACAGAAATGCAAGATTTGCTACACCATGAATCATTCTTGGAACCAACAACCTCAAACAATTCCAAATACAATCATGGAATGCTAATGTCTTTCTTTCTTTATGCATATTTCTGCTGAAAACCCCACGCAGGACAGACACCATATCTTATTTTTGCACTTGACTTTCCTTCTCTTGTTAGTTACGTCTTTAACGTCATGTATTCAGCCGCGGAGGTTGTAAAAGTAACAAGGCTGTTTTGACAACGTAAGTACAGATATTAGTGTCCACAAGTAAAAGTAAAAAGTTTCAAGATAATTAAATACTCAAGTAAATATCTATGCTTCTCAAATAGTACAAATAGTTTGTTACTTCCAACCTCTGCTAATATTGAATAAAACAAAGGTAATATTCTGTAAATAAAACAGAGCAGTGTGTGTAATTACAACTTTCTGTAGCTGAGCTTAAGAAAACAGCATTTAAACAGAGCTATTGTTCGTTTATAATGGTGGGGCTTACGGCAGTGGGGGCTTAAAACATTATTCAACTGACTTTGTGTTTGAAAGTAAATAATAGAATATAGATTTAAATTAGAAAAAAACATTGGTTTTATGCATTGAGTAATTCCCCTGGTCACAATAAGGGTCATTTTGCTGGTGTTGAGTCAGTGAAGTGAAGTACCTCCAGCCTTTTAACAGCACTCTCAATTTGAGGCAGTATTTGACGTGTGGAATGGAAGGCTTCAGTGAGTGTATCATTTGAGTGTAATGTGCAATATGGCCTGGCTGCAGGAGTTCATTATCCTGCTTTTGGCCTGCTGCTGGTTGGAGAGCCGACCTCTGAGCAGGTTTCACCCCACTTATACGAGCGCAAACATCACCCACAATAGCCACCTGTACAATCTGATGACCGCAATCCTCGAAGTTTTACCAGCTCACTCACCCACAGACTCTCAATGTAAAGAGCCACACTGTGATTGGCTGGGTATTTTTAGATGTTTCAGATACACGTTTTCTCTGTCAAATCCGCACAACCCTGTTTTTTTTCATGCTCAGATTGATGGGACCCACTCGACTCGACTAAAACTATGTTAATGCACGCCTCCTCGACTTCAATGTCAAACTAAATCTATGGTGCAGAAGAGTTTGCTTAGTTTAAAACATTCACAGGGAAAACACAAGAGGTTACATGTCAGCTAAAAAGCACTACTTCATTAATTTCATGTTTCTGTAATGTTTGTAGAAATGTAGGCAAATGTTAAAAATAATAGAGAAGTCTGCAGTATGATTTAAACTGCTCAATGGAGACTAAAAACCACCACTCAACACGCTGATTAACTCACTTACACCATGGCTGTTTGCTATTAATATCTATATTTATTTCTAACTTGCTATATTCTATTTTTGAAAGTCACATATTTCCCAACAATGATCTAATTAAATGATCAAATCAAAATTATCAGGATTCTGCCTGACTATTGTATAACAACATGTTGGAGGGAAAATACTCATGTAACAGCACAGATTGGAGCATAATAATTGTCATTGTTTTAACTTAAACATGAAGAATTTTAAGATTATGTTTAGGCATAAACAACATTAAGTTAGCAAAATACAAAAAATTGTTAACATGAGTAAATATTTTTAACCAAAACATGTGACACTGACAAACACATAAAATAATATTAGAATAAATTTGGTCAGAACAACAGTAATCTTAAAACAGTACTGTATTCTCATGTACTTATTGGATCTCTTTCAATACCACATATTTTCATTCCTATAATTATAGGATTTTTTTTACCGTTCTCCTACATGAAAATAATAAAAGAAGAGCAAACTACAAATTATACTCAGCTAAAGTCTCAAACAATGCCCTTCAAAAAAGTGTCTTTGAGAACCTCATAAAACTACTGTTCAATGACTACTCAATTTTAAATACACACACTTATTCTAAAAATAGTAGTAACATTATATATTTTATCCTAATGTTAACATAATACCATTATTCATTTCAGTTTTTGGCCAGACAAAGTACTACAGTAGCTCAGGACTTTCTTTATTGTTAACAGCTAAAGCTTTTCACAACAGCTGTTCTTACAATGCAATACCACACTATTTACAATTTACTGTATAGGGTTTTTATACCAATAACCAGCCAATATGAACTCCTGACTATTGTGAAAAAGCTCCTAAATCATCAAGTCGGACCAAACATCTTGTAAAAAAAACACATTGAATGTAATTTTGGGTTTGATAGGTTAATTATTTCTGTGTCCTCTGCAAAAATGCATTTGTAAAAATGTAATGCAATTCCAATGAGAGAAAGTTACATGCCAGCTACAGCACGATTCAGCTTGCCCTCCCCTGTGCACCCAGCAAAAAAGAGCCTTCATCAGCAATAAGGAGGCTGACAGCAGCGTGATGTAGGCCCACGGTGAGTAAATCCGACAGGACTACACAAACGTCTCCTGACTGACGTATTAGCATTTGGAAAAGTAGGTCAATCAAAGATAAGAGGGGTGGGAGTAATGTGAAAAAAAACACTTATTTCAATGTCAGGATTACCTGCCACAATCATTCTTAAGTGAACAAATGTTAACGCTGATGAGGCTAAAGAAAATGTTGGAAAATGTTGAGTAAAATGAGCAAAAGCTTTTTGTTGTGCATGGAACAAATAGTTTGCAAAAGCAGTTGTAGGGGGGTCATGTTTAAACCAGAAAATGTTGCTCATTAGTTCAGTATTTTTTCCACTTTCCCACAAACTAATGACCAATTAATTTATATAAAAGCTTTTGACATTCATTTTGTAAAGAGACTGAAATACTTTTCTCCCAATAGGTTGCATGTTGTTGCTAAGCGATCAGTAGGAAGTCTGTCTTGAAAAAACCAAACATTCTGCTGGGCAACATGAGATATTTTTGTATAAATAAATCTTATTATTGCAATAATTTGTCTGCCATAAGTTACTTTGGGTTTATTTGGGTTCTTCAATACAGCAACTGCACATTTACACATAAACATAGTTTTATGGTGGTTAAAATCTTTTTCAGATTGATGACAGCTCCGGTCCTGCACTTCTATCACTTCTATCATTTATATCACAAACTATCATTTTAAAAAGGCTTTTTTTAAATAGCCTTCAGAGAAAACTGTAGTAGAAGCAATCTACCCAGTGCAAGTAGCCACCATGGCTACAGTCAAAATAATGTGCTCACAAGTCTTTTCTATTAGCCTCCAAAAAGCTAATATCCAACAACACGGTCAAGAAACAATATCCGAACTGAACTAATCATCTTTGAGCCACAGAAACAAAGAGAAAGTGTCAGCAGTCACCTCGAGTCTCTTTCTCTAAAATCTAAAATCAGGTTAGAAGTCTAGGGATCATCATGGACTCAGACCTGAATTTCCACAGTCACATTAAGTCAATTACATCATCTGCATTTTATCACCTTAAAAACATTTCCAGAGTCAAAGGGATGATGTCTCAACCAGACTTAGAGAAACTTATCCATGCTTTTATCTCCAGCAGGTTAGATTACTGTAATGGCCTGCTCACTGGTCTCTCAAAACGAGGGTTAAGACAGCTGCAGCTTATTCAGAATGCGGCTGCTCGGGTTCTAACCAAAACCAGGAAGTACAACCACATTACACCAGTTTTAAAATCTCTGCACTGGCTTCCTGTTGCTCAGAGAATAGACTTTAAAACAGCACTGCTGGTTTACAAGTCTCTAAATGGTTTAGCACCAGAATATATCTCTGACATGCTAGTTGCTTATGAACCTCCTCGGACTCTGAGAACATCTTGGACAGGCCTTCTGCTCGTGCCCAGAGTTAGAACTAAACAGGGTGAAGCAGCAAAAACCTGGAACAGCCTCCCAGATGAAGTAAAACAAGGCTCAACTTTAACAATGTTCAAGGGGAAGTTAAAAACCTTCCTCTTTAGCTCCGCCTACACTACAATCTAAAGTGTTTATATTTTTGTATTTTTTTTTATCTGCACTCTTCTTTTTAAAATGTTTTAATTTTTCTTATGTTTCTTAATCTAAATCTTGTAAATTGTTTTTTATTCCTGTAAAGCACTTTGAGTTACCCAGTGTATGAATTGTGCTATAGAAATAAAATTGCCTTGCCTTGTCTATCCTCAACGCCACCTGTTGCCAATTAAACTACGCCTTAAATAGAGATCGTACAATCACAGGCGCAGCCTAAATACCAAGATACAGAACCATATAAACAAAAACCTTTTCACACTGTTTTTATATAGCTAGAATATTATGTAATCTAATAAAGTCATTCATTGGGGCTTAACATTGTCTTACTTTAAGTGTAACAATAATATGTTCAAAAGAGATTTATTAAAGCAAGCTAATCCTGGACATTGTCACATTGTCATAACAGTGACAGTGCTTTGGTCTCTGTGTGATTTCAGGTTTGCTTTGAAGTCTGAGAAAGGCTCGTGTAACCTTGCTACATTAATAATGACAATGATGATGTCAGTTTCTTGGATGAACCGAGACGCTGAAAGAGTAGAGTAAGAAAGTGAAAAAACGGCTTGGGAGTTCATTTAATGCATCAAATGGGAAAGACTAAGCATCCGTCCACATATGTGCACTCATTGTTTACACAGTCTATAACTATTTCATGCACAGTGTCTAAATATTTAATGGCATGTAAAGGCTTTTCTGTATATGCTTTGTTTGCATATTTATTTGCTTTTAAGGCTCGGCAAACAAGAAGGATGTTGATGGCTGGCGGTGGACTCAATAAACTTGTGATTACGGGGGAAGTATAGGCTTTTGCAAATGGACTCCTTGAACATTTATCACTCATTTCCCTCTGCCTATAATTCTCTCTGCGGACTGTAATTTAAAAACACAATGCACAGAGCGTAATGCAAATGTGCACATAAGGGAGCAGAGGTCTTTGATGGATTTGGTTTCTAATATGCTGTCAACATTCTAATTATTCCAGCTGCTATAACTGAGGACAGCCAGGGAAATGCTTAGTAAAACGGAGATTCTCATGCAGTGGATACATTGCCCCAGGTGACTCTTGTCTTGACTTTTATATCTACATTTCAGGCAGCTTTCCAGGTCATTGATCACTTCTGTTATTACGCGATGGAAGAAACACGTTAGCTCCCATCTCACATTTCATTCTTATTCCTGGAAATAAAAGTTGCAATAGAGTATAAAATGTTTTTGCTCACATCTCCTCTGACAGATCTTTGAAGTCGTTCATATCCTGGGGCGAAGCAGAAGTATAGAGAACGATATATTCCTATTTTCTGTAAGATTCAAGTTTTGTTTAGTTTCTTTGTCAACGTTTTCCAGTTGTTGTGAAGCTGATTTGAGACGCGGAGATGGTGGCAAAGCCTAAGGGACTTCCAGCTCGTCTGCATGCACAGTGCGCTTCACGGGGTCTCTGGGTTCGAATGGTGATCAAAGGAACAAAGTGTGAACTGAAAACTACTGAAGTGTCATGGAAATGTGGCAAATCTGCATGTCCTGATGAAAATCTATTGAGACAAAGTTGGATTTTGTTTACTTTGACTTTGTGAGAGCTGATTATTTTTGACCGGCCTTACAGTGGGGACAAAACATTCAGAAATATGACGAGCAGTTGTTAGAGCCGCCAAAATCGTAACCGGGTAAAAGTACTATACAAATATAAAAATAAATAAATAAACTAAATTGATAAAAGTAGTCATTGATTGAAAGGATTAAAGGTGTAGTTTGTAGTTTTAGATTACAAATATCTAAATCATAACCCACAAGAAACAATCATTTCCACAAGCTGTGAGCACCTATGGTAGCCCTACTGGGACATGCTGTACTCAGTGAAAATAGGTCCGATGATGAGTTTACTCAAAAACAAAATAAGCGATTTAAAATGGTTTTGCAATTACCATTTTACTTTACAGATTTACAGCAAGTGTTCATGCAATTCCAGATTTAAACTGAAAGTGAGACTGAGAGCAGGCGCTGAAGATTTGTTTATGTTCAGCAAAATTGGATTACAGCCTTCATTTTCTACTTTAAAGAAACACTCTTTAATTCTTCAAACGCAAAACAAGTCTTCTGAAATTTAGGATTGGTAAGTAAAAGTCACTCCTTTCATTAACAAGTAACTAGCTGCCACCCACCACTAAGTGTGTCTGTGGTCTTTAACTCTATGCATTACACGGCAGTAGCTCAGTGGTAGAGTGGTCGTCTTTCAACCGGAAGGTAGGCGGTTCAATTCCCACTCTCCCCACAGTTCATACTGTCGTTGTGTCCTTGGGCAAGACACTTAACCCACCTTGCCTCCAGTGGTGTTCCAGCTGTGACACTGGTGAATGGAACCTTAATGTAAGTCGCTTTGGATAAAAGCGTCTGCTAAATGACTAAATGTAAATGTAAATGTACACTCTGCATAGTGTTATTATAATCCACTTATAATGACCTGCAGTGTTTTGCATAATCAAGGTGAGGCTGATGTGGAAACAAATTGGCAGCTCATCAAAGGTCATTTCCAACAAACGACTCGTCTGAACGTCAGCTGTTAACTGATGAGCAATGAATTATGGATCAGAGCGAACAGATAGGTCTGCTGTTGGGTAGGACGGTCATCATATGAGGACGAACAGGCAGTGTGGAGAACAGTGAAACACGTCTATTCATGCTAATTCACTGTTCTGCCTTAATCAACTGCAGTTCACTTCAAGACCACAGTTTTTGGAGGGCTCTTCTTTGTTGTCTTGAATGTTTTGCTTTCCTATGTCATCCAAAGCAGAATAATGTGTGTACGTAAAATGTCCTGCTAACCATGGCTCGGACAATAAAAAAAGAGCTAAGCATCTAACTTTGTTTGTTGACTAGATAAAACATGCTAAATCATGTCCACATCCATATCTGAATTCATTTTTTTTATGAACCACTTTGAGTTTATGTAATTATTTCTGAACGCAGGTCTGTCTTAAAGGGCATTAGATGCAGGTTCCTTTGTGGCTCAGTTGCTTTAAGGAATCAGTGGCATTTTGTGACCTACTCACTGGATAACTTGAAAGAAACATTGCTTGGTATATTACTAACAAAGACCCTCTACATAGTATTATTCTTGATGGTTTACTACCATGCATGAAAAACCTAAGCCTATTTTTGCCCATTTTTCTATGGTTTGAAGATAAAAAGCTTAAACAGGCAGCTTTGAAATGTTGCAGGCCCTGCTACTGGCTTTTAAAATAAGCTTTTGAGAGCCAGAGATTTATAGTGTTTTATTATGGATTAAAATCCATAATTTTAATCCTTATAATTTCTGGGAGATACATGAAAAACTCCCAGAAATTATATTATAATTACATTATACATTTTAATAAAAAAAATATCTACATCATACAAAGGCCAAATCCCAATTCTCTAACTTACCTCTTGCCCTCAGCTTGACCACAAAAAAACAAAAGATCTGTTTGTTTACATTATATCAGTTTCTATTGGCAAAAATTAAGAAATTAATTCAAAGAAACATAACTGCATTGTCGTAATTTAAAATCTTTATTTTTGGCAAAAATAGTTACATTTTTCACCTCTCTCATAGCCACAGTGCTGGTGAAATAGTTTTACCCCTTTGTTTCAAGAGTGTCGTGGAGTGGTGGTACACCCCTTATCCCCTCCTCTTGATCCAAATGAGACCCCTTTGTCTCTTGGGAAAAAAACAAGGGCTTAGGGGTAGAATTGGATTGGGCTTAAGTATCATTAGAATGCAATTATTAATTAGAATGCACAGAGATTATTTGTAAAACAGTGTAGGAGTTGCTTGGTTGCTCGGTCTTTAAAACTTTTATCACCCTTCAGATGCTTATATTCAAAATTGTCTTCTACTTATAGAGACAATTTTTATTTATTTTATAAGTTAATTTATTGTCTCTAGAGGAATTAAGCATTAAGAAACATTAAGAAGTCTTTTAATCTCATTTCTGTAAAACTGACTCCACAGATTATAATCCACTTGATCAACAAGTAATTGTTATAAAACAAAATAATCAGAGAAAGTGTTGTTCTGTTCAGCGCTGCAAGTGTTGTTGACTAAATTAGCCATGTGCTTATTACGTGAATTGTATTGAACACCCCTCATCAGTCGGCCATTTTTCAGCCTCTTTATACCCGACATCTCTGATATTGTGCCATTTTTCACAGTTATACAAAGCACAGCAGTGATTAAGCTCAGTGCGGTAGTTAAATGTGAAAAATATACTCCAAAAAGGCTTCCATTTTTAAAAGTTTGTGGCAAAACTAAATGGGCAATACAACTTATAAGTCATAAATCTTTTGGAATGGGAAATTGTAATATTTTCCATTTTATACAGTTAATAAACCCAGTCAGTAGTTCTAATTTCCTAGTATAAGTTTTACATTTAGTTCTTCTGTTCCTTGTCAAAAACATGAAACATTACAGGCTCAGATTTGCATAAAACAGGTTCAAAGAGAAAGCACACAGTCTGCCAACATGTTTTAAACTCACATTCAGGCATCATAGGCTTTGAAAAATAGCCCTAGAAATATGACAGATGGTAATACAATGACATTTCCACAAAATTAATAAGTCATTTTATGGATCAAAATAATAGACAATGTTGGTTCAAAATACGTTTAAAACTACTGGCTTAATCAAGCTACAGAAGTGTGTCCATCCGTCCAAACAAATAGTCTTAGCTTGTGCCTGTAGCCTTAGTCCTTGGGGTTTGGATGGGAATATTAATGTATTTCACAAAACTCTGGCAAGTTAACTATTAAAATACTTATTATTTCTGCTTGCTCTGAAGATGTTGACAATTACATCTGTGACAACAATCAATTGCAGCAATTTGTTTTTTACCTAACACATTTTAAGTCCTGCTTCCTCAACATTTGACCTCTGCTCGTTTTGTGTAAAAACTGTAAAAACTGCCACAGCCAAAAACAAGACCAGGGCAAGTTTGGGTCTGTTGTGGAGTTCTTGCAGGCAGGTATAATGATGCTGATTTTGATACTGGTGGGTTAGGGGCTGGTTTGAGAGGCTGGCAGCCCTTAGTGTCTGAGGTGACTTGCACTCCTGTCTCCTTCAAGGACATGAATGTAGATCAATTTGTGACTTCTAATTCTCCAATGTAAAGGAATGTCATTGTGACTGGTTGACTCTCAGTGTAAGTCTCCGAAGTGTTATCCTTCAGTTAACTGGCAATTGTCAAGGCCTCTAATTGTGGAATCATGCCCAAAACTGGGATAGGCTCTAGCCCTCCGTGACCAGTAACAAGTTAAGCAGAAGAAAATGAATAAATTAAAGTATGTATGTAAAGATCCATAGGTTACATAAATGATGTGGTTGGTGTTGTATAGGTGTTTATTGGAGTGTTATTGAAGGAAGCACTATATTCAGTACATGGAACCGGTGCTCACCTGTCAAACAAAGAGTATTCTCTAAGACCTTTTATATAATAGTCACTAATTTTGTTGTTGTTGACCTCACCGTTCTCTCAAAAAACAGTGTATTGTGAATTGATGTGGTCAAAATGGTTGGACTCTGGAGCCCATTTTGGTCAAACCAACAGCAAATTATGTCCAAATGTATTGCTTTCTGACTAAATAGTTATAGTCATAGTAATAAAAACACTTCACTCTCCATTTTCCAGGTGCTTTTTCAAACAATACTGACCCACAATCCTTTGCACCTCATCCACAACCAATTAAACGCCACTCATGCAAACGCCCATGCAGTCATTCAAATGAACAGGTGCCAACAGCTCCTGGGGCTGTGAGCAGGAGAGCGGCGGGGGGCTGAACTCTCTGTGACACCGACGTGTGAACGCACCGCTGCATCCAGCCCTGAATAATTTGTGGGCTGCCAGCTGAACCGGCCTAAATGCTCTGGTAGCCTTTCAGAGATGCACTCTGCTCTGCAATCTCGACCGGTCCACATTTAATGCATCTATGCCCGCTATGAAAACCAAAAATAAAAACAAGGTCACACAGTGGAGGTTGCATAACAGATTTAGCCGTAAAGATGTGCTTTATAAATTATAATCCGCTCGAAGGGTGTTTTCCGCTCCGCTCAGTTTGACTGGCAGAGGCCGTGACATATGGCCTATAGTCACGGTTCGTGGACATATCATAACTCACAACAGCAAAAGAAGTCAACACAGTGCAACAAAAGCCTAACTTGCTCCTAACTTCCAACATTGCTAATAACTTGTCATTATTATAATTACAATGTTTAATACTTCAACAAACAACATATATAGATTACAAAGAAAAGGCAATGTTGATTGACATTGGATTTTGAAATATCTGTGTGTCATTATTATTTATCTTGTGTTTGAAATATAATTGTGTATTTTGTGCAAACCAAACTCTGAAATGAAACTGCTTTTAAAAGAAACAAAACCTCTCAAAGTACACAGAAAAAGTGTTATAAACATACAATAGCACATTTAGTTAAAAAACATGAAAGCACTGCAGTTGTACAACTGTAGAGCTATCCTTCTGCATATTCATGACAATGTCATTATTACACAGACATTTCATATCCTCCTAATTTATTTTATTTTTTATATGGTCTCATTGCATGTTATTTTTCCCATTTCTGTTAAATGTTAGGTGAAGAATAAAGATCTATACACATCAATCTTTACAAATTAAACTGAAATAGGATTGGGACTTTAGTTACCATTTGTCTTGAAAATAATTTTTTTGGGCTCAACCATTAGCAAAATATTACATTTCAAGGCTGTGGCACATTTCATTTCAAAAATAAAAAACTTCTTCCTAAAATCATATCAGCACCACTTAGCCCCAGCGCCAACCAGAATGAATCCTAGTACATTTATTATGCTTGACCGTTAAACTAACGTAGGGCAGTACAGTAAAAAAAAATAAAGTAGAACTTGTGATGCATGATAATGTGGAGTTAATGTGGGTCTATGGAAGAGTACTGTATATTCACAGTCCATTAGAGTTTTCTCTCCATTCATCACTCAGTGCAGGTGTTAGTGCGCTCTCTGGATCATGAACAGTGGCTGATGATGGCTGATGTCTGCTTAACCAAGTAGGAACAATAGGGATATCATATAGAACCAGGCCATACCCACCTGTCTGCGAAAGCTCGATCGGCGAGGACCATCTGCAGATTCCAAACTCGCACACATAGATCTTCCACTGAGCCAAAGCTTCAGGGGAAATGCCGAATTCACAGCCCATTTAGCCCAGTATTAACATAAATCATTTTGGAATAAACACTTCTCTTTGCCAGTAGTCCATTGGAGAACAGTCGATAGTCTCCAACCAGGTTTGCATTCACTATTTATGACTTGTATTTTTTTTTTATTTCACAACAAATGAGGTGTTTTACAGCTTTGGGCAGTCTTTCTTTTCACAGAAAAAAAGTATATTCTTTTCTTGTATATTATTCTGACTGGCTGCCTATTGCAACAGCTCCTGCTCATTGACATTTGTTTTTTATTTAATTTAATTTAATTTTAATTAGAAACAATGGATGCAGCTTCTGGGCGCCACATTTTTTGGCACAATTTATTGGCCCATGTGAAAATAAAGTATGTAGTTCCCATGTACAATGAACTTGTTGCCACTTACCTCACTAAACAACATGTTGACCTAAAATATATTGCCTCAAAATCATTTACAGGTGTCTCAATAACTCATTTATAAGCCCTGTTCTGGTAATGATCATGTGTGTGTTTCATCTGGAGATATGCGGTATACATGCAGCAGTATACTTAATGTTTTCTTTATGGGAGTACATATTGAAAAGTTACATTCTATTTTTTCATTGATATATTATTTTTATATCCAAAGATATCTGCTGTATTGCTGAACTGAAAGACATGAAAAGAAAGTAAAATGCAGCAAATGAAACAAGTAACCTTCCACTAAATTTAATCTGACTTTATTATATATTTAGACAATGTTTAATGCTATCAGCCAAACTAAAAGCTGCTGCCAGTGCTTTTTTTCTCCTTTGAGCAGCTATTATACTTTGTCAGCTCTGGGCAATCACAGCAAAAGAAAATAATAGTTTCTTCCATTGGTTCTATGCATTGTTAATGTTCACAGTCAAATGCAACGTGTTGTGTTGAGGTCACTATACAGTATTTAAAGGGATAATACACTACTGAAACATGCACCTTTAATCAGTATAGAGATGAATAATATGGTGTTAAGATGCTCTCAGGTGTTAACGTCAACAGATTGATCTTTGCTATCGATAAAGAGCTTATATGTTTAGGCTTTTCAAACTGAATGCCATTCTTTTGTTTAAGAAGGGCAACACTGAGCAAACCAGGTTCACTTCTAAAAGCTATAGGACACAATTTCTATCTGTGGAGGATGTGAAGGGCCAGAGACTTTGCTCTAGAGACTTTGCTCTGATGCACTAAGCCTAGAGATAAAGAAATGCTGTTAATCCAGAAGATCCAACCCTGTTTTTCGTCGTCTGAATTGTAGCTGTTCCCCCTCGGCGCTCAGCTGCTGTAGTAAACAAAAGTCTGAGTTTAATTGCCTCGAACATGTAATCAGCATTTACTATGAATACATTTGGCAAAAGTGGAAAGAGACATTTATTTAGTGGAAGGGCTTCTTACACTGACACCATACGCCATTGTTTAGTAGTCGGAGCCCAAACAACCTTCACAGTACCACACTGAAACAATGTTTTATTAACTATATGCATTAACATAACTAATGCATATAGAGGCATATGGATGACACAAAACCACAAACCCCATTGTGAATAAGTTCATGCTCCTATATTTTAAACATGTGATGGTGCTGTTTTCCATACTAGCATCCTATCTTAGAATACACTGCAATTCAAATAAATGTTTCTCTCCATAGTGCTGTCAGAAATGTATGTTTGGGTCAAAGAGGAGCTGAATAATTCATGTCGATGAAGGTCTAAAAGCATGAGCCATATGTGGTTGTTTTCATGAGTGTAGCCAAGGACCAGTCATGTTTTCACAGCTATTTGTCCATCTGACTTGAACAGCGAGAACTGTGCTTCAGTTAGTCAAGGACAAGACTGATGAATGGCAACTAAACAAAATAAAAATAGGATTTTAATTAAATAGTAGTAGTGATTTTACATAATTGCATGGACAAAATTAGCCCAGTCAATTCCAAACTTAGATAACTTTCATTCCATTTTAATAATTTCCCAATGGGTCCCTTAAGACTCTTCAGTAAATCCAAAATACTGATATTCCATCATATATTTTTTTTTTTATTTAACCTTTATTTAACCGGGATAGTCCCACTAAGATTACAAATCTCTTTTGCAGGGGAGTCCTGGCCCCATGTGTGTTTGGGGTGGGGGGCTTTTGTACATGTTTTTGGTGGTAGGGGAAACCGGAGTACCCGGAGGAAACCTACGCAGACACAGGGAGAACATGCAAACTCCACACAGAAAGGCCCTGCCCTGGATGGGAATTGAACCCAGGACCTTCTTGCTGTGAGGCAGGAGGGCTAACCACTGCCACTGGTTTCTCTGCAGTGAACACAAACACAAAACCTTAAAGAGCGAATAAAAAAACTTAAAATGTAGAACATTTTACTTTATACTTAATCCTTGCAAGTAACCAAGAAGATATTTTCAAACATTATTTAGAAATCAAGAATATCCAAATACTATTTACACACAAAAGCATCAATTAAAACATAATCTGTATAAAGAATATATAAGAAAAGATAATATATATTTGCATAAGTGTCTTTTTGAAAAAAACTTCACAGAAGAGCAAGGTGTATGGTTTCATACTCACAATATCCAGGTTTATAAATGAGTTTGCCATTATTACTGTATAAATTGTGATTACTCAACCAAACCAGAGTTGCAGGGATAAGCTCCAGCCACTGCCACTTGTAAAAGAAAAACGAGCGCGTAGAAGATGAAAGAATGAATGGATGCGCTACAGTACACACCGGACACAGGGTTTACTAAGAACTTGTGACTTTAAAAAGACCCTTGAGGACTGGTCACATGAGATGTTTAGCAGGTGGTAGGGTTTGGCTTCATTAAGTTATGGACCCTGTAATGCCTCATGTGGTTGGACCCTTAGCTGCACAAAAGAAAGATGAGGAATGGTTACAATAATGTTTTGGCCTCCGTTATATCCTGACTTGAGCCTTTTTGGACGTCTTTAGTAATATTCAGCTGATCTTTTATGTTTGACTGAACCCTGCAAATCAACTTAAGGGAAACATTATTCATATCTATCATTTCTCTGAGGCCTTCCCTGAAACCAGAGCAAACACAAAACAGATAAGCTTTATTCCTGCTCTTGAAGGTTTTCCATTAAAAATGAATGGGCTGGGATTGTGTGTAGACAAGACGACTGGATTGGGATCATCTCTACAGTGAGATGTGTGAGCGACGCCTCAGTAGGTCCAGGTTTAATACTGTATCTACCACCCTCCTGTTCTTTCTATTTGCGTTGCTGGAAAAGAGCACAGACGCCTGGCAAAGCCTCACTGGTTAAAGGTTTCAAAATGGAGTTGCTTAGAGACGACTGGCTGAGATTTCAGGAGCAGCTATCTCTGTGGCTCTCCTCCATTCAAAGGAAACGAGTGAAAGTAAGCTCTCCAGATCAGATTACTCCTTTTACAAGTGCATTCAGGCTGTTTCGAGGTTCTAATTTCAAAGTAGAGCTTGGTGTATGGGAAGGAAATGTATCACTGTTAAATGCACTGACATTATTGTGATTTTAAATTAAACCTGATTTAGAGAGTGAGAGTAAAATGTCCAGTTTTGAAAGGTCTCTTTTTCCTAGTGTTCCCATGCACTAAAAAATTACAGCAACTTAAACACATTTGTCCTCAGACTGTTGACACTCCAAAGCCATGTAAACCTATAGTAAACCTATAGTTTATTAGTTATTGAGTGACTCAGTCAGCCAGTCTTCCATAAATCCCTAAACAATACCATAGTTTTGTGTTGATTTTTATGTTATATTGCACGTTTTCAATCAAACTGTTTTATCTTTTTTTTTCCTTTTTCTCATAACCCAACAATTTAAAAAAGAGGCACTCAACTTGATGGACAGCTTTAATGACCAACCTATAGTTGACAGTTGTTGTGGAGGAAGCAACCTTTCAACCTGTGATCGTCTTCTTCACGATGAGATGATAATATGAGCTATGTTATAATTCCATATATGTATTCAGTGGATCCTGGTGTTTTCTCTCTTCTTTAAAACACCATTGGTACCAATAGGGTATCATTAGAGTAAACAGCTGCACATATGCACCATTAGGTCCTCCTAAACATCATGTTCTTATGGTATAAAGCAGAGACTGAGTCACTCAATGAGTTTAGAAAAACATGTTAAAAGCCTATATTATTTCATGGCTATTGTTTCAGAATAAAAAAACATTTTAGCCATTCTTGGCCTTCATCAGGGCATGTAAAAACCAAGCCTCTCTCATGGAACCTCTTAAATGGTTCCTTGAGTAAGGGCGCCACCATACGGCGATTTTACAGCGAAATACAGTGATATACCTCCGTCCACCAGAGGGCATGCTCCAAAAGCGGAAATATAAGGAGAAACCCAATGGCCACTTTACAAGAGTAAAAACCATGTTTACAGCCTGGTACAAAAGATGGCTCCGGTCTCTAGAGCTAAGTCTTTACTACGTGACAACACTGGGTAATGACAGGTGAATAGGGGACCAATGGGCGGATAACATCCACTTTATAAACAATCTATGGTAAAAACTGAAAGAAACAAAATGGCTTCCAGGGCTCCGCGTTGGCGTTTTTTAATCTGAAACAATAGCCATGAAATAATAAAGGCTTTGTATATAAAGTATTTTTTCTAAACCCATTGAGTGCCTCAGTCTCTGTTTAATACTAGTTGATCTAATCCCACAACCTGAGAAGCACCTGGATGAAACCTCACCATTGTTGGGCTCAAGCAGCAGTAACCAAGTACACTTGATTTAAAGAGAGCCTATTCTTATGCTTTATACCATTTTCTTTGGTTTGTTTTACATTTATTTCAACTAACTTCTGGATCTCTCACCTGAAAAGTACCAATGAGGTGCTTTCTAGCAATAGCTCTTTTTCTTCAGGGTCCTCAAACTGAAACCTTGAGTCTCTGACATCACAGCTAGTTTTACATCAGCTAAGAGAAATGCCCCTCATTTGTGTTTCTCAAGTGTTATTATTTAATACCACTTACTGTATCTAACACACAAGTCCTCCCAAAAAGTAACAAGATGCTTTCTACAAAACCTATATTCAGTAAGAACATGACAACAGTGCTTTATTAAATAAAATATAAAAAACTTGAGAAAATAGAAGCCATTCCTGACATGACCCTCTTCATTTGTCCGGGCTTGGGACCAGCACAGAGGTGTGGCTGCTCCTCGAGATAAAAGGCAGGGAAACAAACCACGCTGTCATCATTTTGAAAAACAAATTTAAAAAAAGTTAATAATATATTTTAAAAAACTTCTTTGACTTTTCCTTTTCACTGACAGAAACTGGCTTTCTCACTGTAGCTGTACATAAACATAAAGTAACAACAACATGCAGCTGAAGCATAATTGTATTTGTGAATAATTCATAATTTGAAGACTTAACGATGTGTGCATCATATTGAGCGGAGGCGCGTTCCTGGTCAGTCAAGGTCCTATATGCCCCGGCTGCACTGAACCGCTGCTGAATTCATAATGAGCCTGAGGTTTTAATGGGAGTTTGTGTAAATATATGTTTTTTTTTTCCTTTTGGGGAGAAGTTTCTAGATCACAGGGGTGAAAGTTGTGGACCAAACGCATCTTTAATTCAGACCTTGTTTATTTTAACTTCCGCTTAAAGTGTAAAAGTCTGTGTGCTGCACCAACCTTGGCATTAATTCAACTCAATTTAATTTGATCAAGTCAGGAAATGGCTGCAAGGAAATCTTGAAAACAATCTTTAACACCCTCCGAGAAGTGTGTTTACATCAAAGTCACGTCAATAATTCCTCGGCGAGAGACAGATTTTATACAGATTCAACTTGTTTGTGCCTGACAAGCTTACTTAAAGGTTCAAGAGTAAATGATGCAGACAAGTAAACCATGTCTGAGTGTTTACGCCAATTAGACTTGTTTGTTCAAAGCTGTAGTTGTGATGTTATAATTACAAGATGGAGAAAGATAATGCAAAGAAGTCACTGTGTCTGTAACTGGATTTATTTAACATTATGAGGCTCTTCTACACTACATTAGGCAGAAAGTGGAGAAATGCCTAATAACTAGAGCCGCTTATTTTACTACAGCAATGAGCTAATTCCAGCCATTACCCTTGAGAAACCTTCTTTATTAGCTTCAGGTAGAGTTTGCTGAGTTTGCAGACTCTGCTTTACTCTCTGCCTCAGGCTTCTTTACTTTTCTCAATGATACTCCTCCATTCAAGTTGGGATATTATCTTAAAAAAAAAAATAGCTAAGAAGTTTAACTAAGAAGAATAAATAGACCTTTTTTTCCCTTTTTTTTTAACAACAGTTCTGGTTAACTATTCAACTTACGTGACATCTATAAAGAAGCCACAACTTCCACAAGCTTAAAGCACAAGAGGCAAGCTGCTGCTCCCATTTAAACAGCTAGGTCCATTCAAGAGATTTCTACTGAGAGTATGACTGTTGGGGTTCATTATTGCTACTTGGACTCGAGTCGGACTTAAGTTGCTAAAGACAGAGACTTGCAACTCTGCTGCTTTGGTGCCGTTAATAATACATTTTGCCTATGAACAGTTTATACAGAGCCACAACAAAACACTTGTCAGACACAAAGTCTGTGGAGTACAAATAAAGAACGCCAACTTGTTGTTCTATTTTGAAATTAACTATACTCTATAGCTTATGTTTTCAAAATTATACTTGATCATACATTAGGTTTATTAATAATACACAGTATTATGCTTCAAGTATTACATTAAGCTACATAGAGACAAAGAGACATGTGACCAAAAGATGGACTTGAACCGAGCAAGGGACAAAAGACTTGAGACTTGACTTGGACTTACAAAAAAAGACTTGTGAATAATAATAATAATAATAATAATAATAAAATATAAATTGTGTATTTCTGACGTAAACCTGACTCTGTGACCAAACCTGTCATTAAAGTCAGGATGGTCTAGTCCATCCTATTGTATTCTAACAGGAGTTTAAACGCATCCTTAAACACACTGAGAGACCTCCTCAGCAGCTTATGTCAAAAATGTTTTTCATGATTAAAAATACTTTAAAGCATTTCTCCTCATTTACAGCAACAAGGTAATGGAAATTGTTAAAATACTGAATATTACCCACTTCAGTCCAAATGTTCTGGTGGACGTGACACAAAAAGTCCACTCTTTTGCTCTGTCCAGACCAAAGCATTTTCAATTAAATTAAAATCAAAAAGATGTTACAGTAATTTCTGTTTAATTATACAAACCAACACATAACTTTTTGTTTTCTTATAATCAGACCAATGTTTTCCGAAGTGACTTAAACACATTGGTCTGGTTATTAGAAAACAAAAATAACTTTCATGGAAGACCAAAGAAACCTTTTTAGACTATAAACCAACAGATTTTCTAATGAGGTTGAAGTTTGTTTAGTATTTACAGGTTGTCTTTTCGACTAAACACCAATGACAAACAAGCAGGTAGTGAACAACAATGTGATCATTTTTAACAATGTACATTTTTGTCTGTGCACACAGCTGCACCAGGTTGGTGTATGTTTAGTGACACCATAGTGTTGTTAAAAGGCAGCAAAGGTTATAAAAAAAAATACTTAGTTTTATCCAATTAATAAAAAAATAAGAAACACAGAAATTAATAAAAAATTTCCTTCAAGAATAAAGGAAATTGACACAGGTACGTAGACTTAGAAGGAAGCATAAAAATACTGGAGGAAAAAATGTTTCATGTATGTTCTGAACCAGCCCTTTACATTTACATTTATTCATTTAGCTGACGCTTTTATCCAAAGCGACTTACATTGTTCTAATGTAATTACCAGTGTTACAGCCACTGGAGGCAAGGTGGGTTAAGTGTCTTGCCCAAGGACACAACGACAGTATGAACTGTGGGCAGCCCGGTACTCACCTGGCTGAAGGTGTGTTGTGAAAGTTACATAATAATTGCAAGGCTATGCGTAATAATTCTTCCAGAGACAAACAACATAATAAATACAAGAAAGCTGTGGGTCGTGTAGATTTGTGTCCTTTTTCTTAAAACACATTATTCCCTTTAAATGTCAGTAACAGCATGATTCTGCTTAAATGTGCCTTTGAGTTGAGGCAAAAACATTACTGAATCATTATAGTGTGCTTTCGGATATTTGGAGACTTTCTTGAAAAATGCTATAGTCATATTTCCCTGTAGACCTGCACACCAGACCATTACAATGCAGTGTAGCACAAGATATTCATCTAAAAGAAGAAAATAAAATCTCCCCATCATTACCTGTCAGTTTAGGAATTGATCTTAAAGGATAAATGACCATTAATGTGGCTTTGCTCTGGCCACTGCTGGGACAAAGTGACTTGCATGAAACACAGGTTGTTGTATACAAAATAAAAACACAAAACAAATCTATAAGTGTGAAATTGCTAAACCAAAACATGTAACAACACAGTGAATATGAAATAAAAATCACTTCTCAAATCTTCCTCTGACTTTCAAACTCAAGTGAGTAATCTCAGAAAACACACTGTTATTTTACAATTTATTTTCAGAAAGCATAATTACATTTTTCAGAGAGGGTGTAATCACAGTGAAATTCTTTACTGACAACAGTGTATGATTATGTATGAAGAGAAAAGCACTGCAACATACATGTCACAAAAAATAAAACTGTTATCTGTCTCCAGGCATCTGTAAATACAACAAATCAATAAAAGACTAATCTAATTTTAGTCTGTAAATGATGATGGTGACAGCACCTTTCTTTTTCTGTTGTACGTGTTGATTGGATCACAAGGGGCAGCTTTAGTGGCACATTTGAACTCACTCGATTTACATGTTTTACTTTATATACAGCAGAGGATTATCTACAAACGATGGGGCTGATGGGAAAAAAGAGCCAAATAAATGGCTGATTAAAGAAATCAGTTCTTTAAACAGACTTTGGCTCATCGTGATATCAACTGATTTAAAAGCGCTGAGCCTAATGGAAACTAATGAGATCTAGAGAGATGCGTAAAAACACTTATCCCCAGTCCGCTCTGTGTGTGCTTTAATGTTAATGATTTATAACTGTGTTTTGGCAAAGTCATTTTGGTATTTTAAACTTGTTAAATCCTTCCTTGGACATAAAGCCAATGTTTGGTAAAAATATATTGTGTCCTCTTCTGAAACTAACAGACCCTATTGCACAGGGTCTGGATGATGATGTCCTTTAAAATTACAACTATTAAATGCAACTGTAACAATGTTAGAGAAGAAAATAATAAAGTTGGAAATAAAGCTGAGTTTTATGTGAAAGCTTTACAAAATGTCTGAAAGTCCAATAAATAGCAATCTTTAACTTTTTAATATGGTCTGACTGACTCGTTTCATAAAGAACAACTAAACATGTATAATGCTCAGGTTTATTCCCTAATATTGTAACTATTCATAACACAACTGTTCAAAATTAATGCTAAGACAGCTTCCCTAATAAATCTAGAAATGTGTGTTTAATAAGCTTTGATGTTTGCAGAGGTATACTTCTATCTGTTTTGTCTAAAGTGTTTTATTACTTAAGCATTTTATAATTAGGACTGCTGCACATCTTTTATGGATTACTTATTTAAACAAAAACACAAGTTGAGTCCCATGCTTAGCCACACTATATCTTATTTACAGAATTTTCCAAACATTATCAATTCCAAAATTGGTACATCCAACTTAAAACACGTAAGTTAACATTATCTTGGATATTTGGTCTCTAGTGAGTATAAGTAAGTAACTATTGATTGCATTATGTAGTCTATACAGCACTTTGGGGAAGCAGAGGCTACACAAACAAACTTTAACCTGGATAATGCCTCAACCTGCCCAGTGGCTCTAAAGAGAAGCCTATGGCATTGCTGTTGGTGCCAGAGAAGTACTTGCTATCTGAGTATTCCAATGTAATTGCATAACATCGCCTTACGTATCCTTGCAAAGGTTTTGAGCCATCAAAAATTTACTTGACATGAGTGTAAGGTCTAACATGCATAGCAGGGTTGTGACTGTGTCTTCCGCAAATATACCAGTAATTGTCACAAAAAAATTCTCATAAGTTTTAATCAAAACTGATGATATTACTGATTAATGACAGCCAACTACCCTCCAAGCTCTTCTCGAGGAGTGGATGGATAACAGTGTCCTCATGGAACCTCCATGATGCAGACATGTACAGATGGCTCAATAGCAAGTATAGTTCCAGCCTGACACCTGAATTCTAAGTGCCACCCGCACTGCATTGACTTATGACAGTGGAAGATCAGCTTTGCTGCATCATTACACTTATGGAGGAGTTATTCACACTATATCTATTGTGTAACATGCTGGGTGCCCCTGGTGTGGCTGCCGACTAGGAATTTCCCCACAGGAATAACAATGGGATAAAATTCAATTTATAATAAAATAATGCATTGAACATGTCATTTCATGGATGGCTTTAACTAGTAGATGTTAGAGTTGATGTAACCATTACAGTGTGCCATTTCAACTGACACAGTGGTCACTTTTATGGAGAAAAACATGCCTGAACAAATGATATGTCAGTTTGGTTTTACCTCTTTTCTGACTCCCACTGAAACTCACACAAGGAAGACAACAGTCCGAGCTGACATTTCCGACACTGTTGCCAAATATTGGGTCATTTCTTTAGGGAAAACATACCGTCTGTATTCTACTCGACCATCTGCTTGAATTGCTATTGGCATCGCAAAGAGAAACCCAAAGTCTCCACCGGAGACTGGCTGCAACTTTTTTTTTTATTTCTGCTCGTCATCCTCTGCAAATTGGACAGGTGACAGCCTGGGTTAGCAGCGACTGTCCAAACTCTCGATCGCCTCTGACAGAAATGAAGCTGGCAGAGTCTCTGAGGTACAATCATACAGGATTTTAATATCTCAGCTTTATTATTTCAATCACATATTTTCCATATGCCTCACTCTCGAGAAAAGGAAATTACTTAAGGGATTCTAATGGCTCCAGACAACAATTTGATCAAGATTAATTCCAAACAAACAGGAGATTTTTAAGAGGTTTGGAGCTATTTATTCTCACTGTTTGATGAACAATGCTGTGTTTGCAAGGCTTGGTCGAAGACAAATTGCAAACACTTTTTTACTCTCAGAAGCGAGTAGCACAGTGTAGTCATCTCTAAATAGTTGCAGACAGCTCAGTGTCGATCAAACTGTTAGACAAAGATGTAATTATACCATTTACATATCACACTGGCGTTGAATTAAAGTCATAATAGACACTGACTGCTGCACAGACCTCACTGTCACACATTAGGATCAGATAAATAGACTGCTGAAAAGGTTAGCAGCGTTTAGCACTATCTCTTCTGAGAGGCCTTGAGTAAAATTACATTGACTCTAATGACATTAAGCGCTTTCATTCACTTAATAATAGATTCTTAATAATGGAGTCCATTGACACTAGTGAATAGATGTGTATCATATAGAGCTTGTGACTGACAGACAGTATTGTCTAATGATCAGTATAAACTGAGTATCGTCCCATTAAAACCTTTGCCCTGTCTATTCATCAAGAAGGACTTACACCAGAGGAAATGCAATAAAAGTCATAAATAAAGAGCAAATGTGAATTTAAAGAAGAATAAAAATGAATCCATGTGTGTAGACAGTTGCAGGAAGTTATTGATGTTACAAACCACTCATAAGTATTTCAAGATAAACCTCCCCATGGGTCTAGACATGGAGAAAGTGAAGAGAATAAAGGAATCTCAAGCAGTATTCCTGCATTTGTGTGTCTCAGCAATAATCTGAACAATAACACGATATAATTGAATTTAAATGTTAAAACAGGCACAGTTCATAGGTTTTGGAGGCTGGTGTTCTGACTGTAGAAGTAGAGCAAAAGGGAAAGGTTAAAAGGTTAATTTAGCTAATTACATCTTTATTCTTACTTTCCCAAAACACAAGATCAGAAAGTTCCCTGCTTCATTTTTGTGCTACTGCCATTTCACCATCTATAACTTTCCCTGTCTTTTTGTATTTAATGTCCTTGCTCTGCCAGTATGTGCTATCACACTCACAACCAAGGCACCTCTTCAACCAGGTGTTTTGTTCAGGAGATCATTCCACCACATTTTTTACAAAACAATACAATTCAATATAATACAATACAATCAAATAACTTGAGCTCAAACTCATCTGGGAGTGTTAACTCTCAGTAAGTGTGTGAAAAGTTGTACAATATGTCCAATATATTGGCAAGATATGCTTATTCAGTACCGCGGCTCCTCACCACTTTGAGTTGGACACCACTGATGTAGAAAGACTTTTTCTATGAATAAAGCCATATTACACATAAAATCATATGTCAATTCTGTTTGCGATTACCTTTACAATGATGATAATGTGCCATATATTTTTTTTTTCATCTATAGAACGTTGCGGTGGTTCAATATCATAAATTTATTATAAATGCATCTTTAATTAATTTAACAGCTGGTGCTTTACTACCAAAAAAAAAAGCTTGAAGCAGTGAAGTAGAAAAATTACACAGCATTTTGTTGATATCCATAAATAAAAACTGTCATCGCAAACAGAATTTGGGACGGCAAACATATGGCGCCTTAATGGGAAATGGTTCACAAGATACAGGATGAGACAGGCCACAAACAGGAGCCTGGCTGTTTATTTCAGCGAAATGAAGCAGAACCAAATTTAAAGCCACGAATGGAGAGAACCCAGCTGTAGCCGCATGTTTTTCTGTCATTTTTGGTTAAATATAACTTCTGGACCTGTACGACCTGCCCTTTGTGTGATTAAACTTTATCCCTGGTTTTATTATTTGGGTCTGTTTATCCGCAGTGTTGTGCACACAGCGAGGAGCGGGAGGAGGTTATGAGGGGAAAATATTTGACTTTCCAAGTTTACACTGTTTATTGAGGATTATGAGTTCGAGATCAAACATCCCACTGTGAAAGGTCTGGCTTTTCCTCGCTCTCCCAATCTGCCTATCCATCATTTTACCTCCAATCCATCACTCCTCGGTTGGAAACCTCACTCTGTAAACAGGTTATAAATAAAAAAGTAGCTTTGTTGCCATGGCGCATCATGGTTGGCAGCCATTGATGACAACTCAAAGTTTACTGTTTTGACTAGTTTGCTATTGTTGCTCCATGAAGTGCTTTTTTCAGATAACTGCATTCTGGGACATGTTTGTTCTCTCAAAACTCAAACCATTTTGCGTGACCTTTTATACTGGAATGATTTTGGCTCAGATTACTCTTGGATTTTCTTGATGGAAAGGAAATAACTAAATAAATAACCAATTTAGTCTGTATTTCACCATTTTCTTCCTTTGTTTGATTAGAAAGTATGTGTTTAGATGTTTAGCGTGCATCTAATCACAGTTTACAGAAGACAAAGAAAATAAAGTTAAACAGGACGACATACAAATATAAATTATGAATAAATAAAGAGTTTTACCAAACTGGACCATGTTGTGGATTGAGTCGGGATACAGCTGATAGAGTTCATCAATAACAGAGAATATTTGATATAGGAAACTTAAAGCTACAGCCCGTTCAACAATCCTGATTCATGTTCTATATCGTAGGAGGAATTTGTCTGTTCTCTGTGGAAGTCAGCTGGATTTTCAGGAGAAAGGACCAACAGACACAGAATAAACTGCCCCCGGGTTAAACATGCAGCTAGACAAAGCATCACAAACAGCCCCAGATTTATCATGAACCATGAAACCATGGCTGAAAAAGGAGTGGATCCTAGACACTTTCATTTGAGATAAAATAATCCTTGTGAAGTTGGCCAGGAGGGTATGACACAATTGGTGATGAGATATGGTAATGCAGATCAAGATAAATCCAATCAACTTTATTTAATTCAGAAGCTTCCATGCTTACTTAGGGAGACATAGTGGGATGCTGATATGGCAGCTGGATGTTAGAAAAGAGAGACAACTGAGCAGGTATTGGCTGAAAAATGGATGTTTCAGCCGTTGATTGAAACCATCTTTATTCTCAGCTTAATTTTCAAACTGCTAAGATGGAGGAGACATGGGAGTGGTGAAATCTCCAGTGTGAGATGGACAATTTGGTGTCCATCTCACAACATCTCAGTGTATTTATGAGTCAGAAGTTGATATGGCTAATGTGACTAATCCCTAAGGCCTGCAAAATCCACTCCTAGGTATTCTAATTCTTAGCTTGGATTATGTGGAGACCCTGTATAGGTAGTCTGCGTACGTATTCACAAATCTAGTAAGTAGTTATGTGTATTAATGTTGTGTGTGCTGTGATTGCTTTTGTTGTAATGTATTATTTAAAAGGTGATTGGGTGAGTTTGTATTTATTTTACCTTTAAATGCTAGATACATTCAAAAGCCCAATGCCCGTTAAATGACCACAGTTGTCCAAAGGTCACATCTTGTGTGAATGCTTGACAAGACAATTAAAACCAACCTGAACCAAGTGAGATGCTCACAAAGTGTTGCTCTTAATTACTGAGGGATTCGTGGTTCATTTTAATGTGTGGTTACTTTGCGAACCTGCACTCAGCGCTCATTAACAGCTGGCCCAGGTCAAAGCTCATCAGTTTAAATTGCTTAAGATTTCACACAGAATTACTCAGGGTAGGGTTTTTAAAGTTTGTACAGTTCACTAAAAACTCTCTCATTAGGAGTGAAAATATTATTGATATATACATATGTCTAAGCGTTGTTTGTCATCAGGTCATATTTATATATTTGCTCAATCAATTTGACCCAAGGTTCTTGAAGGAGAAATTAGACTTGTAAATGCAATTCATATTCAATGAATGAATATTTTATGTCCCAGCCAAGTGCTATAGAAGAGGGACAACATTGGCAGAAGTAGCAGCTAAGATATTCACAGTTGAATTATCAGAGTGAATGCAAGAGCCACAAAGGTTAAACAGGTCGTTTTGTTTTGCTATAATAACCTTTTACCATGAGGCCTAGTAATGTAATCCTTGCAGCACAAAAGTTGCACTACTAGATTACTTAGTTTTCATATCTGGACTAATGTTTTGACAGTCAATGGTTAAAGAAGTAGGATTTCCAAGAACTTTTTTTGGTGAAGGTTATTTTCCGGCAAAAAAAACCTCTGTGAAACTAATGTTTTGAGCTGTTGACATCTGGTGCGACAAAAATAAAGTAGCAGAGAAGGACCTGTTCTCTTCCTTTTAATTTTTTTTTTTTATTGAGAAACCAGAGGTTGAGTGGGCTTTTCAAAAGGAAAGGTAGATGCTAGGATACGTTAGTTGAGATAAGTGAGATGAATATGTTATGAAATGGATAAATACCACAATAGATTACATACATAGATTAACATGCAATACTTATTTAAACTATGTATCAATGCCTCATATTTTTCTGCTCAATCAATCACTACAATTGGGTTACTCTGGTACATCCTAATAAATATCCAGTTTAAATATTTACAAAGCAACTTATGGCATCTTAAGTAAAATCACCTAAAACCTGTCTGAATCCATTTAAAACAAGGTTTCATCTATTTGAATTTATGTAGATATTCTAATGAAACATATTTTTCAGAAGTCCATATTTCCACAAGGCCTGTGAGAATGTGTCTGTCTGTAAATGTTAATTCCTGTGAGAACATGAGTAAAAAGGGAATCATATTTAATTATAATTCAGACTCTTATTGCACTGGAAGTCCGTAAAGCTGAGTCAGAATCAAGTTACTTCCAACTTCAACGTTCCCAGATTTCTGAACAGCTGAAAAACAACAAGAGCTGCTGTTCTGACGTGGAGCCCTGAATACAAAGAGGAGCGCTTCTCTCTGCAGGATGTGCTCTTAAAAAAAGACCATTTCTCATTGGCGCAGGGTATTGACTGTGTTGGTCTGCCTTCACACATGATCAATAGCGATGCGTAATGTCTCCTCTCCAACACTCTTAATAATGAGCCTTGTATACAGCCAAATGCTCATTTTGTTTGGCTTTGAAAGAATAACAAGGTTGTTAGTTACAAAGGTTCCATTGATTAATATCCTCTCGGCTCCATCGACGGCTGAGTAATTCTTGCTAATGGTACATGCTTTGCTCAAAGGATCGATTGGGATTTATGCAAGTGGTGAAAAACGATCTGGCTGATTTCACAGAAATGAATTAGAGGACAATTGTACATGGGCAATGAGCTGCCTTTTCCAGACACGTTGACTGCACAGAGCAACACGGCACAAGCCAAAACAAATACTGAGATTTTTCTATCTAGGTCACATTTAGCAAAGAAACTCAACAACTAAAATTAAATAAACATGCTGACCAAAATTTACCCATTTCAAAGTCCAAATAATTTGAGGATGTACTATTTATATAGTTAAATGAAATTATATTGTTAGTTTCTTGACCCTAAAGTTTGCCTTTTTTTATTTATTTATTTTTTTTTTTACATAGCGCTTTTCCACCTTGTAGGCACACAGCAACTTCACATTTAAATTCTAACAATTCTAATGAAATACTCAGTTTTCATTTTGAGGGTTTGTCTGTGTAGGTCCTAGTGCATAGTACAAAAGATAAAGTTCAGTAATAGTCATCTGTGAAAAGGTTTAAAGTTTTAAGTGCTCAAGGTCAGTAATTGGATCACATCCATGGTTTACTCCTCCACATTATTTAGAAAAACATGTTCTCTGGTGTTATGTAAGCTATTATCACAATGTTTTTAGTAGCAACACATTGCAGTGATTGCATTTAATCATATTATTGCTTAAATTAATGGTTAACATGGTGTGACATGTAAGGTTATGTTTATAAAGAAGACATTCATGGCTCTAAAATAAAGTGGAACACATCAGTGAAAACCAATTTACAAATGCAAGTCTACAAAAGTTGGGACACTGTACAAATTGTGAATTAAAACAGAATGCAATGATGTGGAAGTTTCAAATTTCAATATTTTATTCAGAATACAACATAGATAACATATAAAATGTTTAGACTGAGAAAACTTATTATTTTAAAAGAAAGATAAGTTGATTTTAAATTTCATGGCATCAACACATCTTAAAAAAGTTGGGAAAAGGTCATGTTTACCTCTGTGTGGCATCCCCTCTTCTTTCTATAACAGTCTGCAAACGTCTGGGGCTGAGGAGACAAGTGTCTCAAGTTTAGGAATAGGAATGTTGTCCCATTCTTGTCTAATACAGGCTTCTAGTTGCCCAACTGTCTTAGTTTTTTCTTAATTGAAGGGTTGTCCTTGTCCTCTTTAGTCCGGATGACATGACGTCCCAGTTTTCCAAAAAGAACTTCAAATTTTGATTTGTCTGACACAGAACAGTTTTTACACTTTGCCACAGTCCATTTTAAATGAGCCTTGGCTCCAGAGAAAACACATGTGCTTCTGGATCATGTATAGATATGGCTTCTTTTTTTGACCTATAGAGTTTTAGTCGGCAACGGCCCGGTGGATTGTGGGTACCGACAATGTTTTCTGGAAGCATTCCTGAGCCCATGTTGTGATTTCCATTACAGTTGCATTCCTGTTTGTGATGCAGTGCCGTATAAAGGCCCAAAGATCACGGGCATCCAGTCTGGTTTTCTGACCTTGACCCTTACGCACAGAGATTGTTCCAGATTCTTTGAATCTTTGGATGATATTAGGCACTGTAGATGATGATAACTTCAAACTGCAATTTTGAATTGTCACTTTCAACATTTGATATGTTATCTATGTTGTATTCTTCCACGTCATTGCATTCTGTTTTTATTCACAATTTGTACAGTGTCCCAACTTTTTTGGAATCGGGTTTGTTGTTGTACTTACTCAACAACAGCCCAGAGCTGACAAAACTGCTGGAGGAGAAGCACATTCTTGTTGGTTCATAGACAACATCATCTTTAACTTAGCCAAAATTAAAAATTAGGGAATAGGTCTGATTTCCCAATAATGGTATCCAAAATGTGGGTAAACCTTACATTGAAATCCTTACATTGAACAAAAATCAAATGGTAAAAGATCGTCCACAATACAAAAAGTCAAGTGCTTGTTCAAACAAGCCTTGGGAGGGTGGGTCTTGTCAGGTGTTATGCCAAAAATTTGAAAATGTGTGTTATATTTTCTTTCCATGTGCTTACTGTTGTGGTTTTGTTCAAGCATCAAACTGCAGAGTGTGCAAAGCTATAACACATACCTTATGTGGGAAGCTTCCATTCAACCCACATCCTGTTTGCGGACATAATGCCTCATTTGATTTTGGAGCCAGGAGTCATTATACATATGGCAGATAATGCAAAACAGTGTATCTTCCACACAAACGGTGTTATTTATAATCCACATTCTTCCAGTTCACACCAGGATGTGGCTGAGGTGATAGGAGAGACAGCTTCCCAATCATACAGTATTCATCTAATCCCCACCTCCACGCTGCTTCATATGCCTCAGATGTGTCACTGAGCAGACACCGGTGCACGGCCAGATGGTGTGTGTTACACTTGTTTTGCTGTCAGGCGACGGTTATTTATACGCCACCGAGGCAGCAGCGGCAAAGGCTGTGGGCCCACAAGACGAAGGCTTCTGTTTCCAAAAGCAGAGGAGAGAAACAGTGAGAGGCAAAAACAAATGTCCCTATTAGTTTATCACCTCAGCCCCCTGTAGTAAGAGTCATGTTTGTGTGTTTGGATGCTGTGTTTGTTGGAGTATGGTCAGCTATTTGTCATATTTTACAGACTTTTCCATTTTTATGCATAATTTTCCTTTACTTTAAACAAGTTACAGTTAATCAGTTAAAGACAAAGTGAATATACAGACTAAACATGCTTTGTGACTTTTTGTGCGTGTTTGTAAATGCCACAAAGATTATGTGTTGAAATTTACACTGAAACCTATTCAATTCAGATTTAAAGCAGGCATTTGTGTCAGTAAACACTGAGAAGGATAGACAAAGGTTCAGTTTGTTCAAAAGGAAAACAAGTGCATATGAAACAATTGTTTGGGTTACATTGTAATTTATTCTGGTTACATTGTGATTTATGATATTACTTTGAGTAGTGGGTAAAATGTGAAAACGTTTATTATACTTTATACTGTTGAACATCCAAGTGTAATAGAGCTGACTTGCTTTTTTGGCTAGTTCTGTGTGAAGATAACAACCATCTGGTAAGCCTTTAATAGACTGCAGGTAGACTCTATAACACACATGTACAACAATAATAATGTGCAATATGTCTATTTTTCTCTTATTACTCTGTAAATATGTACATTATATAGAGTGCTTTTATTGTATACTAATTATTTGCTTGAAAATGAATGAAATTTCATATTTTTAAATTCTGTTTGAAATATTTCTAAGATTGTATATGTCTTTGTTGCTTTATGTGTCTGAGATCTGCTGTATCAAGTGTAACAACTGTGTAGCAACTGTATTTGTTTTGTGTGAGCACAACATAAATCTTTCTACAAGCTGTGTTGATAAAATGCCACAAACCACACATTAAAATAAAAATAATACTTGTTTTGTAGTCCAACCTTAATGGCATCTCAGCATCAGTTTATGGTATGAGCTGGACCACTGAGCGAATGCTGCTACATTACAATGTCTCCTGAGGCTGAATCTTTCGTTTCAAAGAGGGGAGACAAAAACGAATGTCCCTATTAGATTATTACCTCAACCCCTGTAGTAGCACTCTCTGCTTGTGTCTTGTGTATAAGCCGTGGCTGCGTGGGTGTGTTTGCCTCCCGTGCGCTGCCAGAAAACGGAAAACATGCTCTGATATCTCAATATCAGCCTATTAGCCCGGGAAAGAGGCCATGGATCATTTTAATGCCACCTCATGTACAGGAAGCCCAGAGTAACAGATCGATGATACATGTCCCCAGGTCGACCATGACACATAAACACACACATGGCAAGACTTCCAGCTCCCTTTGCCGTTCAATAAAGTGTGGGAAAAAGCAATATCTCTGTTGAAGGGAGGAATATGATTAAAGCTTTCCGCGCTGGTGTTATCATCCCATGAGCCGTTAACAGCCGGCAAAATAAAGCAAAGTGAATTACATCCACTGCTACTGTGTAGCCCGCAGCCCGAGTCAAGGGCCTGAAATGTTCCCAGCATTGTTGACGCTGATAATGACAGATGTGTGACAAGAGGAGCAGAGCGGACCTTTGTAAGAATTGCGGTTACTGTGGGGAACTTTAGCAATTATTTCTATTGTTTGCACTGAAACATAAAAGCTTTCATTGTAGCAGTGTTCAGCAACACACTGAGATTTAACCGTCGCTGGGTACACTGTCTACAATTAACTGGGAAATATTAATTGACAAGATATTATAATGAAGCTTGTAATAAAGCAACATGCAGCAACAAAAAATGAATCCAGACAAATATGAGTAGTTCTCAGTAATTCCCAGGCCAGACAAAAGACATGGTCCCTCCAGCAAGTCCTAGGTCTTTCCATGGACGGGCTGCAACAGCTCTCCAAGGGGGCATCCAAGGCCCAAGGCAGCTGGCTTTTCTTGATTTGGGAGGAGCAGCAGCTCTACTCCGAGCTCTTTCTGTGTGGAGTCTCTGTGTCTGCGTAGGTTTCCTCTACCACCAAAAACATGTACAATAGCCCTCCCCCGTCTCATGAGGCTAGGTCGTCACTGTAAATGAGAATTGGTTCTTAATTAACCCACCTGGTTAAATAAAATAGTAAAATACTGCATATCCCCAAATAAATTGTGAACAAAACATTTCATCAACAGACTCAAATGCTTTGCCTTGGTCTTGCCTTTCTCTTTGTGGATCATCTGATAAAATGCACACAATAGTCTGGGTTTGAGCCTGGTCAGAGTTTATTTGATCCATGACTAGTTCAATACAATATATATTACTTATTGGTTTGTGTAGTTAATTTTACACCTAAATTGCGTTAAGTGCTTTAACAATTATGTTTTTTAATGTTTCCTAAATGGCTCCTTGAATGTTCAGCATGGCCTTCTGTCACTGAAGAGTAAAGTAACACAATGTGCCTTTGTGAAAGGTTGGACTCAATCAGAAAAGCCTATGTCTCCCTACAGCTGAAGGAACAGTAAAACGTATTTCTTCACTTTGAGCACTGTAATTGTGAAGTAGCTTGTTGTTCAACCTCTTGTCTAAAGTTGGGCCTGTAATCATGAGACTAAAAGTGAACAACACCTGAAAAGGGAGGTCTGTGTCTAGGCCCCCTTGAGCTGCAGTGTTGTGCAGCAGTCTGCTCGTTGCCCTGAATCTGGAGTTAACAATGAGAGCGCAGGATCAGGCTGTGCACACAAGAGTAAATTATTATTCTCATCACCACACGGAGATGTCTGAGCCTCGTGCCTCCTACAGCGCCCTGCGTTGTGTCATATGGATCAAAAACACTGCAATCAAAAGGGAAACACTTTCAAACTAATTTCTGTTTAATTGCATTCCTTATCGGCTTCTTTGCTATTTTCTGTTTACGGGCAATTTCACTGAAAATGTTGGCAGCTTTAGCAAATATTCATTGCCTTATTGAATTTACAAGTGTATGTTAATTCTTCAAAGACAACATTACAGCTCACCATTAAAGAGAATATTATTGGTAGTGGCGAGCCCTAATCGGTACAAGCTCCGGAACAAACCCAGACTCCGACAAGAGTAAGATAATGGAGCGGGTTTGAGACTGGGAGACTGATTGCAGCATCTGTCTGATCCCTGTCAGTCTCTTTGATTGTGGTCTTGTCATCCTGCCTTTATCCAGACTGTTCAAAGAAAGTGACAGTGTACGGCTTCACTTTGAGAACAGTTCAAAACACAGAAGAATGAGGAAAAGTTACAGGAGAAACAACCACTTATTTCTTTCTAAAGGTGCACAATTAGGTTTTGACAAAAGTTTACAGATAAGTGTTTTGTGAAAAGAAATAAGTTACGTATTAGACACAATATAAAATAATGATTAAGAAATGGGCAAGTTATTTGTTGGCATATTCTGCTTTATATTGTATTATGGACTTTTGATCTGAGTTAAACCATGTAAGTTATACATGTACACATATATCAACACATGTTGCTGTGTTATGATGTGGATTAGGAAAGGAAGCAGCAAGTTTATTAAGGAAGTTAAATGAATTAGGACAGGGAACAGACTTTGTGAAAGCACATCAATTAAAGACACCCAGGGATCCATCCTACATCCGTCAGGACGTTTATAGCTATTAACGTCAAAGCCATCAAGTGGACTGACAGAATGAGAGCTTATCAAAAAATAGATCACTTGATGAGGACTTATCACACAGAGAAAATTATAACTGCTTATTAAACAAAGATGAAGTGGTAACAGAACCTACTGGAAGTTTTATTACTTTTTTTGTCCTACAGTAGCCCGGAGAGGACAAACTAGGCTCTGGTGGAGGAGATAGTACTGTTCTTCTAATTCTATTTCACTTTTTGAAAGTGAGCTGAATGTTTAGCCTAGATCACTGTAGCTTAGAGCATGAGACCCAAAAAGACCAGCTTTTTATTATTAAGGCTTAATTTACAAAAGAGTGGGCTTTGTGACCAAATGAGACTGGGACCAAATGAGAAATGAGACTGGGAGACAGATAGAGCTTTTAAAAAGTGGACAGAAGGAAAGGAAAAGTACTGGATTTTCCGGAGAGCATCATGTCTATGAATACATTTTTAATAAATCTCAATCAAATCACCATAATTGATCCATTAATTCATCAAAATCAGAGAGTTTTAAATTGTATTCCAAGTATTTTTATGGCTATATCAACAGTCACACTGGGGAGTGAAATTTATTTATTTTGTTCTTGTTATTTTGTTAAGTTTTCATCTCCTGACGGAGGTGTTAATCCAGTGCCTCATGGAGGTGCTAGACCAGTAATCTGCTCACAGCCGTGTGCTACAAAGCTCATGTAGAGTCAGCCACATTCAACAATCTGCCATTTAAATGTCAGCACCAGCAATAGAGACAAGTGTTTTGATCAGTCACAAAAAAGATGATAGCGTTGCCACATGCAATACATGTGGTAAAGATATTTTCTGCAAGGGAGGAAGTACCTTTAATATGATGAAACATTTACTTCAACACAGCATTAATCTGAAGGAATGCACTGTGTTTAAGTTTCCCAGCCGCGAGTCCTGCCACAACGCACCAGATACTTTATTAGTAGATACTAATATTAGCAGCAACAGCAGCGTCTTACGCTCAGCTACAAAACACAGATAGTCATCTTTGAAATAGAGCCGCATTATTCTGTAAACTGACAATCAGACCCTACACGGACACATCCCACTTAAGTTGCTACAGACAGAGATTTGTGGCTCGACTCGGACTCGTGGTCAAAAGACTTAGACTTGGACTCGCAGATTGAGACTCGTAGACTGTTCCTCTCCCTTCTCTGAGCCGGCAGTGCGTCGACAGTTGATGTCGTGTTCTACTGTGCCAACAAAACTACTCAAAACAAATATGGTGGGCACGTCTCCTGCTGCTCTGCTGCTGTTTATAATAAAAGAGTAAAGAGTAAAGTACTAGTGAACATTAGCAAACCTATTGATAATCATAACTCGGCATCATAAGTAGTTTGAAGTTCTATGTTTAAACTTGTGTTGTGTTGGCCGTATAGTGTGCTTTTTATTCTTATCCGTTGCTGGCTCTAATATTCCTTATTTCTATTTATGGTTTACTAAACAAGAAGCATGTAATGTAATATAGAAAGGTTAGCTTATTTCATGTGATGTAGATTTAGCTGACTAGGATTTAACATACAATTGGGAAATATATTTTCAATTATCATCTACAAGTTCAAATAATAAGTTATCGTATATTAGAGGGACAGCACTGAACTCTTCTTTACAACAGGTGCACAAAAGTACAGCCAGAGCCAAACAAGACAGAAAGCCATTACCCAATTCATTTTACAAGACCTCATCATTTCAGCCAACCTGCCACTGTCTTTTTGAGACAACTTTAGAAAGTGTAATGTTTGTCAGTGGTGGAGGAGAGATATTGTCCAGTAACACTGCAATAGAGAAGCACCCTCCTGTTGAACACATTCTTGAATGAAGATTTAGGGATTTGTTGTCACTGGCAAGATAAGTTTTACTAAAAGAGTGCTCTGGATGTTCACGTAGAAAATATTTACAGCACATATACTTAAACCTTTTAATGCAAGACTTTTGTTTTTGCCCCCATTTGAAAACTGAAACTCAAAAATCTAAAACCTTTTCTGTGAACCCAAAAGGCCTATTCCTCTCAAATATTGTTCACAAATCTGTCCAAATCTGTGTTAGTGAGCACTTCTCCTTTGCCACACCTGTGACACCTCACAGGTGTGGCATATCAAAAATGTCAGTATAATACAAAAAACAATTAAGACTAAAACATGTTTTGTTGTTTTTATTTTTGAAATCATATACTATACTCTGTAGCTGACATTTTCAAAATTATACTGTCATATACAATAGGTTTATTAATAAGGCAGCAGTATTATGCTTCAATTACTCACATTAAGCCATGTCTGCAAAAGTGACTTGACTTGGGCTAGGGACCAAAACACTTGGATTTGTGAAAGAATACTTGTGTACATCTCTGTTTCAGTGTAAACCTAAACCTATACTTAAAAAGGGTTCTTCTGGCACTTCTTTGTTATGTGTCAGGGACTGGGTGGTCCTTTTTTTAAATGAGGTGGCTGACAAACAAAAGAGTTTATGGTTGGTGGGACAGATTTACTAATGCTTTTGCAAATGGAAACCCAGTGGAGACTTAAAGGGCCACACAGCCGTTTTACCTTTCATCTTAAAGGCTGTTTTTTTTAACTGAAATTAAGTTACCGGCTAAACCCAGAAACTTTTGCAATCATTCACCAATTAGGCCAATCTCTATTGCACAATTGTGCAGCTTTGTAAATCTGGTCTTGTGTCAGTCTTGCTTGATCTCAATTAGTAAGGCGTTGACTTTTGTATAATAAGCCTAATAATTCACGTTTTGAGGGCACTGATTGTACAAGTTTGATAATGACTTAAACAACTCATGTTCTCAGTTTGCAGGAAACAGTTGGCCCAACAGAGTAACACTAATGGCACATGCATTACAAATGAGACGGGGCTTAGCCGTCATTTTGTGCCTAACGAAAGGAAAATTTAAATATAGTAATTAAGCGTGAAAGAACTAGCTCTGTATTTTCTAATGAGAACAAAATTAGTCTTTGTAAAGTTCAGAGGGAGAGAGAAAGCTGTGTGAATAATAATCAATATGCAGTTTTATTCTCCTGTGAAGTCCAGATGAAGAGACTGGAACAGTGGAAATGATAATGGGTTTTACATTAAATGGTGTAATCAAAGCCATGGATGTTTTTGCTTTATGAAGACTTTGAGCGGAAACCCACCTACTTAATTTTCAAAGTACAAAATGTACAGCAGTAGAAAAGCTGGTTGCGCTGACAATGATGGGATTTTGTGGTAATTATTTTCCAAAATTGATTTATAGATTGAGTGCACTTCATCATCGGAGTGGACTAACATTCAAACAGACCTCAGTCAAACACCTGATCCACTCAATGCAGTGTTGCACTGTGCAAGGAAAATGGTGGTCACACCAGTTACTGAAATATGAATAGTATAGTCCCAAACAGAGAACCATTATTGTAATTTGAAGAAAGATGCTAGGGTAACTTATGTCCAGTCCATTCATTGCAACATTTTGCTAAATTTAAGTTATTACATTTTTATGCTTGTGGAAAAAAAAGCAACTGTTTAATCACCTAATAGCATTTTTTTAATAGGAATTATCTGTGAAAAAAACAAGACCTTCATTTGTTATTTAGGCTTTATTATGAAGGATTTTAATAAGTGGGATTTTTTACTCCTGGACAGGGGACTTTGACCAATCACAGCTCACTTTCAGAAAAAACAAAACAAAAAAACAAACAAACTGTGGTTTCCATATTAGCACAATAATCACAGCCTCCGTGTAAGAACTCGGCTCATTTGACTGTTAGCACCATAAAGCTAATCAAGCATTATCCCCCCGCTTTCTCAGGATAGTCACCGAACTATTCGAGATGTGCAACTTAATCTGCCTGAGTAAACAACAAAGTGCGGATTGTGCGTGGTTGAAATAACCCAGATTATGTTTGCACTGGATGTGTGAAAGTGGCTAATGTGTACTATTCCTTTTTGCTAATACAGTGTATTTCATGTTTGCCCCCTGTGTGTGTGTAAGTTTGTGGGTGTTCTAAAAATTTTAAATGTAAATTTAAAAATGCTATTTCTTTCATACAGGTAGGCCTATTACAAAATCTACAAACATTAATGTATGCATCTTTATTTTACATATATTTATTAAATGCAGTTTAAGAATAATTTTATAATGGTAAGTTATTTGAAATGTTTTTTGTCCAGGTCCTGACTTAAACGAATGCCTGATAAAGGTTAACAGGAGCAGGGCTACAACCTGAGGACCACACTGATCATCTTTTTGGAAACACTGCAAATGTCCAACCCAGCCCAAATTTACCACCTGTGACCTACAGCTTTTTGGTGAATATCTATGTTGTGCAATTTTTTTTACAACATTTTCTCTTTATTTCAGCACATTTTGAAAGTGTAAATATGAACAAGAGGTGTTAAGTCTTATATATTACCTATATTAAGAGTCACCATTTACTCTCATTAAGAGTAACATTAATTTGAGTGGTCACCAGTGTTGGTCATCTTACTTCAAAAAAGTAATTAGTTACAGTTACAAATTACTTCTCCCAAAAAGTAATTGAGTTAGTAACTCAGTTACCACATTGTAAAAGTAACTCAGTTACTCAGCAAAGTAACTGAAGTTATTTTTTATGTTCTATAAGGGTATTACGTTCTATAACAGCTTAAATATCAAAGATGTTTAAATTAACTGATTGAAGAATAAAACATTATATATAGTATTTTAGAACATTTGGTATTTATTTCAACTCAATAGATTGCAGTCTGGCATATGATATAAATAAAAACATATAAAAAATAAATATTGAAAATAAATTTCAATGGCAAAATGAAGTCACACAAATGTAAACTTGTGTAAAAAGAAACAAAGGGAGACCTGGCCATTAAGTAGTGCAAATCTCTGTACCTGTAAATTATTGCACAATAAACAAAACCCAATCCAACTCTCTCTGTAGATTAACATGTTTATTCTCAAAGAAAATGAATAATACATTAATCTATTCTAAAATACTCCTCTCATCTAACAACTAAACCAGTGGTTGTTGCTCACATGTAAAATTGAGCGTTGCTTGTTTTAACAGTGGCTCTGTCTCCTTCACTGGAACTCACACTGCTTCATTTGGGGTTAGCAGCAGCAACAAGTGTCGTGTTAGCATGTGTTGATGTGAGGGGCTTCATTAGATCTGAGTCACTTGAGGCAGACGTTAATAAAGTATTTTTTCCTGGACATAGCATGTTACAGAAACATTCTTGCCTTTAATTTCAACTAACGAGAATTCGTGCCGGTACTTCCAGTTCGAGAACGCCACCTTTGAATTTCCCCGGCTCCTTGCCATTGTCGCTGACGCTGTCTTGTGTTTAGTGGAAGTCAGAGCGCGCAGTGAGACCGCGTGAGCCAATCATCGCTTTTGCAGCGGTGTCATCCCCCCCCGCTCTCTCCAGCAGCAGCTGATGTGTAGCCAAAGCATGACACCTCGCACTTTATTCAACCAAATTGTAGTAACGCAACACTTTACATTCTCAGAAACGATAACGGCGTTACAACGATGGCAACAGTAATTAATTAGATTACTCCGTTACTGAAAAATTAACGCCGTTAATAACGCCGTTATACTCTAATGCTGTTACTTCCAACACTGGTGGTCACATATAAACACCAAAAAAAATTAATTTCCATGGAGTTAATTTGACCAGATTGTACTGTAACGGCGGACTCAGGACCCAAATGCACTACACCAGACTGTTAAGCTATGTAATCTTTAATGATACAACAGGTAGCAAACACAGGAGCAATGGATTACTGGATGTGTTCGGTCGGACCTGAAGGATGAAAACACGGCGACGAGCTGGTACAGGAGGTAAGGACAGAAGAATCAGGACCCGGTAACAGGTTGGCCGAAACAGGTAGTAGAATCAGGGAACTGGATGGGTTTAGCGGGACCAGGTGACGTCCCGCTGGCTGTGTTCGTCTGGAGTCAGTAGAGCAATCTGGCAACAGGAATTGTGTGTTAGCTGCTTGTGTACCTGCCTGATTGTGATTGCCGGCAGGTGTGCAGCACGGGAGTGGCTGGTTGTTCAGGTGACCTGACGAGCAGCCATGACAAACAAACAGAATAAACAAACAATAAAAACATAAACAGTGAAAAGTGGTAATAAGTAAAACAGGGATAAATACTGGCAAGTCAGTAACATAATGTTTAACAAAGAGGAGATAAGTGCTGTGCTGACGCTGAAGTCGGTGTTAAATGTTTATAAACTTCAGTTTGGTTTGATGTATTAGTATTTTGTGGACGAAAAATTTATTTGGTTTTGCTTTATTAATAAAAGTAAAGCAGAAAAAGTCCCTAGGTTGCTTTTGGGGATGAGTGACGGATGGAAAATTGGGCAGTGCCACTTATTCAAATTTAACTTAATTTAAATTTAATTTTTTACACACAATATACACCATATAATACACAGGAGTGCTAAATATATTGTCAAGCTCTGCTGCCTCAGTCAGCAGGATGGTGAGTGGCACGGCCCCTGAGGTCGCTCAACCGTAGATGTTTATTTAGCATGAAATAAGGTAAAGCCTAAAAATACATGGGGTCAAATGGTGGAAGGGAGATGTTAAATGGTTGGCCCTCCAGTCACAGCCACAGAATGAACAGTAGCGACTCATTAGCAGCCTGAGATGAGACTCAGGCCCATCTGGAATAGACGGGACAGGACAGACTGGGATGGACCATCGAGAGGGGAGTCACAGAGAGCTCAAATATGAACAAAGCTGAACAGTCAAGATGATAAATGCACACAAAGTGGCAAAACATGTTGGGCAACCTATTCTCCCAAATCAAATGTGCCTGTGATGTTTTATTATTGATAAAAAAACCATGTTTTCTCAAGTGATGATAAATAAATGACTGAGACTGAGACCAACATAATACACATCAAATGTGTTACAGCCACCATCAGAAGTGCACTAAAGCCCTGTCTCCTCTTTTATTATGTGATATGTATTATGTATTATGTGATAAGCAATATTTCCTTTTTTGAATGTGGTTTATCCTTTTCTGCATATCTCCCTGCTTCAAATCCAAATAACCATTTGCCCCACATAACAGGGGCAATTGATATTCAGATTGTGACTAATTGTGGTTTGTTATTGGTCTGGAGGCAAAATGTTAGTCATGTTTTCTTGAGGTTATGAGTAGAATTTCATCCAGAAAACTATTAAATAAAAGCAAAAAGCATTTTGAGGAATCATGATTATAATGTATAAATTTTTTTACAATGCAAATTCCTCCTCCAGACCACACTTTGTTTTATTAATAAAAAACTCAAAATGGCTCAAGGTCATTGTAACTCCTAAATGTAATTAGTTAAGTCCAACTTACTATATGTATACTGTACAAATAGACACCAATTTTAAAACTCTATCCGTCACAACATTGTTTATATTACACTTATATCTTATTTCTTTTTCTCCAGACAGACCCAAACTGTGTTATATTTTAATTACATTGTCAGAAGTAAGTCAGCAGAGTGGTTGGACTGGAGTCAAGAAAGAAAGTCAGTTCTTTATTTTGTTAATTAAGTTTTATTATAACTTAGAAACCACACATTTCCATTGAAAGGGAGGTTTTGTGTCCACTTTGTGCCTACATTTAGACAGATAAGATAAGTGCATAAAGAAAACTTTGCCTATTTCAAAGTTTTAATTTAGTTAATTTTAATAAAACACAGTTAAGAGACATACAAGAGACAAACTTGCATGCGAGCTACTTATAAAATGACCAAGTCAAAATGATCTACCCACTACAAAAATGCAAAACATATATTTATTTACAAGTATATTAAGGATTCTTTATATGTACAATTATGTTGATGTACCTTGCAAACCATAATACTGCACAACACAACATAATTAACTATGAGGTGCCGGTACTCTATTATATCCTCTTTTTTTTTTTTTTTTTTGATGACTCCCCTCACCCCTGAGGTAACAACAACTATATTGAAGGGGTTTTATATACAGCAGTCAACAGACGACCTTAAAAAAAAAATCCTTTTATTAGTTTGTGGATTTGCTTGAGCTAAAAAGAGCTACTGAACATAAATAAAATGTGCAAAAGGGTATTACATTTTTTTTAAACAAAACGTACATAAAATAATTTATAAAACATAACATAACCATAAAACAGTAGCTGGGGTGTCAGCCAGCGAGTCATCTGATTCTGACCGTGTTCTTTTAGTGCTCAGAGTCTGAAGCCAGGAGAGTATATTAAATGTTGTTCACTGTATTTGTATTTTTACCGAGCCGAGTGTGAGCGTTTCACACACACTCTCCGGCCACGTTGAGTTGATGACACTGACAGCAGCAAAAGCGATGCATGCGCTTTTCACTTGTAAAACTCAAGGGTGTATGGGTAATGTAGTCTCTGCTCTCAGTGGGACGAATTAGGAAGCGTGCATTGTGAAGGGTGTTCTGGAAAGCGGCAGCACAAGCAAAGGATTAAAACCTATTAAAACAGATCTCCAAATGAGCGTCCCGGTACGCTAAAAGCACGTTCTGGGCGAACGGTGAAGTGGCGGTATGCTCAAGAGCTATATTTGGAAGTGGCGGTAGCGGTGCACCGCCCACTTAAAGCACTGACTATGTACAATTTTGGTATTACCTGCGTTTACTCTGATGACTTGCACTGAATGGGATGCATAGTCCAGACAGTAGTTAGCTGCTGACAGATGAGGCAAACGCACTTTGAAAACGTCATCGTCATCGACATAAAATGTCCTCCTCCCAAAATGTCCTCCCCTCCGTATGAAAGCGATAAGTTTTTGTCTTGGTCCAGCTCCCTCACTCATTTTTATACTCTTTCTTAAGTTTAAGAGAAAAAAAAACGAGGTTTAAATGTTGGAGGTAAGTTGCTAAGCATTAGTTTTGCTGCACTAAGCGCCGTTGTTTGCGCATGCGCAGTGACCTAAGCGTCAGATTTCATCTGACTGGCTGCCCTGCATATCAATGCGATCATGGTATGTCATGCGATCTACCAAAACTACCTTGCGATCGACCAGTAGATCGCGATCGACCAGTAGATCGCGATCGACCAGTAGATCGCGATCGACGTATTGAGCACCCCTGGTCTATGGTCTGGTATGTTGGGCTACTATTGTTTAGAAGCCAACATTTGGTTCACATTAGCAAAACCTAAAATGGCTCAACTATCTTAAAAAATTTTAAGTCTGCACATAGTTGGATATTTTTTCAAAATGTTCCACACTGCATGTTTAAGGTTAGCAGACAGAAGCTTTTAGATAAACGTGAAAACATCTTGACAGCTTTAACTCTGCCAGCACAGATGCTGCTGTGAAGAGGAGACTCAAACATCACTGGAGGGTGAGACCTCAGCTGTCAACCACAACGCTTCATATTCATGATTTGTGAGTGTAAATAGTAAAAAAAAAAAAAACACACACACAGAGACAAATAGAGAAATATTACAGTTTAAACCAGTCATCATCAAGTGCCAGAGCTGGAGCTGCTGTTGCCATGGAGACAGCACTGGTGACCACAGCTAATTAAAGCAAACACATTAATAATTGGACAAATGGCAGCTTTTAATGAAGATATTAAATATGATGGTCGCATGTTAATAACACAGATAACAAATTCTACACTCACTACAGAGTTGTATGAGAATGTGCCTTCTGCGTGTGCCTTTGTAAAATGGGTTTTAATCAAGTAGCTTTTCCACCACCAACCAATAGCCTAGTCTCTTTTCTATTAAAGATTGACAATTTCTAAAAAAAATAGTTTTTTAGTAATTTACTGCATAAGCCAGTGCAAAAATATATACATTTTTGTTATGTTTATAGGTAACATGTAACAATTATTTTAGCAGGCTGGACCTATGCATATTGCATATTGTGTTTCCTTGTGCATGTAAATATTTATTTGACCAAGTTGAGATAGTCCAGTTTTTCAACACCAACGATAGTGTCAGAGCTGGTCACAGCAGATGGCTCTCCTCCTCTTCCTCCTCCTTTCGGCCGGGACGCTGCCACCTGTGGAAAAGGACATATTTGTCTCCAAAACCTGCCCGCCTCTGGAAATCAAAGATGCGGGTCATTTTTCATGAAAGGCGCAGGTGACCGCAGATGGAAGTTTGTGGTGTCAGTGTGATTCCCCAGTGTTTCAGGCGGCTCGTGCAGATCTGTCAGAAGTTGGCAGCGTGAATGAGTTTGAAAGTCACAGTGACACTGATGGAGAATTTTGTCTTTGTAAGTAAACTCTCCCACAGATCTCACATCTTTTGTACACAGTCCTTTCAGGTTAGTGTCATTTTGGGAATTTTAGCATTTAGTGACCTTTGCCAGGATTTGAAAGAGTGTAGTTTTTGCTAATAAAATAATACATTTTCTTAATCTAAGAGGGATCTATTTTATGTGTTTTGGGTTGACATTTTCCAATAGTATGTGAGAGTTTACCATGACCTGGACAAAGGGCTTCTGAAAAGTATGTGAGACTTGCTGATAAGTAGTATGTGAGGGATCACCATGACCTAGAAAGAAAAAAGAATTTAAGGGCCTTGGGGTAAAAACAACAGAGTTACAGTACCCAATATAATCATGAATCCATTTTTTAAAACATTTCTTTTTTTTTTAAAGAAAAAAAAAAAGTAATTTAAGGTGATGGCTTTTTGTCAGAGCTAAAGATTCTTTACTTACAGATTAATGTTCATTCAGTCATTTGCCCCAAATGTCTTTAAAACCCTGCCTCTGGTCTTTGTTTCAACACTAATGCAGCACAATAGAAGTTAGGTCAAGTTTTACAAATATCCTTATATTTATTTCTACAGAAGACAATAGTCAAGGTGGTGGGTTGCCTTCCCATTTATGGTCTGTTGTCCTTATGCTCAAAATAACTTAGTCTTCATCTAAAATAAAAGACTAACCTGCTTTTCAAAACATTTCTTGTGTTTTTTGTTTAAAAAGGATTTTAACAGAAAAGGATTTTAATTGTTTTGTCCGAGTTTAAGTTTAAGTTAACACCAACAACAAAATGTGTTTAAAGTTGTCTTAAAGGCTTGAAATGAAGGTAAACAAACCTTTAACCAGCCTGAGATGCAAACTTTTTAAAGTCAGTCTTTATTTGTAATGTGACACTGACAGCTCAGACTTTCCCTTCACTGTTCTTTAGTTTCCGAGCCGGCCACAGCCACGCATGGAGCTCACTTCTCTCCAGCTGAGCTGACATTGTGACAGGCCTTGAGAGGCAAGGATACACAGTGTCCTTATTCTGTCACCTTCCCCCATTGGCTTTGACTGGCCTCAACAAATGCATTCAAGCCCCTACAGCACAGCCAATAAATCACTGTCTCCACACACAATACAAGAGAAGGTTTGGTCGAACAGCGAGGCTTAGACGTTATCAGTATTGGTCCCAATCTATTTTAGTCAGCTCATCGTCACCAGTTTGAAGTCTGACATGAAAGGATAGATTTGACAGTGGCTCAACCTATGATGAAAACTGTGATACTCTTTGCTCAATGCAGTCCGGATTAAAGCCAACAGCGAGTGCTCCTAGTTTATGCTCCATACCCTGATAACCCGTAACAGGATGGTAGAAGATAAATGAGATTTAATTTGGTCTGGTCACTCAGAAAGTGTTTGCAAAGATTAGGTACTTTAAATGGTTACCTGTTCTGTGTTTGAATAAACCACCTGTGGGCATTGTTATCCAATCACAGCAATGCCATATTTACTGTAGCAGTTCACATGCAAACGCTGAGCAGTACTAGATGGATGTAAATGAGTTTGTGAACTAAAACCACAAATTATAATGTATCCATGTTCTGAAAAACAATTATATTTTACTATTTTAATTTTCTTGAAATGCCAGATAAATATACTCAATTTTAAAGATTGAATTACTTAGATTACAGTATAATGTCCAGATAATGAATACCATTACTCACTCCCTACAACTTTGTGACGACACTGACACCTCTTATTCTATCTTATCTCTCGAGAGGTTTTATGATGCATACACATCCCTCGAGCAATTGTGTCCTCTTCAAAGAGCCTCCATTATTCTCTGAGCACTGCCTATCAATGCAAACTGTCCTTGTATCATCCGCTCTCTCAATCAACCTCATAATGGGCGTCTTGACAAATCGACAGAGCTACTAAAGGACCTCAAATCGGCATGTATCAAAACTCACAGGCTTGTTAAAAGGTCACAAGTGGGTCTGCGGCGTCGAGATGTATTAGCGGCCGATGAGACGTCTCGATGGAGTACGGCTTCTGTGCCATGATGGATCCTGCCGAGTTGAAAGAATAGATGTCAGGCCGAAGTGATTGAATGCATTTGTGGCTGCTCTGCCACTGAGAGAAAACCAGGGATTGGAAATGATTGCATAGGTGAAAATGAAAACTGATTGAATAGCAAAATACGTTTTTTTTGTCAGCAAATCAAGCTCTTTTAAGCAAAGTCCTCCGAGCAATTTTTTATGTATTCACAAATCTGTCATCTCAGCCAGACCTCAGCTACAAGAAGAGTTGGAAGTTCCAGGAATCGGTCTCCAAAAACATTGTCATTTACACACAGACCTGAGCATGCGATTGGTTGAAAATAAGGAAAAACAAATAAGTGAGATCAGAGGTTTGGAAAAAAGTGGAAACTATTTCTCAAAGGTAATTGAAACTGTAATGACTAAAATAAATAACATTTCTCTGCACTAGTTTGAGCAGGTATTTGTCTGTGTTTATGAAGAAAACATCCCAGCAAGCTAGTTAATAATACAGTTGCAAATAATCTGTGCACATAATTGACTGGATAATAATGGCCTCCAAATGCAGAACATATCCCTGCCTTGTTGGTTTTCACTCAGTTAAAACTTCTGTTTACATAAATGCTGTTTAGAATTTTATTGAGTCATAATAACACTGGTTTGCGTTCTTTTCTCAGTGCATGACTTTTAATAGATTTAGTATCTAATAGAGTATGTGACATCAAAGTTGCCTTTCATCCCCCGGTGAGGTTACATGTATTCTTTGTGATTACTCTGCAAATTTTACCATTAGCTGCATCGACCAATCACTGCGTCTGCCTTTATGCACAATCTCAAGTGGGTGTCGGCCTGTGGTGACCGTGTCCTGTGGACTCTCACATGGCACATGTTTGGACCACCCTTTCTTATTTAAACCCTACGTAACCAGTAGAGGGCGCAGACTCCCCTACAGGCCCTCTGTGTTGTTACAACCGTGGCTGCCATTCTTGTTAGTTTCGTCTTTAACGTCATGTATTCAGCCGCGGAGGTTGTATTTTGAGAGCAGCGAGTTTTGAAGAAAAAAAGGGACCCACTCGACTCGACTAAAACTATGTAGTTTATTTTGTACAAATACAACTCTTCTAGTGCTCAGTTTAATGGCCTACTTCTGCTCCCTTTATTTGAACCATAAAGCCTGCCACTGTTTCTGGGACAGGGAAGTTATATTGGAGGTTTCTTTCCAGCTGAGGTATGTGTCAGTGGGCATGATTCTACCGACCTCGTCTAAGAACCAGTAATGTCTTGAAAAAACCAAACATTCTGCTGGGCAACATACGTTAAGCAGGGCTGTGAAGCAGCGTTAAGTTTCATGCAGCAAAAATCTGGAACAGGATTTCCAAAGTTTCTAGGATGTTGCTTCCACATATTTATAATATCTCAACCCCTTGTATATTTTTCTCTCTCTGTCTAAGGCAAATAACACCAAAACATAGCTTAAAATACATTTTGTAAATATGCTTTAATGTTCTAGATTTAATTGATTTTAAAATAATTAAAGGAATGTCAAAAGTGATTGATGCTTATATTTATTTTAAATAAATGACTGCAGCTGAGAGACCTATTATTGTCTTCAGGAGCAAATGTGAGACTAACGAGACATATTCTTAACCAGATAAAGCCTGAAATAAGCAGAAAGGAAGAAGCCATGAGGAATAAAAAGTGCTCTTAATGCTTTGCTTTTGGAGTTTAAGCCTCTTTAAGATTATTTAAAAAAGCAAATGCTACAGTCTTTTTAATCCATTTCTAGTGGTGAATATTTAGTGGGAGATACACCATTCTTACTTTACAAAAACATCAGAAGAATGCAGGACAAATGAACATTTAATGAACATTTATTGAGTCAGCTTGATGTTTTTTTAGGGAGGTTTTAACCCTGCTTTTTAGTGAAAACATTTTATAACCCCAGAGACAGGAATACTCGAGCCCTTTAAAGTTTGTTTTGTGTCAGAAAAGCTGAGAGCAACACAGCGGGGAGTAGAGGAGAGGGAAAAGGAAGAAAGTGAAGTGGGTGGGGTGGGGTGTCAGGTCGAGTCCTCAAAATGCCCGGCTTGTTCTACTTAAAGATCTTTAAATAGGGTGATTCACCAGAATGGTTTGTTCTCATCTGTCTCCCCAAAGCACCCTGGGATATACCAGGAGCTGGACATCATGGGTAGGCCAGGTTATCACAGCAGTTTAAGTTTGTGTCAGTGGTCACCCAGTAGTCCCATAGGAATTGGCTTCTGTTATAAGAATTCTATATCCTTATATTATCCAGAGAGACACGGAGACAGATTATATTATAAAAGCTAAAGCCAGGTTTTATTCCTTGCAAGGAAGCAAAGTACACGGATATATCAATATCCTGGGGCGAAGCAGAAGTATAGAGAGCGATATATTAAACAATGCACGCTGCTTTATACCCAGTAGTACACAATGTTAAGGAGGCGGAGGATGCAGTGCGCTTCACGGGTCTCTGGGTTGAATGGTGAGTGATGGCCTGTTTGTCATAGCATGGAGCAGACAGAAGAATCATATCTAAACTAAAACATAGACACTAAATGAAAACACATACAATTCCCATAACAGCTTCCAAATCTGGCTGCAAAAAACAAACAAGCCCCAAAAATAAAGATGGCTGCCCTTTATTTAAAGTAGAGAAGGATACGTTTTTATTGCAGTTTTTTTTTTGTGGTCAGTCATCATTTTCTGAATTTGCTGATTTCTGTGTCATTGACCGCATCCTACCATGCATTTCCACACTGACTAATAATTACAGTGCCTTTAAGCTGCGTATGGAGAATAAGAATTCAAAAAACTGTGGTCATGCATAAGACATACTTCAAAGTCAAACCAATAAGATAATGCAAGCTTGAGTGGTCCGCACAGTTCCCGGCTGCTTTGAATAACAAGAGCCATTCAAGCGGTTAGTGGACTCATTTACCTTCCGTCTGAATTCCCTGTGATTGCCCAGTGCAGCTGATTGCCTCTAATTTAGTCGAGCATCAGGGGAAAGTGATTCAAAGTGGAACACAGCAAAGACTACGAGCCTATGGATGGTGCTATGCCAGCTAAATGATCTTCAATGGACGTAGGCTTAAATGGAGGCTAAATGGCGAGGCAGAACGCTCCTATCACAATGTTAGAGCCGCCAAAATCGTAACCGGGTAAAAGTACTATACAATGCTCAGCTTCACGCCAAGCACTTTCCAGCCGGGGGGAGGGATATTACAACATTTTGCTCGACAAAGCTCTCTCCCTCTTCGGGTTTCCTGTCGACTCTCTCATCTCCGCTTTAATTCACCACAGGGCAGTAGTGGTGAGGTGGTCGGTTCAATTCACTCTTGCGGCAGTAGCTCAGTGGTAGAGTGTCTTTCACCAGACACTTAACCCATACTGTCCAGTGGGCAAGTCCCACCTTGCCTCCAGTAATGGAACTAATGTAAGTCGGATGGATAAATCTAAATGACTAAATGTAAATGTAAATGTACACTCTGCATAGTGGCCTTTCAAACCCAGTGATTTCCCTTTGTGTCCTGTGTGTAATTACAACACTTACAAACAAGCAACTGTAAATGTAAAGGAGACTGTTTACTTGCTCATAAACAATACTGAACAAACAGAATAATGAATGCTACACCAGCATGAAATCCCAGCTACAGAAACAATACCAACAACAACAAAAGTGCATCAAAATCAAAAGCTTCAAAGTGAATTACATGAAATCCGCAGAGAGCAAAGCAGATGGGATAAACAGTGTTGGTATATAATGTGTGTACGTAAAATGTCCTGCGATGGGCAAAGATGTCCTTTTCGGTCAAGGCTGCCAGGAACTGTTGCTGTAGGAGAGAGGACAAACAAACGGTTGTCAGCTGTGAGTAAAATGTTAAGGAAACTTTTAGTCACCTCTTAGATTCATTCTGTAATCATAAAATGTTCTTCCCAAAATTCAGCTTGATGTAACAGAGGTTTAAACAAGTTTTAGGACTGATTCAGAACTAAACCAGGGCTAAGTCTGAATCTTAGCCTTCTAAGTCTAGGAGTAAAACCAGGACCAAATGTTATTCCCAGCACTTTTGGCCAGACTTGACTAAAGATTACTTTTTATACTCTTAAAGTGCCATATAAAGTACAAACTGTGTGACACATTTGAGGCTAGCATTTGGCTGTGCCATCTTGTCTTGGAAAGAGCCAGAAGCTCTTATTATTATTTGGACAATTATAAATCTTGGGAAGCACAATGGCTGACAGTTGGAAAGTTAAACACTGCTAACTGAGATATAATTTCTCTGGTACACCCTTATCCCCTCCTCTTAGTGCGTTTTAAGATAATTGTTTATAGCCAGAACAAAGCATGAGCATAATACTGTATATAAAAGGATAGTTTTCTAAGAAGAGGAAAGTCTAGCAGGTTTCTGTACAGTTTCTGGCAGTGCTACATATTCTTTTGTAGCTAGTCTCTGGTTGTCTTTGAACCTGTCACAATGTGCGACCTTTGAATCTTAATGATAAGCCACAGCAAGAGTTTATGCCACAACTAAGCATTCACTCAATCATGGCCAAATTCGCAAAGTGTAACAAGTTTAGTTTTTTTAGATCAAAGAAAATGTTGTTTATTCAGTTGCTTGCATGTTGCTACACTTATTATAGTAAAAAATAATTTTAAGCAAGCTTGTTCATGCTGAAATTATCAGAAATAAAAACTGGCCCTCTTACATTGCCCTTTTACAATTCCTAAGTATAGCAACTCCACTAGAAGCTGCCAATAACCTTTCAGTTTGTTAGTGCTGTGATCTAAACAAGGCTTGACTGAGCAGATTCAACTGTCCACCGACTTTTCTCTAATAAACACTCTAACCTTGCTCTAAGTGATTGCACTCGGTGGCAGATAAGTATTTTCCTTGACAAACCACGACAGGGCCATTAACAACTGGCCTTCTCTCAGTGTTGTGTCTCGACAGGACTTGGTGGTGACTCACCTTTGGAGCGAGACAGCTGGGAGAGAGGCCGAGCTGTGATTCTGACACGTCCTGCCTTTAAGTGCTAAACTAGACCTGACATGTTGCAAAGAGTGCACAGATAACTTCAACACAACAGGTCAGCAGTGAGACCAGGGAGGGCAACATAAATGATGATGATGATGTTGGTGTTCACTTGTTATTTATAATGTAAATGACACGCTAACCTGTGAATGAGTGCACACTGCACTAACCCTGACTACCTTACATTAAGGTCGGTTAATCAAGGTTGCAACTTATGTTCAGATTAACTCATGTTTTACAATTAGATGTTTAGAGGTAAGACCTAGTCATGTCTTTGATGAATATAAAAACCCAATCCGGAAAACATTACCAAGAAAATACAAAAAATACAACATTTATTTGAAATTGTATTAAAAAAAAAATTATATATATATATATATATATATATATATATATATATATATGTATTTCCAACATTGCTAACTAACTTGTCACGTATGTAAAGTAAGCACAGTTTCCCCTGTGGGAATTGTAGGATCAGAGGAAAGTGAAGAGTGCAGGGCTTTAGGTCTGATCCGGGACAAGGGCACCTGTCTGCGAAAGCTCGATCGGCGAGGACCATGTGTCCTCCTTTAGTTGGATCTCCTGTTGTCTCTTAGCAATAAACCCTGACATGTTCTGTAACAAATGTGGCCTTCCGACAAATCACAGCTGTTGGCCAACCTCTTCCCAAACCATCCTTTTTTTCATACCTTTAATATTTTTTATCACTCCCCTGCTTTTCAATATAGTGCTGTGTTCCCTGTCTATATTTCATCTGTTTTTAAGGTGAGACCAATATATGGGATAAGGGTTATGAGCAAACTCTGAAAACAGCCAGTGTTAGTCCACATAATGGGCCTCTGGGTGGCTTCACTCAAATCTAACATGGTTTCAATAACACTGTTAGCTTATATACAAGCAACATCCTTTCTTTGGACAGAGCTGATTTACTGATTATGTTTTTGTGCAACAGAAAGAAAGAGTGAAAGACTTCTAAGGGGCTAAGGTGGGTCTTAAAGGATATTACAAAGTTGGTCTTTTTGATACTTGTAATTCTTATGGGAATATTAACAGTGCATTATTGTCAAGGCCTGGAAAAACATAACTCATAAAGACATTGTGATGAAATGCAGCCAAAGGGAGGGTTATGTAATGCTATCTAATGTCAGTTATATTTTTAGCTATGCACACTACTAAAAACTAAAAAGAGACTGTTTTTTTACAATAAGGAAACTGCGAGCTTTAATTATTAGTTTTGCATCAACCAAAGTTGCCATTTTTCAATAAAACAAAGTGATCATTATTTGAAACATGAAATATAAGAACCTAATCAATGCTAAATCAAAATGATATGCTTCAAAGAGGACCCATACATTCACTCTTTATAAATGAATGGCATCCTCGTCAAGCTTGTATGTTTCTTGATAATTTTGTCAGTTAGGTGGGTGTTTATCTTTTGGAGTTTGCAATTTTCCACTTACACATTCAGGACATTGTATACACTTTTTATATGTTATGCCCAAATGTCCAATAAAAATGCACTACAATAAGCTCAATTAATTCATAGACAGACACCAAATTTCTCACAAATTATGTTGAATCTAATTATCTCCAAAAACACTGAATGATATTAAATTTTAAAAATGTCCGTGGTTAATTCAAATGCAAGGTCATGTATAATACAGCTTCACACTGACCAGCCGCTCGAGCCAGTGCAGCAGTGACTCGGAGCCAGTGTCCTTGACTTAATAAGCCACTAATCAGCTACATGTTTCTCTGTGCGCCTCGTAATGACATCCCTCATGAACACAAACACATATCGGTTCCCGCCAAACATCTGCCCCTTCTCTGCTGCCTGTCAGCCCCTCTCTGCCCTCGGCCCGGCGCGTGATGGATGGAGCGGACAGACATGGCTGCCTGCCCGAGCGGCCAACTGAAACATCAAAGAGAAGGAGGCGGAGAGAAAACCTGGACCCTGATCCCAGCAAACCTCGCCAGCCTGCATTTCAAAGGAGAAGAAGCTCAAAATCAAGCCAATTGTGCATAAACCTCAAACAAAAAAAGCACTGATGTCTGGACATTTGCACTATAAAAAACATCATAAATATTTTATTTTAATTAATCGGATCCAAACAAAGAAGATACGCTGGATCCAAAACTTATCTCCTTTTTTCTATGGCAGTAGAGTTTATTGAAGTATATTAAAGATAGCCTTTAAATTATTTCACCTTCTCACAACCCTCCTGTTGTGCTGTTGTCTATAAACAAACTTAGAAATAGCTTAAATGATGAGTTTAGTTTAAGAATTCAGACACAATTCAAATCATTTCTATGAGCAAAATAGTGTGTCAACAAAGGAATATGACTAAGCATCTTTTATAGTAGTGCTTAGTTTGCAGATGGAAAACATTACTGAAAACTCTTCTGTTCCATTTTGTTAAACCATATTGTACAACATTTTACACATAGCACCTTTTAATGTACATCTTTAATTACTTCCATGTGTGATCTAGTTGCACGTCCGCTCTGGGCAGCTCTGGTGGTAGTATGTTTAATGTCTTTTTGTTTTCCCAGCAGAGCCAGAGTGTTACTTTCAGGTGATTTTACACTATACTGTATATATTTAGAATTCTTGGATTATGTGACTTCAATTTTAAATCTAATTATGCGTTTGACTATAAATATTACCCCTAATGTAAAAAATGCACATGGACTGCTGCTCACAAAAACAAAAATTAAAAAATGTATTAATGTAGGAGCAGCAACAAAATGGTGGTTATGAGCTATAAAATACAACTTCTATGACTAAAAAGAGGAGAAAGTGAGTACTATTTGACAATAAACCAACTTAGCTGAAAAACTGTATATAATGCAGTATTTGAATAATAATGCATCTATAGAAATGTCATAAGATTGCATTAAGAATGACTGTATGTACTATGAACTCTGACAGAAACAAAAGGACATAAGTTATCTTTATTTAAGACATGAGCCAAAGAGAAACTAAAGTCTGCAGCTAAAGGTCACTCAGAGAGGAGTGTATGCAAACATGACCTGAGAGCCGTGCAAATCCACTCTTACCATCTCTAAACATCAGAATGAGAAGCTGTCGTCTCACTTTCAGCTTTCAGTCTGTCTGAGCCACAGCCGCTCTTTCTCGAGGTCGGCCTGAGTGGTTCTCACAATATAGCATTAGCTTCTATGTGTCATATTTCAAAAGGAAAGAATATTTTAGTAGCACAGCTTTTGTATTTAAGGGCATCTACTTTTGTATAAAGAGCTTAAAGTGTGCCCGGGAACAATGGAGGCAGGAAGCAATGCAATACTTAATCTCAGGTTATCCAAAAGTGAAAAATGGGAGACACTTGGTTTTAGGATAGTGCATCCTGAGGAAAAGTAGATATGCAGTAGGTTTTCAGAAATTTTGACTGGGTTACACTTTTGATACTTGCCCTTTCTTTTATCTTGTGTCTTTTTAACATCAGGACAGCAGTACCAAATGACTATTTGACTGTTTTTTTCATTCATATATCTTTTATATAGTCTATTTTCTTGCCTTCCTGTAAAAATGTGTTAACAGATATAGCCTATTTAAATTCAGAAACAAATGATGAGCTGGGTCGTTTTATGTACTTTATTTTTAAAGGTTATCTCCATTTCACTTTGTGCATTTCATAAACAGTGCTATGCCTTGTTTTTGGTGACATCTAGTGACATTGGTGATAGCAATTCAATGCCTCCCATTCCTCTCTTCTTCAGCCTGAGTACCTCGGTCTGCAGCGAAACAATGTTCAAGCAACTCCTACAAAATGGATCGAATAGTAGAGCCTAGCCAGACCTGTTTAACTTTTCTAGTGAAGTGGGTCTGGTACCAAACATTCAAACTTTTTTGCTGGTTGGATGTTTTTCAAATCAAGAGGCACTGTCCCCTAAATTCTTCTGGTTTTATGTCTATTCAATTGCATTTAGAGTTAGATATTCGGACAAAAAAAAAAAAACTGAACAGTCCTGATCAAATAATAAGTTTGCCTCTGAAATTTTAAAACATAATCCATTTAGTTCATATATGTCCTACGCCTTCATGCTATATTGTGTTTAAAAAGAAGCATACATACACTATTATATTTGCTCTGGAAAGCAGGAGTAGAAACAGGAAGTAAGAGAAGTAAATGGACCTATTCTGGTTTCCACTGGCTTTGAGATTTGTTAATATAAAGAGAACTAATTTGGATTGATTTTACACTACTGAAAATATAAGTTTGACAGCTCAGTTTTACACAGCCAGAACATTTTGGGATGTTTTTACAAATACAACGCTTTTCAAGATTACCTTTAAATTTAATATTTTAGTTTAATACTTAGATCAAACACTAGTGACAGTTCAGAATTTATCATTTTATTGCCAACAGTTTGGGAGCGAGAAAGAAATCCCTTTGATTGCCTTCAAGTTCCTTTGTCATTATTGCATCACTGAGAAAGTGCTTTAACAGTCGATTATGCCCCAGTGTCTTCCTCCTGCAACGAACTTCCACCGCCCACACTTCCCCTGTGCTCTGGTGTAGAGCACAGGACGGCCCGGGCAGCCACAGAGGGCACAGACACCTCACTAATCACTGCTGCAATTAGCGCAGGCATCATAAAGCAGCACAGGCCAATAAAACAGCCATTGGCTTTACTGTTACCGTCATTACCGCTCAGTTTGCTGGTTTGATAATCAGCCTATGCAATGAGAGCCTCTCCTGTAATCCCCAGTGTTATGGCTCTCTGCTCCCGTGGAGGTGCAAACATTAGCAAGTGAACGTTATGTAGTTGATTAGGCTGCCCAGAGAAAGTGACCAGAAGGAAGAACAGACAGAAAGAAGGCCTAATGTTGTTACAGTGTCTCTAGATGAGACATACTGTAGATAGAGGTCTGTTTGGAGGAGCGTACTGGTCTTTCAAGCATCTCTGTGATAACTTTTTAAAGGCAGCTCAAAAATAAGTTCAAACAGAAACTTGTCAAAGTCAAATACAGCAAATTATGTTGTAATGATTAATATTCTGTAGGCTGTGGATCCAGAAATTTGTTATTTGTACACTTACCTTGACATTTTTCTTAGAACTAGTTTTGTTTTGTAGTCAGCCCTGCAACTAACTGGCCACTGTCCCGGGTGAACCCCGCCTGAGGCTCAAAGCTGATGGGATAGGTTCCGGTCATCTGCGACCCCTAACGGAACTAAGCGGTTCCATTCATTAATGAATGAATATCTATCTACAACCTAATTTGTCCTTTTCCACTTTTTATACTTTGCATTATTATCTCTTCTTTTTTAAGTTTTGCTCTAAGAGTTTGGAGCCAGAAGCGGTTTGTGAACTTCTGAAGGACAAACAGTTGTGTCCACAGTCTTTGTAAGAACTCTTTAGTCTGCCGAGTCTGTAATTGTAGCCCTACTCCTCCTCATACAGACCCAAACAGAACACTCTTCTAATGATAACAATAAATTAACTTTCTCTGCTCTGCTGATGCCCATAAATAATAAATTGTTTTGCTGTGAAGGGCCTGGTTTTGCATGACCAATTTGCTTCCTGCTCCACAGTGTGATCCAATGCCGCTGCCTCAGCACTCACTTTCTGCTCAATTAAAATGGCACATTGGCAAAATATGAGCTTTGTATGGGATTTTTTTCCCCTTTTTTCATTACAGTATTTTCTTGCTGATTTGAGCCAAGGCTTTTCAAGTCCATTGATCATCACACCATTGTGCAAACCGTAACTTTGTGGAAGAGGCTGTGAATGCCTGAAGATCTGCAGTGGCTTTTGAATAACAGCAAAATGCCTTACACACTTTAAATACTTCTGATTACAAAGGAAGGAGTTCTAGTATTTTTATTTCCTCAAATACTATAGTCAAACTGTCTCTTTTGTGCATTAGCCTTTCAGTCAGATTTTACCTTGCAAAGTAAAATGACTGTTTGAATGTTTTTTACAACTTCTAAAAAAATGTATAATTGGAAAGTCATTGAAAGGTTGCAGATTACCAGAGCTGTAACATATATTCTGTTCTGTAACCTTGATTTCTACACATTTTTGTAACTATAGGCCAAAGCCAGACACAATTAATTTGACCGGTCACATCCTAAACTCAGTGAATGCATGTGCGCCTTTCGCAAGTGGAAAAGGTCCTTTAGCATTTACTCACATTGTGTTCATGTCATTGATTGTTACTGGATACTGTTGTTATTCCTCAAATCTTCTTCAAAAAGACTTCATCTCAAAAGGAAAATGTTGCTTAACAAATTTTGCCAATATTTTATATATTTGTCTTTTACCTTTTGTCTTAAATATTGAGGTCTGTTTTCAGTTTTGCCAGTCAACATAATTTGACAAACATACAGTAAACTAAATTCACAAATCTACATAGGTCTAATAAAAATGAATATTGTAGACTAGTATTATCAAGAAAAAGAGGCTCACTTGTGACCTCGGGCCATGTCTTGCAGCGGTGCAGGCCAGGCAGTGATCAAGATGGTGGTATATTTGCCATGTTGAGCTACCTCCTTTAAGTTTTCTTAAAATATAATAATATAATTAAAAACAATCTCTAAATAATTTGGGTTTATTTCCTGAAACATTTCTAACAAATGGACTTATTTATCATTTTTTCACAACGAGCACTAGTCTGCTTTTAAAAGAAAATTCTCATGCTATAGCCAGGACAGCGCATGGCTATATAAAAATATAAACATTATAATTGAGGTGAAGAGAGAGTAAAAATTTTAACTTAAATAAAGAGAAAGGATCAGAACACTCACCGAGGACACAGCTGATCAGGAGCTTGGATCTGTGGTTCGGAGCATCAAGAAAATGCAGTCCCAAACTGCTGCTATCATCCACATTCCTCATCTCTGCCTGGGCCTGTCTGTCTGAGACCTGCGCTGCTTTCCACACATGCTCCACGTTCATGTGATTGAGACCAATTATAGGACTCGGGCAAAGAGGACGACTTTACACAACATAGGTAAAAGGAAAATTCCTGTGTGGTTTCTTTTGTCTGTAGTCCACTACCAAAATAAAATAGTGTAAAGGCAGCAGTTTGTATAATATACTACAGTTTTTTTCTCTAGTGTTGATACAAAGCATTTCCAGACATGTAGCTGTAAGTCTTGTTGTGCAGAAAAATTGCACAGTTAAAATGGTAAAATATAGTTTTATCTGAATGTTACTTTTTTTATTATAAAATGAGTAATAAAAAATATAGGCTTGTCTGAACGATTATTGTTTTTCTTATAGTCTGCTCATCCGATCTTAAAAAAACAAGAGCTTAACAATAAATTAAAGAATAAAAGAGAGTAGTTATGCACTATAACAAAGTCTGATGACTACAATAAAAAAGAAATAATAAAAGTATTATCATTTATTATTGTAGGTCAGTTAAAAAGAAGAAAGTTTATTTATGAGGTTTTACGTCCTAATATAGAAAAGAAATTGAACACCTCAATATTTCGACACAACAGAACAAAAACACAGATTAAACAAGTCTGTCCTAGTCAAACTCAAGTGCTCAAAAAAGGCATAATTAAAACATAAAAAAAGGTATTTTCAGTAAAATGGACAAACAAAAACAAAATAAAAAAATTGAATCAGGGCTGGCACTCAGGGGCGCAACTACCCAGTGCTAGAAGGCTATGCAGCAACAATTTTGGCCAGTTCTCAGCCCAATACTAGTAACAATGTTGCTACCAAACATTCTAGAGCACTCTCTAGTTCATAATAAATTGTAACATGAGCCATGTGTATATTATATATTATATATATTTTAAAAATATAGCACAGACCTTTATAGAGGGAGAAAGAGATGTGAGCCTGTAATTAGACCCAAGTTACCAACAGATGTAACTATAGACTGTTTGTCTGACAGCACAGTTAACATCAACAGCTAACTTAAATGTAGCTTGTAGCAACATTAACTTAATTAATAAAGTTAGCAAGCACTAACCAGTCTGTTAACATTAAGCCTCCAAATTTGGAGCAAATTTTTGCATGATATCTTGGTAAACCAGAGATATTGCATTAGTTGTTTTCCAAATGATTGTAATTTATTGTACATGGCACGCAGCCTTATATTTTCCAGTTTTCAGCTCGGTAACTTCGGTTCTATTTCATCCCTTCTGACCGCCAGAGGCGGTGCTTCAAGCACTGGATGATCATCCTTGCGCACTCGCAGGTCGAGAATTAATAACAACAAAGTCACCTGTGACCTCCTGGTGACCCACGTGAGGCTATATAGTCACGTGACACCGGAAGCTCAGTCCCTATTCACCTTCTCGCATTGCAGGTTCATGTGTGGGTATTGTAGCATTCTACTGCTAACACCACTAATTTTGTTCTGATTTCGCCGCTTGTTGCCTGTAGCCCCGCGACTGCTCTACAGCCGGGGTTGCGAGTGTTTCTCGCCCTCCGGGGGCTGCACAAGCTGCGTTTGAACCAACGTTTGGAGGTAAGGCTGATTGTTTGACAATTTGTGAGTTATTTCGCCGTGCTTGAGCTCGGTAGATTTACTTTGGGTGTCGCATGTTTACTTGACACATAACGTGGTCACTAGTGGCGTTTCTCTGCTCGACCTGACCCGGCAGCACCCCTTTTCACTACAGACGTGTTCAGCCTAATTTATTATTTGGCTTAGTAGAGCCGCATGCGGTTGTCTACTCTGCTGTTTGACTATACAGCCGCGTTGGCTGCTTCCTTGTTTGCTTTATCATTATTGTTGAATAGCCGCGTTCGGCTTTTCATTCAGATTGTTAACTGACACATAACGCGGTCACTAGTGGCGTTCTCTGCTCGACCTGACCCGTTGGCACCCCTTTTTCACTGCAGACGTGCCGGTTTATTCCGTGCGGAGTCGCTGGTGGCGTTTTCGACTCGACCCGACTCCTGCTGACTTCAGACTAGCGTGGCTGCTATGATGCTGGAGTCCCTTGGTTGTCGGTCCTTCATGGCGCAGCTGGAACCGGACGATGGGCATGATTTGTGCCCCTCGTGTCTCGGGGCGGAGCTGCCGGCGGCAGGTCAGCCGGAGGGGCACAAGCGTCCAGCTGCTGGAACTAGTGACCCTCCTCGGAAAAGGACCAGGAAAGGGCACGGAGGACGGTTGGCTGCACAAGTGGATGCACTGCAGTCCGAACTGGCCCAAATGAGAGCCCTTGTTAGTGGCCTCCAGGCAGATCCCAGCCCTACGGTGGCGGCCCAGCAGGGTCACACTATTGCCCCGGTGTGCGATGATTCCATGTCCCTGGCGGCCTCGGACACCCTGTTTCATCAGGGGTTTGGCGATTTGAGTCCGAGAAGTTCCAAGTCGGGGTCTATGCCCTCTACTGGTTCTCAGAGCGGGGCAGGGGAATCTGTCATCCCCGCAATACGTACGTCGTTGACCCGCTTGGGGGTGGAGATCCCACAGGCTGAGGCGGCTCCTTCCAGCGCTTTCTTCCGTAGAGTGTCGGCAGCGTCCCACTTTATGGTTCCTCCGTCGGAGGAATACGTGAGGGAACTGCACGAGTTTTTTCAAAGCCTACCTCTGACGGTAGGGCTTTGGCTGTCATGCAGGACGCTCAGAGATTTGGCCTGGGCCATATGCCGGCGGTGGAGCCGGCCATTGCGTCACTTATTGTCCATCCTGAGGAGACTCTGAGAACAAATGCCCGGTGCCCACGACCGCAGTGCTGGGTTACAGACGATCTGCTCTGTAAGGCGTACGACATGGGGGCCCGCATGGGCCGCATTGGGAACTCTTTGTCGCATTTAATGCTGGGCCTGGCCTCGTCACTGGAGGCTGTTCCGGTGGATCAGCCTACGCAGGGACTGGTGGAGGCAGCTTTACAAGCATTCGCCCTCCAGTCTCGCTCTGTGATTGGATAAAAGCAATTCAACCTGGAGAGACTCAAAACATGAAAAAGGTAATGGATGCATTAATGTGATTTTTTTGAACAGCTTTGCATAAATAAAACTTTGGCACTTAGACGCCGGCGGGAGAGACATTGTGCGATGTGTGATGGGAGAAGAGTGTTTGCTGGTCTTCCCCCCAGAGCCAAGACACTGGTGGTGGTTAAGAGATGAGAGCGAGCAGATGCTGAGGATGAGAAGTGGTCTCTGGCAGAGGTGGCAACGGGGTGGAAGAGGGTTGCTGCACGAGCTAAAGACTGAATGAGGAAGTTGAGACTGCTTTAAATGAGTGCTGCTTAGCAGTGATTGACTGCAGGTGAGGAGCTGCATCAGGCATGCAGGTGCAGCAGCTGTGTCAGGCTGATGAGAGGGGGGGTACTCCACCCTGAATTTGCGCTGTAAGCTTCAAAACACAACTGTGACACTTAAAACCTGCCTCTTTATATTTGCGCTGGCTCAAGTCCTGCCACCCTCTTTGCCCTGAAAAGCGGAAAAAGTAGATTTGGACACACCCCTAAATAAGCTTCCGTCTTTGCCATACCTGCGTTTTTTTCTGGGGCACTTCCTGAAACCTGCTGCCATTCACTTTTATCAATAATGGAGCAGGATGCATCTTGAGTGATGCGACACTGTGGTCTAGCCATATTCAAGGGCCCTGTTTCTACACTTAAACACACTTTATCATTTTATTCAGTTTTTTTGGGATTTATATACTAAAAATTGTATACACAAATCAGTTTATTGACTTTGGCTAACATTACACAACAAGAAACCATAACAAACATTTTGAGATCAAAATTACATAATGTATATATTAAATATGTGTAGATATTATGTGTCATTTGTTAGCACATTTTAAACCTAGCATGCTACTGACACTGCAGAAAAGATTTATTCCTATATTTTTGAGTTCTTTGTGTGCCTTGTGTTTGTAACACACAAAAAGTCTAAACTGTTTGAACACAATGAAAATTGTAAATTGAGTACAATAGGAGACACAAAAACTGTACCTTTTATGAAAACAGTTTCTAAATCATACTTTCATACTACCTACTTTCATAATATGTAAAGTGTGAGTACTTTACACACATACTGTATGTGGTGATAGCAGCATTACACAAAGCAAATTAGTGTTTCATACTAATATAATTTATTTTATAAAAGGTATAGATTATTGTTGCCAGTAACTTACTAAATGGTCTGTATTTGTTTTACTAGAAGCAGTAGGACACTAGTTTAAAGGAATATAGACAAAAATACAAAATAAATAAAAATAAAAATCAGTTAAAATAATCAAAATCTTTGAGCCCTATGTATAAACATTAATTTTATTATTAGCAATAGTAATCATCTATAAAAATAGATACATTCAAATGTGTAATGCAATTCTAGAATGTGTGTTCTCATGACACTGTGACCTTGTGATGTCATTTAAAGGATAGAACTAGAATGAACCCAGCCTCAGAAGTGTGACCATTATATTTCAACTCTTGACCAAGACAGACACACAAAACAGAGCACCACAAAACAAGCACAAAATTAATTCTTCGGACGAATACAGAGCAGAAGACCTCACTACAGAGATCTTTCCACCAGCTGTTAACTCTGAAGAGACAAACAACCAGAGAGTCAAGTTTCTGGAGGTAGCTACTCTGAAAATGCAAGAACTACAGAAACAGACGAGCAAATACCAGCTACTATCTAAGATCAACATTGAAAAACATCTGAGGCAGTCCGCCAAAGACCAAAGTGGAATGTCCCTGAGATTATTGAAGTTAGAGATAGTAACCCAACATTATCAAGCTAAAGCTAAAGAGGAGGAGCTGCAAAGGGAGCTGGAAAAGGTTAAGTCCCAACTGGAGACAGAGCTCCAGCAAAAGATAAATATCAATGCCATGCTCCAAGAAAACTGATAAAGGAGGAGGAGGAGAAGAAGGTAAAGTGTCATCTTCTGGACAAGATAGAAACTGATAAAGGAGGAGGAGGAGAAGAAGGTAAAGTGTCATCTTCTGGACAAGATAGAGAAGCTGAGAAGGTCACACCAGACCGAGCTTGATTCTCAAGCAAAGGAGGACGAAGAGCTGCAGAGCAGTTCAGGATTCGCTGCAGGCAGCAGAAGGTTCAAGAAGAGCTTCAAGCATTCTGCTGCAGGACAAAGAGGAGCAGTTCAGGATTCTGCTGCAGGACAAAGAGGAGCAGTTCAGGATTCTGCTGCAGGACAAAGAGGAGCAGTTCAGGATTCTGCTGCAGGACGGAGAGAAGCAGGTCCAACTCCAGCTGCAGGACAAAGAGGAGCAGTTCAGGATTCTGCTGCAGGACAAAGTGGAGCAGTTCAGGATTCTGCTGCAGGACAAAGAGGAGCAGTTCAGGATTCTGCTGCAGGACAAAGAGGAGCAGTTCAGGATTCTGCTGCAGGACAAAGAGGAGCAGTTCAGGATTCTGCTGCAGGACAGAGAGGAGCAGTTCAGGATTCTGCTGCAGGACAAAGAGGAGCAGTTCAGGATTCTGCTGCAGGACAAAGAGGAGCAGGTCCAACTCCAGCTGCAGGACATAGAGAAGGAGTTCAGAATTGTGCTGCAGGACAGAGAGAAGCAGGCCCAACTCCAGCTGCAGGACAAAGAGGAGCAGTTTGCATATTATCTGCAGGACAAAGTTGAAGACCACATAATAAGGCTGCAGGACAAAGATAAGCAGCACAGAGTCCTTCTGCAGAAAGTCACTGACCTGGAGCAGCAACTGCAGCTGAAAGAAACAACGAAGAAAAAGGAGTGGTACTGGAGACTCTTTCCCTAGTCTAGTCTTAATCCCCCAACCTCCCACCTCCACCACCATCCCCTACTGTTTTGACATTTTGTTTTCTGAATTGTTGTGTTTGCCATTTTTATATTTGTTTTTCTGAATTGTTTGCTGTGTTGATATTTTGTTTTCTGAATTGTTTGCCGTGTTGATATTTTGTTTTCTGAATTGTTGTTTGCTGTTTTGATATTTTGTTTTCTGAATTGTTGTTTGCCGTTTTGATATTTTGTTTTCTGAATTGTTGTTTGCCGTTTTGATATTTTGTTTGCACTTCACGGCCAATGTACCTTTAATTAATTAATTAAATAAATAAATAAATTAATATATGTATAAACAGAAAGATGGATGTTTATTTGGACAAAATAATTCATTTTAAAAGGTCTTCAACATGTAAAAAGTGTCTTGAATTTTAAATGTCTCCAAGTGAACCGTGTGTAACTTGAGGAGCAGGGAAAAAAATGTCAAAGGTTAAAGGTCAAAGTTTATTTATAAAGCACATTTTAAAAGCAGCTGCTTCCCAAAGTGCTGTACAGGCTCACAAATACACTATAATAATAATAATAAACTTTATTTTATAAAGCACCTTTAAAGGCAACTTCTCAAAGCGCTGTACAAAAACAAGCAATACAAAGTTCAAACAATAAAAGTAACATCAACAATCAAATGGTAATTAAAAAAAATAAGTCTTAAGTCTACCTTTAAAAATGTCGTAGCCCTGTGCTTCCCTAAGATCAGGAGGCAGAGAATTCCAAAGGCCCTGTCACCCATAGATCGTAAGCGTGTTTGAGGAACAGCCAACAAGTTGGATTGTGAAGAACGCAGTCTCCGAGTTGGGGTATAGGAAGTTAACAACTCAGATAAATAATAAGGGGCCAAGCCATGCAATGCTTTATATGTCAGCATCACTATAATAATAAATAAAATAATAAACAAGCAGCACTTTGTTAATCTGAGCTTTTAGGCTCGAGTCTTTTCAATAGTAGGCCCCAAACTGAGGAAGCGTTTACAACCAAACGTTAGAGAAGCCCAGTCCCTTGAGCATTCTATATCAGTGTTGAAGATTTACCTTTTTACTTTGCTGTTTGGTTTTGGTTAAGAGAGACATCTTGGCTTTTATTCTAAAATTTTTTTTTACTTAACATTGTTTATAATTCTGAATTGTTATTGTTTATGTATGTCATATTTTCCTCACTTTTGTTGTTTTAAATGTGTTTTAGAAATTAAGTTGGAGTGATTGAAAACAAACAAATATGAACTACATAGTTCGACTCTCGGATCCCCAATGTCATCACTCTTTCTCTCGCCCCGCTTCCTGTCAACCTACTGTCTATATCTTTAAAAAAACAAAAAACAGGGAAGTTTAACAGCCTCATTAATGCTACTTTTGATAAAGAACAATATACTGTATTAAATGGCCATTTTTTGTTCAGATTCTGTTAAACCACTAACGATTTGACCTTTGAAAAAAGATTGTAAATAAAGACTGAACCTGGACTAAACAGCTCTAAACTAGGACTAAATATAGAAATAAACCAGGTGTTGACCAGGTCTTTTTTATGTGGACGCACCACAGTGTGAATACTTTGTTTGGATGATGATTGAGGCAAAAAAGTTAAAGTTATTAAATGGAAGATTAAAGTAAGGTTTCTTACAGACCAGCATTAAAATGTACTGGACTTAGAATGGTCTAATCTAATCCAGTAAAGCTAAATGCCAGGTGTGAATAAAAGATCTGTGGTCTCTTCACAGTTCTTTCTCCCACTATTAAGTTTACTTTTACAGAAATTGATCTACTATTGGTTTGAAAAGAACCACGCTGGTCTTAAGGGTCCGAATACAGAAAGAACAGTTTGAAAGGGGGCTATGATTACATATTTTTAAAACCCCTTTGAAAGACAGCCTGGAATTTAAACGAAAACCTGCTACAAAAAAAAAGTTACTCCGCACAGAACTGGACCTTTTCATTATTCCTCATTCATCTCTTGTCAAACTAAATAAATCACAGGTTACAGCAATTTGAAGGGGTAAAATCATGAATAAAAAAGTGGCTTGATATATATTTTTTTCACTGTCCAGTGGAGTGTGGGCAGCTGGGCGGCAGTACAAGTGGAAGCACAGGTACAATGGGTGATGCTGACAGAGGAAACGAGGGGGCGGTGCAACTCAAGCAGACACATAATATTCATGCAGGCAATTATCAGAGTGCTTATGCTCTTTTAAAAATATATTCCTACCCCCAGCTGTGTCCGTCATTATTCGTTTCTCATTAATTCCCCTTAATTTCACTCAATTTTTCAGCAGCGCCGCAGTCCCTGTTCTGTCGTTACCCCCCCCCTTTACTTGGGCAATAGCTGTCAATATGATTTATCTTTGACGGTAAGTGATGGGGTTGTCCCACTGTGAAGGCTGATTAGAGGTCCATCCTGTTGATAAAGCCTCAGATGGGACTCTGAATGGCAGAGTCTGAGTATTTCTGTTTCTACTTTGCATTTGCAAATTTATCCAGAAAGAAAAAGTACAATAGTGTTTCTACAACAAAACATTTGAAAGTATTTGACACACCACAACATTACAGCATTTTCTTGGTCCGGTCATTAGATAGGGTCAAAAGTGAAGGCTTTCCTCACTGTCAAAGTTGACATTTGACACTTATGTTTATAAGTTGTTGACAATTATGGTTAAGTTAATATTTTATCATTTTTACAGTGAAACAAAGGAGGTGGTTTTGGTAAGAGAATACACTACACTCCCAGAGTCTTTAAAAATCTGAAAACGCAGTACTGTGGCTAAATGCATTCTAATTCATACAAAACACTAACATGCATGAGCAATTAGAGCAGCAACATTAGCCTGTTTACAAGCTCCTGGGATAACAAAGAAATAAATATCTACTTTAAAACTATTTCTAAGTATGAGCTTCTGCACACTACAATCTCAAAATTATTAAGGCATGGAAAAGCAAAAAAATGTCATACAAAATAAATATGAACCTATTGTTTGGACAGTAGGTTGTGTCTCTATCTGGCTCTGTAGTACAGAACTTGTTATAAAACTGACATTGTTATAGCTCTATTTCAGTTTTTCTCATAAAATGACATAATCTTAAACACAGTTTGTCTATCCGTGGTTCATAATTTTAAACCTCTAAAACATTCATGTTCAATACTTACTTACAATACATAGATACATTATTGTGTCCTGTGTCTGTCTCATGTTCCTATTTGGCATTTACACATATTTCACACATTCAAACATTTGAACATAATAACACAGCCCATAAAAGTACTGTGGACATAAATCCTCAATTCAAGCAGACATTTAAAAAGCCCAATTCTGTCTCATGCTAGAGAGTTGTCTTGTTTTTGTTCTGCAAAAACTGTTGTGTCAGGCGTAAACATAGTCTTTGACACCAACACAAAGTGATGCATTGGAACATAAGACTGAAGCACTAAGTGTCTGGCAAAGCAGATACAACACTTCATCTGCAGAGAGTGGAGGTCAGTAGCTTCTCCCATGTTTCAATCATAATCTGGAGAAAAGTGTAGCATGTTGTCAGCTCAAATCTGATCGAATGTTACCTAAATGTCCAGCCTTGACTGATATCTGAGAGTCTGTATTAGCTGCCAAGATAGGCCCTAGGTTTGCTAAGTGAGCGATATATTGGGATTTATTTTCTGCCCATTTCACTGGGAGGAATTTGCAATACTATAGCCAATTCAAAAACAAAACTTAACAAGCCCTAAATAGAATACAAGAAAGTCAAATCACTTATTATTATGATTTTAAATATTGTGTCTTATATAAAAAGTGCAATAGCAAGAAAGAAAACAAGAAGGAATCATCACAGGTGATTACGTTAACGTCCACGTTGTTTGATTAAGTTACAACAAGGAAGTTAAATAAAAAAATCAAGAAATATTCTGTATTTTTCCCTAAACACAAGTTTTATTCTTAGATTGGTGGTTGTTTCAAACTTAAAGAAAAGACATCTGCAATTACTTTAGTTATGTTCTTATAAATTATAAAGCAAAAAACATTACATTGCAAAAAATGGATGTACCTTGTCAGGAGGTTTGAAAATAAAACTCACTGGGCACTTTTTAGGGGTTGATGGGCTTTTCTGTAGCCTCAACTTTTAATGCCACACAGGAACATACACATACAACATCCTGGATTCAACACAGACAGCAAGGGTCACTAGAAAGTGTGGAGAACTAGTACTTGCTCTTTCTTTTGACTTGTCTCTTATCTTTTTATTCATTTATTTTTATAATCTCTTTATTCTCCTCGAGAGGAAATCCATTGCCAGCAGCTGACCCCAGGGTGTGCCCAGGGACCCCGTTCATGTCACTAACAGGAGACTGTTTTGATGTTGGTGGATTAAAAATCCAACGAAAAAACCACCCCAAGCACAGCCAGAACATGCTAACTCCAGACAGTTCGAGGAGCTGGACCTTCACATCACTGCTGTTTTCTGCTGATATTGCTGCAATGTTTCATATTACGTTCTCAGATATCAGTTTCTGGGGAAATTGGTAAGATTGGTATTTGACTGTTTATGTGAATAAACTAAGGTATTTAGTCCACATCATTTCTTATCGTCAACACACTCTGCAAACATGCTACTAATGGCTAAATGTGAGTCCTGCTTGTAACATCTAACTTAATTTTGTTGTCATGGGTATCCCAAGTTAAACCACTTTCCCACATATTTCAAACACGTCTCTACTCTCTCTTTATTCTCTTGGCGACTTCTCTTTTCCCATCAAACGCAGTGGACTTAAGCCGTCAGTGCTCTGCTCTCTCTCTCCGCTGCCAGTGAATTACCCCAAACCTACAAAACTATAGCTTCAAGTAAAACTGAACAAAGACTATAATCACAGCAGTAAAGCACCATGTGAACCAACGCTTTTTACAACTACCACTGCTCACACAAAGACCTCTGTCGGGTCAGTCTCTGGGAATTAATATTATAGCCGTCTTTCTACTTCACACTTTCCAATTATTCTCATTTATGTCCCCTAATTGTTTCTTGGATTCTATTTAAAATGACCTCCAAATGGTAACTTTATAAAAAAAAACAATAAAAACCTTTGCTCTTAGTCGTACTGATGCAGTCGCCTTGAAGCTGAGATAATGGTGAGAACCAGTGAGTCATTTGTACTTGAACAATGAAGATGTGAAAAGGTACAGTTATTATTTTGTTGGAAAAAAAAAGGTGGAAAGAAGCCCGATGCAAATAGAAGCGATTCATTAAAAGTTCCTGGTTGCATCTGCCACAGAGTGTGAGCATCAGCGCTAACATCAGGAGACTGTGACACACTGGTTTGTTGTACCTGTGCTGAGATGTTACCAGCTGAACTGAGGATTAGGAAGGTGTGTTTGTGATTTGTCTGAGCTTCACTCAAGACAATTCACTTCAGAAAACCACTTTGCATCGCAATATTTCCTCTAACCTGTGGCCTTTCTGTGTGAATGAGCCATTATATCTCAGTCACCAACTTCCTCCCACCATCCAAACATACTGACTTCAACTTTATTGCATTTGCATAAAATAAAATGTGCTGAATTTGAATAAATAACACACACTGAATAAAACTAAGTAAACAAGGTAAATTGCCAGCAATGCACTTAGACAACCATTTATCATTCATTTAAAAAAGGGCAGGATTAGGCTAAATATCCACAGATTTCTAAATGTTTGCATGAATGGCTGTAGGTTGTACATTGACACAGACCTGGAATATTGTCTCTTAAAATGAGATCTTTAACCACATTGGACTTGAATTCAATGAAGTGTCAAGAAACAATAAATGCTCACTGCGTCTTAACGTTGACGCTGACTGACCAGCAGACACTGTGGGACATCGCTGTTATGCTTCAAAACGGTACAGCACAGTTTAGGTTCATTAAAATAACAAAAAGGTTGGCATTTCCACTGCTCTGTGTCCTGAGAGTGGCAACTGTCACCTTTTGTTTTTGTTTGGGATCAATTGCATTAGAAGTGGATAAACTTGGATGCATTGCCAATAGTTAATAAAAGAAGGACAGTAAACCCTGGTGTATTGTTTGAGAATGGTGGTATAACTGTATACTGCTATAAACATTCGACTGTTTCAGGTTTATTCGCTGCATGTATTCATTTTGAGCCTCAGTTTTTTGTTAAATTAAAGATTATCTGTCATCCAATCAACAGACTGCAGTGTTTAGCTCCAGTTTTCAGAAAGTGACTAATGGAACCAAAGAAGGTGGCACGATTTGTTTTATTTTGAACTGTTCAGACCCCTTTTGTTAATGCAAGTGAAAGAAAATCTGTAGTGACCTAACCCATACCATTGTGCTTTAGTGGAAACAGTCTGTATGTCTCCAAAAGAAACAACTCATAGTATGTCGTAGTATTCAATAGAATCTCAAATGCCTAAGAAAGCTTATCCGTATAGTCCAAAATTGAAAAAAAAACATGTAAAAGTAATTAAAAAGCAATGCACTTATTAAATGGTTTATGGTTGACCTTCCATCTGCACTCACAAACAAATAAACACCAGTCTGTTGTGTGATTTTTAATTCAAACCCTTAATCAATACAAACAATCTACCACCATCAGAGCTTTTAATTTATCACTAAACCTTAAGTGTTTTTCTCAAATAAAAAGCAAAACTTGTTCTGCGAAAAGCTGTGCACATTGACGAGGTTACAATCACTTCATTCATTATGCCTTTGTCTAAATCTATCGAAAAGCACTGCCAAATAAGGACAAAAGCCGAATTAAGAAACTGACAAAGGCTTGGTTTAGCCACATTCTGCCTCCCACACAACTTTGTCACTTGTCTTTTCTTCAGCAAATAAACTAAGGTGACATTTTCTGCTGGCCTTGCTCCATGCCTGTTTCGTGCTTGTCGCCACATGTTGTGAGAATGCACATGTTCGCAACATTTAAGATGGCCCAATTCTCCAAATCCTATTTACAAATCCGAATGAGTCTTGTAATCTGCAATTTCCTGCCCTTATCTGGCAGCTAGGTGGCAGCTGCCCCTGCCATGTTAAGACAAGGTTTTACGGCAGAAATCTTTAGCGGGCGGCCTGTAAATATGAGATATGTTCGGGTCTGATCCAGCTTAAGAAGAAACTCGTCTTCCAGCTGCTGCAAGATGTCTTCATGGAGTTACAGTCTATTTTTAAAACTGCCCAATTTTGTTCCCTGACAGTGCTGTCACATCTCTGTTGCTGAGTTTTTTGTTTGTTCACTCCAGGGGTGATAACCACCCATTTTATGATATGTGACAAGTAAACTCAGGCTCGGTGGGTTTGTTAATACCCGAGATGCTGTTTCTACCTGCAGTGATGCCATTGACACCTGTAGTCGATGCTTTTCTAACCACAGCTTGGAGCAAAGAAGACAGCATTTCTCTATTAAACTCCCATGGCTTTAAGACGTTAATATTACAGCAAGGAAGAGAGTGTCAGTGTATTTTTACCTTACCTTTTACAATTTAGACATTAGTTCTAACAAAAAGTCTGCATTTCCACAGCCTCTGTTTTTTTATACTTTATCTATAAGGTTACATAGAAAACTTATAATAAATATAAACAGCTTGTTGTCTGAACAAAACACCACTTACCTACTCTTACAAATGACCTGTAATGACAAATACATAACATAATAATCAGACACCAATATAATTAGGAAAATTATAGTTGGCAGGATGTTGGGGGCTGCCACTTCACTAAAATTTCAAAACAACAAAACACTTCAATGACTAATACAATTTGATTTTGCTGGTGGGCGATGAATTAGTTTTAAAAGAAGGTTGACCTTTTTTGTGACATCTGTTGACATCAGTGCAGATTGCAATTCCAAATCTCACATGCTTTTAAAGCATGTGAACAGCTACGGTAGCCCCACTGGGACACGCTGTCTTCACTCATGTAAAACTGGGTGCTCAAAAAGAAACATGAATGTGCTTCTCCTCCATTTGTGCTCAGTTTGTCCTGCAGCAGTTGTAGAAACAGGAAATAATGAGACTTTCACAGACAGAGTCTCCTAAAAGTCGAGATTTCAAGGCACTGATGATGTGCTCTATGTGCGGAAAAATTTCAATAATTGGAATCAATTATTGATCAAAAACTCATTGGATATTGACTCAGTCAGAGCCCAAAAGGTAGTAGTTAGATATAGTTATATTTTTAAATGGGAAACGGTCTGCACTATTGCCAAAAAGGTGCATTAACTTTTACCTAAAATTAAAAAAAAAATAATAATAATAAATATAGATGTTATAAATACTTAATGTCATCTGTTTTAAGGTATATTTTATCATTTGAAAATAACAATATTGTAGAATAAATTAATTGTTTTAGTTTTATAGAATAGAATGTCACTTTTACTTCTTTGCCCTCTAGTGTCTGTTTCTGAAGTCACTGTTTGACTTAGTCAGAGACAATGCTGCAACTTCGAGTATATCTTGGGAAATGTTAGCATCTAAACTCATTACACACATTAGACTGCAGATAGTTACTGTTGCTGCTACACACATTACATGGCATTACAACCCAACTGTTGCTCAGTGCTATTACCATTAAAGCAACACAGTGCAGCTTCTGAGCCATATCTCCAAACCGTGAGGATGATTAGCAGTAATTACGTTCCTCTCACTGTGTCTCTCTCGACTTAAACCGTTTTTCCTCACCAAGGAACAGATTGGATTTTGCTAAAGGGCTCAAATAAGGTTGATTCCCAGATTGCATTTCCTCTTTAATGTCCCACCTTAATAGTTTGTAATGAGCTGAGTTTTGGCCATAATCGTGCTAAATGGAGGTTAACAGCGAAGGACAATCTGATGCAATATGGAAGACAGAATTAGCTTCTCACAAACTCACATTGCTGTAATAAAACAGAGCACTGTCACACCACAGGAAGCTTACAGGAAACAGGAACTTCCATTTCAAGTCATGGAAAAAAAATAGCACCATGTTTCTGAAAACACAATTACAGGTAACCATGATTGTAATCCACTTGTGTTTAATGAAAGGGTAGCTTTGCTAATTATAAAGGAGGAAAACAGGAAACTTTCTACCTGTGATTTTTGTATAACCAAACATATCCTCATATTTTTAATACAATGATGAGTCACTACTTCAACTGCCTTTCTGTCAAAAGTAGCCTCATGTGTGGTTTCCTGGGTGTCCATCATGCACAAGGAACCAGTTCACAGTGACACATAAACTTCTGGTTTGAGGAGTGATGGTGAAAAGAAAAAGAAAATCCGATTGGTTTGGCCTGAAGTCAAGACACCTACAGCTGGTTCTCTTTAGACAAAGTTTCTTCAGTTGTTGTAAGCATCTCAGCCTTGTCCTCATGAACTTGCTTGACAAAAATCCAAGACAACAATGCTTCTTCAACTGTGCTTTCTGAAAACGTGTCACTTTGTACAACTAGATATGACTGCAATACTTTCTCTGCATAAATATTCTCAAAAACATTAACTGAGAGTGTCATTTTGTTGAGGTCAAACTAAATAATACGGGTCAAACAGATCTTAATAGGCTGTATCTTTAGCATTTTATATTCTTTTTAATGAAATCCCCCATGAATCATCTCATGAAATAAAATACTTTAATAATTGTCAGAGTGCAGACAATATAAATCAATAAAGGGAAGGTAATAGCTGCAAACTGAGAACAAAAGGGGGGAAAAAAATCTACAGACATTTTGACCTTGAATAAATATCACTGCACATTTGACTTTTTCAAACTCAGGTCTATTCATCTACTGGTGTTAATTAAAATTCAAATGAACAGACGTGCCATCAAGGTCGGCGTGAAACGTTTGCAAATGTGAGCGGTAAGTGAACAAGTGAACAAGCACCACCTCTCCCCAGCTCGCCATTCTTCACATTGTTCCATTTATAAACGCTACGGGCAAAGTTTTCCCAGCCCCCTCCAGCCTTATGGCAGGATGATTAGAGGACAGAGACCGCACCTACCTCAGCCAGCGTCTGTCAGGTAGCTATGTGACGCCCTAAGGGTCCCTGTGCCACCAGCCGCTAAATTAAACTTCTCCTCCCTTTCACATGTGCACTAAGAGGGGCCTCTGTACACTGTAAAAATATACTTAGTATATGGTAAAAGAAAACAGCAGCTACGGTTTCTATTTTCCACAGCAAACTAGACAATTTTACAGCAATTACTCTGAATATACCCTTGAGTGGTTTTCAGTTTCTGTATACAGGCCCTGGTCCAATTGTTCAGAAATTATCTGTCTACACCAAACCTCCTTAACAAAGACTCTTAGTTGAGTGACTAAACATCTTTTAAAACTAGTGCCCAGGTGCAAGCTGAATAGATAAAGTAGTCACTAATCCCTTAAAAAACTATTCCTCTGCTAAAAATGGAATAGGTATAACAACAGTGTTTATGGAGGTAGTAGTGAACTGTGCCGGTACATCCTACAGTCATGTGCAGGTCCTACAAAGATGCTCTTCAACTGGTATATGAGTGTGAAAAATAATAAAAGGAAGGAAAAGGAAATAATAGAAACTATAGAAACCATCGTGGGTTTAAGCTGAAATACAGACAAAATCATTGTCCTTTTTTTATTTTGATTGGTCATTTTTTTGTGATGCTTTGTTCTTTTACTTTTGAAGTTTTATATGGCATGCGCCCCCTTCCAACATTTTTAAACCAGGAAAAAAGAATGTAACATGGCATTATAAAAACTGCATTTTAACAGTTAGATTAGGTTATACTGTATGTTATCTACATACTGAATATATAAATATACATTTTTACATATTTAAATGGGACTTATAGATAGTACACATACAATCTGGCATTTACAGGTAATGCCCATTGCTCTTTAAACAATTTCTCTGTAAATACTCCAGTCTTTTTTAACAGTGCACAAACTATGGGCACAGTTAACAGTGGAAGCACAGCTCCCTGAAGCCCAGTGCAATTGCCCTGTTATTGTCCACTCATCCACTGCTCAATGGGCAGTGGCAGCGTTTGGGGGGAGCAGGGCCATATCTGACATATTGTAATTTGACAGTGAGACTCATATTAAATGCATTGTTAACCTGTCTGAGAGCAAAGAGAATGCTTAATAAAATTTGAAGGTGACTTTGACGTTTGACTGGACAGTAAGCAAGAAATTGTATATGTTTATTATGGCAATGCATTTCACTGGTCCTTTTCACAAAGTATATCAGTCAAGTTTTTATTTACATATTTTCCCACAAAAAAAGTGTCTAAGGAGGGTTTATTTGAACAAGTTGTTCGATTAAACATGGCTGCTGTTATTTGCTAAAAACGCTGTTCATTGATTTCAGTAAAAAGCTATTTGGCTTCTGGGTTCGTTCCAATGTTTGTCCTACTGACCCTGCTAATGGAATGGAAACATGATTGCAGTGCCCATTGAAAATAACTTCACACAAAAGACTACATTATATGAAAACTGCTAATGACTAAAACAATAATCTGTGTTTAGTGTTTGATGTATTTCACTGTGAGTGACCACTAATGGAACTGGTTAAAGAGAAAGAGCAACACTTTCAAATTCAAAAAAAATCCATGCCATATTGAGGAATTTTGTGCAAAGAACAAAGAAAAGATCCAGACAAGTTTGAGAAACATAAGAAATGGATGGTCAAATGGAGTTGCCCTTATCAATGTATGACAATATTTAACACTGCTCAATCACAAAGGTTTATAACTGGTTACGTAAACCAATTCTTTAGCTATTTTTATTATACAGCCTTTAGAACTTGCATTTCCATCTATCTTTTCTCTATATGGACACTTGTGACCACCTGTCAGTGTATTCAGATCTGGTATTTACATGTGTCCTCTTAGATCCATATTAGATTTGTTCTCACTTCTTTACCTGAGAGAGATCAATGAATACCATACCACGTTATGATCTTGGAGGTATAAAGCTGCAAACTAGGACTTGTACCCATTCACACTCCCATATAAATCTAAATACATCTAGATACATGTTAGCCTGGCCTTTATCTTACCCTGCAGCTGGCTACATAAGATTTGATCAAGCCAGATTTCAGTGCGAGGTTGAAAGAAGGCCTGTGGGCAAGTCCTTTAGGATAGTAGCATTACCTTCAAATTTACTTTTATTATGTTTAGTTTACCATATTAAATTAATAGCACTTTTAAAATAAATATACAAGGATAAAATGGTTGAGTGAATTCATTGATGTCACATTCCCAAATGAAAGATTCAGAGTAGTGCTGCTATTGCAAGTTTATGGAGTATTTCACATAATCTGGCACCTAATAGTGTTATGCATTTAGCTACACTGTGATGCTTTACACTAATTGGATGGGTATATTTTTGATATTAGCTCTCATGGGCCCACTGAGCCGTCACAGTATGGGGTAAAATCTGTCACAGCAATGACTCTGCAACCTCCTGCAACTTTTTCAGAAGCTGTATCCTCGTGTTACCTTTTAAGTATTACAAATGTTGAAACAATCAGCAACTATGGGATACTACTATTGAATAAGTAATCACAAGACTTCCACAGTTGGCAATGGGTTGTTCTGGGCAGCAGTTAAGTTTTAATAACATACTTATAGACATTTCCTCAGGAGTTTAATTAAGCAAGAGTGTTTTTGCATAAGAATTTTGTTACACATTTAGCTTATCTCACGGGAAAAGTTAGAGGGTCAACACAGCTAAGCACTGAGGGTCAATATAAAGGAAAAGCCACTAGAGTTAAAAGATACATACTGTTATTTTCATCTTTTTATTGGAAAGTTGCTGGTACAAGCAAAAAGAGTTCATGGCTGCCTGGTTTGCTCTTATGTTTTACAGCACACACATTACACTCACTCTGGTTTCACCGGCTTCCTCCTCCTGCCCCTGGCCGTGCAATATTTTGACAGATCATAACTTCATGTTATTGATAATAAACAGAACAATGTCCAATATTTTACTCACAGCTGCTCATTTCCTGTCTCACTTGTGCAACAATAAAAGCATTATAGGTCAAGATATACACATTAAACAACAGTACCGTGTTCACAGCTCTCTTTTATACTTTTCATTTATCCAGTGGATTAGATACAGAAAGGCTTGTGGTAACATAGCTTTACATAATTTTGACATTTTAAATTGAACCCATTGAGCAGGGTTTAGTTTAATGGCTATTTGTAATAAAACCTGAAAAGTGGTTGTGAGAAAAATTGACACATAAATGGAAAATAAGGTTACACAAACAGAACATAAAACAACTGGTTTAACTGCCTTCACTGTAGCATAAAGAATTAAAGCTGCATTACCCACACTCCTCCACAACAGCATAGTGACCTGTCTGCTTTTATTTTATTGATACAGCTAAAACCTCGCTGTATAATAATAATTAAACGTTTAGAGCTTTACAAAACGGCCAATGGGGCGTTCCTTATTTAAAAAGATATGACGTGTTTATTCTATTGATTAGCCAAAGCTTGATGATACACACTAAGCACTCTTCATTAAAATGGTTTGTTTAGAAATAAAGAAATGATGGGAAGTGTTGACAGTTCTTTCAAATTTCACATTTAAATCCAAATGGTCTCATTGTACATTACAAACATTACATCTTTATATTCAGTCTATAGAAAAGCACATTATAGCAAGGATCATGCTCGGCTGTAGTTGACTTTAGAGTAAACCAACGTTGCAGAGGGCTGTCAGGTGGAATATGAATGTTGCTCTCATATCAGTAACTGTGCTTCAGACCCAAAGCCAGGACATCTCCGCTCACAGCCTTTTGACCGCAGCCTCATTAATCACGCTCCTACACATGACATAGAGTAATTACCTTGTACCGAGGCACACTCTCGGACACTATGTAACACACTAAATACCAATGCTAAGTCAAAGAGTGCATATATGTGTGGAAACGTACATGCCTTATAAATTAACAACTGTACTTTACACATGCAGGTATTAGATTCAAGGGTAGATGTTGCCATGTTGAGTGTTTTTTTGTTTTTTTCTGTCCAGAAAGTGTTGGGCAGGTCATGGATCCCCTTTGCCCAGGGAGGGAGTCGGTCTGTCTAAGCATGATGAAATCCTCCACCTGTCCTCATTCATCAACTCCACTCCACATATTAATTATCACAAACCTTCAGAATTACAGCGAAGGACATGCAGTACTCCCACCCACCCACTCCTACTCACAAAAGCACCATCCAACTCCACACTTAACTCCCCCAGAGGACCACAATCTCCCAGATCAAATCATTTCAAATAATCAGCATTTCCCAAAGTGAGAATAGAGCTCCTTGGTTGTAAGCCTTATATACAGTATATTTGTTACCCTAACAGCTTACAATCTGTTTTCTCATTTCTAGCATTATCAGCAGCAATAAGCTTTTGTCTCCTATTTTATTGAATCGTTTATTTTATTTGTGGTTATGTGGTGCTTGCTTTCTGGAGACCCTTTTGCACTGTGATTACAAATGTGGCTATTGGCTAAATCTAGCACAGCATTTGATAATAAAGACCCACTGGTCCAGACCATGGCCATACTATACAGAGAACAGATCAGCCGTTAGACCCCACGTTTGATGTTTACAGAGAGATTAGTTGTGTTTTTATTTTATTTGTCCCAACGATAAGGATAAAAAAGTTGCACATATTTTCTCTGGGGCAGGTGCTTAGGAAAGAAGGGACCAGCTCAATACATATCCCAAAAATTTGAGTCACGCACACTGTCCCAAAACGTGTTTGTTTGAGACTGAAAAAAAAAAAAAATTTCACTTTTGCAAACTGGACAGTAAGAAGGAATCTGATTTTTATTTTATTTTATTTGTCACAAGAAAAAAATTGAAATAAGTGTGGTTCGATTCACTGTTGACAATAGACTTTCTTTATTATTTTTTTTGGAGGAAGTTTCAGGAGAAGTGTTTGGGTTACTTTTCTTTTGGCCTGTGTCTTTTCAATGTGAACAAAGGGTTTCTGGTTTTTATGCAGGTTACAGGATCATACAGCTACAGTCCTAAAAAAATATGTTGTTTTCTATCAATACTGGGATTAAACTTATGCTTCATATTCATCAGAGGAAAAGTTTTGTTACCAGATATCAGTCCCTGAAACTGTGAACAGCTGACGAGTCGGCAGCAACAAATGGTAAACATGGCTTTTCCAGATCTATGTGACCTTTCACCACAGACGTTTCCAGGACATAAAGAGTACAGTGAGTGAAACGCCCTGTTGGTGAGACACATTTACACATTGCTCAAAACAAACACAGACTTAGAATGTTCCTGATGCAGTGGATGTAAGGCAAGTAAATTGTACATCTACAAAATATGTATCAAAATCTGCTAGTACAGAAACAAAACCAAAACCTTGGCCTTGGAGCTTCAACCTCACCATATTTACATTATATCAGTGGCTCAGGTGCATTATATTTACAGTGGCTGATGCTCTGTCGTCTCAAATAAAGTGTACTGTGTGCTGTTTTTATTCAGCTTGAGCAGTGGGTAAGCCTGTAAATGTATAAGTCATGTCTTTGATGACAGTTGTCAAAGCATTTGGAGGTTTCCCCCGGAGCCTGTCCTAAATTGGGCGTAGATCATTAGCTTGAGTATGGTCCTCTAATTCTTTTTTAAGCATTTTATAATAAGACAGAGACCGGCTTGTATCTGCCGAGAGGCTCTTCTGAAGCCCACAAGATTAAAGTCCTCTAAATGACCACTGCTGGTCCTTATTTGAGATATTTTCCCTTTTTAATCAGCCATCAGTCCTCATCGCCCCCAGTTTCTCTGACAGCAGTCACAAGAACAACCCTGAGACCCAGGACCGAGAGCCGCTGCCAATTAGAGAGGGCACAGAAAAGATAAAAGAAACATAATCACACTGTCTCTGACCATACGTTGAGCCAAATAATAAAATAGAGCTTTACTGCCTTTACCTCTGATGGCAAAGGTCACCTAGAAACTTTTCTATAGCTGCAATTATCACGATTGTGTTTTTTTCTGTTGTGTATTCTGTCGTTTAGCCCAAAATCATGCTGTACAATTGAACAATTATATGCACTGCTCATTATTCGGTTAAAACCATTTAGATTAACTGTGATGTATTTTTTGCTGAAAGACAAGAGTAACAGCACACTTTACTATTTAATTAAACACACAACATTTTGAGATATTGCATTCAAAATAATTTATGGAAAAAGCTATTATCACTTAAAATCAAAATTTGACAAATATTTGACAGAAATTACACATACAAAAACTCCTGAAAAGCTCTCTCCCAATAACCTCAAACTTCTGCAAAATTCTACTAAAAACTTGCTTCTGACAAACACTTTAAGTTGGACATCATGTGAAGTTTATTTGCATTTTTCTTCTTGCTAAAAAAAGGGTGTGTTTCAGAAAGTCTCATGGACATAATTAATTGCTTACCACCTAAATTTCCACCTTAACTATGATGATAACAATTATACTATGTGTAAATGCTCCTGTAAAGACAATATGTGCAGACAGGTCTTACACCCGTACAGTTGATAAAGGGTTAGTGGTGTACACAGTGAGGGGCTAAATGCTCGTCCACTGGTGCCCCGGGCAAACCGAGAGCGACCAGAGTCTGAGGGAGGAGCTGGTGTTGTGTAAAGGCCCTGACAGCACAGACACTGGGACAGTTAATTGATCTTCATTACGTTAATTATGGCTGCGATGTAGAGCGAGAATGAAAAACGGGTCACACTCCTGTTCCACTGTGTCTGGATGTACCCCATTAGGCCTTCTGCTGACCTTCAAACTACAACCAGCCTGGGAAGTCACGCCACTATTTAACTAAGGAGAAATGTGCATAAATAATGTGGACAAACACCTGTGTCACCAAAGGCCAGTGACCGCAGTATAGTACAACAATGACTGCAAATGACTCCAAGGATTCAGATTTGCTCAGTTTGCACTCCAAAGTTAGGCCTGAAAAGATGTAATTTCTGTTTTGTGGGCTGATTGACAGTTGTGATTGGCAGCTACAAGGTTTGTTTTTACACTCAATTTGTCAAAGCCATGGCGGAAATATGTAGGCGGCCTCAAAGTTCAGAGCCACTATTAGTACAGAAACACTTTCATTAATAATCTAAAGCCAGGCATACACTGTGCAATTTGCAAGTGTTTAAATTGGAACCCCAATTCACACTGTATCAAAAGGACGCACGACAAACCTGAAATCCAGCCTGACAAACACTAACACCAGCCACAATAGACTTCTGATGTATTTATGTTTAGGCCCAATACCTACATACCTTTTCATTCCTGTATTTAGTAAATATCATTTTCTCCAACCTCTAATACTGATTTAACTTCAGTTGGAGAACATGTTATTAGACATGTTTTGTGAAACTCATGAGTTTTCTAATTATAATTTGCTGATGCTGTGTGTATTTGTGTGTGTTTCTGTTAGATAATGCTCAAAGGGGGTTGGAACTATTGAAGTAGCATCACCCTGTTTTCAATTCAACAACTGCGCTTTTTTGATAAATAAAGATAATACAGTTGGATCCCGAATTCCATTCCCAATTAGCTGAATTATGGTGTAATACCTAAAACTATCATCATTACCCTACTTTTTGCATTTATACATATACCTATAAATACAGTACATATGATACAATTGCATCCAGAAACCTTGGCATGCTTCCACACTAGACCTCAATAGTCTTTTATTATCAAAATGTTCATGGCATCTCAATCCTCTTTCCGATTAGCTAAATTATAGTGAAGTATAATAAAGCTAAAGCTACGATATAAGCCAGAAACAGTGTCTGTTGATTGACTGACTGGCGATATACTCTTTATTCCACGTCGCTTCATTTCCATTACCAGACTTTACTTTATGCACTTTTCTGTCCCTGTCCTCCTGTTACCCATCAGCCCGCAACAAACACATGCAAACTTTGACTGTAGGTGTTTTGGTGATTCGCCCCTGTCCACACTAGTGCACGGATGGCTGCTCTGTCAGCAAGCCCCAGCTTTGCCCTTGCATCTGAATAAACACCATCTGAGTCGGCTGGTGGTGTATAATATCTGTCAGGATTCTGCCACCCGCTGAACCCAGGACTGTGACCTCTGTCCCCGGGGAGGTGCTGACGGGACGCCTCGGTGACAGGGTGTCTCCCCGTTGATCCGGGACGTGATGTGCTCTTACATCCGTGTCCCGCTCGGCTTACGGCTCGAGAGGCTTGCCCTATGCATCGGAAATGAGATGGGACGCCACGCGGGGTGCGATGAATAGACCCGAGAAAAGGATAAACATGGGCTTCGGAGATGGCTGTCACAGAGATTGATGCTTCCCTGGATTTTTTGTTGTTGTCCTGTCAGTGCGATAAAGTTTTCCCCCCTGAATAATTGAGTCCTTCAGACGAGGAGCTGTGTCAATCTTTTTTAGGCCTACACTTGAGACATATGCACTTCTGAAGTGCTGTTTGTAATCCTGGTAAATAAGACTGTCACAAGGCCATGGTCCAGGATTAACACACAAAGTCCCACAGTAAGGGTTTAGTCCTGGTTAATCCTGGTTTAGTATTTGGTTTCCATGGCTATTCCTGGTTTATTTTTTATACAAGTATGTTTTTGACTGGCTACTGTCCTGCTTATTGTTAGGGTGTGGTCTTTTATGTAGTTGAAGAAGAGGTTAAAGCAAGCGGCATCTGGACTTAGTTTTAGATGAAGACGTTTCATCTTTTAATTCCAAGAGACTTTGTCAATTTCCTGAATTGTCACAGAATTGGAAAAGTCTCTTGGAAAATAGAAATGAAACGTCATTACCTTGAAAACTATGTCCTATGCTTTGACCTTTTCTTCAAGATGACCTGGATGACTGAGAACCTTCAGAGACATCTTTCATGTAGTCCGGACAAAATAGAAAATGACCTCTCTAGTTTGGTCTGCCCCAGTTTAGTGTTGACAGTAGCCCTGGACCAAAGCAAACCTCTTATTGTAGTAGATGTAAACTCAAGCTGGCGCCAAAAACTAATAAGACATTTAACATTGTCATTGCTCCTCATTTTATTCTGACTTTTTCAGCTTTCAGTTTTTTTTTTGTTTAGTATTGATTTTTGTCATGTCTGTAGTTGTGAGTTTTCTTTTTTCTAGATTAGCCCTGTTTATAGCTACATTCAAGTTTACTCCTAGTTAGAGGAAGCGTTGTTTGATTCCTGTTTTACTCCTGGACATGGCCACAGTCTTGTGTTCAGTCCTGGTTCATTGGTGGGGTTATTATTGGCTTATTCCTTATGTAGCTTTGAGGATTTATATTGGTTATTTTCTGGGTTTGGGTTTAGATTAAAGGATATTCTGGTTTATGATATCAGGATAGTGTTTAGATGCACCAAGAAAACCTGATCAAAGCTAGGATATACTAAGTTTGACTTCATTGTCCACAAAAATACTTTCTGCATTATTTCATCCATCCATCATCCTGTGTTGAAGGGTTAAACCTGTTTGGAGCAGTGGGCCGACATTAAGCAGTGCCCAGGGACCATCTCCAGTTTCTTGGCCATGGAAACTCCATGGACTGCAGGATTAGACTTCAGGTTCTATCTAGACTTGGATATTCTCACTTTCTAAAGTGAGAATATCCAAGTCGCTGCACTATTTGTAATAATACAGTATTGTTGATGCTTTAGGCTTTCTTCAACTCAGACCTTTTATTAAATATAACTGTGAACTGTTGATAGTAACCAGAAAGAAAGAACATACAGCAGAGACACACTGAAACCGTGCCACAAAGGCTATCAGTCTTTTCTGTCGAGTTGATAGCATCAGGTGGGATTTGTGCAACATGGAGTCAGCGTGTGCTTATGAATGTTTCAGGAGAATTAGTGCCACAGTGATCATCTTCAGAGGTTAGCACAAGGATTAAGCTGCCGTTTTGAATGCCACTGCACAGAGACACTACAAATGAGCTCCTATTATTGCACTAAAACTGAGGCAAGCAAAAAGTTAATACTGGAGCCAGCATATTTTTGATTATGTAGGAGTAGCTGGATGCCTAAACTGCTCTGTTTCTCACACATACACTGTGCATAATTATATTAAAGCTACGTTAAGTGAACAAAATACATCTTAATGCTTGGCTTATGAACGTGAAGGCTCGTTTGTGTAAAGGTAATTGCTTTGTGGTCTCAGGATTCATTTACACATTTGCAAATTAAATAAAATCTATCTGTAACTTTAGTCTGTGGTATATAAGAGTACAGAAAATAAAGAAGTATTTACACCCCAACTCCTGCAACTGAATAGCCAATTAACACTTTTCTTGACAACGAAGCTAGAGCTAAGTGGGTTTTCTTCAGAACACTCAACCCATGCAGTGGAGTGGATCTGAGGCATATATTTAAACCTATAAGGTTGTGATAGATTGAAGCAGTGAGATATTAATCGTATAAAGAAGTTAACAGGTGTGAAGTCGCAGCCAGAGGTGAAAACGTCATGAGGTCTGAAAATCTCTGAAAGCACAGAAAAGACACTTTGGATGTGTTAAACTATGGGACCAATTTGAACCTTTGAACAGATCCATGGGATTTGCACTTGTTCATTTTTAGTTCATCTACTGTTATAATACAGACAATGTATAATATCTATGTACATGTACATGTTTCTTTGATATTCTGTAATACTCTCAAAACAAGTTTTATCCAAAGGAATGACATTAGCAGCGTAAACCCAGGACCAAAGACTAAACCCATGCAGAACTAAACTTGGTCTAAAGCCAAGATGAAAACATTACTAAAGACTTAGCATTATGACTAAACTCAAGTCTTTTGGCTGAACAAAGCCTATTCTAAAGCAGGACTAAACCCAGGACTAAACTAGTATTAACCATGAAAATGATTTGCAGCAAGACAGCTTTTTTTGTTGGCTGCCTTAGATTGTATTTTAAATAGAGTTACCCTGGTGTTAGACAAATCTTGTTTTCACCAAACTGAGAAAGTAGAGTTAAAAACGTTTGGCAACCATTAAGAAAGACTGTTTTGTTGAATAAGCAGCCATTTTCAAACCGAATCAAAGGTACTTTCTAACTTACTTTTGTAACTCCATTCTTATTGTTAACTTCTTTAATTATACTATTTTACAAATACATTTATTGTGTGATAGACCTTTTTAACTATTACTATCACAGCTAAGGTATAATGCAATTTTACTCAAGGTTTTCATGTCATGTCCTTGATGTTAATCCAAACATGAACTACAGTAGACAAAACTAGACATAGACATAACTTGCCACAGACTGAAATCCTGCACCTGGGGCCTTGTCATGGGGAGTGTGTGAAAGATACACCTCCTACAGCTTTTACTGCATGATATAAAATCTCATCTCAATCTCAAATCGTATTGTTTACTTTTCTGAGCAAACCTCATCCAGTTCCATTGTGACATGTTTGTACTTTGCTTCATTCCTGCAAGAATTAAATCTGACCATTCATTTTTAAATTGTACGCTGTCTCTGAGTTCTCTCTGGATAATATGGACAAAGAATTCTTATAACAGACAGTAACAGGTCATTCAAAGGTCACAACATACTTTAGCAGCTAATTTCCTGTCCATATCTTCTTCTTTAGCTGGATCGAGCTGTTTTCTACAAGTTTGCTTTGTAGCTCCTTAAAGCCTAATGTCTCCAATCAGAGCAACATAAATACATTGGATTTTTGTGAAATTAAAACTTCACCAATCCAATCAGTTTTGTTTATTTATTTTTCTATTGCTCATATTTGTGTAGATGTAACGTTTCTGTTTTTTATTTTACTTTTTCCTGTTTTTCACTTCAGTATCTAGAAACACGAATACAAATGTAACATCCTGTTCCAAACTGATATTTTAAGCCCAAAATGTCAGAATGAGGCCGAATAGCACCTCCATCTATTTGCAGATTTTCCACACATCCTTCCTCCTGCACATATTTTTACATGGCAGTTTGGCATATTTTACCATAAATCTTCCAACACCAATAAAACAGCCAGAACCTTAGGTGACTTTAAAGTTATTATGGATGAAAATAGATGCAACAATATGTACCCAATGATCCACAGTACAATTAATTAGATGTTTTTGAAGCTGGAAGCCTAATATTTAACTGGTTGTACCTTTGTTTTGTCGAACAGGGCATGGTTGTCCAAAAGCATGTTTCTCTCCTTCGGGCGAACCTCCAAGGTCTCGCTCAAACTGCTGTAAAAGCACAAAGAATCAACAGAGCGAAATCAGATACGTCTGATTTATTTGACTTTTATGGACCTGAAAGGAAATAGTGATGCTTAAAAGCATTTCCTGTGGACTCCTTCTCCTATTTATGTCAAGGTTGCAAAGTTTTTCATGAGAAGAAAAACTGATATTTCATTATCGGACTCTTCCTTGTGACCTTTTTCAAGGTGCTCCATTTGTTACTTCTGACTTATGAGAAGGAAGATTTATTTTACATGATGTTGGCTCAGTTTGAATGATTTTAGTCTTGAATTATTTGTCTTTGTCCAAAACTAAATATGTTTTTTTTTCTTTTTGTTGCTTTACCATCAGGCACTGTCAATATGTATTCATTCACCAACCCGATTCAAAAAAAGTTAGGACACTGTACAAATAAAAACAGAATGCAGTGATGTGGAAGTTTCAAAGTTTCAAACTTCCACATCATTGCATTCTGTTTTTATTCACAATTTGTACAGTGTCCTAACCTTTTAGGAATTGTGCTTGTATTTATTTATTAGTTTTTGGTTAACTGAAGAAAAGGAATTATTACAGTTGTTGTCTTTCTTTATTTTTTGATATATTATATGTATATTTTGATATATGATTTTTTCATTGACTGTTGCGTTCAGTGTGGATGTATTGTGTTTATATTCCAGAGCACAGATGCAACAGATACAGATACTGTCTCCAGGAATGAATTGAATAAATATGTGTGTAGGAGGACTATTGTGAGAGTACCTGGAGGAACCAGGAGAGACACAGGGCAGGAACATGCAAACTCCACAGAGAAAGGCCCTGCCCTGGATGGGAATCGAACCCAGGACCTTCTTGCTGTGAGGCAGGAGTGCTAACCACTTTGCCACTGTGCCGCCACACATCTTTATCATATTAGACAAAACAGTTGAGAATAGTTGTGGTACAGTACTTTATTTTAATTATTGGCCTGTTATATTTATATAATGCCACCCACAAATATAACAATATGCACTGGTTTTAAAATAATAGCACATTTTTTTATTTACTGCATGGATTTATATATTTCACTTTTGTTTATTTTATCATGCCTATTTTAGCTTTTTTGTGATGATGTTTCAAATGCTAACTGTGAAGATTTAAAATATGTTATATACAGTAAAAAAGATTATTATTATTTGTAATGGCACCTAGTTGCTTTTAATTCTTCTGTACCACCTTTTGAAGTCAGTCCAAGTACAACCAGTATTTGAAACACGATCAGACAACTGTCTTCTTTTTATATGTTTACTTCCAAACAAAAACAAATATACATAGACACGGTACGCACGGTCAAAAAACTGTGTTGCTTCCAACGTCTCTAACTTCAAACTAAACTAACTACATGCAATCGCTTCCGCTCTGACGTAGTGATATCTGACCGGAAGCTCAAAATACTGAAATGTTATAGGATCTAAACATTACTAAATCATGCATTTTAAACCAATACATTTCTTATTAGTTTTCATGAAATAGTTTTTATTTATTTATTTATTACTGTTTAAACTAAGTTATTATTTCAAGTGAACTAGTCCTTAAGTGGCTCTTACATTATTCACATTGGTGTTATAACTCTTGTCTGAGGTTTGCCAGAGAATTAGTTTTGTCTTCTCATTGTCCTGTAGTTTAATCTGATATAGGTCATTAAAAATGGATACAGTAAACCATTTTATATTCAAAAACATTTGGAGATACTTAATTTATTTTTAATGCAATATTTCAAATTATGAATTGAATTTGTTCACGGTAATGCAGCTAAAGACATGATGGGTCACTGGACTACTACACACAGGAATAAAAGAGTTGCAGATCGGGCCCTTACCCTTGATCCGGACCAGCCCAGTTGAGCATATGCAAACCGATCTATTGGTGGGGACACCAAGTCAACTCTCACTGCCCTCCATCCGCGAGTATCACCCTCTTCTTTCTGTACTGCCCCTTCCACTCTGCTATTCTCCAGTTTCAAGATCAGAAAGCACTTGGCAAAGAAGTCCATGGCCTCAAACCTGTGGCAAGGAATCTTCTTGAGGTAAAGTGTAGACGGGTGGTAGTCAGTGTAAAGCAGAAGGCCCTGGAGAGATGATAAAACGCTTGTTGTTAGCACAGTTTCCTAGGTTTTTAATATCTGGGCATGATTTATTCATGATATCTGCCTTTCCAGGAAAAGAGGGCAGGCCTGTCAAACGAGAGAAGAGTCAGATTTTGACAGTAAGAAAAAAAAACAAGCTGTCAGTTTGTGAAAGGAGACTGATCTGTAGAATACACAATCACAGCTCAAACGGCTACAGTGCACTCAGGGTTTAAGTTCAATCACAGTATCAGTTTAATACAGCGTCTTAAATACAGGAAATAGAGTTAAGTATATATTTGAAAAAAACTGAACACATCAGGCAAAACTGTTTCTAATACTGTATAATTCATTTGACACATTTCTCAATGATTAGTTTACAGACAATGTGTGTTTGTGCTAATGCTGTTCAACTTTTGAGGGTGACACCAGTTTATTAGGAATGAATATGATTATATGATGTTATCTGTTTAAAACACTTTAAAGCACTGTTGAGTTGTCAGAGGGTGCTATACATATTTAAATTAGTCTTTGTGGGTGAATTCAGATTATTATTAGTCCAAGGACACAGTATTATTAGCCTGCATTATCATGAACATAACTGGTCCTATCTCATAGTGTCAGCTAGTGTATTATGACTTAAGATCAGTTATGGACCAAATTTTAAAGCTCACAGTTTTTTCTAAGACTCACTCATTTTTTGTTGGTCTTGGACATAGCGGACTCTGGATTTTAAATCAAGGTCAGTCAAGAAAACATCTTATCATAATTTTCTTGTGGCTGGCTAGAAAAACAAAAAATAGCTGATAATCCAACCCATGAGTTTCTTATGAGTTCTGCTTTTCTCTTCCCATGTGGCATGCACTTGGTCTTTTTGCTTACAGCCTTGGTTTTTGTGTACCCAGGACACACTGGTCTTGGGTTGGGTGGTTTTGACAACAACTATAGCATTGTTACCGGCACTAGACACAGAGCTTTTTTTTTCCTAAGACAAAAGTGGCAGCCGACAAACTTTGAATAAAATTTTTTAACATTTAAGTTTAATTCTAAACCTAAAATTATGAATGTGTTTAGGGGAAATGTGGAATTAAAAAAATTAATCCAAACAATCAAGTTAGCTTTCTATATCAACAACTTATTTTATGGCTATTTTTATTTTAAATTTACATTTAAGTATCAATATAGATATACATAATGTTTACAAGCTTTTTAACTTCTTGAAACACAATCAAGTGTCAGGATACAAACTGCTACATGACAATTTACACTTTTAATAATGTGTGTTGTTGATCAAACCTAGCAAACCTTTTTAAAGTGCACCACAAAAAAGTACAATGTAAAGTGTGGGTTTTTTGCTATGCTCCTTTAGGAACCATTAGAAAAACTAATTCAGTGGAGTTGATTTATGTCTGTGTAAATGACACATCTAAAAACGGTCAGACTTCAAGGAGGACACACAGCCAACCTTTCCTGAGCGAGCACCCGTGGGCCCTGACAGCTAAACTACGGCCACCTTTCATCTTCATCCTTGTCGTGGTACAGCAGCCAAAAACTCCATCTGAGGATTAGAAAGTGCACATGGGCTCGGGGAAGGTTAAAAGTACTGATGCATGACTTGGTGGTAGTAAGCACTAAACATTCATTTATTCATTCATTTTCTTCTACTTGATCCCTTTAGAGGCTGCGGGTGACTGGAGCTTTCCCACCAGCTTAGGGTCTGAGGTGGGGCTCAACCTGGACAATAGCCAGTTAGTCGCAGAGCTAACACTTAGAGACAGACACTGACAGACAAGATTCACTCTTACATTTATTCACTAGGGACACTTAGAGTTCCCAATTGACCTTTCCATGGGGGAGGAAGCCGGAGTACCTGAAGAGGACCCACAGTAACACAGGGAGGACGTGCAGACCAGAGTTGGCCGAGGATGTTCGAGTCAGCCGGGGTTAACACTCACAACCGTATTGTGAGGCAGAAGTGCTAACCACTCTGCCAACTCATTTAAGTCCAAAGCCCATGAGAACAGAGAAGATAATATAAATGGATTGTCTATATGCTACTGTCCATTTTTGGTTTTAAAAAGTGAAAGTGTTAAAGAAGAGCAGTAGAGAAACCAGCCTTTTATTGATCTTCAGTGGTGCAGTCCTATCACCTGCACACACCTGCCTCTGATCCATCCTCTCTGCTCAGTCAGACTCAGAGCTGGTGCGCAAGCCTAACACATGTTTTACAAAGTGGCACTGCTCTGAGGGATTCAATCTTAGACCTTAAAATCATGTTGTTCTAATTATTTTAACGTGATGAAACCAAAACCGTCTTCTAGTTCAGAACTGGCAGAAACACAGAGGGATACAGATACTTTTTAATATAAAAAGAGCTTGAGTTGCACAAAGCAAACCCAAAAGTCTTTCCTTCCAATCAATAAAAGACCAGCCATCCATTACAAACATCCAATGTGTATGATTTTAAGATGGTTCATCCTGGGAATGGATAGATAACCACACAGATGCTCGTCAGTATCAAAGTTTCTTGTGAGTTTATTTTGTGAGCTAACATTTGAAATATCGATTACATCCTGTATTTGTTGTAATAATAGGACTTAATAAGCAGTTTGTTGGCAATTTTGTGAAATTAGAATTGACAATGAGTCAATGTGAAATAGAACTCCCAAACAAATGCCTTTAATTCAAGTTGTCACATTTAAAGTGCAATAAGAAATAAAACAAAATAGCAAATTCATTAACAATGAACTGTAAACTTCATGAAAGCAATCATTTGAAGTTTATACAAAACACAACTGGAGTGACAATACAATGTGGTTGGATAACTTATTGTCATAATCTGTCAAAGCTCAACTGCAGTCAACTCTGAAAGTGAACTGAGGGGATTCTTACTTCAAAACCCTTTTCTTCTGTTACACCACATCTGGTCTTGTACACATTACACTGTGAACAGCCACAACAGCTGCACTTTCTGAGATGCTGTGACCCAACAGTGTCCATCACAATGTGTTTTTTGTCCAAATTGTCAAAGACGTTACTTTCGACTATTTGTTTGTTTCCAACACATGCACTTCAAGGATAAATTCACCACCAAACCCCAACACAGAGAGTAAATCACAATGCTAATCATTATATTGCCATGGCTAACCAGTAAATCATTTTCAAAATATATTTTTTTAGGTTGAATATGGAACAGAATGTGTTGCAAAAGCTACTTATAAAATCAAAAGTCACGGTTATGTTCCTATAGATCCAGTAAAATGTCTGTAATCCAGGCTAAATGGTGTCAAATTTTAATAAACTATAAGAGATGACTAGCATAACTTTGACTTACAATTGACTTTGGTTTAATCACACTCAGTCGCGGAGCTGTAAAAGCACCTGGACGAGTCTGTGAAGCTGTGCTCAGACGTGTCATCAGTGAAAACAGCTCGACTACATGTACTTCCAGTAAAAAAGAAGTCTTGAGTTGTCCACGGCTTCAGCTTGTTCCTCGTAAACAGCTCCACTTCTTAGATAATGGAAATCTTGCCAAAAAAGATGTCAAGGTGTTGAAGAGAGATGAGAAACAGGGCAGAAGTGTAGAGAAGTGTGAAATGGACTGAGCGAATGAGAGACTGAAAATATAGGCTTCTAGCTGTTTGAACAACCCAGTCGCCCAAATCAAGTGTATAATGTTTCCAGAAACGACTGTTTGGAAAGTGTGGAATATCAATGTTTCAGATGAATAATACTCAGCATATCTCAAATTCAAATATGTGCATATTTCACAGGTGCTGAAAAATCCTGCTGTATAGTGCTGTAACAATGTGCTTTTCTGGTTACTATGTTTTGGCAAAACACATGGTTTAACTGAGGAGATAGGGGTTTCGAGAAAAGTCTGAGAAATATGAAAAATAGTGATAAAAAACAACATATTTGGCTAAACATATCTACATTTACTAGATTTAACTTCCATTTATTATCCATTTTCGAAAGTATCTAAATGCCTTAGGAGCCCAAAGTTGCAAATGTAAGTCCAGTTCAAGTATTTTATTAGACACTTTTTTAAAATCAAGATGCCATACTACAGGTTGAGGCCCCAGAGTAAGTCAGAATCTACTTTTTCATCTATCAACCAAACAAATGATTTATTATTCCTTAAGACCACTCTTCACAAATGTGCCAGCAGGCAGCCTGAAGCACCCTGATAATCAAATCCAGTTTTATTTATAAAGCACACTTCAAAGGTTTGCCAATGCACTGTACAACAACAAAATACTGTCACTACTTCTGTTGCTGCAACACACACTGGGGTAAAACTAGGGTTAATGACACAACACGGTATAGATAGGGCCAATGCTACAAGCACTTCCACAATTACATTGATGAAGTTACACTACACACATTGCTTCAAATTACAACCTGTGTTGTAATTTGAAGCAACAAGTATCAGACGCTTTATGTAATGGCTACAGCTCTAATGGCTGATCATCAATAAATAAATCATAAAGACACTCATCACTTAAGTTCAATGTAAACACGACATAAATGTTGGTTTCTGGTATAGTCCTTGGTTTCTACCCCGTTCACTGCCTTCACTAACTAAAAATGACCTGATTGGACCTTACAATTTAAAGCGTTTCCCTTAACGTTTTTGTGCTGCAAACACTGAAAATCCACGTATCTAAATTCCCCTGAGACTCGGCTGATAAGTAAGACCGATGGACAGAGCCGAAGGGAGAGACAGAATTGATTTCTGTCAGGTCTTGCCTCGGCTGATTATGTTTCTCTCTCAATGCAGGGGGCAGTTAATGTTACGAATTGTCAATTTAATCCCCGTGTCTAGTGTAATTGTTGGAATACCGCTCTTTCCTTGCTGGCCATAAATTTGCTGCACAGTCCTTTTAAGAGCAATAATTGCAAAGTCAAGTGCAGTGAGCAGCTACTCCGGCTGTCCGGCTGATGGCTGGGGTTAATCACCAAACATTAAACACCTTGTCAGAGTTGCCAGAGAGACTGCTCTAAAGCATTCCTGTGCTTGACTTATCAGACGAGGACAGTGCTTCCCAGAGGCCGCCGAGAATGAAAAAAAAACGAGTGAAAACCTTGAGTGACACACTGCAAGAAGCTCTCTAAGTATTCACCAAACTCCTACTCACTTCTAAGCTAATTATAGTCAGGGGTGGAGGCTCATTTTTAGAAAATCAAGGCAAAAATTCCAACTCTGCTCGACACCAGATTCGTTGCAATTACAGATAACCACTAACCTTCTAATAATAAGGTAAGTTGTGAGGGAGATCCTTAAGTCTGCTCATGGGCTTAGCTGAAGGCAGTGACAGTTCCCACTTAGATAATGAGGCCAGAATAACAGCATAAAAGAACTTAAACACTGACTAATCTCAAATTAAAATTCCCCAGAGCCACACTTGAGATAGACGTGGGAGAAGCCATGCCTCATCACAATTCGGTGAATGTGGGTCACTCACTTATCTCAGCATTATTTAGCTCCCTTCGGGCCGCATACTTCCTTCAGCCTTGAATCATACTGATGCCTTCTGAGAAAAGTATTAATAAGTTATGGCCACAGATGCTCAAATCATTAAGCACCTGAATACAGATGGCCTTTTTCATCGAGGTCCTGCTGCCTACGCCACTCAAGCAGTGCCACTTTTCTCTCAGCCTGACATAGTTACAGATGCAGCATAAAAAAAGCAGGATGTCATGAAGTTCCCTTCGCAGCATCGCTATGGGCTGTTTAGCCCAATAGCGCTCTGTAATCATCTCCCACACAGCAGGTAAAGTCAGCGAGCATCTGAGAGCATAAGCTTATTGCACCAGAGCTGTTTACAGAGGGAATTACAGAGGAGGACAGCGGGAAGATAATCTTTCCCCCAAAAGCCTCGCCTCTGAGGGCTACAAAAAAAAGTGTAAAGGGAACATGACTTTTGAAATTGTGATCTAAAAGCTAAGCTGTTTTCTCTTTCAGTTAATCACTTGCTCAGGTCCTTTTGACTGAATGGGTCGCAGAAGCAGCCACTGTGCACATGATATGGCAATGGCTTAAGGGTTAGTGAAAGTTAAGGCAGATTAGACACTGAGGGTAGATTAGAATGTGTTTGAATGGAATACTGGAGTTAAAGACAGTTCTTTGTAGCCTGACCAGTGACGGCCTGAACTCAACTGAAAAGACATAAAACCAATCAGAGAAATGAAACATCACATTGAGTCTGCCTCTAGATAAACTAAATATGATGGGCCATACTGAATTTCTGCTGAATAGCTGTGAAGGAAAGAAGAGATTTCAGACCCATTTCATAAAAAGAGAAAGAGGAAGTGTATGGGACTAGCTCCTTCTTGGTGAAGTGGTTAGTAACCCAGCCTTTGGTGCAGGAGTTATAAAACAAGACATACAAATCACCTCAGCCAAAACACTAAAAGAAATGACAATGGGACTGCTCAGGCTCATTGAGCTCCCCTTGGTTACAGGAATAATTCAATATTTTCTAAATGGAATTCTACAAACCACTAATGTACAGTATAATAACAGTAGATTGGTGTCAATGTGCTATAGGTTTGGAGAAGTAGAGCAATGTGGAACACAGTGGCTACACTATACATGATGTAAAATGTTAAATGGTCATACATTGAATTATTAATTACTTTGGAATTGTAAAAAATGTCTGATTATCACTAAGAAAGTTCTCCATTGGCCGTAGAGCTCCATGCTTTTGTCGCTGAAGGTTAACTCACATAGTGTATATTTTCAGTAATAATTTAACCTGCAGCATTAATGTGATCAGAACTAAACTGCTCTCATGGTCACATGACATAATGACAAAAAACAAATTAGAGTAGGCGGGGCATTTTATCATGAATTCATGCATTAATTTATGCAGGACTCGTGCTATAGTACATTACATGCATTAAACTTTGTCGGAGTTGTTAACTCCCTATACCCCAACTCGGAGACTGCGTTCATCTCAATCCAACTTGTTGGCTGTTCCTCAAACACGCCTACGATCTATGGGTGACAGGGCTTTTTCTTCCTATGCTCCTGTCCTTTGGAATTCTCTGCCGCCTGATCTTAGAGAAGCACAGGGCTATGACATTTTTAAAGGTAGACTTAAGACCTATTTTTTTAAATTAGCATTTGATAGTTGATGTTACTTTTAATTGTTTGAATTTTGTATTGCTTGTTTTTGTATTGCTTGTTTTTTGTACAGCGCTTTGAGAAGTTGCCTTTAAAGGCGCTTTATAAAATAAAGTTTATTATTATTATTATTAAACTCTAATGAATCACCAGAATTGATCATGTTAACATCCTAGATTTTTACATGAATTAATGAACTCATGCATGAATTTATGATAAAATGTGCCCCTTAATCTAAAGTGTAACCAACAAAACTAAGAACATATATCCAAATAAAGGATACATTTTTGACAGAATCTTTTGTAGAAAATAGATTTTAGCGGATATCAGAGCTCTTTAATGGCACAATTAAGAACCAGAATCCTTCCCTCGTCAATAAAAGTGAAACTACACTCCAGAGGAGCTGACTCTGTGAAGTCTGTCATTTAGGAGAAGTCTTTTGTACTGTCCCTTTTATGATGAGCTTAGAGCAAAACTAATAAATGATTTTTTTGCAGACAGTCCTGAGATGTTCTATAGAACTGATGACAGGATGAAATGTTTATTTTACTTAAATATCTTTAAGCTAGCCACATTTGTGACTAAAGCCTGGACAAAATGACAGAATTGTTGTAATGTATCTATTGCACCTGGTGTTGGTATCTGGTCTTTTGTTTAAATGGTGGTTTCTTTTAAGCACATTTGGGCTGGGCTTGTGTTTCATGCATAACAGTAACAAAATAAATGTATTAATTCATAGTAAATAGAGACAACCACAAACACAGATTCTAAACACTTAACATGAAAAGGCATCACTTCCCATGTTAATATAGAAGGCTTGTGCATATGAACAGTAAGATCTTTATGTTCAACCATAAGAATTTAGTATGTTGTAAAGTAACATGTAAATAAGGTTGTACAGTTTAACCCATTTTCTCAAATATCAAGTATTTTTGTTTAATGTTAACGGTAACACCATGATCATCCTTCTTATATTTTCAGTGGGTGGTTTATTCTCATTGAACCTTATATGAAAATGTTTCATAAACCATTATACACCAAATAGTATTTCCCGCCTGAAGTTTTAAAGTTACCTCTTGATTTGTAAACATATGGCTACAGTCCTTTTATTATGGTCTATACTGTTGCTTAAATCTAAACAAGGTTATTTTTTGTCTATTCATATATAGTTTGAAGTCATTATTGGTAATTCTTTGTGACTTTAATCTAAGCTCAGTACTGGTCGAGGCAGCTCAGTCTGACTCATCTTATTCAAGCTTTGGGAAAACTCCTCGATCCCTAACCACATTGACTTGGGCCCAGTGCAGAACAATAACGCTGAGCTGAATAGCATTATAATGAAGCCAATACATGCGGCGCTCCGACTTCAGACGGAAGCACTTATACAGTATTTAGAGCCAGAGATGATAGATGGACTGCCATCTTTCCGTTGCTATTACCAGGGCCAAGCTGAATCTCATCCGTCTGCTTCTGAAGCTAGAGACTGACCTTGCCGTTGCCCCCGAGTTATGCTTTCAGAATATCAGCAGCAGGAGGGGGGAGAAATGATGAACCCGTTTTTACAAGGACATTTGGAGATAGATGTATTTTTAACTCCCTGCCGGCTGAAGAGGGGGTGCTTGTGATATTAGGCCTGAGCGAAGACACCAGGCCCAGAGGAGCTCGATTGCAGATGACAAGGTTACACGACTTAGAATCAACCTCTGCTGCCTCCATTTAATCACTGCCTCTCGTGTCCTCGTCCCAGAGCGGTCCCAGTCTGTCCCTGTCCTGAGTCCGCTGAGAAGAGAGCTGGTGCTTCTTTTCACACGTCTCCTAAAGCATTTTTAACACCTGCTTGGACTGCTTAATGCACTGTCTCACAACCATTACCAGTCCTTATAACTCATATTCACACAAGACACTTCAGCTCATCCCTCTTTCTGCAGTCAGTGCACTCTTTCCTGGAGATCAGTTTAGGACATTATCAGTAATACTTGCCATTCATTGACCCAAAGTAAGCTAAATAGGCCATAGTAAAAAAAAACATTATTTATTGTACACTGTTGTATCCTGTAGTTTGATCAAATTAATACAACTTCAAAACTACAACTAGATGTTAATGAATGTTCTGAAAGTTATGTTTGAGCCTAAACAAAAGAATAAATATAGTCAAACATAGCAATTCATCTTTAAATGATTGGGTAAACAGCAAAAAGACCAATAACTCACTGTCAATTCCAGCATTTCACTTTTCTTCCAGTTCAGTTTCTGTCCAATAAAGAGTTTTCTAGAAGTTCTTTCAAATCACTTTTAAGACTTTTATAAACGCTGGGTAAGGTTTTTAGTTAAAGATAAGAACTCTTTAGAAGGACTTTACATGGACTGTAGTCATATTCAGTTTCATTCATTTCTTCATATGATGGACTATTTGTCCGTGACTATCCTGGACACATCTGTTGCATGACTGGTCCGCCCTGGGTCCGCCTCCTTCTGTGGTTCCTCCTGAGGTTTCTCTTTTTTCTCTTTTTTGTTTTTTTGTTCAACCCTTTGAGTCAGTTGTTATTGTGATACTGGGCTATATGAATAAAATTTAATTGAATGAAAACAACAGTCAGATTTTGTTAGTCTTTTCTGCCATGGCCTCAAGACCAGGGTCCAGTATTAATCCAACAACAGACTGTGCCTTCCTGATTCTCTAATCTGTTTGTTAGAGTTTAGTCTCTAGCCTCACCAGCATTGATGCTACACCTTCAGAAGCACACAACTGTAAAAATAATAAACACACACACACAATAGAGTTAAAGAACATCTTATCTTCAGTGACAGAAAAAAAACAGCCGGACTAGACAGCATTGTGCTTGTCCATGAAATGCTTGTCTTCACTTTGTGAGCTCTCCAACTACGCATGCTTTATATTTCACTTGTGTTTATCGGATACTGCAGTAGAAATTAAACTGTAAAGAAAAGTGGTTTTATTTCATGTTGATCTGTTGAAATATTGGCTCTGACTGACTAAAACCTGAAAGCTTGTCGAGGCAAAAACTGTCAGAGTAAATATGATATGTAGAGAGCAACGTAGATTATGTCTGATTAAATCAAATTTGTTTGCATGCTGTTTTAATTAGACACTTCTAGAGATCATGGATATTTACATTACTCTGACATTAGCTTAAAAAATTGTCAACATTCAAGTAGAGCCAATAATTAAGCTATTGTGCCACGTAAACATTGCCATAAACTTGACTGAATTTATGTCTTTAATGCCGTTTTGCATTTCTTTTTTCTAGTCTAGCTCCTTTTGCAGCCACATTTCCATAAAAGCCATCATTTACCGTTAATGGTTTCAGTGGTGCCCAGGGTCCCTGAAAGCCCTGCTAAAAGTAACCCTTTGAATTGTGCTCTTTTCGTTCACCTCTTCCAAATCTTCCTCCATTCAGGTCGGCTAAATCAGAAGTGCCCCAGGCCCCTCTCTGCTGCATTAAGACTCTAAAGATACCGCTCTGACTGATGGCGACGGGACTTACCTGATACACCATTATCTAAATTTAGTCCCAGCACATGTGGACTGAGCTAGTCTCCACTTTTATCTAGATTCTGGCCACATCTTACACTTTGTAACAGTGATCAGGTTTTGTATTAAAGGAACCAAAGCTTGTGATTTATACAACTACAAGACTCAAAATAAATCAAATTTAAGTTCTTTTCCAGAATTTCCAAGGTTTTCATTTTATTCAACATCTTATAGCTTTGGTATTGTCGTATTACATGAGATTGTACACAAAATATAACAATAATAATTCAGACAAAGTATCAGGCCTTATTATATCTACAGGTGGATTAGCAAATTAGTATTTGTCAATGGATCTGGGAAGACTGAAGATCACACATTGGACCCCTCCAGTCTACAGTCACTGAACACCTTTTTATGGACAAACCCAGTTGAATTATATTAGAAGATTAAAATAAATAAATATGAATGTGCTTCTCTTCCAGCGTTGATCAATTTCTTCTATTTTCTTCTTTCCACTTTTGAGATTTAAATGTCAATAGTTGTTAAGCCATAGACTGTTATTATGAAGTATAACCAATGTGTTCCATTTTGTGCTACTGTTTACTGTAAAAATGTCGACCTGCACAAAAGCCTGCAGTAAAGTGTAGCCTACTTTTATTTCAAGCAATTCTGGGAACTTTTGAAATGTCCACTACTCACTAATAGCATACAGATGTCTGAAAAAGGGCACCTCGAATAGGGCAAAATTTAATTAGGCAGTAAAAAAACCATATGATGCAGTCAGATTTGACAGTAATTAGTGGTGGTGTCTTGGGGTCATTATGGTCTACTGTTAGGAGTATGGATAATTAGACATTACATAGTATACACATATGAGCAGTCTGAAAAGGTTTTGTGACACTTGATAATGTCCACTAACTCAAACTGAGCTCACATAAATATCTGAACCTGCCTCTTAAACAGTGAATTTACAGTCTCCTGTTTGATCGTGCAGATTTCAAAGTTTAGACTAACCACTAAAATCTGGAGAGAGTGGATCTAATGTAGAAGTGCATCCTAAATGCATTCTGGGAGATCTAATCTGTGGAGTGATTTTGAGGTGGCGTGGACATATCTGGATCTCTATGGAGGATTTAGGAAAAGGTAGGAAATTAATTATGGCTATCATTAAGGTGGAAGTAAATGGTCAGAAAAATGTTTTAACCAATGAAAAGCCAGTGTAGTTTTACATACGAAGCATCAAAGTGAGGTACAGAAGAAAACATACTATGTTTTAAAATGAGCTGAGCAGAAAAGAACTGAAAGATCTGAAGGTGACCATGTTTAATAAGGATTATCTGCTTATACTTACTTGCTGCTCTAATCTTTCTATTATCTCTGGTAGCAGGCTGTTCTCTTTTCCCAGCTCAGGTGTTGTCACAATAAAGTCCACATCATGCCCGAACTCCTTTCCTCTGGAGATAAAAACACAGCACATTATCAGCCACTGTTTTCAAGAAATACGAAAATAATCTTCTTGTAGTCACAGCCCTTAACTGATGAAGAGGGAAGGTGGCAGACGGAGCTATTAAAAGCACAGACCTGGCTAATAGCACTGCATATTTTCATTATTCTAACCAGTAATTTGTCCTGAGTTGTTAGGAGTAAGAGCCCCCTTTTGATGCTTCAGCTGTCGGAGTTTTAACTTTAATGGGAATCATCATTTTCCCCTTGGATCGGTGTCATAAAGCTGAGCCCGTGTGGAGCTTGGCTGGGCCCGAACAATGCATTTACTCCGTCAGCACAACTGCAGTCAAGATCCGGGGAAGTGATTATCAAGTGATTAGCAAGCTGGAACAGATATGATAAAAGAAGTAGGAAAGAGGCTGTGGATGTGGGCATAATAGATGTATCAAAGCCACTGTCAGGAATTAGCTGAAGAGAATCGGATACAACGCCCACATCACGGCGGCTGTTCAGGATGAAGACGTCTATGTTTGTACTTGTCTCGTTCAATTACACCGATGAATGATGATGTGTGAATAACTTCTTTTCACTGTTGGTTCAAAGTCTAGTGCCTGACCTTCAGTGTAGTGTTGGTTTAAAGGAACTGGCTTTGCTTTGGCTTGTTTCTTTGCTACATGGGAAACCGGAGAACAGGTTTTGGTGACTTCCACTCAATTGATGTATCCTTCAGGAAACGGAAAGGGTTCACTTCTTACAGTCTTTTATTCTGCTTTTGAGTTTGAAGATTTTTGGCACAAGACACTTTTTTATTAGAACAGACTCTTGTGGTAGAGTGCACATTATTAATAGTTTTAAATTTGGTTGACTCTGTTGGTTCAGAAATAACACAGCTATTTCAAAACAGATTATGACCAAGATTTGATTCACCTTATTTTACAATTTACCCCATTATGTCCCTCTCAGGCCACAAAAATGACTTACTGTGACACTGATTAAGTTTCCTCACTAAAGCTGAGAGCTAAAGGTTATCAGCTACTTCAAATGGAAAACCAGACGGACCAGATACCTCTATGTAAATTCACAACAGCCATAGAAATTATTCAAGTGGACCGTAGGACCGTAGGCGGAGAATGCAACACTAAAGCCAGACACAACAATAATGAACACATAGCCACTATATGAGCTTAACCTTGTGGGCACTGTCTGAGTTAAAACGCTCTAATAAGTCTGCAAAGTTTCCAGCCTCTTTATAAACACACAAGGTCCAGTCACTAACCAGCAACTTGGTGTTTTCTGATCAACTCTGTAGCCTCAGTATAAATCTGAGCATGTAATACTGACAATATGTTATCAGAGCATAAGTTTCTGAAGCTCAAAACTCTATATATATATTTTTATTTTCCCATGGTTGTACTCACTGTGTGCAGCCAACAGCTACCAGAGATCATTGTTTTCAACTCAGCAGAGGGTACCCCATTGAATGTTCAGAATATATACCCTTGAGCCAGAAAAGTTTGGATGAGGTGGGAATACCAAAACTCAGCGGAGTTGTATCCTTCTCAGTAACAAAACACCTCTTTGGGTTTCACTCCATGATAAAAATCCAAAAGGTATCTGCAACTAACTCGGCCAAATAATATCATTGTTTTTGCAAGAAATGCTTTTTCTCAGTTTACACAGCAACTGCATTTTCATGTTGAAAAGCCAAAACTTTACAGCTGTGTGTTTTAATGTGAGCTTCACCAGGATTTTATTTTTTATCAAAGTGAGAACAATGCTGACACATATTTGAGTGTCCCAGATCAGGTCAGTCCTTTCCTATACTCTAGCTCCTAAAATGATCAGATACTGTTTCAAAATGATCATTACCCAACAACCATGCACTCACACTGCCTTCGATGAACAGCAGGTGAAGCCATACAGACAACAAAGCCACGTAACAATGAGTGTCGAGGGCAATAGGAGTCCGAAGGAGTCTGAGCCGCTGTGAGGATTGTGTTTGATGTCGCCTTCTCGCTGGAGCTCACAAGTGAGGGACGGCAAACATTAAAGGAGGTGGGACAGAAATGGCTTGTGGTAGAGCTTCAAAAGGTCACTGTGGCTAAATCCAGGAGCTGCAACCTTTTAGAAAACAGTCATTAGTGCTCCACAAAGCATGATAATGGCAATGGTTAGCGTCAGTGGCAGAGAGCATGCACTTCCACGATCATTCAGCAGCATTTAGTCACAGTGATTTAATTTGCTCTGGGGGAGGATGCATAATTCAGTGTGTTTGTAAAATACTTTAACATTCAGTATATTTTTACACCTGTCTGAAACTCTACTACATTTATATTTATCTTTATGTAACAGCTCACACACTGTTAATGAGCTCGCTGGTAAAACATACTGTAGCTATTTACACATTCATGGCTGATTTCCATTTGCTGAATGAGCAATTCTTTACTTTTAATTGGTGAAATCGAGATTCAGCACCACATTCTGCTTTGTACAACTCACTCTCAGCGTTGGTCTCGGATGCTCCTCTAGCAAAATCCACCCAAGTGCATCAGTGTCTGCCTCGAATAGAAAAAGTAAAGAGATATTCCAGCTCAGTTTCTCTTGTCAATAACATATTCCAACATATTTCAGAATTAAAACATAATGCTTTCAGGCAAACAGACCTTCTTCACGTTGTACAAGCAAAAATCAACAGACTGCATTCTTATTGACCACAAGATGTATCAATGACAGTACGGTTGTGTCAGGTGCAGCTAGATGGCTCACAAAGCAGACCCCAAACAGAAGGTACAATGGCAAACCTAATCTAAATTTGTCACTTCTTTTCCATATTGGGTTGTGACAATAGTTGGGTTCAAGATGCCGGTTAGTTTTGTGTCCACCGGCTTGCTTTGACGTAACCTGTGTGTCGAGGGAATCTTGTGAGATCAAGATGGCTGCTGTTTTTGAGCCAGCCGGTTGCTTTATACTGACGCTCGCCTGAATCAACTACAAGGTCTGAGTGCATGATGGGAAATTATGTCCTGTCAGCAGTAACAGCGGATTGGAGCTGAGCGCTAAAACTTTAATCTATTCTAGACATATAGCCCACTCCAAACCGGCAAAAACAGTTACTAGCCTACTAGATTATATAGAGAACACATCAATAAAATAAAATGAGATAGAATAATCTATTTTTATTTCAAAGTAATGCTTTCCTAGACGACTCAACAATTAAATGTGGTTTAGTCTCAGCTTTGACATACTGAAAATGGATTAATTTAGCAGTGCGTTAAAAACTGGTTTTGAAGAAGAAGTGCGTTCATAAACTGTAGTTTTATTCAGCAAATACATTCAACACACGCAGGAGCTGTACTTCGGATGAGAGGCTGCGTGATCTGAGCCAAACCACGCTGTACTCTGCTCATGAACTGCCTGACAGAAATGCAGCTGTTTTGTTTTCCCGCCCACTGCTGCAGCCGCCTGCCCTCATTTACAATCCTGGCGAGGCACAGTTCATCTCAAACACACCTAATATGGACAGACAGGAAATGAAGTGAGACAAAGTGGAGTAGACGTCAATAGACCCAGGCTGAGATTTGAAAAAAAAGGTTGCCCCACATGAGGTCCAGTCTAATAAATGATCCACCAAGACACAACATCGGATGGATAACTTTAAATCCAACCAAGATCATTCATTTCCTGTTTAATAACTCTTCTCTGCCCACTCCGCTCACCAAGAGCTACAAACCAGACTATGAGTTTGTCTTTAGTCTGAAACTGGAGAAAGTAATTTTTATATTGTTACTTTTCTCACAATGTCTGAACAAAAAAGTGTTCCTAAAATATTTTCCATACTTGAATAGACTGATAAAAGTACAACCTGTTTAAAGGTACCACTTTACAAAAGAAACACTTCTACAAAACACTTTCATGACAAAGGTTTTACTAAAGTTTCTGCACATTTTGAAAACCTATGCTGTTCATCACAACTACAACAATATCAGGTGAAATTTTTTTGTTACAGCTTTTAGCGTTTATTCTTATTAAGTCATTTAATTTTTCATAATCTTTAGTGAAATGGTTACACTAAACCTTAATAAACAAATGCAGAATATTCTTGGCAAGTGCACTGTTTCAAGTCATGTTCAACCCCCAAACTGTCCAAGGTCATATCAAGTGCTAAATCTGCGTCAGTTTAGTCCAACTTTAAGGGAAATGAGGAAATGTTGCTATGTCACACCTTTGGATAAAAACACATCTATAAATGGTTTTCTGATGGCACCTTTAGCCACAAAGCTTGGTTGTTTCATTTCTTTGTCGAGCTCTCTCATTCTCTGAACGTTAAATATATTCCCAGCAGCTGCAACACTTCCTACATCTGTATTATTCATACATGTCGCCCTCACAAATTTGTAAATAACTATACATATTTCATAGGCTTTTTGCAGCAACATTTAATAATTGAACGCTTTTCCTCACGCAATAAAAGCCAAGCAGCTAAATTCACACCAGGTGTTTACATGTCACCTGCTATACTTGCTCTTAATTTAAAGAAACACAGAGAGAGAGAGGGTCGACGATGCTGTTCACAGCTGTAACTGCCTTTTCAAAGATAACACTTTCAGCTTCAATATCTCCCACTGAGCAGAGGTGGAGGCTTAATGCAACATAAAACCAGAGATCTGAAGGTGCACCATTAGAGGAAGAGAAACAACATTGTAACTATACTGTTTAACTTAGAAAAAGATGTGTTTACCAGCACCAAAGTTTGGTTTGCAGTGACTGACAAAAAGTCAGCCACTTGTGTTTTCTGGTGATGGAACATTCCATGTAGGGGCCTTTCCTCCCATGATGGTACCTCCCGCACCGCGTCCACTTTATATTATAAACATTCCTTCATTCATTCATTTATTTATTCATCGACACCCTAGCATTCTGTAAAAACTTTGACTGGCTTTTAGTGAACGTGAAAAAGAACCACATGAAATCAAAATCAAGAAGCATATGAAATATATGAAGAAAATATACACCAATGCTTGCTATGTACACAAAATATTCTTGTTTTTGTTCATTTACTGCTACAGGCACACCTAATATGTCCCTTAAGCCATCCCATTCTGTCTTGCTTCCGACGACTCTGTTGGATAAATACAAAACGTTTCCACACACTCACGTCAGCACTGCTCTGTTTAGGGTGAGGCCAAATGTAAAAAACACAGGGATATCCGACAACAAAAAGGGAGCATAAAAAGTGTTATAGTCCATCCAGCACGTCCTGGATTTGTCCCAGGCCAGTTCTCATCGCTGCAGAAGGAAGCGTAATGTTAAATTAGATGAGGTTGTGATTGAAGGCCTCTGCATCTTGACCTTGGGATACTGTGGATACTGACCTGCCAAATTTTCTTATTAAATTGACAATATTGTATGTATGCAGGATTTGTAGATGTAATAAAAAGGACTTGCGAAGACAAAGTGTTAAAGCTTTAGGTTGGAACTGCAGGTGTGCCTTGCCTCTAACTCTTTTCTGTGGCTCTCGTAATAGAACATGTCTTAAAAAAATACCAGCACTCTGAACTGCTCTGATAAGAACTACTTATCCTGGTTGTTGTTCGGGTGAATGTGTCTGACAGGACCCCCCCGTCGAGGACATGCGCGCAGACACCATTGGGCCTCGTAGTTCACACAATCTAATGTTAAATAAGATCCTCGGTGGCTTCACACTGAAATAAGTACAGCACTCGCCTGACACCGCACACGGCGAGATTGTGATAGAAGCTGTATTTCTGGTCTAATCTATTTTTAATCCTCAACAACACCGCTTTAAGACTTGTCACCCACTTTCCTACACTGTCCTTTCAATACGGCTAATGTCAGCGATATCAACAAATCCTCGCCACACAGCCTCCCTCTGAAGTGTGTGACAGCCTGAGTTTACCAGAGCACGCAGCTTATTTGCTCAACTTTTCGGACTCTTTACATGGCAGAGATGACAGATTCCCCAAGCGACTATATCTATTTAAAGATATAGCATACTTCAGATGTTTTTCCAATCCTTCACAAGGGCCATCTGCTGGAAAGATGAAGATAATAAGAGATTCAGGAAATTATAGGTAATTAAATCCAACTTCGACAGGACTTTCTTAAGAGGATCTTCAAGTGTGTCACTGTGAAGAGTATTAGTGGGTTATTAGTGCTGCTGCTGGCATCTTAGTAATCATATCAAGTCTATTTAGTCTAATGGGAGTTCTAATGCTTCCCGCTGAAACCATGTCTGGAGAATCTGAAACTAGATAAAGGTAAACGGCTTACTTACGGACTAATAATGGACTAGTCGTTCTTCAATTAGTGCTCTGCATGATTCCAATTAGATTTTCTAATGCTCCCTTTGAATATGAAATGTTAATGTCCCAGAGTCTGAAGCCATAAAAGCCTCTCACAGACGCCTCTATGCTCCACAAACAGGCTCCCAACCAATAAATCATACACAGACTATCCCCTTATGATCAGTCCCTCGCCATGCTCTAATTAATGGACTCATCACATCTAATGCTTTTCTGCCTTTAGGAGTCCATATTTACATAACAGCACTTCAGCTGTACTTGAAACAATGTACTTTGGAAAAAAACATCTCATTAATGTTAAAATTTAAGTGCAACATGTTAAGCAGGTATTTTTTTTTAATGTTGTCTTTTCAGGCCCTCTAAACACTTTACACAGTTATCAACAGTTTTGCATTTACTATTCTAATACGACATTTGACTTTTTGCTACATGCATGACATCTTCAGATTCAAAATAACTTTATTAATCTCTATGGAGAAGTCAAATACCTTCATTTGCCATTTACAGGTTGATTGTAGAGTCTTATGGCATATCTTAGCAAACAATCTTTCTTAGTAAACAAAGTAATAAACAATAATCACAGTACCAGGTTTATGAGTCACGTAGCTTACAGTTTTATGTAAGATAATGGATAAAAACTGTCCATACTTCATTGTCTACACAACTGAATAAATGTGAAAGTGTTTCTCTGGTACTTTTCATAACAAACATATTGTTTATCTTGGTTTACTTGAGCATTCACAGTAAAGGGTTTTCTTCAAAGCACATGTGGACATACGACTGAGGACTAGATAGTTTACTGTTAAAGGTTATAAACAATGAAGCACAAAAACTGCTAAATGTTTTCAAGCAGTCAATAATTAATATTGATTGCAGTATATTGTGTGTTTATTTGCACAGCCACGTTGATCCAAGCTGTTTAACTATCACGTTCAAAGTACAATACAGACATGTGATTGAATCTACCTATTATCAATAAAGTCAGTTACTTTGTGCTAATACAATGCATCAAGATCATAAAAGCTTTATACATTTGAAATTTTTACTTCATGCAACAGACCTAAATAACCGGCAAACCAGACCAGAGGCAAAGTAACATAAACTATTTCTCTCTGAAAAACAAGTCCAAGTTTTCTCATTTCTGTACTTGGTCTGCTTCGGTTTGTGCTGTTCTGAAGGGTCCAACTGCAGTCTGACTAAGACATACAGTATACAACTTATTGAAATAAAACTGTGCAACATTTTTTACAGCAACAAAACAAACTGAACTTTCAAACAGTTCACCTCAGTTAGACATGACCTTGATAAATTAAGAAAAGTAACACTTTTAACACCTGAACCTTTAACCTTTTGTTTCACATTCTTTAACATTTCTGAACATACGCGTTAATCAGAAACCGACAGTAGCAGCATTTTTAGTGTCGCCATTGCAAGAACCCAACACATAAATAGAGAAACTTTCACAAAGGTTGGACATGAATAAAGCTGCAGCATGTACCGTTTATGGCCCGGTGCTATTAAAGAGCTTCAGCCGAGCCGTGGCAGTTCTGTCACCCCTGGTGAGAAGGAAGAGGCTGTCCTTCCACACCGACTGCTTTTGAATTATTTACCGCACAGGCCACTGACTACGGCTGGATTTTACCAACACCACAGAGCGCCTGCCCCGTGCTTACTCGTGCACAAATAAAAAGGAACAACACGAAGCTGTGGCTAAAGGGCCGAGACGCCGACTGTGAGCAAATAGCCTCGCTCAGTCGGCCTTTACAAGCAGCACACACAAGCTGTAATTGACTTTATAATGCCTTTTATCTCCTTAATATGAATGTATATGATGTGACAAATATGACATGAATGACCTGTAAATAAACTGCAGACTGCCATGATCATGTGTCGTTTCAAATCAACCTCTTTTATCTAAACTGAACAGCCGACAGGATGCACTCAGGCTTCACTAATGCATCTGCCCACACAGTTGTGACTCATAGTATGTACTGTATATTGTTGATAGACATTGTATAAGGTCTAAAATGTCTTGCAATTTTATACTGACTATAGTGCACAACATAAGCCTCACTTTCCCTTTATTCTCTGAGACAAGCCAGAAAAAATACAATTTAAAATGCCATTAGTTTTTCTTACATGTGGTCTAATGCTTATTGCGTTGATTCTGACTTAATCCTCCAAGAGCCTGATTTACTATGAGGAGGAGTACCACATACTTAGTACCACATTATCAAAAAGTGTGTCTTTCAGAGATGGACGTGTTGCATGTGATCTACAGAGATCTAAAAGGAACTGCGGCTCTGAAGAGAGGAGCGAGTAATTGTTTTTGCACATCTCTGTTTGCAGAAGGTGAGAGTCGCAAACGCTTGCCTCGGCAGACAGTAAGTTTGTATAATATGTTCTTCAGTCCAGGCCGGAGTGGGACTTATTCTCAGCCAAAAGAATTGTATGTCTTACCAGCCCTTACTGAATCTTTCACTGAAGATATTTATTTTAACACCTCAGGAAGCATTTAGGAGGCATCCAGAACAGGGATGCCCGAGCCAATACCAGCCGGCTCTTCTCAATGTGGAGGAGCAGCGGCTCTACTCCAATGTCCTCAACAGTGACCAAGTCACTAAGGCTATGTCCACACGAAGCCAGTGCATCCCCTATCCGATCTTGAGACGGCGTCATCTCAAGAAAATATCTGCGTACACACGGCCGGCTGAAAACGATGTAGTATATATGCCCGACCAGTATGGGGCGCTGTAATTCTGCCACAGATATACACTATACACGGAGAAGAAGACTTTGAGCATGCGCATAACCTTGCGCGCTGCAGAAGAAGACGAAGACCTAAATATTTATTTTCTAATAAAAACAAGTTCTCAAATTGTTGCAGTCATATATTTAGAGTGTAGTAATTGGTGCCTCATGTTTGTTGTTTGCTCTTCAATATACGGACTGAGTTCTGAGTGCTTTGGACATGAGGAGAAATTCTCTCTCCATTCATTTTCTCCTGGTTGCTCTCCTGGTTCTCTTTCGCGTGGATCTAAGTGTGCATGGTGTTGTCCATTATCGCTTGTTGCTCACCACAACTGCATAGAAGCAATAGATTTTGCTGTATGCGATGACATCATCGTTTTCACAAAATAGGGTGTCACCTAGGTGTTGTCGAAAAAGATTTATCCACTTTAGAACCCTGTTTCAAAAATAGCGGATTCAGTCTCCCAAAACACCGGACCGTGGGACGAAAGGCCAATACGATACAAAATGTATATGGATACAGTGATTTTTGTCTCCGTGTGGACAGCCCCTAAGGGTCCAAGGGAGTGCCCAGCCACCCTGCGGAGGAAGTTCATTATCTGGATCATGACCTTAGGTGAGAGTAGGAACATAGATCAATCAGTAAATCGAGACCTCCTCAGCTCAGCTCCTTCTTCACCACAACAGACCCATACTAATGGCTGCACCGATCTGCACCGTCTGTCAACCTCCCCTTCCACTTTTCCCTCACTAGTGAACAAACCCCAAGATACTTAAACTCCTCCACTTGAGGCAGGATTTCTCCTCCGGCCTGAAGGAGACAAGCCACCCTTTTCCGACTGAGAACCATGGCCTCAGACCCAGCTGCTGATTCTCTTTATCATTTGCCATTTGTCCAAAGGTTATAGGCAAAATGTTACTAAAAAAACATCTATGCACAGAACACTTTTTTTTCACCCAAGCATCTGAATGACATTCAGAAAATGGCATTGGGAAAAATACAAAGTCTACGACCCTATTACAGTCTATCAGTAATAATATGTCTAGGCATGATCAGAAATAGCCACATGGGAATCTTGCTGAGCCCTTGAGACTTTTATACATTCCCCTGCAGCATTATAAATATAGAAAGAGAAGTACAAGAGCAGCCAGTGTTGAATTCGACTAATGTTTCAACGCTGAGCGGAACAGACAAGTCCTGTACCTGCGGAAGCCACCTGTCAGTGTCAGTACGGCGTCCGGAGTGATCGTCTGGACAGCTTCGTCAATAATGTTCCCCAGGGCCCGGGCCTCGGCTTTACTGACAGCCCTAGAGATGTCTCCATAATGTAGAAAACCTGCAGGGAAAGAGCACGTGGTTATTAGTCTGGAGCTAGCCATCAATCAAAGACGTTTGCTCGGGGGAAGTGGGCAGTCAGGTTGAATTAAAGGAAAGCTAAAACGTGATATGTTCTGCCGGCTGAGAGAAAATGACTGGCAGTGCACTATCTTCAAAATTGAATGTATCAATCTACTGCTTTCTGAAACATGGATAAGTAAAGTAGAAATGTTTTGTTTATATCCCATTATAGATACAAAAGCCATAATACAAGTCAGACAAATATTCAAAGACTTAAATGATTATATTTAGGCAGAGGTTGGCATGGTTAACGTTAGAAAAGAAAGTTATATGTATTTACAATACTTACAATAGATGCATCTGCTCTAACATCTTTATAAACCAAAACGTGTACAAAGTGAAGGTTGATAAGAAAGTGAGCAATATACAGTTTTAACCCATTAAATCCTACTGGTCCCCACAGAAACAATGTACTGTACACTTCTGCATTGATTTACTCAGTTATACCATGATTTCTTAACAATATGTTTTAAAATTTATTGAGTATTTTTATGTTACCATAGTCCTTGAATTAGTATCTTTTGGCTTTTACTGTTATAAGTTGGCAAAGAAATATTGATCCAATGTGCAGTATACAACTGTTGATCATTGAGCATTACTTGTCTATTGCCCAATACAGAGCAAATGAACACTCTTACTATGGCCATTAGTAAAAAATACTAATTAAATATTTCCTGCTTATTATTTTTAGGTTACCGTTGTCCAGTGAATGGTTTGAGTCTGTGCACTTATCAATGGCTTGGCAGGGTTTTGAACATGTGGTAGTACATGCTTTTGTTGCCCACCTGTCAGTCAAACCATTTGGTATAACTTGTAATAACACAAACTAAACCACCTGTCCTAGTAACTTAAACTTAGTATCCAATATGAAAGGTTTTGTGCTCCCATCCCCTACCAAACATAGCTCCTGTCTGTTGATAAAATCACACAGGACCACATCTAACCAAAAAAGTTATATCATTTCTAATGTGCTGTTTGTATTTGGTATAAATTTTGTGCATCCTTGTGAACACAATAGAAACAAAAAATCCCTAAGTTTGAGTTAATGCAGCCACAAAGATTGCAGCTCCCATAGACGGTAAGCTTAACTATAATTGATAGATTGATGCGTCCATTTCAAACGTCTCACTTTGGCTCCTTCTACAGACGATGAAAAACTCGTAAGTCCACCAATTAATCACAGTAAATTTAATGACATGTCTGTCTCCTGTAATAAAATAAATGGGACGGGAGAGCTACACAATACATACAAGAGATCAGGGTTCAAAAACATTTTCCAAGTCAAATCGCTCATAAATTCTTGGCACAGCGGCCCCGAGCACTGCGTTTGGAGTGATGGATTATGAGCAGTTTTGATGAAGATGTCTGTCAGCATAATACATTATCGGATGGAGTTTCAAAGTGAATGGAAACCTGTGAGAATGTTTTGAATTACCGTCTTATGCAGCGCTATGAGCCAGCAGAAAAATGATGTGGGCAGATATATATAGGGTCTGTATTTGTTCGACTGTGTATACTAATATTGTGTGGAATATCTATCACCGCCATCCGCTGACTATCTGTGTGTCGGCCCGCTCCTGTAGCAGCACGTGCATTGTTCGGATCAGAGAATAATAACTGGGAATGTGCTTTAACGTATTACATAAAAGGCACATTTGCTTTGATACCAACAGAAACATCTCACCACATGCTGTTCATCTGGAGAATTTAAACGGGCATAGAAATTTACATAAAGACTCTCTATTCTTACAGCTTCACTTTCAGTTTGATGTTTGGGGTTGTGATTGTCTCTCTTGGGCTGTATGTGGCAGTTTTTGATTGTGGATTCACTTTTGGGGACCCTTAAGATCTGGTACTGAAATCTGGACAGCTTTAAATGAGCTAAATGTGTCCTGAGAGATTGGATTAGAGGAATCATTTAGAGGTGGCCTGGCTCGCAGATTTCCAAATGTACTGGGATCTCTGTGGAGGTGTAAATGTATACAAGATCAGTTTTTTTTAATAACGGCAGCAAAAGCTCTTTATTATGTTGGTACTTATTTTTAGAAGTGTGCTAGTCAAAAAGGTTAGTTTACACAAGTACACGTTTTACTGAAAGCAATAAGATTCTGTTAATTTTATAAAAATGTCTAGAACATGTTTTATGTATGTTTATGCTGTATTATAACTATACATTTTTTTCAATACAAACTTAAAAGAAAATAATCTGTATGACTGCTGTGTGTATTTTTACTTTGTTCACTCTTCTGCATGTTTGTTGTCTGTGACTTTTTGCATTTGATCTAATTTCCAAACTATTGCCAAACACTATTTCACAAACAAACCAGACCTTGGTTCAGTTTGGTCTGGACCGAGACCATCTCTTTTTTCTGGAACAACGATTAGCTCTTAACAACAGTCCACTTGAAGCTTTTACAGTTGACAATTTGGTGCGGCCCAAACGTTCATTAGTCTGGACCAAACAGTGCAGGTGTAAAGGTGGCCCCTTAAAAAAGTACAATGAATACAGCAATGTAATATCATCTAGTAAATATGCTATCTTAAACTAATACCTGTATAGAACCACAAAAAAAAAGTGATGTGGGATGGTCCCTCAAACAAATCATAGCTGGCAGACTGTAAAACCCTGACCTTTAATGGTGTGTCTTTGATGGCCGCTCTGCCGTTAGACTGATGAGAGCTCCTTAAACACGTCTCTATTCATTGACTTGTATTCAAATAAAATAGCCCTGCTGCCTTCCCACTGTGTGTCCACTGTAACTCGCTGCTGGTCACATCTCATGTCACTCCAGTGAAAACACTTAAAAGTTGTAATCTCATGCACGACTTCGGCACCAAGAATAACACGCAGGATCCCTGGGGAAAACTAATGATTTTGAGAGGCCTTTTAGAAGCTGACTCAAAGCTTTTTCTGTCTATAATTAGTGAAGTGGAAAAGTGAAGATGGTGAGATATTGATGTACCATTTTGTTGCATCCGGTTCAGATGAATGCTGGGATCTGCCAAAATGTTGTTGAATGAGCGGAGGCCTCTGCGGTACCACTTCTCCCCCGTCTTAAGTCCAACTCCAAACACACTCATGAACAGCTGCAGGAAACGAAGTAAGGAAGTAATCAAGACGACAGCTCTTGTCTGGAGAGGTGAGCATTTACAGTTTGGAGGGCTCTATGTGCTTAAAAGAGCGCAAATGCAAATTACTTTCACAGAGAGACAAGTAATGAGAAAGAAAACCAAAGCCAATACTTTATAGTCACATATTTCAAATTTTCACGTATGATATTCTCCCTTAATTGCTCATTCCTGGTTTATGTGTGGTTTTGATAGATTTGAGAAATGTTCAAACTTATTTGTTTCCTTACTTCACTTATGCCCTAAATGTAAAGGGAACTGGTCAGGTCAACTCCTTCTCTGACGCAAAGGTTGTACCAGCATCAACACTTCATATTTTATTTTACAGATAAACATCTTTCTTTGTTATGGCCCCATATTGATGTATGCAAGGTTTTATAACATTAGTCTTACAGCGGCATATAGCCAGACTTCAATGGTTAATGCTGTTACACTGTGTTGAGTGCTTAACTGTCTCCAGGTTCCATGTTGATGGTAAATTAAGTTCTTTTGCTTAAGATCATCCAGAAAGTCTCCAGTATATGGTAGAAGTATAGGGTTAAAATGCTTTTCTTTTACAGTTTCATAAATAATATTATCAAATAACACAAAGCCTCAGCAGTTAAAGGAAACACACTTAATTTGATTTTCTTCCTTTGCTGCATTTCAAAATTTGACAGAACTACTGACAGGAGTATTTTTTGTACTGACCTTAAGCGTCTGGTACTTTTCATCAGCCAATATTTTCTCCACTTCAAATGAACGACCATACTGAAGGATATCCTAAAAAAAAGAAGTAAAAGTAGATTAGATGAAAAACTGTGTGCTTCAGCATAATGGGGTTTTCCTTCAGGCTTCTGTTCCATCAGCAATTAACAAAATTGCTGTTCGTTTGAAAAGAATTTCCACTTAAATCAGGTGCTGCTTGTGTCCTCATTATTATTTTCTTTATAGAAATAAAGACTTTGTTATTGTGAATCCTGGGATTAATAATGGTTTTATAGCATCTATAAAAAGCCTAAGGTAATGTTTTCTTTTAGCTTTTATTTCTTCACTCGGAAACAGGTTTGTTCCATGGTTTAATTGTCGGCTTCTGGCAGCAGTTGTTTGCTGGTCACAATTTAAATCTCTTCATTATGTGTTAAAAACATGCAGCAGGGATCGGACCATATCAAATCTAGTGAATAAGCCTGTTGTTCGTATTTTACCATTGATGTGCTTTGGGAAATTGGGCTGGATACACACAGTAGAAAATGAGTTGTTAAATCCTCCTTTTGAGAAACATTTGGGTAAAACATGGAAAATAATAATCTCCAGTCATGGGACTTATTTGCACATTTTTCATCTAAAACATCCCAGTTGAACCATTACCAATAAATCAACATGTGACTGGTTACTATCTGTGTGCCCTACCATGCATCAAAAAAAAAAAAAAGGGGAAAACCAGCTGACAAAGACTGACAAATTTAAAAAAAAAAAATTTGAATCCCATTTTAGTTTTGAAAATGACCTTTTTGGAAAATGAATGCATCGGGCTTTGTGTTTTGTAGTGTGGACAAACAAAAACAGAGCCTTAAGTAAAATTTTAAAGCTTCCACTAGCGTTAGCTTCCTGCTCATCCCTGGATTAATTATCAGAAAAAACAATAAGGTAACCATGACAACAAGTTATTACCCATTGATGCAGTATGCAGTCTTTTAACAATGTATTAAATTGATTTATTTTAATATTGTTTTCCTTTTTCAATGGACTGTTTTCTAAATCTATAAACCAAAAGTGATAAAAAAAGTAGTTGCAAGAATAGCTGTTACATTTTTTTTTTTTGATAAGGAGACAATAGGAGCAATACTTTAATGCTCTACATGGGATTTTTGTCAGTAAGCAACCCGTTGATTTGATCCAACTGTCCCAGGAACATATACGCTTGATTTGAACTCAGTCTTTGAACACAGTTCTGTTTAAAGCCACTGCTCAGCAATGCATCCACCTCTGCTTTTCAAGCCCACAGCTATAAGTCCAACCTCAAACGCACAGATTCTGCTTCAGCACACTTCTTCCTCTGGGTAGGACACACTTTTTCTCACACACACATTTAAAGAGAGTGACTTTTCCCCCCTAACTGTGCCTCAGTGATCCCAGACTTTCATGTCAGTAGGTTTGTATCTCTTTGAGCGAGCGCTTCAGTCGCTGCAGCTCGACTCACTGTCACGCCGATCTTTACGAGCACATCAAGCGTTTTGTTTTTTTTACTCTGTTCGGTTTTTCTTGTTTTGACTTTTTTGATTTTGATCCGTTCAAAGAGACAAGTGAGTAAAGAAAAAAAAGAAATCTGGAGCGAGTTGTAGGTTGTGTTTGAATGGTGTAAACACAAGAAAGAGAGATGTCACTGGTGCTTTTACATTGACATGTGTGTTGCAGATATGAGCCCTATTTCAGCTTCAATTATGTTTGGGATACTGTTTTCACAAGCACCGAAAATTAAATATCCATATTTCTTTATGAAAGATAATGAAATGTAAAATGGTAAATGCTCCCTGATGACACTCAATTTTTAAATCTGAGAAAAAAATACATATATAATGCTGTCTCTACACAGAGACTTTAGTAAGTTGTAGATTGCATCACAATCTTACTGTGTATTGATTTATTTACAGTCCAATGTCTGACAGTTTATCATCAAGTTAATTGATGGGTGCATGCTTATGAGAGGAAACACTGAGATGGATTTAGTGTCAATGTGAAGAATTTGTCTAGTTTGTTTGTAAAAATCATTACTTTATTCAGGGGGCATTGGAATTTATTGAACTATATTATTTTCACATTCACAGACAAATGCTTGGGTTAAAGTTGCAATTGTAAAATATGAGAAAACTGTCTAACTATTATTCAAGTCCATGCACATCCTGTCTTTTTCTGCTTTTTCTGTTAGTCTGATTTGCTCTGCTCTGGACATTTATGTATTTCTTTTATGAATCCTCATTGTTGGTGGCAGACGTGTCAGTTTTTGAGACCCCCTTAGTTTATATTAGGTTTAATGTGTCATACAGCGTTGGACTCGGGCTCACCTTGTTCCTGCAGGAGGCAGCAATGTCTCAAAGCAAACATCTCTCGACATTTTCCTGACAAGCCTCCGGGATGCCTGCCCCGACTACAGCTGAGGGTAAAGGGAGATGATTTCCAAGTGACCCACTGTGACTATTTTGATTTTCCCAGAGGTGAGATGAGTTTTTGTGATGGCTGTCTGTGGGTTTCCTCAAGTGTGAGGGAAGTTCAAAAGTGTTGGGATTTTATTTTTGATAGGGTTTCTGTAAGGTTTGATTTAAAATTTCTGACTTGTGAGTGGGTTTGGTGAGATAAATTTTACTTTGTCAGTTTTTGGAGCATGTTTGTGCAGAAGAGGAAAGTTACAGCCAATTTTGTTTTTGATAAAGAAAACCAATAACCGCAAGATAAACAAGTACTAATACACTTTCTAAATTTTTACTGACTGATGTGACAATAATTTTCTTTTGGGGAAACCCAAACGTTGTTTTTGGATTTTCATTCAAAAAATTTCATTCAAAATTCAAAAAAATAGAATTCACTTACAACTACAGAAATATGTTTATTTTGGCACACACAAATTGACCATTATAAGGGATAGCAAACTTTTCTGAGTTACTTAACAAAGAATGGTTAATTACACAGTTGTAATCACATGAGTTGATTATCAACTTTTCTTATCTTCCATGTAAACTACTGCAGATGATAAGTCATGACGTTTATAGAACAAGACAACATGACGGAGGAGGAACCAACTTTACAGATTCTAAATGAAGTTCCAGATATTTGGACAGATTTGTAAACAATATTTTGTTAGGCCTTTTGTTTTCATCAAAAAAGTCTTAGGTCTCTGAGTTCAGCTCATGAAAAATATGGGGCAATAACAAAAGTGTTGCATTAAATTTTTTGTTCAGTGTAGTTAGGATTATTTAAAATGGAAACTGAAACTGAAGACAGTAGTGGCAGATGTGACGAGGAAGAAGTTGGAGATGCTATGGTGGATGAAGTTGAATAGAGATATTACTAATGACCCAGTTCTGAGAGGTCACTGCTGGTAAAATTCATTCATTTCACTGCATCATCCAGATGTTATAGTTATTTGAAAAAACAAGATGGTGAACACTAAATTGGACAAAAATGGTCGATTTTAAAATTGTGTTTTGTGCTGTGTCAACTCCTTTAATAAAGTCTAAAGTGCATAAGCCAGAAAATTGCTGCAACGCCAAACAGTTCTTTTGTAAAAACGGACTTTATGACATTGTGCCACTGTTTGATTTATTAATGTGATTTTTCATGTTTTTGGATAACAATGAAAATCTATGAAATAAGTCACATCAGCTTTCTTCCCCTCTTCCCCACTGTTCATCTGTTTGCACAGTCGTGACAGTGATAAAACTGTTTTCTTTTCAAAGTGGGTCTCTTAGAGAAGGTTTTAATATTGACAATGCTGAATTTTCCTCCGAGTCGGCTGAACTGGTGCAGATGAATTATGCCACTTTGAGAAAAATAAAGTGTTGAGTTCAGACAGAGGCTGTGGAGACAGTGAAGACGCTGCTTTGAAAGTTTAAAGAGTCTCAATTGAGCCTTTATTTGGCCTCATTGCAGTGAAACAGGACTAAAAAAGCCAGATGCTCCAAAAAGAGAGGTCTTAAAAGTCTGAGCAGAACTTTATCAAGCAGCCATTCAAGAAGGGAATTTACACAGATTTCCATGTTTACGTTTTGCTAGAAATAATTACAGGTTAATTCTTTAACCACAACTGTGTGAAACTTTCAAATATCTATATTAAGACCGAATGGATGAAACTCATGCTTATAGGGATTGGAATTATTTATCGATAAGCAATTAATTGTAACAATGTAACTGATTAAAATGTTTATTAACAGACAAATCAATACGCAGAGAATACATGGGAAAAACTGTTCAGTTACAGTTACAGTTACTGTTCAGTAACAGGTCAAATAAATCAGCAGTTTTCTTAATATTTATTGGGTCACTCGAGCGGCTCGTGTGTGTGGAGTAATGTACACAACTAACATGTACATTGTTTTATAAATGAATGTGTAAACATTCTTCATTTGTTCTTACAAGACAACCTGAGGAGATTAACTCTGCAATTTAGCATCTTTGCTGCATCAAAAGTCAAAAGAAAACCCAGGACTAAACCCAGGACTAAACCCAAGTTAAACCCGAAAAAAACTTAAAAAAACCCACAATAAATGACTAAGACCAAACAAGGAATTAGCTAGGACTAAGTAAACTCAACAAATATTTAAACACTTTTGTTTTGCCCTCATTTTTTATGGGCTGACTCTTTTCAAACGAACAGCAATTTTGTTAATTGCTGATGGAACAGAAGCCAGAAGGAAAACCCCATTATGCTGAAGCACACAGCATATATAAAAATATATTTATTTATATATTTTTATTTATTTGGATTTGTATATTTATTTTTAGATCGAGATATTTGTATAAGTCTGTAAAACTAAACAGAGAAATACAATTAGTTCCAAACATATTCATAACATTTCTAATATTCCTGTCAATTCAGCCAATTAACAGAGCTGTCCTCATTTGCCACTGAGCCATGTTGTTTGTTCTTTGTGCTGTTCTAATTACACTTAGCATCTATAAATAAATGAATAGGCCACGTTACTTAAGTGTCATAAGGTCTGACTTCAAAGGGACACATATCTATATATATTTTTGTGAAAAAGTATTGCCACACCAGTCAACATAAATGTATCTTATTGCATTTGTTCATGCTTTAGTTCTCTCTTGAAATGGAAACAAAAGGTGCCATTTAGTTTTCTTTAGTTTTCTCTAAAATGTAAGACTGGTCTAATCAAAAACAGGCGACTGTCAAATGCTTCAAGTACAACAGTTGTTCCCAAAAATGGCTTTAGCTGCGTAATAAAATAGTTGAAATGATTTGTAAGAATTCAAATGATCTGCCTTTGTAAATACAATGTTAGTGTATATATTTTTTTGTTTTGGTCACAGACTGGTCAGCTCCTTCCCTCTGTGTCAGGGCCAACAGCGCACCGATAACTCGACTCCAAGCCTTACCTCGACTCTGGAATTATATGTGTTTTGTTATGGCTTCGTACTGACTTATGCAAGGCTTTATAATCCTATTCTTATGGAAGCATTGTAAGACATGAAGGTTCATTACTACCCCACAGTTCACTGTCTCTGGGTAGGTGTTTGATGCTTAATAAACGTCTTTAGACATCCAGAAAGTCTCTCTAAGGTTTCTAGTGTGACTCCTCTCAGCTCAAATATTCCATAACAAATATAAAACATTTTTGATTGAAGATTTGATTCATGGTCTAATGTGCCAAATGTGCAGGTAATGTCTTGGATATACAAAATCTTTCTAAAAGTTTATGGGTATAATGTTAGATTCTGATTTGTTTGAACTAATTTTGTGCAGGATTTATACAAAGTGGAAATGCCTATAAAGGGAAGGGATACTACACTGGACAGAATCAGGACCATACTGTAAAATGAAAAACCCAAATATTATGAGAAAAAAATGAGCTCATTTAACGACAGATTGAAAATCATTTTTGAAGAGAGTGTGAGTTACACAGCTCACTTGAGCCTGATTGAATGTTTTACAGTAAATGCTGAATCACTGCATCGTTTACTGTTTGAAATGTGATACCCAGCTGACGGTCCACAGTCAAACCTCAAAGACGTCTAATGAGCAATCACTGAGGCTGTGAATGCACAATAAAAATATCCTATTCCTGCTATCAAAGCAAACAGCCATTTTACCACATGATATTCAAGCCCATCTGATTGCACTGAAGCTTTCAGAAAGGGCTGCATATGTGGAATAAGATAGCTACATTTAAAAAGAATCAAGAAACCATTTTTCTGATGTTAGTACAGATGTTGTTACAGGTTGCAGCTGTGGAAGGGACAAGTTTATGTTTGATATTATATATTTAGGGCAACATCTGGTGGTGCAGGTCTACACCTCACACTCTGTTTATCAGCATGTGAGCGTGCTACGGTGGCCCTGCGGGGACATGCTGTATAAACAAAGACAGTGGAAATAGGTTTGATAGGTCTGGTGGTAATTTTACTTAAAAAAATTAAAACAAAATCAATGTTGTTCATAAATTCCCTCAACCTTTCTGTTACAATGTGTGCTCAAATAGAAACATTTTGGTCCGTTTGTCTTCTGAACTGTTGTATAAACAGGAACACAACATAGAATAGTTCCAAATGTCTATTTGTTGAAAATAGACAAATGCAAACATTGTGGTGCCATAATTTTACAGACTTCAGAGCGCCCACAGATTACTACAAAACATTCTATCTAACGATCTAACAGATTTAGTCTAGTTTATGATGTGCATCGATGTAACACCTCACTTAAACTGATTCTTTTCCCATCCTGACCTTTTTATTTAACAAGAACTGAGGATAAATTAATGGAAACATGAAGTTATCAAGCTTCACAACAACTGCAGGTTTCAAAAGCTGAAAACTTATTCTGTTGCTTGTTTTCTGAAACATTAATATTTCTTGTGTTTATCATTTCAGACATTCACATTGAGAGACTGACTTTCATATCCTCCGGCAAATCTAGCTCTCAGTGGTCCACCTCACCTCTATGACTGTCTTGGAGCGCTCTCCCAGACAGGGCAGCCCCTCGGTGCTCTCCACACTCTGCAATGTCCATGGCAGGCTCTTCAGGACAGAGGCAGCCCTCCTAAAGGCCAAACACTGACCCTCCATCTCTGTGAACTCGTAGCTCTCTGCCAGCACTTCAAAGGCGTCCTGCAGGAGAGAGGAGGCAAGGACAGATGAAGGACTGTGGGAAATACTAGTTGGAGGCTAGTGGTATATAGCAGAGGAATAAAATGTGTTTTCTTCTGCTTGGTTTATCTGGTATAATGCAGGGTTCCAGTTGGGTTTGTCTGAATTTGAATGGAGAAAAAACATTAAGCGGTTTTGTTTAGTTGCTCTAATAAAAAGGAAAAAAGGGAAGGAAAAAGGACATGGGTTCAAGCACTGTGTTTTCCATGTGTGCATAGTTAGATAGCTTTTTCTTATGATTTTATCAAACATAATGCATTTTCAAAGGGTTTAACATGATATTTCTATGTTTTATCAATTATTTAGAAATCCAACGGGCAAAAGGAGAAAAAAGACGACTCCATAGTTTAGATTATGGACATCGTAAAACCAGTGTTACTGACCAGATAAAAGCTCGAAGCGGGAATTTCATGCATAAAACAAAAGGCTAGCTGTTCACATAGAAAAAGGAAGCACACATGTATCAGGTTTTCACAGTGAGAGGCATCGACCCGTATGAGAGCGGACAGTAACAGAAGTCTCCAGAGTCCCTGTTCCTCGTCCTTTCACTCTGCCTGTTGCTGTCACTGTATCACCCTGGACTCTGAGTGTCCTGCAGCATGTGGCTCTCATGTGGATGACTGAAGAGAGACATTAGGGGCCGGCAGCTGCAGATAGGAGCCTGTCATTTTCCACTTGTTCACACCGGGCCCCAGGGATCTCCCCTTTGTGTGGCTTTGCTGTATGGAGCTGTATGGGCCTCAGCAAAGATCAGAAATGAAAGTACTTCAAAAACACTTCAACACCCTGAGGTATACACTAGTGTGTATCTGACACTGGCTCAAACATCTGTTCTATTAACTGTTATCATATTCAGATAACATTTATTTCCTAATCCAGCCACAAGCCAGTGTACAGTGCATTGGTACTAAACCCGGATAAATGGAGAGGGTTGCATCAGGAAGAGCATTCAGCAAAAAAACTATTGAAATGTACAAATCATTAATAATAAATTGCAAGTGGCAACTCCTGAAGGGAGCAGCAAAATGAAAAACAGATTTGTTATTGATGAACAGAATAACATTGTTCTCTATCAATTAGTTCAATTTAGATTGCTATTGTCCAACTGGACTGTCCAAATTTGACTTTTTACATAAAGAACTATCAACCACAATTGGTCAATACAAGTCAATAATAGCCTGGTATACCAGACCGTTTTCCTTTTTTAAAAGCAGAACGGTCTGGTCCCTTCCTCCCAGTGAATCCCTTCTTTTTGCGGACGGACCAAAGACAAGCCGTTTGTCTGCAGCAGGGTGTGGTTTGTTGGCCACATCATACACATAACTCGGCTCACACGGCTAGTCCAAAACATTCAACATGGCGGACTATGGTACAGAGAGGCCGTGTATTTCTGCTCTTGCCTCGGTTTTGAAAAACCAGCAAAGTATAAAAACACTGAAACCGCTCTTGTGTGCGCTTTACTGCTGGACTTGTGAACTAGCGGTTGAAAACCGGCTGCGTGGCCTTTTTTTGCGTCACGTCTGGCATTTCTTTGATTGGTTAACATTACGCTTGTAAATCACGCCTTGAGACTGAACACAAGCAACAGGGTGTGAATAGAAAAGGAAAAGAGTTAGTCGCAGCTGGCCAGGTTAGGTCAATACAACTTTGATACAAAAATAAAACTTAAATATATACTAAAGGACCTATTTAAAATGTTTTTCTAGAGAAAGAAGACAAACATTATTCTCCTAATTGTTTGGCACCTGGTCACTTATCCATTTGACAAACTGTTAAGACATAATTATACATTACATAATTTATTTGTTTTTTTTTTTAAATTAGACCCTAGCTACCTGTACATGAGTGTGTTTTTATACCACTATATTTCTATTACTTTTCCCTGTCCACACGAGAGCATTTGTGGAAATATCTCAGTCTGCGAGGCTCAAAAAATTCAAAAGGTCCTCCAAGTTTTTCCAGGAATCAGATAAATGATAAAACATTTTGATTTGAGTTGTTGTTGTTACGATAAAGTGATAAAATCTGTAACTCCTTAAAGGTCACACGTTATTTTCTTCTGCTTGCACACTTTAACTTTTACATTAAATTGATAAAACTAAGCATTTTTATATTATTGGAAGCATTCTCACTTTTCCACATATTACTTTTATTGTTCTTAAAGTGTTATCCATTATGCATTATCACATGATAGTTTTGACATTCTTCTCTAATGTTTAATGTTTCCAATTGCACACATTAGGATTAAGAAACCCTTGAGTGTCTCCTCTGAGTGTCAGAGTACTGGCATGCTGCTGAACATTTGGCAGCCTGTTTGGAGCTGCTGCTGCTGCTGCTGCTGCTGCTGCTGTAGTGGGACCATGTGGAGGAAAATATGTCAGCGCAGGAAAGCCGCACTCAGCTGTGGAGCCATTCATTAGTAAAAAGGTAATATTTATGTCGGCTGTGACAAAACATTTTAAATTAGGAAGCTGTCTGAATGCAGTCAGGGAAATGAGGCCACAATCTGAGTGCATTTTACAGCTAAGAGTTTTCACAAAGCAAGACTCATAGAAACTAGAAGTATTTATTTAAATGTTGGCGTAAAATGAATAGTTTATATTTATAACTTTCCATTATAACTCAAACATTATAATTATATGGGGTCACTTTGTCTTCCCTGTGGTGTCAATATAGTGCATGTATTAAAATAATTAATATAGGATATGTCTTATTGTGTTTTCAGCAAGCACCTCCTCTTACACTGTAAAACAAATGTAAAACCACCAATTAAACCAAAGACCAGATACCAACACCAGGTGCAACAGATACATTACAACAGAAGAAGCTCTATTTAAATAAACACTTCTGCCCTTTTGTCCAGACGTTAGTCATAAATGTGAGATGTACGAAAAGATATTGAAGTTAAATTAACATCATAAGTTCTCTAGAACATCTCAGAACTGTCTGCAAAAAAATTATTTATCAGTGTTGATCTTAACACATCATGAAAGGGACAGTACAAAAGAAAGTCAAAAACAGCATGGAGCTCTACAGCCCATGGAGAACTTGTTTTACTCCAGTTGAAGACCTACTTAGGGATTCTGTAATCAGACATATTATCAGTCCTAAGTCTGGCCATTTCACATTTTCTTTGAATTAAACCAGGAATCCAACCTATATCGCCCTGAATGGCCAGAGATGGACCATGATTACGATCACAAAGAAACCAGTGTATTGCTCTGTTTTGCACATCATCACCAGGTCCCAGCAGCATAATTTAGAACAGGAGAAACATAGGCTTCATAAAGCTGTGAATACTGTAAGTTCCATTTCCAAGTTCTTTACAAATTTTCAACTTATTAATCACGGGGCCCAGTGCTTTGCTGAACTAGTCAAGATTTTTGTTCCATTTTAAAAAACGCAAAGTAAATCTTAAATGTTTCTACTCTAAGGCATATTCTAAATGAAAAAGTTTAATGAGAAAACAAAGCCACTCTTTGAAGCATGTTTATTTGCAAAGTGCATGATCTTTGTTTTGTTCTGATTTACTGATAGCCTCCATCTGTAGCAACAGTTTTTCTAAACATTTAGCATCACCACATTGACTGAACGGGTGTAGGCCAAAGATGAGAATTATTTATGCTTACCCCTTTTAACATTTAAAACAAAACTTTATATGTTACAACAAAACAAAACAGTAAAAACACAAGACAATTACAACAATTCACAAAACAGAATAAAAAAAACTGGTATTATTCCTTCCATTTTTAATATCATTAAAAAAAATTATTATTATTTATTTAAATTATTTAAATAAGTTTTAAATAAACTTTCTGTTGTCATCCCTGTCTCAGATTTTACTCCCCCCCAAAAGCAGCCTAGGGTCCTCTCCTGCTTCTCTTTTATAAAAAAATAAAATAAAACCGGACCAATTTTTCCTCCACAAAATACTAATACAGTAAACCAAACTGAAGTTTAGCACATAGCATTAGCTTAGCGTTATTGTCAGGATGGCAATTATCTCCGCCTTGTTAGAATAAATAAAGGTTAAAGAAAAAATAATTATTGTGTTTTAAGTTGCCTCCCTTTTCTCTGTTGATATTTTTCTTTTTTGAAGTGTTTCTTTGTTAAAAGACATTTTCACTGCTGAAAATACACTTTATCGGCAGCTGTTGCACTTCCTGGAACGTCAGATCACAAGACGGTGTTGACCAATAGGAGCGCTGCATTTTCGAGGATATGGTTTGCTTGCATGTGATTGGCCAAATTTTTCTGTTCTTGAATGACTTATTCAATCCCCTATAATAAACAATAGATGGCATCATAAATTCTTTTTTTTTACTAATAATTGTTTTGACAATATACTAATTGGGGTTCAAACCATTTTCCCAACTAGAAAAAAATATCAGGTACAGTATGTTTAATATTATTAGTTACATTTCAAATTCATGCAAAAGAAACCCCCCCAAAAAACAGGAATTTAAAATAGTTAGCATCAAGTTGTAAACTAGTTTGCATCCACAAGAAAATCTAATTTGATACAATTAGCACATTTTCCTTTATAGGAACATATGACACCAAATGTCAATGTGTCATAAGAAAAGTGATAATTGTTAAAAAAAAAAAAAAAAATTTGACTTTCACACTAACCTCTTCTTATTTTCACCTAAAACGTGTTTGACCACATGTTTCCAATCTTGTCACATCCTCACCACTCACCACTATATCACACAGTTATAGCTTCCTCTAAACATATTTTCACCTACATTTACATGCTATATATCTGTCTCTTTTTGTTTAAGAGGCAGCTGGAGTTTATGACTAGAATTGGAACATATAGCCACGTTCATTGCAACAACAAGCAATCATTTATGTCTCAGTACTTTATATTATTATTCATATCTAGATATGAATATAAGCTGGAGTTTAGGAAGAGTACTGTAACATACAACTTTGTAAATTACCAGAGAAAACAAAAGTTCACCTCCCCAACCACTAAACCTTTGTGTCCCAAACTGGTTTTGGTTTAACTTGGAAAAGATATGACGCAATAATCATTTGGTGAATTGGCCATAGGGGAGACCAGGGTTGAAAGTAATGTTTTTTTGTTGGAGCATCTGTAATTTGGAGCTTATTAACGTTAGAGGTCTCGATCTTTAATATACAACAACCATATTTGTTGGCTACAAATGGAACCCACCTGGACTTCCATAACTTCCCATTTTCTGTGAATTAGTGTCAAATACAAAGTGTTTTTAGTTGTTTTGGTGAGTTGTCTATCGATATATTTTTTTTAAATAGACCCAAGCTGTCAGCCATTTGAAGTTACTGAGACCATTATCTGGAAACACATATACAACAAGAAGACAAAACTATCTCTAAGATATATGCCAAATGTTAGACATGGGCCTGATAGTTATATTTGACAGAAAACTCGGTACATTTCTGTGTTTGCAGGAGGAAAAACAAAAGACACAAGCTACAAAAAAGAGCAAATACAAGTCATTAAGACAACTCCCAGAAGGCTATGTTTCCTTAGGCTTCTGAAAAATCCATTTAAAACATCAAGTCTTTGATGTCGGATTAAGAGTCTAAACAGTTTATGGTAAAGCATTTTGTATTTTGGTCTAACTGTGACAATTATCAAATGTCACTTCAAATTTGCTTTATATTTTATGGAAACAACTACTGACAAATACATAGATCTTGAATGTGCACACCTTTTCTTCACACAGGTGCTTGGTTCTGACTGGACAAACATGTTGTACATTTTAAGTTAGTGTTGCTCTTTTCTTCTCATTATTAGTAACAATGATTAAAAATACAACATTTATTCTTCTTTGGTGCTTTTTTCTTTTTAATCACATTACTTTATGATAGAAATGCAAGTAATTGATTAAAGTTTGCTTTTGTGTTGCTGTGATTATTGGATACTAGATAGTAGTCAAAGTAGAATCCTAGGTCGCCCGAGTATGTGGTATGCGCTCTACCAGATGCATTTTTATTATATATTTTGATTTATTGACGAGTTAAGACTTCCAATCTTATTTTTTTCTGCACACGTCACAAAGATTTCATTCTTCAAGACATTTGCATCATCCTAACACATTTTCTAATAGCTTGTGTGTTGCTACATTGCTCTTTCACTGTGCACACGCTGACACAAGCCGAGTGTAAATACCATACTCAAACTAACACTGGGTTCTTCTCCACAACGCCTCAGGCCAAATTTTAAAACCCACCACGAGCCTGTATCCCATTTGTGGCAATGCAGTCCAGTGTGAATATACCAGCCCCCCTCCAGCTCAGAGGTCAGTGTGGGACCCTCCAGGCCAGAGCACAGAGGCAGCCTGCGGTCAGCGAGCAGACCGCTCCAGCTCACAGCAGCAGAGGCACTGACCCGTTTACAGCAGCACACACACACAGAGACACACAGGCACTGCACAGCGAGAGGTAGAAAGAAGAAGCTGGCTGGTAATTGAGAAGGTGATAGTGCTCGAGTGTGCTCACATGAGGCTACTGCTGTATCTTGGTGTGGGGTTTTTAGCTTCTCAAACCATGAGAAAAACAAAATGGATTAAATTTTAAAACTGTTTGAACAATAGAACCAAGACTGTCTCCGTTGACTCTGCCTACAAAGGGGTGGGTACAAAACAGAGCTTTTCCTAAACGCAGTGATGTTTCAGCCCAGTTCACAAATGCTCATTGTTTTGTGTAAAGAGCATTGCGTATCTATGGTAACAACAGAAGCAGTATTTGTGTCCTCAGTACCAGCTTTCATCAAAAGAATAACAGGTTTCAAATAAATAGTGAACATTTTTGTATAGTCTAGTGTTGTAAGACAGTGGTAAAAATGTGTGACAGAACGTTCATTACAAATTGTCATCACAGAAAATATATTGATCCTTTGTCGCATTGTGCGACTTGAGTCAGAAACAACATGCCTTGTTGCCTGGAGGACTTGTAAGAGCATATAAATATAATATCTGATTAATAAAATATGGTTTTCCTGACAATCAGTTAACTGGTTTCTGGATAATCATTTTTGTTTGTTGATTATTTATTTGTTCACACAATGAAAGATTAGCATTTTCATACTAACAAAGTCAAAATCCGTCAAAAGAGAAATCTGTACGTTGCATGAAAACAGAAAAAGTTATGCATTTCAAATATAAAGTGAATATAAAATATAAATTAAATATTTCCTTTTTTTTTAATCACCAAAAAGATACTTCATTGGGCTTTACCACTTTTAATTGTTTTGTTTAATTTGATATAAAACAGCCTTTTTCACATTTGACAGAAACAGTTTTGTAAAGACAACTGCTTTGTTAGATGGGTTTCAAAATTTTGCAGTGTCCTTTAAAGCCAAGTTTATCAATATAATAAAAATAAAAAACATAGGGCTTTGTTTTGGTAATAAATCACATTATTGTTTTAAATGTCAGATCCATGGAGTTATTTCATTATCCGTGTCTCAAAACAAGCTCCTGAAGTGGCTCATGATTATCTCTCACCTGAGTGAAAAATCTTAAGACAAACACTCTCTGTCTCTGCAGACTCTCTCAGCTGTCATGTGTCTAAAGCAGCTGCATGGAGTCCACGCTGCGGGCCCCAAACTACTGCATTTATCTAATTAATGAGGAGTTAGGGCTCCTGTGGGACGTGGGGCGCCGGGACGTTGATATAACACGTCAATTTACCCCCCTCCACCGGGAATCATGGACATGCCTGTGAGTCGTGTTCACACAGCAGCCGGTCTCACTGCAGCACAACGAGACGCCATGAGGGAGGTCAGAGCCCCACCGAGAAAAGTTTTAACAGCATTTACAACCAACGTCTATCCAATCAATCAAATAACTTTAGTTTCCTATTTATGTTTTTTTCTCATTGTTAAAGTTTCATGTAAAAAAAAACATTAATTTCATTAGGTTTAGGAATAAAAATACTGTTTTATAAAATTTTACCACTAGATGAAGTCAAGTGTCAGTTGTGGAGTCATTTTTTTTACCCTCAGAGTCTCTAGAAATGTGACATTTTGTGGGGCTCAGTGAGCGATCGTCCTTCAAACAGAAGGTAGGCGGTTCGATTCACGCTCTCCCCACAGTTCATACTGTTGTTGTGTCCTTGGGCAAGTTCCAGCTGTTGTTCCAGCTGTAACACTGTTGAATTGAAGCTTAATAAGTCGCTTTGAATAAAAGTGTGTGCTGAATGACTAAATAAAAAAAAAAAGCAAATATAAAATAATTGCATGTGACATTATGTAACTTTTGGTTTTTCAGTCCATCTGAGGACACTGTGTCATGGAAAAGGTATGATTCTGCCAATCGTGTCTCATTAAATCAATACCAGAACGTACATTTTTGGAATTTAAAAGAAGAAAGAATTTAGCCAATGCTACTAGCTAAAAATACACAGTGTTACTTTAATGTGATGATTTTTATTCTATTATTAAATCAACATTTGCCCTGCCAGACCAAATCATTTACAGCAACAAAAGTTTTGTTTAAAAAAAAAACTTAAACAAAGTTGCTTAATTTTTAATGACTTCAAATCTTATCAACTTAAACCTGATTAAAACAAAAGAGAGGGGAAGAAAAACTAACTTTGTTAACCTCTGCAGCATCAGACCTTTAACTGGTACACCATCTATAATATTTTCACTCTCCAGCATCTTTAGCACATCTGGAGGAGTAGCCATGAGCATAAAAGCCTCCAGCTGCTGTTGTGAAAGAAAACACCTAAGCCTGTTTTGATTCATTTTAGGAAAAGCTTTCACAAGCTCCCTGTGTTATAAACAGGGTGAGTACAAACTTGTGCATCTGTAATGGCACTAATAGGGACAAGGTTTTTCCCGTTTAAGACACTGATTTATTAAACTGGGGTAGAGAAGCCATAATAACAGAAGCACAGCAACAGCCCCACAGAACATCGTGATAAGCGCCTCAGGCCCAGAGGTTGAAGCCCAGGCTTTTTTTCTGCTCTCTGCTGCCAAAAAAAAAACATTTATTTTATAATAAACTATTTGAACAAGTCTGGACATTACTCTTTCTCAAAAAGTAGATCCCAGCATTCCCAGATTTCTGTTGCCGTGTTGATATTAGGGACATTTTCAGATATTGCTGGTGATGAAATAAAGTCACAGCTACATATAATTCCTATATTGTTTGTGTAATTGAAGGGCCAAGACATGTCTGCTCTGCTTTTTCCTTCAAACGCATGATTGTTGTAATACATTTGTGTCATTGAACATAAAGTGTTGAATCAGCAATTGTACAGACATAGACAGTTTATTATTATAGACAAAATTCCACAGCAAAAAATAGCATGTAAAGCAAAACTTCCAAATGGCCGGGTATTGTCTAAACATAACACTTCCACAAAACACTGTCAGAACACAAGCTCCAATCTAATGTTGAGTCCTGGTATAAGGCACTCAACCTGCCAGACCCATGAAAGAAGTAAATACATTAAGCCATATGCCCATTTTTACTTAATTCATTGGATTGAACAACTGTACTCAACAGTGTTTACAGTGTTTTTGTAATGAGAATGATGTCTCTGTCGAAGTTAACGAAGCTTTTATATACATTATCATTAGGCAAAGCTCTAATTACTGTATGTTTACTTGATGCTTCTCCAGTTCATAGACTTCTTTATTGATCCATTTATGTTGCACACTTTTTAAAACTTAATAAAGAATGACAAATTGTTTTAGACAATGTAACACCATCTAATTATTGCCTCTGGCTGCTGCAAATTTCTACTTCATTTCTGCCATTAGCCGTGCAAACACTGTGCGAGTCTATATTCTGTATGTGTGTGTCATTACAAGTGGCGCGTTATCAATCAATCCAGACACAAACGTCAATTCCTGAGCCGTGCATATGTCAAGCTTACAGTGAAATGATGACAGCAGAGGATTCGAGATGGGGCAAAAGGCGACGGGAGGTTAGGCATGACTTGTGTGTGCTTTTGTGTGTGCGAAGAAAGTGCCAAACTCCAATCACAGTGAGAGTGAGAGTGCCTGTCTGTGGGTGAGGGGTGTGAGACATGACAAAAGGCAACACAGTCTCAGAGAAATACTGTTACTGTTTATACATCAATGGGGTTTCAAGTGAAAATGATGTGCATGAAATATTCAATTCAACTTTACTAATTCTCAAGGGAAAATCCAAAATGTTATGAAATACTTTCTATCAATAGATAACAGGAGTTTGGGTTGAGGTGGTGGGTGGGTATCAGGTGGTTAAAAGAGATTATTGTTCTTGATAAAATAAGGGTAAAATAGCTTTGTATTTGGGAGAAAGGACACAAGTGGCACAGGAGTCATTTGTTATCTTACAATCCAAAGCAGTTCTCATTTTGGTCTGGACGGGTGTAAAATAGCTATTAGTCTCAGTCTATTTGTTGCATTTTACTAAAAATAAAAAAATACCAATAATGAACAATATAAAACAGCAAGAGTTTAAATTGAGTAAGTTTAGACAATAACCACGTTATGTATTGTGTTATGTTACAGTCATGGCTCTTTACTCAGGGTTGGTGTTGTTCTTTGTATTTGTTGTTACCAACATTATTTGATAGTTGTTTGTTGGTGGTGTAGTGGCATTGGTATGTATTGGTGTTTTTGTTTTGTAAATGTAGCCTATTGTAATTGCTTTGTCCATCAGCCGAGAAATGCTGATGGACAAATTACTATTGATCTGTCTTGTTTTTTTAAGTGACCAAAATCAAAACTAACTTAGATCTGGTTAAGGAAAAGTCAATTGTTAAATTTTTTAAAATTTAAACAATAGTAAAAATCAATAAGTAGTCAGCTAATACTTTTATTGAATGACTTGTTGTTAAAGAAGCACCGGCGTAACTTTCAGCCCAAAATTATATTCTCAAAATCATTTTGATGGGTCTTAGACATGACATTGGTAGAATCAAGTCTATCTCACTGACACAGTATACCCTCATAAACCACTAATGTAACTTTTCTCTCCTGGGACGAGGACTTATTTGTCTTTACACCACACCATACTTGCCACTTGGATAGTGTCCTCTTCTAAACAAATAATGTATGTGAATATATCACTACAACTTTACGACAGAGAAGCACAGAGAATCTGTACAGTTGACTTAATCTATGCCTTCTACTGGCTAAAAGTTCTGCAGTTCCCCATTAACGGGAGCGCATAACCTGATCTTGTTCTTCTAGGTTCATTCATAGACAACAGCATGTCCCTACAGGGCTACCATAGCTGTTCATGTGTTCAGAAAGAAGGGTTGGGAGGTGTCTGCAATGTCACCACCAAAAACTAAACATCCCACATTAACATATGACTATATAATATCACGGGGGTGCACGTGGCAGAGTTGCACCCCCGTGATTAGCCCTGCAACTAACTGGCCACTGTCCAGGGCGTATCACGCCTCAGGCCCAAAGCTGCTGGGATAGGCTCAAGTCACCTGCGACCCCTAACGGGAGAAAATGAATGGATGAATGACTTTAAAATATCAATTTGATTACATTTTGGAGGGTTGCCAAACCCCAGAGCAGTGAGATGGTTAGGAAGTGAATGTCGATATTGCTTTGCCGCTGAATGGTCTGCTTATGCTGGTGCTTGATTGACACCTCACTGTTGTGTTGTTTTCCAGACGATGCTCTTCCGTCTCTTCCTGATCTCGACACCTCGGTTCAACACCCTTTTCCTTCTCCTTCAGCAACGCTTCCTGCTGACTCCAGATGCTCTGCCCTCTCTCTCCCCGCCACACTTCCTCACAGGTCGGTCCTAATACTTCCTCTGTCTGTCTGGTACTTTCACACTCACAGCACCGAGCCAGACAAACACATGTCCAACGATCAGATACTAAAGCCCTTCTTTCCATGTCTGAAGTCTTGCAGCCTAATGACAGCTGCTTCAATGTGTATTTCTGTCAAGAATGATCAGAATTGTGCAGTTGTCTTATTTTTATAAAATAATTTAATAATTTGTAAGTATTAGATCAAAGACCGATTTATAATATGAAATCTAAACTGAAATTACATCAGATTAGTTTAGTTTGAAGGGGGCAATGTAATTTCATAGGAAACATGATTATATCTCAGTTTAAAAAGCAAACTGAGTAAAATAGGTATTTGTCATCTGTAGTCCCCAGGACCACAGAGACAGTTCAGAAGAGACATGAGACAGAACCAAAAAACACTGCAATCACAACCGAACAAGTGCACATTCAAACCATGAAGCATAAACCTGTCTCATTTGCTCATTTGGGCGACACAGTGATAGTGTGCCCTGGTTTCACTTATCGACAAAAACATAGAATAGGTGTTGGGGCCAGATTCACATAAAAACAGATGTAATCTCAAAAGGACTTTCTTGATAAAATAAAGGTTAAATATATATCTTATATATTAAAATATAATTTTAGTACATCTTTTCCTCCCTGTTATAAAGTTTTTACAGCAGGAGATCATTACAGTGGAGCCTTAAAGCAGAGCAGATCAAGGGCAGCTTTACCAAAGCAGATCAATAACCTGCCGCCTCATTAGCTCTGCTGCTAAAATAAATTATTCTTTTGGTTCAATGTGGCTCTCTCAAAGAGAGACAGAACTTTTGTGGCACTTCGATGATGTTTGTTCCTGTAGCAGATTATTGCATCCTGTCTGATCAAAGTATTTCTTAAAAAATATTCTGAAACTGAAGACAGAAGAGAACTTATATTATTATTATATATATATGAAACCAAAATATTTGTGACCCAAGTTGTGTTTTATTTATTTATTTATTTATGTATTTATATATATATATATATATATATATATATATATATATATATATATATATATATATAAATGTATAAAAACAAGATAAAATTACCTAAATAAATATATAACCTATATATATATATAGGTTATATATTTATTTATGTAATTTTGTCTTGTTTTTTAAACCATGAACCCATTTTTAGTGTACTTTCAATAATTCTTTGCATAGTATTATTTCTCACTATAACCAATTCACAAATCCATCTAGAGCCTGTTCAAATTCAACTAAAACCTGTTCAAAGCCACCTAGAATATGTTCTCCATCTACATTAAATGCCCATTGACCTTTACAAACAGCATTTATCTGAATTTCTGAAATTACTGATGTAGAATTATTTTGGTACCTCAAATAAAATCTCCTGCATCCCACTTTTGGGTTCTGACCAAACAGTATCTGAATTGTTTATGTGTTCAGGGATGTCTACATTTACTAAATACATGTTCCAAATTACCACAGGTTTCATACTGACTGTACAAGTCCCACAAAAACCCAGAATATCACTTTAAAAAACAACCTCTGTCTGAGCCCGCTGCTGTCTTTAGTGTGTCTTTGTACGGATAATGAGTTAATGATGGGGAAACTGAGTGGGTTTGCTAATTATGAAGTTAATGCTGTGGAAACAAACAGGGACTAAGAAAGCAAACAGCGTCCTCCCCAGGTGAGCCGTGTGTGGGCGTTCACATCTTTTAGTGTCGGCCCATGTGGATTAGCATCTGTGTTACCGAGGAGGGGGTCTGATTCTCGTTCGTTAGTGCAAACACATGGGGCATCTACACATGTGGGGTTTTGTAGTGTAAATTAATAGAAAAAAAGTAAAGTGGAAAAAACTTATATAGTCCCATTTTTTACAGTACAGCTTCTCATCCATGAAACACATGATTTAAGAAAATATAGAAGGACTTTGTGTAATAAGAATGGAAAATACAAACAGCATTTATTTATTTATTTATTATTATTATTTTTATTTTTTTACAGCTGTTAAGAAAGTGCTAATCTAACTCTGCCAGATAGAAGTGCTCCACAGAACCATCTGGAGGGCTCTCGATGCAAGCCTTTGCAAAAGGGCAGGTTCTTTAAATGAAAACCTGGAGGTAATTTATCAACCACAGTTTTATCCAATCAGAGCAGCTCCATGTTGTTTACTTTTATAACGGTAAAATTACGTCGAGACCAGTCAGAGCTGCCACATCAGACACACTAGCTAAGTTTTGGACGTAAATACTTTGTTTGGTGCACGACATGATGGATTTGCTTTAGTTTATAAACTCACAAATCTCACAAAAAAACTGCATATTGCAACTCTACATTATACACATTCTTTATAAAGCACGTGAACAGCTACAGTAGCCCTGCAGGGACATGTTGTCATCTATAAACAAACCCAATGGAAACAAGTCTGATGATTTTACAGAAAAACAGAAAAAAACGTAAGATTGTGTGTTTCTCTTCCCGCTATGCTCAGTGTGTCCTCTGTAAGTAATGAAACTTACACATTTTACACATCTATTTTCCCAAGACATAGAAATGCAAAAGCTGCAAAGTCAATGCAATTATAGAATAATTTTATATATTACTATTATATTAAGTCACAAAATTCTTGGTTATTTTGTTGAGGTTATTTTGGGGCTGTGAGTGTTAATTACTTCTCAAAAAGGATTATCCTTGGAAACGGTGTTGTATGAAACAGATGTCTCCATGCGTAGTGTTTAACAAGTCTTACACCAGTGAGCCTCTTCTCCCACACAAACTCACGTATGAACAGCTGCCAGTGATTTTATATTTCACATCTCTGACTTTATATGTTATACCAGTGCAGCATCGACGGAGTGTTTCTTGATATATGATGTTAATGTTTTATGAATGTGTGCGCCGTTTCTTTTTCTTTCACAGTAAAAAAGCTGTGGTTAATCGTAATGATATTCAATGAGAAGTTGGGCCAAAATGTATTGGACGGTTAATTGGCCCCAGGAGGTGATACGCAAACTTTGTAGGAGAAGAGTCCCCCATTATTCACCAACCTGAGATATACTGTAGCTTATTACCTGAAAAGGGGAAGCCACAATAGATAACCTATAAACTGAGCATAGCAACCAGATAGGCCTCACTTTTATCACGTCAGAGGCAGCTGATATGATGATATATATACAATATATAATATAGAATATACATTTCCTTGACCTCCGCCTAATCCTGCAATAATTTCAAAAAAATCTCTCAGTCCAAGAGACATTGTGTCACTTTGCAAAGTGACCAGAGTTTTTGATCCCTTCCCTTCACAGCAATGTCCGCTATTCATTACAGATTATTATGTCCAACCAATAATTATCATTTATCTACATTTTTGAATCTTCATTTCTCTAATTGAATATATATCTATCCAAATGCAATTATTCTGCGTCTGTTTGCAATGCCACCAAAAAAGACAACTAGAATCCAAACAGATTTTTTGTATAGAATAGAAAAAGGATAAGGGTGGCTGGACATGAAAGTGTTTGGAGAGAGTTAGTCTGGGCACTTTTGTTTAGACTGCTCTGTTTCTGAGACCCAGCCTGGGATAAGCAGCAACTAGTCTGCAGACAGTTATTTTCATTTTGGAGAACTCATTTTAAGGCATTAATGTAAACTTGGCTTATATTTTGAAATGATGACAAAAAGTGTCAGATAGAAACTTCAACCACTGGACCAGTCTCCTGGAAACATCTCACTTCAACTCTAGCTCACACTGGCCCCAATCAGCCTCAGAGTAATTGCTCTTTTAATTATGAATCAGACTGTCAAAGGCTTTATGACCAATTACTTTCTGGTTTATTTCTTTTACTAAGAATGTCATAAAAAGGGGAGAATGTCAATACCTATTTCAGACTTCAAAATGATGTCTTTAAATGGATTCTGCCCTTGTGCCCTTGAGATTATGAAAAACAATTAGCAAGAAAAAGTTTGGTATGTCTGCTTGATAAATGACCCCAATTAGAAACAAAGTAGTTCTGTTTTTTATCAGCAAGTAGACCTTTTTCAATTGACATCTTTGGAATAATAAACACCCACGGTGGCAACAAAAGCATCTCAAATGCATTTATATATGGGTTCTAGTTTAAAACTCTACATTTGCAAAGCCCTCCAGTCATATTTGTCTTTTTACCTAATATAGATTTTAGTAATGTCTTTGTCTATAAGGGCTATGGCTTTTTACCTTAAGGCGTGTTTATTGTTAAGCTTTATAAGCCGAAAAATGCTGTTTAAAATTTTGACTAGAACTTTGTCATCACCAAAAGGGCAAAAAGGCATGTTACACAAACAGTAGACCTTTCCAAGGCCCGCGACTGAAAAAATACTATGTACAAATCTCAGTGTTATTTTTAGTCTGTACTTTTCTAAGAATTACTATTATTGCTGGACCTCCTTCTTTTAGGCAGGATGACAGGTCACACAGTAAACTCAGAAAACTAGCTAAGCAATCGCCTTGTCCCAATTAGTGATGAGTTATATATTGTTAAAGTGGTTATAGACCCTGCCAAAAGCTGCACATGTAAACGAAAGTATTGTACTTTTCTCTGAGGCTCTGACATTAACACGTGTCATCTGTTGGGGACATTTGTAAAAGAAGTTAAAAATAAAAATCTTCTTCATGCACGACACTTGGGGAAAGGGGCTGATCAGGACATACGCACAAATATTAGTGACAAGCCGGAGTAACCTTAATGACCATATAATTATAGCAGCTGTGGGTCTCCGTCAAATGTTATCTACACAGTCACTGACACAACACAGTTTGCCATTTGCCAAATCATATATTTGATGCAGACTTTCAGGTGGCAATTCCCTTTTCTTTATTCAATCTGCTTAACTTCTGTTGCCAAAGTGCAGCTCATGTAAAAAGAGGATGTATTGTTTCAGCTTTTTGTAGTGACACTTGTTATGTCCCACTCAGGTCTATTTTAAGACTAAATGCTTCAATACATTCACATTTTTAGTCTTCTCTAGTGTTTCTCTCCATAAATCCGTCAGCCGAATATTCACTTCCTCATTCAGCACACGTCAGTGTCGTGCCCCTCCTCGCACTGACCACCAGATGGCAAACAGACAGCTCCATCACGGTCCTGAGAGAAGTGCCACATTCAAGGACCATCTTTTCCGAATGGTGCGGTGCCTCGGGGCGTGTCTGAGCTGGGCCGGTGCCAGGGATCGGAGCCATGTCAGCTGTTGCTCTTCTGAATGTGCATCAGCTGCAGATGCTGCTCATTTGCAGGTTAATGTATTTTGGGAAGGGTTGTGTCAGTGAGCCGGTGAGCAGAGCCGTCCAATTAGAGCAGAACAGATTAAGAGGAGGTTTTACGAGTTTTTACAGTCGCAGTGACAGCCTCTGGAGGGTAACATGTAAAAAACAATCCAGTCTCCTTTGGGAACAATTTAGTGTCTAGTATTTTCCAGCATAAAAATATGAACAATGTGTATAGTTTGAAAATAAGTGACATATTTCTGTTTTCCAAAAAAGAGAAGATTGTGAGCCATGTTAGCGGCTTTAAGTCTATGAACAACAACATTAATATCTTGACTTTCTAAGTTGAATACATTAGGACTCCACAGTCAGAAAACAAATACTTCTCAACAAGAAAACAGTTACCATCTGAGGACCTCACAAACACAGCACAGTAAGTGTTTTTCTTACAGGATGAGAGAAAAGACGAAAAACAAAAGTAGTGCTTTACTTTGATTTAAAAAGTTGTCTATAGCTTGCCCTGTTTACTTCATTGACATTAACCAGCTGCAGTTTTTACCATAACATAATAAAGTTGTTTTATATTAATACCACTTCTTGCAGTACAAACAGTTGGATGACCATTCTTATGTGGTCACTGGTCCAAATCCTAATGACCAATGACCTGGCTCTGTTTAAAGATATGATAGATGTCATTCTTTATAATAGTTTTTTAAAATTCAATAGTGCTGGAGAAGAAGCACATTTTCTTTAATTTGAATAAACAAACATGCATGGGGGTCTTTTTCTGTAGGATTTGTTTAAAGGAAACAGCATGTCCCTGCAGGGCTACCGTAGGTTGAGAAGTTTGTTCCAGTCTGCTCTAATCTTGATTACTTATCTCAATGTAAAGCCCTTTGGTCAATTATAGTTGTTGTAAAACTGAACGTTAACAGTAGAATAAAACTCATATATGCCACAAAATAAAGTAGATAATATATGAAAATCTGGAAAGTTGCATAGACAACCTTATATTTGGGAGACAGAGTTGTGTTTGAGTGAAAGTGTTCCTTACTGTGAATATCTTGTTTTTGTTTTCGATGGTGGTCCGTCTCTGGCAGGCGTATTGAGAGACAGTCACATGAGTGGGAGCAGGATCAGCCATCATCGCGGTGAAGGTGTCCTGTTTACAGAAATAACCCGTCAGGACACTCACACAGAGACATAAACAGTCATAAATCATGATCATTTCTCAGGCGCGGTGGCTGTTTGACAGGCTAAATGTGTAAATGTGTGTAAGCCTATTCCTGGTGGCACAGAGTTCAAATTGAATTACATAAAAGTGTAGCCATTTGCCTCGGAGAAGATATTTTGGTCTCTGGGGCAACAGGCTAATGACACTCATCTCACAGTCTGGTGGCATCCAAATCCATTATGCTACCTAACCCATGGCATTACAAATCTGGCCGCCATCATCCAATTTGCCTGCTGTAAATTGCCTTTTCATTCAGAAGAAATGGTTTCCCTCGTTCGTAATATATGTGTCAAAAGGATTACCAGTGTAATATTAATATTCTTGCAGACAATTAGAAAACACAAAGGGAACATTGTGTCCATAAAATTACTCATGGATTCAGAGTTAGGAGACTGTCACCATACAGCGATGCAGAGTCAACTGGGACTGACGCTGTCGAGGGAACATGGCAGACTCAAAAAGATAATGAAAGTGCTTCTACCTTTCGCACGGCAAGCTCAATCAATCAGTTCAGGATTCGAAAAATGTTCATGATTTATTCTCTGCCAGGAGCTTTTCCCGGTCTCTAACAAAAGAATAACTTTAAATATATTTCACAGCACACTTTTTCTGCCAGTCAAAAGTGTCTAAGAAACTCCCAAACTGCAGTCGTCTAAACACGACAGGGTGACTTCTCTGTTATCTTTTCACTGCACGTATACGTCCTTCGAATCCGATATGGGATTGTGGGGCTTCAGACACCCACAAGGATACTTTAGCTTGCATAAGTTAGGTTTAATTTGTAGATAGTTATATCATACAGTATTGTGACTTAAAGAATTTAAGTATTTGGGTGCCATTGTTACTGAAGAGTGTACAAGACCTGAGCTTCTTGCCATTGCAGAGCAAACAACTGCCACCTTTGCAAGAGTAAGACCAATCTTGGGACAGTGCAACATCAGCCTTATAACCAAAATAAAACTGCTCCAAGCACTGGTTCTATCCAGACTCTATCAAAGAATTCCAGGTCTCTCATATCAGAACCACATCACAGATGAACAAGTCAGAGACAAAATCATCAGTGAGTGACTATATGAGGTTTTGGTGACCACTGTGAAATGGCACTTACTATAATGTAGTACACTTACTATATATACATGGTATGGCCATGTATATATATATACAACCAAAGGGTTAAGGAAACCAATTAATATCATAAATTGAATTCATAAAGTGAATGCATTCTCTACTTCACATCTGTACAGTGTTCACAGGCCACACATTCGTACGTGTGAGGTGACAGCAACACTGGCCAGAGCAATAACGACAAACCTTTAATCAACCTCATTATTGTGATTGGATGGAAAATATTGCTCTTTTAATGCGACCAAGAACATGAGCACCTTGTATCTTGTCGCATATTGTGCATCACCCTTCGTCCTAACTTCGTCTCAGTTTTTGGTCAGTCTTGGATAATGTCTTGGCTACAGCCATAAGCCCAGTGTAATTATATCATTTCTCTCTCTGCAGACAGAGACCTCTCCATTTCCTTTGCCCTTTTCTAACCACGCAGACCTCCTGAACGTTTAGTCGCTCCACGTTCATGTCTGTCACGAACCAAGTCCATTTTGCCACAATTGAATGAAAATGAATGAAATCCATCAGCCCACAGAGGACAGAGGTCACAAGGTCAAGGCTCATACTGACACTCACACTAATAGTGATTTCTACTCAATCATTTATTGTCATCACCACTAAAATGTTACAGTCTGTTAAAGGTCAAATACTGAGGTGTAAGTTTTCACTGACATCAGGGCACATGTTAGGTAAAAAGCTCAAACAATGTACAATATTACATTAAGTGGTCCATGTGTCCCTACTTTGTAAATATATAGGCTGTTAAAGGTTCATTTATTTGAATTTATGATATTGGTGAACATTCTTTTTTTATATATAATTTTAAGCAAAAAAAAAACAAATAAATAAAAGTGTAGATGAGCTCCATAGGTGAGATTAATTAACTTTTAGCACCGACAAAAGACAAAGAAAAGCAGAAAGAAATTTAATCTATATATCAATTAGTAAATTAGACATCATCTACACCAAAATCTTATCCTATCATTAGTGCTGTCCCATAATTAAGGAAAGAGCTACACTGCTGCAGAGGGCTTATGAACATATCATTTATTAAATAATTTGAAAAGTTTTGTAGTTTTTAATCCTAGTTTATTTGCAATATTTTAATGTTGTAATGTTACATTAAAGTAAAGCTGTATTGCCAGTCTGATAATATTATAAAACAGTGTTATTTTCAGGGCTGAGGTGTGGGATTTGTTCTTCCACAAAACTTTCTTCAGTTAATAAAACTGGTAAATGCCAAAAATATATCTTAAGTAGGGCTTAAGTAGAAAGAAGCTTCATGAATCAGTAATCAGCTTCAGTAATCTCTGGGGAGCTTCTTTGTTGGGAAGGAGAGGCCTAATGATGAGACGGAAGACAAGAGTGTCAACAAAAAGAAAGCTGCATTTTAAAGAAAATACCAAGAGTCCTAATGGTTCTTTCACAACAGGTGATATTTTTATTGCAAATGATGGTGGTTTTAAAAATATGTTTGTGACTTCAACTTTCACAACGTTCTGGATTTAAGTCATGGTGCAATATTCTGAAATCATTACAAAAACCCTGCATCTATTTCCAACATGTTCTCTTTGTTTGAAGCTGTTTTTTTTTTTTGCCATAACAAAAACTAAAACAAGATTGTGAAGTAGGCTGGACATAAGGAACACAGTTTGAGTGTCACTGTCTCCCATCACCTCCTCAATGGGACCGTCGCGTTTGGGGAAACAAGCGCAAGGGTCCCACTGACATTATTGTGAGTTGAGTTATATTTACATAACTGTCCTTAAAAACATCCATAAAACTGGTTTATCAGGAGCCTTGGCTAAAGACAAATGGTCACAAGCCTAATCCAAACCTCAAAAGCCCATCCCTGCAATTCCTTTCATTTGAATTCTTTTTTCACCAGTGAATTTTCACAATTCAGCAGTGCTTTTTAAAAAGACTAACAGCTTCCCCGGCCCTTCCACAAAGTAATGGAAAATATTACATTTTACTGCCTTTAATACTTTCTGAGAATATTTATGACAGAAAAACACATTCCATTTCCACAATCATCAGAAAAAGCTGCAGGCAAGTGCGCCCAAGAAGTGGTCTGTTTGTGGAATATTTTATCTCTACATGGGAGCTCCTTAAATGGATTTATCACTCATAAAAAACAATGTGGTGGAAGCAGCGTGAATGTAAATGCCACAGCGCGTTGCCACATTCAGAAAACAAGCAGAAGTGGCTTTGTGGTTTTCTTGGAAAGATGGGTCAATAAATGTCTGCGTGGCATCATCAGCCTGATCTTATTGACGAAGGCGCTAAATTTAGTCAAAACCACAGAGACCGAGACATGATTGAGGCCAGAGCGGAACCAGATCAACGAACAAATCAAGAATAAACAGTAATTAATGACAATAATTCAAGACCAAGAAGAGAGCATAAAACATCACTTCTGAATGAGCTCTTGATTCAAAAATAGTGTATTGACTACAGTCACATTTAGGGCTTTTATTTAAACAAAGAACAGGGTGGGTCTGAAGGAGTGGAGCAGGGAAGGGCTCCTGGGAACCCTCTCCAGATCTTCAGGCGTCAGGAATTGGTCAAGTTAGTAACTGGAGACTACAGTGCATGTTTTGAGGTTGGTGGGGTTGGGTACATGCAAACTCCACACAGAGAGGCCTGCTTGGCCCAGGACTCAAACTCAGGCCCTTCTTGCTGTGAGATGCCAAATGTTACATCAAAGCAAGACAGTGTCAAATCAGATCACAAACCAACTGGCATCCACTGATCAGCGGCAAACAAATCTCATCTTTGATTTTTGTTATTTTTATTATTGGGATTGTGTAAATTGTTTTAGTATAAATGTGAACAAAATTAAATACATCTGTGAAACATTTAATAGTGTATAATGTCCCAAGAATATTTAAAAAGGACATATACATTTCCATAAAACCCAGTGGAAGTCCAATTACTTTCTGTTTCTGTTCCTACAGCTGCCCAGAGCAGGCGAACTGGGTTGCTTTGGGAAAGGTGTGCTTTCTTGGGGTGAGGAGAAGAACATTTTCATTAAAACTATGAGCTTTATTTTAAAAAATGCAAAACAAAAGAGACAAAAGTGACAAAACCTTTCCTTTGTTGAATACCAGAACAAAATGTAACAGCAGTACTCCCAGATATGGGTCCTACTCTGTGTTAATGTCTGCTACTTGCAATAAACCAGTGTTCATCTTTTTTTTTTATTTCTCTTTTTGCAACATTTCAAATTTAAAAATATAATTGTTCATGATTGTATTTGAAGAAAATAAATCATGAGTTTGTCTGAGACAAAGGTTTCTGAGAAAAAAGCAAGCTCAAAAGAGCTATTTCACATGAAGCACAGGGAACATCAGCGTTGCCGGCGTCACAGACTGTTAGGAGCGAACTCTGATGGAGCCTGGCGAACGTGACTCCATCAGTGTGTTTCCATCGCTCTGTGGGAGAAACAGGAAACAGTTCATTTAAAGCAGGAGGCATATGTATTTGTTTTGGATACATATGCTGCAGAGTCTTGACAGGGCAATTCACCAGAGTAAATACTGTACATACTGTGTGCCTTTCAGGGCCCAGCTGATAGCTTTATTTCATGCTTTCTGCAATATCTTTATTGGTTCTACAAGAAACATATTTTCTATCCCTAGATACATTTATTTGAAACCTGTCATGTGCCTGTTCTTTTTACATTGTAACTTCCGGTTTTGGTGCAAGAATTTCGGCTCAGTTCACACTGTCGTTGTGTCTCTGGGCAAGACACTTAACCCACCTTGCCTCCAGTGGTGTTCCAGCTGTAACACTGGTGAATGGAACCTTAATGTAAGTCGCTTTGAATGAAAGCGTCAACTAAAATGTAACACTGGTGTAAGTCGCTTTGGAAAAAAGCGTCTGCAAAATGACCAAATGTAAATGTAAATGTAAATTTCGCCTCTTCAAACTTAAAACCATGTCCAACACATACCTACCCCAGGGCTGCCATTATGGGGATGCCATGACGTGGTGATGAAATTCAAACACCCATTTTTATATAATTTGTTCTTTCATTTTGTAGGACGTTATCAGCCTGGTCAGTCAAATAATTAGTCTGGTCCCTCTAGATTCAGGTTTGATTTCAAGTACAAATAAAGTACCTCTGAATCAGTGTTAATTTGTTGACAAAAACTATGACAAAAATGTTTTGTCAACAAAGATTTATGCGGACAAAAACAAAAACTAAATAAAAAAGACTTCATAATGACTAAAACGATAACTAAATAGACTGACATTTTCTTCAACAAATAAAAGACGAGACAAAAACAACTTGTGACAAAAACCAGTCAGGAGAAGGGAAGATTAAGTGGAACGATGAGTCAAGTAAGCCAATCAGAGCGCACCTTGTTGTTATGCGGCGGTGCTGAGAAGCTAACCGGAGACGACAGAGAAAACGAACTGTTAGCATTAGAACTTTTGACAATGTCAGCTTCTCAAGCTTTTGCAGAAAGAGTATTCAGTGTCACAGGTGACCTCACCAGAGGAAAGTGTTCATTAGGACGAAGCGCTTTCCTGAAAATGAATCGAAGTAAATAAATATTTGCATTTGATGTTTATGATGCCAGTGTTTATGTAGCATAAGGAATATCCTCCTGTTCAATGCACTTTAAGTTCAAAGAGTTCAAAGATGGTTTAGATGGTTTATTATTATTCTTTAGATTTAGCCTCCAGTGGTGTTCCAGCTGTAACACTGGTGAATAGAAGCTTAATGTAAGTCGCTTTGAAGAAAAGCGTCAGCTAAATGAATAAATGTAAATGTAAATTGTTGTAATGTTTACGTTGGCTTTCTTTGGCATTTACTCTTTTCTATCTGTGAGCCAATTGTTTCCAGTGTTGGCTCAACATATGACAGTGGATCAGAAGCAGTAAAAATCTTTACTTATGATGAACTATTTGATTGATCAGACCCAGGAAGAAAAAGAAAAAGAAAAGAATATTATTACAGCAACTCTTTCGATCTGTTAAATAAATGTTTTAAATGTCATTTCTGATCTAAAAGCATACTGAGCTTTGAAAGCATGTGTCACAAACCTGAATGAGGTGCCTGGTCTCCACGGCAACCGGTCTGCCCTCCTTCATGCTGTCTGTGAACCAGCTGATGTCCACCACTTGCATCTTGGGTAGATTATCAAGGCCCCGCCCCTTGAGCCATGTCCACAGTGAGTCGGGGTCGTTGTCCTCGGAGACCACATGAGTCACTTCATCTCTGCCAAGAAGAAGAAGAAAAAGTCTCTAGTCTATTCCCAAAAATGTCTTTGTTCAGAAATGATCTGCGTTAATTTAGTTTGAAAATAAGACATTTTCTATACTACAGCTGATTTGTTTGCTACTTTTATTTAATATGAATACATGTCTTGTCAAGTTAATAAGGGAAATAAAGTGTATCTCTATGAAGCCAAAACTAATCTTTTTGCGGAAGCTTTAATTTAAGAAAAAATGTTTGTAGAAAGATTTTCAATTATGTTTCCAAAATACATTTCATATAATTGCTACAAAAACACAGCAAAAAGCAGAGCAGAGATGGACTTTCATCTTCAGAAATTGAACAGAAAATGGGAAAATGGAAGCAGAATTTCTACCACTGTCATTTTTACAAAAGAACAAGACTTCAATCACTAAAGTAGAGGTAAAAATTTGTTTTCATTTTGTTTTATAGTAATATTTTGGCTTTGATAAAAATGAGTTGGGTTGGTTCAGAAGAGGTTTTCTAACAAGTTCCTATATGTTTCTAAGTGAGAAATAAAGTACAGCTATGAGTAATAAATTGAGAGCTTATGACTTTAAAGCAGCACTGTGTAACTTTTGGCCACTAGGGGGCACAGATCCCTCTACCACTGTGTTGTTTGTTTTTAAGAGGAAACTATTAAAAACTGGCAAACTTGGAAGAAAAAAACTTCTGAAACGTTGGGTCATTTTAGTGCATTTTGTGAGGTCTGTTCATCCAAGAATTATAAATAATTTATATCAGAGTTTTCTGTCCAGCTTAGAGTAATGTGTCACTGAAATAAGGAAATGTGCATGTCTAAGCATTATTAAATCAATACGAGAATGTATATTTTTGGACTTTAAAGTTACGCGATGCTACTAGCTAAAACATATGCAGTGCTTCTTTAACTAGAAAAAAAAAAGTTCTTTAAATCAGTGCAAGAAGCTGGAGGTATAGCTGTACAACTGCACTTATTTTTTTCTGCTTTAAACTCTAAACTTAAAATTCAGATACCTGCACCAGAATAATTGTTTTAGGGAGTCTTTATTTAATGTCTTAAGTTTTGTTCAGGCTTGATGCGCTGTGGAGACAGTGAATGAAGTTTTTTTAATCCACAAAAAGAGACCATGACTCCATCTAAAACTGGAGCTGTTACTAACAAACGTCAGCTTTAACAAAAAGTAGGCTTAACATTTAGCATTCTATGTTTATGAAATATGACTGTATCACAACAACCAGCAACAGATTAAAAACGTTGCCTTATTGTGTATTACCTTTGTTTTCACCCTAGTAAGAATCCTCTGTCCTCCAATCAACAGACAGCATTTTTTAGTAACCAAACAACACAGTTGGAACAATAAAGGTTTTTCAAAGTGTATGGTGCCCTTTTGGGGACTTTACTCCTTTTGACAAAAGAAACTGACCAAACTTGTACAGTACTGCTCCAGGGGAAATGAGGATTAATATATATCTGACATACAATGAATACATTACATTTAATTACACCCTAAAGCTGACTTTATAGATTCTGTTCAATGCACCTTTTATTTGAGGCTAAGAAAATGCAAGAAAACGCACATGTTTGTGTAGTATATCAAATCTAAAATCTGTATCGAAGAATAATCAGATAAAAACACAGTGACCATGTTTTGTGGATAAGCATGTCCCAGTAGACTTTAAATTGGTTGTTTGAAAGACCCTCTTCGCTGCTTGGTTTGACCAAAACAACTCTTGGTCCTTCTGAGAGTAGTGGAGTCTCAGTCTTTTGAAATGCTGCTCAGAACTCACTCCTGCTGTTTTGGGATAAACACTGGTAGAACAACTATCAGCAGAGACCCTCTTTGCCTCCATCTAGTTTTGATTGAGAAACCATTCAACCAATGGCTCCTAAAGCCTCTGGGACCTTTTCTGAAATCGCTGCTTCTTCCAGCCAACAAGACAAACTGCTGAACCCCATTTAGGGCGTCCAGCCGTGCATAATTACCCTCGGTGTGCTCCTCCTCTTCCTCTCTCCTGCCGAGGCTAAATCAGTGGAACAACTGCTTAAAGGATGTCCCAGCAGAGCTTGGCTCAGGACTAATTGGGCAAATCACTGGCGAAACTAATCTGCGGTCTGCTCGGCATAAAACCAAGCTCTGAGGGTCCATCACTTCCAGAATAGACAGAGACAAAGAGGCTATCAAACACACAATGTATGTATCACAGGGATTTTACCCAAAGAATTGTATTTACTAACAGCTGGAGGTCCTCCTATAAGGAGCATTTAGATGTCTATATAACATTCACAAAACACTCTATATAATATATAAAACTATATAATAAAACTGCTGATCTACTGGGATTTTCACGCACACACAATCATCTCTAGGGTTTACAGAGAATGGTCTGAAAAAGAGAAAATATCCAGTGAGCAGCAGTTGTGTGGATGAAAATGCCTTGTTGATGTCAGAGGTCAGAGGAGAATGGGCAGACTGGTAAGAGATGATAGAAAGGCAACAATAACTCAAATAACCACTCGTTACAACCAAGGTCTGCAGAATACCATCTCTGAACGCACAACACGTCAAAACTTGAAGCAGATGGTATATAACAGTATATAACAGCTAACATAAAAGCTGGCTCCCATTGAAAGAGAAGAAGGGGGAGTGTTTGTTCCCAGTTCTGTTTAGTAAATTCAAAATCAGCACCAAGACAAAGTAAACATGTAGCACACACTACACAGCACATGAACACCAACCAAATCATCTAGTTTATGTGTTAAATCATCATGAAGTTAAACCACATGCCTCTGGTCTCCCACATTATATTATTAGATACTCAGGTCTTGGGTTGAACTTTATAGAAATAAGACTTGGATATTATAGAAAACACTGTCCTCATACTGTGTTTCCTCAGCATGAGGACTGTCTGTGGATCCTCATCTCCGCAGTCGCTGAGCAGAATGTGAGACGGCAGATTGGCATGTAAATGAGCAGACTGTGAGTTCAACACCAGATTGTACTTCCACAGACTGAGCCCCGACACAAGAACAAGCTCAAGTCAACAGTCTTTGGTTTGGACGAGTCATGTTCCTGCCCTGTTCCTGTTACTGCGACAGAAACTTTCAGTCCATACAAGACGTTCGAGGAAGAGAACAAAACAGGTGCCTTCAACAGACGCTCTCAAGAGGCATTGTCATAAGAAGTATTCACAGATCAGAAAAGCTAGCTCCATCTGTTAGAAGAGTGGGCTAGTTAGAATTACTGCTGTCCATTTTATTTGAGCAACTTCTATAAAACAGTATGTTATGAGTAGATTTCCTGTAAAATACTGATTACTTTGACTTAAATGCATTTGTACTCAACATTTCAACTTGCTTCAGTCCTTTGGTTCTCCTCAAAATACTAGAGCTTTTTGTAACAAGTTATCTTAAGTCAAATTAGTCCAATAAACAGACTTAAACTACTGAGCTAACAAAAATGAATGTATAGAAAATTGTGGAAACTTTGAGTGCTCTACATTTGACTAGACATCCAGACATTGCTGCAAAATGGCGTAATGTCTAAACACCAATCAGGCCTAACATTATGAACACCTGCCTAATATTGTGTTGGTCCCTTTTGCTCCAAAACAACCCTAACCCGTCGATTGTGTGCTGTGGTATCTGGCACCAAGATGTTAGCAGCAGATCCTTTAAGCTGTGAAGTGGGGCCTCCATGGATTGAACTTGTTTGTGCAGGACGTCCCACAGATGCTCCATTGGATTGGGGTTCTGGGGAATTTGGAGCCAAATCAACAGCTGTCCAGGTCCATGCACAGAGGTCAGGGGCCCCAACAAACTGTGATGTACTGTGTATTCTGACATTTTTTTATTAAAACCAGCCTTAACCTCTTCAGCAGTTTGAGTAAGAGTAGCTTGTCTGTTGAATGGGGAACATGCGTGCATCAATGACCCATGACCCTGTCGCTGGTTCACCACTGTTCCCTCTTTGAACCACTTTTGATAGATGCTGACCACAGCAAACTGGGAACATCCCACAAGGGCACAGGTTTTGGAGATGCTCTGACCCAGTCGTCCAGCCATCACAATTGGGGCTTTTGTCAAACTTTCCCATCTACCGCCTAATGTATCCCTCTCACTAAAAGGTGCCATGATAAAGAGATAATCAGTGTTACTCAACTGTCAGTGCTCATAATGTTATCCCTGGTCCTTTGATATTTTTAATCCACTAGTATTTAGATATGTTTATAGCTACATGTTGCTCAAATAAAATGATTAAAAGAAAGTGTAATGTCAGAGACTCTTGGTTATATAAATACATTTTGCAGACACCGGAGGAAAGATATAAAAGCTTTTCTGTGGCTTGTGACCCCTTTATGAAAAAGTGCTGTTACCCCATTAGAGATTTCAATTACAACTATGGGTCTATTTATGAGTGGAAAAGTAAAAGTTTGTCTTGTTGTCCTTCTACATAATTATGTGTTACCAGACTGTTGCCATGAATTATTTCTGATGCACTTTTTCCAAATGGTTTCAGGCACAGCTGTGGGCAGAAGTGTTTTTTTTATGTGAGAATACATCAACGTTACAAAATACTCTACAATTCTTTTTAAATCTTGCTATACAGTAGATGAACTTTGTGTTAAGTAAACTTCTGGCGGTTTAATTAGTCAAGTGTCTGCATGAGCCTAGTGAGTAGTTACACAAAATTGATCTTAATGAAGGAATATGTAAAGTAAGGTCATTAAATTATGATTAAATTGACCCAAGAAGATTGGCTTCTATGCCTCGCCAAACAAGCTGTCACTTCAAACCCAGCAGCAGCCTCCAAGTGATTTTATTGTAAATTATACTTCAATGTCTAGGGTCTGAGAGCAGAAAATTGGTAAAAGAGCAATCAATCAGTGGAAGAAGCATGTCGATTTGTGGATCCATGCATGTTCAACAACAGACTTGAAATTAGGCCATGTGAGAAAAAGTAATGGTGTAGTAAAGTTTAGACCAGACTTGAAAATGAGGCCAGGCTATTTATTAAGTCTCAGTCTTGTCTCTGTTTTGTTAAATAAAGACTGATCAAGACCATGACTGATATAGGTAAGTTCTTTTAGACTCAGAGGCAAATCAAAGAAGGTGGGAAAGAAATATTAATGGATGGCCTAATATTATTCATTATGTATTTATGAGAAGATAATGAAAAGCTAACGAGGTAACAGGAACCAACTTATTTCAACAGGTAGATTTTTTTATTTAGAGGTGTCTCAACCTGGGATTTGAACCCATGCTCTGACTGGTAAGCCAATGAGACATTCCTCAAAAGACCAAACTGTGACAATGACATTGCAACAATGATTGTAAAAATATGGATGTCTTCCACCCATTGGTCCCCTATTCACTGATATTGTTCTTACCACAGGACAATAAAATGGCAGTTACATCCGGGCTTTTTGGCTTTTACTGCACAGTAAAACAATAGTTTTTAATTAGTACAAACAGACATATTAATCTAAAATTCAAAAAAAGTCGCCATTGGGTTTCTCCTTATATTTCTGCTTTTGGAGCCTGCCCTCTGGTGGACGGAGGGCATCGCTGTATAACGGTGAATGGTGGCGCCCTTACTCGAGGACCTTTACCATATGTTCAAAAAGTTCTTACCACTTACCACCATAGGGCCTCTTAACAAGGTTTATAAAACATATACTAATTTGGTTGTTAATAGATGACTAAAGAGATTTTAAGGCATTAATAAGACCATAAAACAACTGAGACAGAAAGAAAATGGTTTCCTGTTACATGCCAAATAGTGAGACCACATTAGTCTACAGAGAAACCAGGATAAACAGGTAAAGGTAAGTGTGGGCTCATTTTTTAGCAGAGGCCATTATTATTATTGATTATTAATGATTTACAAACTGACAACGCTTTATAACACCTTTATAAGGGGCCCATAATTGTACAGTTTGTCATTGGTCTGAGATTGAATTTTCTTGTTCCATATAATAATGCATATGTCATAATGCAAGATGAGTTAAAAATAGTGTTTGGTACAGAGTCATGTCGAGGTTTTGTTTGAATCCCAAATAAACTGGACTAAAGTGTAGATCTCCATTGGTTTGGTCTCCATTTTCACATTAAGAAAAAAAACAAGTTCATAACCTTTGCCAGGTCCAAAGTAAAAAAAAAAAAATCATGTCAAGGTCGACTTTTTGAATATTTTTGTCATTACAATATAGTGATGTAAAGCTTTTTTCCCTTTTTTGTTTTAGTTGTGGTCTATAGACTAAAATAGCTTTGTGAGACAGTTCAAAATTGTGAAGAGCTTTGGTGTGCAAGCCTTATGTTTGTCCTGTTTGCCACAGAGGAATACAAATAATATATATCTGCCCATGAGCTCTCAGCAGTGAGCCTCTATCTTGTGTTAGAGCAGATCTGGGAGGTGTAGCCATCACGCTGCAGCTCATATCAGTTTTGTCGGCTGCAGAATTAATGTCAGTTTGAGGCTGGCACGCTCCACTTCCTGTCGTTGGTTTCAAACAATTGTATCAAGCCAAGTGTAACCGTAGGAGCGCTCAAGCTGTGTTTCTGGGAATACTGCCATCGCTGAGCTGCCGAACGGCTGGCAGGCACACTTAGACACGCATCCAGACTCTGACATACACAGTGGGTATATTCACTGGGACAAGTATCCACACTAAGTACGCTGTAAACTCAAGGTTAGTCTGAAAGTTGGCTTCTGTCTGTGTCAAGCTGGGGAAAAAACAAACAACATATAGCATCGAAGGTTACACTGCAGTGAGTAAAGTAGGCACCTGGACATAGATTTTTTTAAATGCTTTTGGACTTTTTGCCTCAACAAAGTACAGGAAAGAGGGCGTTGAGAGAAGTGTAATGTGGGAAAACAGACTGAAGAGCCTAATCTGTCCCAGTGTGCTTTACAAAGTGAGCCGCCGAGGTGCCCCATGGACATAGGCCCAGCTGCTCCATCAGAGGAAAAAAACATTGCTTCACTGTCTCTAAACGATGTGCACGTGGCAGAGTGGTTAGCACTCCTGCCTCACAGCAAGAAGGTTGACTCTCAGTATTTCTGTGAGGAGTCTGCATGTACTCCACGTGTTACTGTGGGTTTGTGTTACCGTGGGTTAAGTGTCCCTCGTTAATGAATGTGAGAGTGAATGGTTTTCTGTCACTGTCTGTCTCTAAATGTCAGTCCTGACTAACTGGCCACTGTCCAGGGTGTACCCCGCCTTAGACCCAAAGCTGCTGAGATAGGCTCCAGTCACCCACGACCCCTAACAGGACTAACCGGTAGAAAATGAATGCAGCAAAAAGGTTTTAATTTAAATCGATTAAATAATGATTAGGACAGGAGCACATGTTATTAGTTTTCTCTCTGCTTGACTTTTTTCAGATGTTTTTACTGATATTGCTATGAGAAACAGAAATGCCGAGATTGGTACTATGAGTCTTTAATAAGAATCAAAGCAAGCTTTTTTTTATGCTCTTAAGTTGGTTAATATGAATTCTGTGTGTGTGTCTGTGTCGTGTGCGTGCGTGCGTGTGTGTGTGTGCGTGTGTGCTTGTGTGTGTGTGCGTGTGTGTGTGTGTGTGTGTGTGTGTGTGTGTGTGTGCACGCGTGTGTGTGTGTGTGTGTGTGTGTGTGTGTGTGTGTGTGTGTGTGTGTGTGTGTGTGTGTGTGTGTGCGTGCGCGTGTGTGTGTGGCTATTAGCAGCAAAAAAAATTGTAGTGGCTGTCTAACTGAGGGCTTCTGCAGTGTTCACTTTGGGGACTTCACAAATATTTCAATTAAACAGAGAAAAAAGACATTGCTTCTACAAAATAATAGACCAAATATCAGACAGACAGCGAAGGACATCTTGGTTTTATTACCTAAACTTATTTTGAGATGTCTGTCTGCACACTGGCTTAAGAGGAACTCAACAAAGATTGGAGAAACAAAAGCTGTCACATGGCAACATTCAGACTCAATGCTGTGGCTAAAGACTGGATAGAAAAATCAAACCCAACACCTTCACAAAGTGTCACAGTACCTCCGAGTTTATTTTTAGTAATCCTCTAGTAACATTTAGGGATAAAACAAAAGTGAAGTTTAGTTTTTTTTTAGCCCATTTGTAATAATTAAAGCTCATTGGTTATTAATATTACTTCCTCAGGGGGACAAAAGCTTGCACTGCAGTGAGTAAAGTACTTGTATGACAGTATCTGAGGAGGTCAATTCTCAGGAGCATCAAGTACTGGTATCAGAATCTGGGAAACAATAATGCAAACACAACCTTTGAGCAACACATGGTCTCTTACCTGAGAATGTCTTCCACAATGAAGCCCTTGGACCTGGCTAGTCTTGTCAGAAAACCTCTCCTGCTTTGTCCCATTTTCCTCTCGACCAGGTACAGTCTGACGTCCCCAAACTTGACATCTTTACAACTGGAAACACTCTCAATAGCGTCCCCTGTTCTGGGCCTTTTTCTTGCATGAGACCCAAGTGTTGACAGCATTTTAAAGAATCTGGATTAAGTTTTCCTAGTCTGCCACTTAACATCCAAAACCCCACTTCACTGCAGTGCCACAGCTGTTTATTTGGGCTTGTATGTTTGCTTGTACGGTGAGTATTTGTGTCTGTTGGAGTTGGTGAGAGTTGGCAGAGAGGAAAGGTTTCTGGAAACAGGTGCTGAGGATTTGGTGTTTACCAAAAACCACCTGGCAAGATCCAGTGATTAAAGATGGAGGGATATGAAATGAACAAACACCCAGTTGGCATGGCTTTATTCACTTCCAGTAAAACAACGGCACATTATGGGGAAGTAAACACCATCTGATGAACGGTAATTAGAAACAGAGGTGGGTAGAGTTGGCAGAATATGTAGTTTAATTAATGACGATTAAGTAAAAGAAGTCATTTATCATCACAACAAAGTATCTGATGACAACTTTACTGAAGTCTGAAGACAATGAGTTTATGGGGCATTAAGTTGGAATAATGTGAGTTTAGAAAGTAAAAAGAATGGCAAATACAAAGTTAGTTGTTGTAAATAATAGTGCCAATGATCCCAACATCTAACTAGGCCTCAAAAGCTGAAGGGGTTCATAAATTAACAGGTCCATTTTAAGTATTTGTGGCATCGACTGGCAATACCCTGTTTGTGTGAGCTCTACTGTTGGTACTGTTGATCTGTGTACAGCATAAACATTTAGATAAAATACATTAAGATAAGCTTTACTTGTTACATGCACACATGGTACACAGGACTGAGGACTTTGACGTCAGTGAGGCCCGTTTATTAATAAAAGTTGAGACTTTTTATCTGAGCATGCACCTAAGTGGGCAAGACATCTACAATATCCAATTACTGTTTGACTAAAATTCATTTAAAATACATTTAAAACTGCAAATTATACTACAGGCAAATCTCTTTCTACCAAAAACTAGTGTAGATGTAAGAACATGGCAAATTACAAATATATTCACCACTTAATCAAGAATGTTATCTATGTTATGTAAGTTATGTGCTGTGGGTCCATAATAATAACTAAACTAAACACTAAACAAGCACTAAACAATATGGGAACAGGTTTGGTTAAAATCCACCTGGAAAGGCTGCATATTAAACCTTTATATGTTTAATATGTAGTTATTTTCTGATATTTAAACAGAAATAGAGTTGTAAAAGCGTAAATGTACGTTGAGTTTTACCTCAACTTTTCAGAAATCAGCAGAAAACCTTTATCTCAGGTGTACTCATTCTTCTGTGGCTGGAGTACAGCCTCTCTTTTGGGACATGTCTGTGTTTTTGGTCACAAACCCCTCACAGCTGTCCCGCCTTGTCCAGTTCATCTCTCCACTCTCCGTCTCATTATGTCCGAGCCGAGTCCGCACCATCTGCTCCGCCGCTTTAATTAGCTTCGTCTAAAAGAGAAGTGCCTTTGTGAGCATTTCCTCTGAGATTCCACAAGCTTGTGCACGGCCTTTAGACATGTTCAGTTTTGCAAGCGCCGATGATTAGATACATTTCTCATAAGCAGTGGTCAGGAACGGGATTAAATGTCTTTAGCACCATTAGGTCAACAAAGACAAATTATTGTGCCATTGAATAGTGTTTTGCCTTCTCTGCCACAGTGATCAGTAATAAAAAAAAACTAGCCCTGTCTCTTATGTATCAATTTAGAGAAATTTAAAGATACAAGAAATAAGGTTTATGGTAAATAAATCATGTTTTGGTAAAAGCTACCTGAAAAATGGGTTAAAATGTTTGAATGCAATAAATTTATGAAACAAGGTAGAAATAGATTAAATAAGAAAACAATATGAACACTAAAGCGCACATTACCTCCTTGTGTTATGCCTAGTCCACACGGACACGGGTATTTTTATAACCGGAGTTTTTCCTCCTGCGTTTTTAAAAAAAATTCCGTCCACATGAAAACCCGCTATCAAGCGCTGTCAAGAGCATGCCACACCAGCAGGCGGCGATATCACCCTAATCGTAAAGGCATGTTGGCCAATCAGACCAGCGGATAACGGCGCACACTCTGACGTCGCAAGGCAAAAACGCCGGTTTTACTGTCCACACGACAACGCTGCAACCGGCGTTTCTGAAAATCCTCACCCTGGCAGGGGTTTTCAAAAATGTTCGGTTTAAGTCACCTGATACTGCGTTTCCGTGTGGACGAACGGCTGAACCGTGTAAAAAAAGTCTCGGTTATAAAAATACCCGTGTCCGTGTGGACTAGGCCTTAGTGAGAGTGTGGACACCTGAGGTAAAGAGTGGAGCAACACATACCACGCAGATATCTTCCAACCCCTGTATTCAAAGCACTTTACTCAACAATAAATATTTGCTGATTTGTACAAGCATTAAATATAATTGCATTGCTTTTCAAAATAGACACATGATGTGTGCTTGATAGTATGCTCTCGTTGGTGTAATTATGAGGTTTTTGTAAATGGCCCACATGACGTTTCTAAGCCTTACAACATTTGGCCACACTTACGTACAACTTACTTTTAGGTCAATTGAGAAAGCAGAGTCTAAAAGGACACTCATTAAAGCCGATTACACTGACGCCAACTCACATGAGACTGTTATGTTTCAACACACATCTAAAAAAATGTAGTAAGTACTACATTTATGGGGTACATATTGGAATCTGTGAGCTGCATTTAAACATTGACCTTGTTGATGAAAGATGGGTCATTTTCCCTGCTTTTTATGTCACAAAACTGGGGGGAAATGTTTGCTTGTGGGTATATGTTTATCTGGGTTTATGTCCGCTCTCCCAACCTCCCTACTGTTATTATTCTACATACTCCAAATGACCTACCTCTCAACAAAAGGAAAGTCTGTTAAAAACGAATAGTAACGATTTGTTGACACAAAAGAAAATCAGTACAAGCTGCTCGCTACACTCTTCTCTCACCTCATTTTAATGTCTGTGTAAGAATGCATTTATTATTCTGCTCTCTCATTAACATAAAGTTGTGGGGGTTAAACAGTGTCACAGAGTGGAAGTCACTAATTGTTTGACTGTTAACCCTCCCAATCAATTCAGCTGAGTGGAAAAGTGCTGGAGCCAGTGCAGAGTGAGGCCGATGAAAACCTACCATCACCGAGACAAATGGCTCTAACGCTGCCAGCGACAATCACAGCCGAGCAACAGACCAATCTGAACTTTCTCCGCAGCTGCAGAGTTTAACGACCACAGGATTGCTCGTAATTATCCTACACATTCAATTAGGTCTCGTAGGAGCTGTGTGGAATCAACTGGGATTTTAATTGGAACAATTCTTTTTACAAACAGTACAGTGCAGTACAGTTTTATTACAGAGTTACCTAAGACATTATATTCAACATATTAAAGAATAATTCAACATTCATTCATTCATTCATTTTCTACCGCTTTGTCCCGTTGGGGCTCGCAGGTGACTGGAGCCTATCCCAGCAGCTTTGGGTCTGAGGCGGGGTACACCCTGGTGAATCAGTGAAAGCAACTGGGGTTTGGCTTTTCTGTCCATCTACAGTTTTACTTTCACAGCTATGTCCGTCTACAGTTACAGGGTGTTTACACACACATCATTATTTAATCCATTTAAATTAAAACCTTTTTGGTGCATTCATTTTCTACCACTTAGTCCTGTTAGGGTCACGACACCCCGCCCCCATCAGGCTGAAAGAATGCAGGAAACAAGCGAAAAAACTTAAGCAACTAAAATAATAACAATAAAATTAACATTGAAAATTATATTATTTATATTATGTGCCTGAATAGTGCACTTACTGGTTGCGGGGCGCAGCTCTAATGGATGTCAATGGGAATAATAATACTTTTGACAAACAAGTGACCTGAAGGTTGGCAAGCTCTAGCTCTGGGGAACACCAAAAACAGTCAAAGGGACCGGGATCCAAAGCAATTGGGATACTAGCTCCTTTTTTAACTGGAGTCAGTTTACCTGAGTTTGCTGTAAAAGCTGTAATTCAAGTGTTTATTGTAATTCCTGTGTGGCCCATAAGATACAAACTCCAGGCTAAACAGACATTAGCTTGTCGGAAACTTATCTCAACTTAGATGAAGCAGTACTGACTACAACTTTGTGCTAAATTTCCTTTTCAGAGCCACTGAGCAGCAGATTGAAGCAAACCTCCTTCTTTTTGAAATCACACTTACGACTCAAATACAGCCAGAATGACTTTAATGGAAAGGTAATCAAGAAATACGCAGAATTGCTTTTTCACTTTATGTGGACAATAACTAATGGTTCTCTATTTGAGTTAAGTTTTAGACTATTACACAAAATAAACCGAAACTAATCCTACACAAAGTATGTTGACGACTTATGATGTCAAATCAGAAAGTCAGACGATTAAATTCAAGCCAAGAGATTCAGAGTTATTCCCTTCGAGCAGGTGTTCATGTACATTTAACACATCTGACACCACACAAAAGCAGTCTCAATAGTTTGATTGCCCCACATAGTAAATACTTTCTGTTTCATGTTGCCAGTTATTTTCACTAAAGACAGTCAGAACATCAAAGTACATCACAGCTTTGTTTCAACGCGGCTCCGATACAGTGTACAGAGCACAACAGCGGCCTATTAAAAATGTTGAAATCGATGGTCAACAGAGCATCAAAACGGATAAACCACAGCCTGGAGGAAAGCCTTATTATCCAGTTTTCTTGCTGAAGAGTTGTCATTTTGGATCATCAATATTTCACGGTTACAAAGGCAGCCAAAAATAGCCCACTAACAAAGGAAAGTGATGTAAAAAGATGTAATGGTTCCCTTTTGCTTTACGACACACACTTTTTATTAATTTGAATCTAAAAGGAAGCAGTGTTTTAGTATTGAATTCATCATTTGGGGAGTTGTAAGTTTACTAATTTAAACTGAGAGGTAAAACAGTGGCTATAAATCACTGTAATGTATCTGGAAGTTTTCACTCGTTAAGTCATCTAATCAATATGACATGACAACCTTTTAAAATGCGGTTATGTGTTATTTTTCCAATTTAATATTTGAACTAAATTGATATTTTTGTTGGGTTTGTTCATAGAAGACAGCATGACCTTGCAGGGCTACCGTAGATGCTCCCAGGCTGTAGGAAGGAGGGATGGGGAACTGAAAACTACACACTGCATTCAAAGTGCAACAGACACAAATGAAAAATCACAAAGCAACAGCAGCACAGAGTAACTTCAGCGGTTCTTACTTCTATAACATATCATCTTAATATGATGAATCTAATCATGACTAATATCTTAGTCATGACTAGATTCTTGCATTAATGAGAAATTGAACAGGTGTTCCTAATAATCCTTTAGGTGAGTGTACAATCATAGCCTAGTCATATAAAGCTGCCCCCCTGAGTTTAATGAAGGTGCAATAGGAGGTTGTATTTTAGTGTGTTAATGACTTACAAAAACACTCAAAGTAGCCAATGTTAATAAAACTAATCTACAGAGCTATCGAACAAGCATCCATCTCCCTTTTCTGACTGTTCTGGCTATTACATTTACATTTATTCATTTAGCAGACGCTTTTATCCAAAGCGACTTACATTACATTACATTACATTACCAGTGTTACAGTCACTGGAGGCAAGGTGGGTTAAGTGTCTTGCCCAAGGACACAACGACAGTATGAACTGTGGGGCGAGCGGGAATCGATCCTACTACCTTCCGGTTGGAGGACGGCCGCTCTACCCACTGAGCTACTGCCGCCCCAAATAGATGACCTGAAGTGAGTGTTAGCCATTCACTCACCCTCAGCATGGAACAAAGTTGTCAAGACAAAGGACTGCGTAGTTGACAGGATTTGAACCTGTGCGGGGAAACCCAATGGATTTCTAGTCCATCGCCTTAACCACTCGGCCACAACTACAGCTATCACATTGTAAACACACATTTTAATTGTAACAGTGCCGTAAAGTTTGGAATAGCTTGCCACTTACAATAGAAGTGCCTCTGCAGGTAGATTTTAGCTTTGTACCTGAAATAAGGCTGCTACACAGAAAAAGAACATTTAGTGATAGGGCACGAGCAGTGCACAACTTCTTTTACTTTTCTATAATTACACAGTCTCCAGAGCATTAACATTATAGTTCTGTGCAGCTGCTGTTGTTCTCACCACTGTGACTGATGATCGCACAGGAGACAGAGCAGCCCGAAGGCTCGATGTTTTCTCAAGCAGCCTACAGTAACCTAACTTCAGCACCTTGGGAGAAAAGCGCACTATAAATCTAAAAAGAGTCAGAAAACTGGATCTGTACAAACAATGTGAATAACTAGGTCTTGATGTTAAAACTGAATTGTGTTAGGTCCAAATTTGTATTATATTCACTGTTACATTAAAAATCATTTAATAAAAGAAATACAAAAATGAGTATTAAACCAGTATTTGTATCAATAAAAACATGTAGACCTTTCATAATTTCTGAGCATTTCTCATTGTATATTTTTATTGTGTTACAATCCTGTGTTTTTTAAAAAGTCTAAAATGAGATCAGAAATACAGTAAATTACAGTGGACCTGAAAATAAATATTTGGGAAGTCAGGCACACATTAATGCTTTTGTTTCTTATTGGTTTGAGGAAGTGGCTTCTTCCCTTTTACTGACATCTCAGTGCTCCAACCAAATGTAAATTACTCAACAAAAAAAAACATATGTTGCAACACAGAGTTTGAATGCATCTGATTTTATGTGTTCCTCTCCTGATGAGTCCTGTCTGCGGCTGTGTGCGACGGTTCACTCCTTCACTGGACTTTTAAATCCTTTTCCAGAGGTTTCCAGGTTTTAAATCAAGATGAACCTGCCAACGAGAGAGGAGTGTGAGGGGTGGGACCAGGCTCAGGTGGCTGCCTTCATGTACCAGGTAAGAAGAAGGTGGTTTATTAGTCTGGGTTACCTTTACACCGATTTTTTATTTATATAAAGCTGTGGGTAAAAAGTATTCACCTTGTAGTTATTCCACCATGCATAGCTGTTCTATAAAAAATATCAATGTCAGAGAGAAGACAGTGTTTGTAAAATCGAATTAAAATTTTAACTTTTATGTTGGTCAGAAAGTTAAACAGAAAGAGCCTCCTAAGACCAAAACTACTGTTATACAATTAAACCGGTAATGTGTTAAAGAAATGAAGCCTGTTCAAAAAAAGTATTTACCCTTTAATATAAAATAAATAAATAAATAAATTTAAAATAAAAGGTAGATCTACCAAGTTACTTCCATAATAAGACACTTTATATGACTTTTTAAAAAGTGCTGTGATCTAAACTAATATAAACTTTAGGGAACCTAGTTGTTGGCGTTGAGTAACATGAACATCATGTGAATGTGTCTTTGATTGTGCAAAAGAACATTTTATTTGCAATGTCCACTTACTGGCATTGTAAACAATAAACAGTCTTTATAGTTTACTTAAATTTTTGTATCCACACCTGCTTAGCATTTCTGCACAGTACAGTATTGCACATTTTATTTTTTATTTTTTTTATTTGTACAAACCTAGAATTTGTTTAGTTCAAGCGCTTCACTGTGGCTTATTTAATATAGAAGTTATTATTGAAGTTGTCCGATATTTTAAATCTGTTTTCAACTATCTACCAGAGTATATGGTCTGCTTCCCCCAAACTGGGAACGTGATGAAAATTAAAAGAATGGATTGGATTTATAAAGCGCTTTGAGAGCCTTGGAAAGCGCTTTATAAATCCAATCCATTATTTACAGTCCATTCTTCATTCACTCACTGGAGGTGGAGAAGGGGCCTCCAAACATTCTCACACATTCAAAACACCAGCACCACAGACATTGGAGGCAAGGCAGGTAAAGTGTCTTGCCCAACCCTTCTGATTATAGGACGATCGCTCTACCACCTGAGCCACTGCGCCCCAATTATGTTCTGTGGGAATAACTGTCTATGCAAGTATTTAAAAACTGGTTAATTAGCCCTTTTATAACTTGTGAACATGTTCAAATAATTGAATAAAAGTAAGATAAACACCAATATATCTATAATAAAATTATTTTCTTCTCCCATAGATGAAAATGAATGACTGTGCTGCCACTGTCAACAGGCACAGGATTAATGGACATCGACTCTTGGTGAGTTGTAGTTTTTCAGATTATTTTTTTTCCCTGACATTGCTTATAAACACTTTCCTAGTAAAAAAAAAAAAACAAATTTGTTGTTTGTATCTGAACAGCGTCTCTGTTATGTTTAATTAACAATTTTAATGGACATATCCCACCATGCAATTGTGGTTAAAGCATTAGAAAGGCTTTTTTTCATATTTCATTACAACAAAAGATTAAAATTTGTAAAGTCAGGTTCACAAATTAACTCAATAATTAAGACTAGTGTATGATTATACCAAGAAACAGGTCCAGCCCTTTAGTTACACCAAAGATCATGAATATTCATAAAAAAGATTAGTTCCCTGTGTCTTGCCAGTAACAACACATTCTTCCCATTAAGAGTTTACTGTATTGTGCATTTGCATAACAGCACTGCAACAACCCCTTTGTGAAACACAGAGTAAAGTTAACAGGAAGTGAAACGTGATTGGCCAACGTCACCTCACACACTTAACTTCCTGTCCTGTTTGTGTAATGGTGGACCAGATGGATATGGTAGTGACTAAGGGTTTTTTTCCTGAAGCTGCGGGAACAAACTGGCTCTGAGTCATTTTGATTGGCCAGTGTCATGTGATATGACCCATTTACAGAATTCACTGAACAAAACTGTAGGAGTCTGGCTGAATATGCTTCTCTGAAGACAAGTGTGCAATACGACTGTGTATCGCAGATTATTTGAGAATAACTGTTACTATAGCAACTGATAGAAAGACAATGCAGTAACTACAAAAACCCTTTTTATTCCAATGATTGTGTTGTGTTATGTTAACAGAGTGGACCGAGGCTGTTCTTAACGTGGCTAATAGACTGAGGGGGGTCGATCAAAAGTATTTCCGATTTTGAGTTGTTCAAAAATCTGTCAAAAATCTGGTGCCATCCAATTGTTCAGGTTGTTGAGACGCAGCAGCCAGGCATCTAATGTCATTTCATCTAAGCGGGAGGTATGTAGGTGTGTCATCAGCGTAGAAATGGAAAGACATGAGGAAAAAAATAGAAAATAAAATTGTACCAAAAATAGAACCCTGTGGTACACCACAGGTGATGTGGGCTGAGGAGGAGGTGTAATTACCTAAGACATACGAATAAAACCAATCAAGTGCAGTGTCTTTGATGCCAACCCAGTCAATTAAAATGATGTGATCAACTGTGTCAAAAGCAGCATTTAATTTTGTATATTTTTAGGCTAGACCTGGCCCGGAGCAACATCAGGCCCTCGACCCGCCCCTGTGCGGCCCTCAGTAAGCTTGTGGTAAAAAGGGAATTGATCCAAGCCATGCGCATAGTACAGTACAGAAAATACATGTCTGGAGCTAAGATAAAGATTATTAATATAATGTAGCCTTGCTGAGTTAATTGACTTAAATGAGAGTCAAAAAACAATTTTATGTTCTTTTTAGGGAAATTTGTCTGATTGATACAAAAAGATGACTCACTGTCCACTTTATTTTGTTTCATCCTGGTGTTCAAGGCTCATTCACATTATTTAATCACAAATGCAGCATCGTATACACAAGCTATGTACACAAAAGCAGATTAAAAGCACTGTCAGGCTCTATCTGCGTGAATAAGTCACTCTCACTTCCACCAGTAGAAAGGACAGACACACACAACAAGAGCAACGTACAATGTACTCACATGAGGACTTTGTTGTCAACATCAAACATTGGAAGGCAGAAATGGAACATATACTGAACAGAAAAGAGCTTTTTATTTTTATAATACGATAAGAAAGACTATATTCATACATTTAAGACATCTATGGGACTATATTTAGATGACAAAGTGGAAAACAGTCTTGTGGAAAGTAAAAATCTACTTTGGAGGAATGTTTAGTGTAAATTTTCAAACTCTTGAAGTGTGAACGATGCTTTTGCAGCTGCTGTGAAAAAGCTGCATGTATCTTTTTGTGGCTTGAAACTGTGAAGCTGTTTTCTTGAGACGTAAACTGATTTTTTTTTCATCAAAATTGGGATTTAATGACGTCTATGATCAGAAAATTCCCTGGTCAGAGCATAACTCCACCCACTGATAATAATATTATTATCAACATTATTATTAATTTTAAGCACCTTGGTTCAATCTGTGGTTAATGGAAGGCGCTATATAAATAAATATTGATTGATTGATAATATTTGGAAAAGTATGTTTGACAACAGGTGTTAGGTGTTTTTGTGTTGTATGTGTGATAAATGAATGAAATGTTCAAAGGTCGACGTAATAAGTGAAGGCTTTAGCCGATACCCTTTCCATTAAGTAACTTTTTGTTTTTTTGTTATTATTATGTTTGTACTGTGATTGATTTACTTTTTATGTTTACTGTTAATTTTTATTTATTTTTTTTTTTTTACAAAAATAAACTATTAAACAAAAAAGCTAAAACTAAACGTATTCGTTGTTCAGTTGGTACTAATCTGGAAATGTATAGGGAGGGGCCTCTTCCTGCTTCTAAATTATTGATGATGTCTTCAATGACATCAGCAGGCCAAAAAATATCACTTTTTTAGTTTAAATTAATGTTTACTTGGTTATATTTGCTTACAGAGAAATGTATGTTTATGCAGCAAATTGAGTAATGTGTTTGTGAACTAAATATTTTAAAATGGAACTTTATGTTTTTTCTCCTTGATTTTGTTCAGGCACTTGAATTAGTGTCCGTATGAAAGAACTTTCTGTTCAAGTCACTCCCTACACTTTCAAATCATCATAATGTTTTCCCAGTTCCTCTTCTATTTCTGACAAACTACAGAATGTTGCCTCTGGCGTAATACAAGACTCCCTGTTACTTGAGAATTTGACACACACCTGCTGTATGTGTTCATGCAGGCACTGGTTACAGCACAAAGGGGTTAATAAAACCCATTTTGGTTTAATTGATGGCACTTGGTACTAAAAATTAGTTCAAATGAAAGTTAACCTTCTTAAAACAAGTTATGAAAAATGAACCTAAGACTTTTTCCAGATGAAAACAAGATATTGTAATATGTTACCAGTCTAATTAAACAAAAACAAGCCAATGGAGTAAATAAAGAGGATATTCAAAGAAATATTTCTGTTATATCTGTGCATTGCTTTTAGGATGACTGCGACAATTTAAAAGTAACTAATGTGTCTCAAAAAATTCTTACTATATAAAAGTTATGTTTTAAAAGTTGATGTTTGAGGTCTTAAATAAGCTTAATTAGGGGCCTGTCTGAATGTCAACAGTCTGTCAGTGTTGGGAAAGTTCACTTTCTACAAGAACTAGTTCAAAGTTCAGTTCACAAATTTTAAAATGAACTAGTTCAGTTCAGTTCAAACTTCAAAATTTTGAACTAAGTTCACAGTTCCAAAAATGAACTAGTTCATAGTTCTTTTTTTTCATATGTTGCTGCGAGCTATTATTTTTCAAAATTATTGCCACAGCCCATATACAGTAGAATCACAGACAGCAATTATTTTATCAGTTTTAACAATGAAGCTATGCGTTAGATTTCATTTTCATATCCAATTTTCAATCCTTATCCAACCAGAGTTTACATTAGCATTGAGGGGACAATGTTGCTTTAATGCTTTGTTGCTGTCCATTCACTCCACACTAGTAGCAGCTGCAGCTTTCAACCATACAGTACATTCTCAAGAACATGAGGACAAACGTGCTGCTTGAATGGTCTTTTTTAATGAGGAATTATACAAAGAAAAACAGGACAGTAATTATTAAGGTGAAAACGTTTTTAAATTTTAATAATTTTCCATTGTCCACATGCTAAAACAGAATATTGGAATCCTGGAAAAATAGACCAGGCTTGTTCAACTAACAAGTTACATGAATGAATTTAAATGATCATACGCCTTACTACATGCTGCTGTCACCTCCATGCTTTTTTTTTTTTTTTTTTTTTTTGATGACGCGTCACGCATGCGGCGGACGGCGGTGCGACACTGGTGGCTGGTGTTGCCAGGTTTGGTGTTTTTCCGCTACATATTAAGACCCGTTTGCGGCTGGTTTGCGGTGTGTTTTAGCCGGGTTTTCGCCTGGAAGGCTCTATAGAAATCTGGCACCCTATTGAACGAAGTTAACCTGAGAGAGCGTGCCGTTCACAGACACCAGAATGAACGAGTTCACAGTAACGTTCATCAGGCAGTAATTCAGCACGTTCAGTTCACGTTCGCCCAAAATATGAACGAGTTCATGAACTATCGTTCAATGAACGCGTTCAGGCACAACACTGCAGTCTGTACATTGCCTTTGGCTTCTTTAACACATTTTAATAAAGTCTCTGTAGAAGATTATGCAAAGGTCATTTAGTAAAAGTATTTATACAAACTTAAACCAAACTGAAATATGACAAGTATTCATTATATGTAAAAACAGCATGGTCTTTTTATTCAATCCTGGTCCGCCTCGAGATAACGCTAATCTCAGTCTTTTTGATGCCACGTTTGTTCGCACAGGTAGACACAAGGCTAAAAGAGAATTGTAGCAGATTAAAAGCACTGTCAGGCTCTATCTGCGTGAATAAGTCACTCTCACTTCCACCAGTAGAAAGGACAGACACACACAACAAGAGCAACGTACAATGTACTCACATGAGGACTTTGTTGTCAACATCAAACACTCGCTGATGCTGCCTTTTGTTGACTAAGACACATTTGGCACATGTACTCATACAGTAGCTGATTCAAGTTGCACAGTGACATACAGTAAGCCTTTGCAAAAAAAACCTGCTGCGTGACCGAGACTTGTTCCATTGTTTACAGCACACATGTCAAACTCATGGCCCAGGGGCCAAATGCAGCCCTTTGCAATGTTTTATTTGGCTCCAACACATTTAAATTTAGTCCTTTAGCTGATGCTTTTATCCACAGCGACTTACATTAAGGTTCCATTCACCAGTGTTACAGCTGGAACAACACTGTAGGCAAAGTGGGTTAAGTGTCTTGCCCAAGGACACAACGTCAGTATGAACTGTGGGGAGAGCGGGATTCGAACCGCCTAACTTCCGGTTGAAGGACAACCTCTTACCACTGAGCCACTGCGTTTGGATGGTGATTTTTTTTGGGACAGTGCACATTAATTAGACACAAAATGCACTTCACTTAAAGATATGTAATAGGGAAAAATAGCACAAAAAGACACTAAACAAGATTAACCATTTTAAAGGGACATGAAGCAAAGTGGCACAAATTGAAGTGAATTCACAAAATGAAACCTAAAAATGACACAGAATTACTGTTGAGGAAATTCCATCCATCCATCCATCCATCATCTACCGCTTATCCGGGGCCGGGTTGCGGGGGCAGCAGTCTAAGCAGAGACGCCCAGACTTCCCTCTCCCCAGACACTTCCTCCAGCTCTTCCGGGGGGATACCGAGGCGTTCCCAGGCCAGCCGAGAGACATAATCCCTCCAGCGTGTCCTAGGTCTTCCCCGGGGTCTCCTCCCGGTGGGACATGCCCGAAACACCTCCCTAGGGAGGCGTCCAGGAGGCATCCGAAACAGATGCCCGAGCCACCTCAGCTGGATCCTCTCGATGTGGAGGAGCAGCGGCTCTACTTTGAGCTCCTCCCGAGTGACCGAGCTCCTCACCTTATCTCTAAGGGAGCGCCCCGCCACCCTACGGAGAAAGCTCATTTCGGCCGCTTGTATCCGGGATCTTGTTCTTTCGGTCATGACCCATGTTGAGGAAATTATTTATAAAAAAAAACAAACGACTAAAATGAAGATGAAAACTTACATTCAAACACTTTAAAATTCAATAAAAGCTTTCCAAGTGTCACAGTCTTTGGCTGAAAGGTTTCTTATTTTTTATCAGGGCCCCTCACCACTTTTACTTTGACCCTACATGATACAGCTGAGGGTTTTCTAGCCTCCTCAGAGTGACAACAATGAAAAAAATAAAACCTCATTGCTACATCCAGTCACATAACGCACAGCTGAGAGGTTCTCAAACGCACTGATATTTACACAAATCACAAAGACTGGATGTTAGCCTTATGGAAATTCACATTAGGACGAGTGGCTGTACATTATAAATGATTGATTGAGTTCTGTGATACAAAGCTGAGGCTGTGGTGCTTGTATCTGTTGTGTCTTTTTCTGCAGAGACACCTTTATAAATAATTCAAAATGGGAGCCGCACCAAGTTTCAGTGGGGCTGACTATTTGATATTTTCATTTCTTTAAAGCAGGTAAAGCCTTTTCATATAAAGTGATCGCTCGCTCTCTGATTTACAAATGATTAAATCCCAGTCGAGCTTAAAGGGTTTTTACCTCAGCCGGCCTTTTCCTCGAGTTAATGTAGGCTTTTGTTCCACCAAGCTTCTGTACTTTCAATTTAAAAGACAAAATAGGTGTGAAATCATAACCTGTTTCAAAATAAAACAGTATTGTTTAACAGTATTTAAAGATGGGTCACTATATCTTTAAATCTTTATTAAAAGCCTAGTCTTTAAGACAAATGTGTATGGATCACCATTTTAACCTCATGTGGCACAATAAGCAATAAAGTTAATATTTGTGGAAACTACACAAAATTCAGTGCTGGGCAATGCAACCTCAAAACAAAATAAAAAAAAACCTTTATCTTAATTTGAAGTAATATCATTTTAGCTTTTCTTCTACATCCTGGTAACAAAGCTCAATAATTACCAGTATCCGAGCCTCTCTTCCTCCTTCACCAAACCTCCATGAGTCTGAACCTGGTCTAAGACTTTCCTTGTATTCTTGGTTCTGGTCTTGATTTGATCTTGACCTGGTCTCGCCCTGAAATGGTCTAAGTCAATCTCACAATGACAAAATCTTGGTCTACTCTCGGTCTTGATACTCTACATTTTGTTATAGTTGAGGTTCATCTAACATCATCTGGAGGCTATTCCAGATTTCTGCTGCATAAAACTGAAACACTGCTTCACTCAGTTTAGTTCTGACTTTGGATTTGAGCAGAAGACACATCCCGACTGTCCTCAGGGTTTGAGATGATCCATAAGGCATTTACATGTCACAGATGTATTTGTGGTGCTGAGACCTGAAAACAGTGGGACAGGATATTTTCCAAGTAGCAGTTCATAGATTTTTAGATTGCAATCGAAAGGTTGGTGACCCCTGCTGTGGACGATATAATCATAGGCATCACTGAAGCATTAGTAATCATTGGACCCTGTTTAGACCTTACATTAAAATGCATTTGAGTTCTTTTACATCTGACCTGATGAGCTGAATCACCCAGGACATACTGTAGGTCTGAACAGGTGTAACAGGTGCCTATGTTCACTCCATGACAGCTACTGATGGATAAGTCCTTATACAACAAGAATGACGACGGACACATTGGATTATATTTCTCTTTCTATTTTAATCAATAAAATTCATGTTGATAAAAATAGTGAGAAAAACTTAACAGAGGCATAAAGCAATTAATTTGTCTTCTGTGCCTATATTATTGTCATTATCTGATACCAGGCACTGTTTTTTATTTTTAGATGAACTGTGTCATATATATTTATTTATTTATTTATTTATTTATTTATTTCAATTACGATACATGGCTATGACAGCACAATGAAAAACAAAAAAAATTAAATAAACACTTACAATCCAGATTTGTCTAAGATCATTTCCACTTTGGCCCTGACTTAGATTCACAACAAGTCAATAAAAAGAGTGAGTGACACTTTGACCTGGTCATTCATAGACTGATAAGAAAGCGAGATAAGAAAATGCCTGTGTTTTTTTTACTGGACAGGTTTTATTTGTTTACAGTCTTAACATTGCCTTACATTATATTTATATGAGTGTACATGTTAGACTTATGTTCAGTTTATGGCTGTAATAAAAGCCCATATTTGTCCAGTGCACCTTTAAAATAAACGGCAGGCAATAAAAACTGGTCGAAGGTAAAGGACTGAGAGTGAAGTAGTATCTTTAATACATACAGTGTGGGTTTTTATAAGTCTCTGTGTCAGCTGCAGGGGCATGTGGTTTATATTTTGTAGCTGTATTGTGTTGGAAAACAGGCAGCAGCACTTTGTGACATGCTGCCATCTTCTGTTTGTCAGAGGATATACATGAACCCAGACTATATAGTATCTCCAATGTATCTGTTATATTATCTAAGAGGAAAGGAAAAATGTAATACTTGACTCATACTTACAGCCTGATTCCTCTGATGCTTTCACAGAACCTGACTGAGAGTGACTTGTGCAAGTTTAGCTTCGTTCTACAGCCGTGAGTATCTCCTCTTATACTCTTCAAACATTTCAATCTGAGTCTAATTTCTTTTTTTTTTTTTACTGTATCTCCAGAAATTGGAGTCACTTAAAACTACTTTAAACCTGTCCAAATCTAGTTCTGACCAGGTTAAACGCAGTTACAACTGGTTTTGGTCTGTGTTAATCACCCATTAGGGAAGTGTATGTGGTGATAACTTTGTGGTCTTTTACAAACACTGACTACATGAGATGCTGTTTATTTCCTTTACTGATAGACACATAATGTAGTTAAAACAGAAAATGAATGAAAAAGGGTGAAGATAGAAATCAAATAAGGGTCCAAGCTGCATACTGCATATTATACTTAAGAGTTTACCAAACACAATCATACACTTACCGCTGTGGACTACTTTGTACATGTAGTTTAAAAGGTGTTGGTGTCAAAGTAAAAATGATAATAACAGAGGAACAGATACCAGACACTGCCTCAGTCTGTGACAATGATCAAACCTTTAGTGGCTAGAAAAGTAAAATGAGTGTATAATAAAAATAAAAGTGCACAGTGTGAATACGTGTGTTGTGTTCATATTTATCTATACAGCTGGTGTTGTTTGCACCTGCACTTTCTGCACATTTGCTCTTGTTTGGGGAAGGATGTTGTTAGTTTAGTTTGTATGTGCTGTTATAGAACAAAATTGAACAACGGAAATAAAATGGATGCACCATTATTCCGCATTACTCCCTGCTGAATAACATTATTTGGCAAAATTTTGGCAAAAAAAAGAAAATTGAAAAGTACTACAGCAAAATGAATATTAAATAAATTGTTTAAACATGACAGAAATAAGACAGACTTGGAACTTTTTTTGTCTTGAAATATGTGTCCCATAAAAAAAAAAAAAATAAAAAATACAGTGCACAGAAAACTGCTCCAAAACTGCTCCAAAACTGCTCCTACACTGACAAGATATAGTTCATGGTAAGGTTGCACAATACATCGTAAATTTATCATTATTGCAATTTTAACAACTGATAATATCTATATCAGAAAGACCTGTTTGTGTCACAACAACCAATCAGAGCTGTAGATCACACTGTGGCATTGAATAAATTTGTAAAAAGCTGTTTGACGAGTCCAAGCGGAAGCCAGTGTAGGTCTTTGTACAAACCAAAATTTACTTTAAACTGTGGCAAAGTGGATTTAAATATCACAAGTTGTAGCATTTCTGCTTTACTGAACCAATTTAATGCATGTTTCCTAATAGACTTTTTTCCTTACCTTGAACTTCTGTGAGGAGGCCAGGTAAATTAAAACCACTTTCCTTGACACAGGTACAGTCTGTGTGTGTGAAAATATCTGAACACATGATGGATTTGACGCATCTCTCTGGTTCTTGCATGACTCTTCCTCCAGTGCCGCTGTAGGGCTGACATTTTGAGGTCAGACATTTCTGACATATCTGCAGCTCTGTTGACATGAACAGGGAAATACAGACAGAAATATTGACATTCCTTTTTAAAGTCCACATTGCATTTTTTACCACAAAACCACTTTGTACCAATGAACCGAGGTGTGTGCGTTAAACTAAATCTGTACTGAAGAAAAGGGACTGCAGCGAATGAAAGGTAATGAAAATAGTGATTTAAATAAATGAATAAAACCAGAGGGCTGTAGTAAAAGATCATTTATCCTCTACCTTAGATTAGGGTTGTTAAAATAATTGTTTGGTTTGAATCACAAACGAGACGATGGAGACCGTACATGGTAAATTTAGAAATGGAAGACCGGTTTAATTCAAAACAAATCAGACAACATGCAACAATGGTACATGGTAATTTGAATGTATGAATGAAAAAAGTTTTTATAGGTGTACATTATGCCCGCCTCTCAGCTCCAGAGTTATTGTGTAATAAGCTGTCAGTCATAGATGTGAATACGTTTACGTGTACAGTTTATGGCACTAAGTGAACAGGACAGAGTGATTAGATGTAAGTGATGTCTTTGTCTTGTTTGGATTAGCGTAGCGCCAATATGAGATACAGCTAAAGACATTAAGTCATTGTGTATGTGGATAAGCATGAACTGGAGCAGAAGTGAGAGCATATAATATATGAGTGACCATATTTACAAATCTAAAAACCGGAACACTTTAATTTACCACAAAATAAATGGCAGCATCTTAACAAATGAAAAATGATATTGCATAAAATCAGTACGATGGGAGAAACTTGTTAAAAGCCCACACGGACTTTTGAAAGTGTTGAAAATTACATTTGTTGTTAATTTCTCTTATCATATAAGAGAAACAAATTCCCCTCAAAGACGTAATGCATTCAAAGGCCGCTCAGTCCTACACTGTTCTTGCCTCTTCCTCAAGATATACTTTTTTTTTTTAAACCTCCAGTGTTGTTAGTTCGTCTTGTTCTTCTTTTTTGTTAAAATCTTTGATTCCAACAGGTTGTTTAACATAAGACTGTAGTTGATGTAGATCAGTGGTTCTCAACTGGTTTAGCTTCAAGACCCACCATCACCCCTTAATGATGAGCCGCGACCATCAAGGAACAGTTTCAACTTTTTATTAATTATATATAAAATAATTTAATAAAAAGATGATACAGTTTAAACCTGAGATAATACAGAATATCTGAACACACTGAAAAATACCTGATGATGCTAGAGAAGGAAATATTATGTTTTAACTAAATTAGCTGCATTTTAATTAGAATGAAAAAGTGCATCTTAGGGACACAATGTTTCAATAATCTTATTGTAGCTGTAGCTGTGATAACCCTGCATCAGTGGATACATACTGAACAGCCCTATATTAATAATATTAATCAGTAACACATGAGGCTGTTACAACATGACATATTCTAACAGACTCAACAGTGCTTTCTGCACAAACATGAATATAACAAACACTGTACTATTAAAACTAATCAGTCACTTATTCAAGCAGTCGGCCTAATCATAAAGCTGACATAACAATCAAAACATTTCTGTAACTCCAACTTTAAAAGACTAAAACATGTAGTTTCAAAAAGACTCAAATTATGTACCTTTAACTGAGAATACTCACTGAATCAATGACAATTAACACTGCACTATGAGTTAAAAACACTTTCTTTAGAAGCAGTTATTATCCACAAACACACTGAGGTTTTTGTCCTTTGTCCTCAATGGCTAAGACCATTTGTAACAGACAGCTCTAAGATTTAGCTTTAGTTTACATTTAGTACATTGATAGCATTAGTGGCAGTAGGAAAAGTCCAAGTAGTTTTACCTAAAGTCACCTCCGTCCGTGTGTACTACTTTATCCAGACATCAAACATTTCAAAAATGTCCCTCTGCAATTTTTTATCTAATCTGCAAATACATTGTGGTGTCTAACTAATAATTGCAAATATTTTAAAATAGTCCCCTGTCCAGTGTTTTAAAAAAACTCCCCTGTGTGCTGCACTAGTGCAAATAATGCAGCTGACTTGAGCCCTGCACCAGTTGTTTACGCTCAGCTAAGTCCATAGTAGGAAATATTTTGAACCAATGTGGAAATAAAAGTAAAAACATCCGATTCAAATGTGATGCAAAATATACTTTTTATCTCCTTTTGGTTGCTCCCTGAAGGGGTCACCACAGCAAGTAATCTAGTGATTCAACCTTCACCGTTTACTCACACTTGGGACTGGCACAAGGAAATGAGTCATTGTGGCTGGAGTTGTTGGTCAGGGGAAACCCAAATCCCAAACCCAGATCCATTTTTGCATTGATCGATGCATTTGTTGTTAACCAGAGCAGTAATGGAGACCAGTATCTCACGTGTCTCAAACAAATACCTCCAATAAAATCAGCTACTAGCAAACAAACATCCATACAGCTGTGAGTTTTTCTAAAGCAGAGGGCCAGGGGACATTTTATTGACTCAACATTATAACAATGAATATAGAGATGATTTAGCCCTGTTTTGTTAATGCACATCTAAATGTAGAAGTCTCTCTGGCCACTTACATAAAAGCTGATGTTGTTTTCTCAATATTGAAAAGAAAAACAGTGTCTCTGAAACTGAGCAGCCTCCAGACACGACCACACACAGCAGTGGTCATCCTGTGCCGCCGCTCGAACAGGATATGCTTGAGACTCTTTCTATTCACTGTCCTATTCTTAGGAATGTACCGTTGCATCATGGGACTTTCCACCACAAACACCCCCAGAGAGAAACACAGACCTGAGTTTAAGCTAAAAAACATTACACCTTACACCCACCAAGACCAGGGGCTTTAATAATACATGTACCTTGTGGATTATTAATAGTCATGGCTATTGTTGGCAGACGGCTGTAGATGATGTAAGATTATGAAATGAAAAGGGATCTCAAAGGCTAACAGTGTAAAAAGTAATGTCTTGTACAAAGCATGACTCTGTGGAAGGGAACTGAATCTATTTTTGAATGTGCATTTGTGGTTTATTACATAGCACTGTCTCAAATCTCTCCATACAGTCACTTTGGGGAAAAGTCTATTGTTTGTACTAGTCTGTGTGTGTGCCTTTAAGCCCCTCCCCTTAGGCCCAGTCTGCTCTGAATTGTCACATGGCCTTTTGGTGGTTTGTGGCTAAAAGAGTGCATCCAGTCTATAGTGTTTTTCTTTTAATACTGTATTGTTTTGGAAGGTACTTTCTGATAATTGTGTGAAGTTAAACAAATTCAAGGAAACATTGTCATCCTACATTCAATCTTTCAGTGGCAAAAATTGTAACACCACCATTCAGCAAAAAACAGAAAACAGCAAAAACCCCAGTTAAATTTAAATATCAAAAGTTATCTGTTTTGTCAAGAGTAAACCTGGATTTAAGTTTTACTTTTTAATGAGAACAAAATAGATGGAGCTCAGAGACAAGTGTGTTCACAAATGCATAAACAATTCTGCACCTTCTGCCTTTAAAGACAGTAGTCTAGTCATAGACATTATATCTGTAGACATCTGTAGCATTCGAGGTTATAGCCTGTTTCCCGATACATCATCATTGCCGCCATTTTAGACCGAGAGAACAGAACCAAAACTATAAACAAAAATGCACTATAATGTTTACATGCACTACCAAATAATGTTACAACGGTCATAAAAAAGTCAAACCAAAATGCAAATGTTACTAATATTGTAATGTTTGGCCCCAAGCAGCACAGGACCCTGGCATCTTCTTTTTGGGACACAGCGCAAAATGTTTAGCTCTGATCTACTTGTTTACCTCTTCAGTCAGCTGAGTGGACATTTAAAGGGTCGTGTGAAAATCTGGTCACATGGCCGAATAAATCTGTGATAGCTGTTAGCCCCCATCTGCCTTTTGAAAAACCACATGCCCACTGACTATGGGCTGACTATGGGCATGTGGTTTTTAAAGGCCTTTTTGGAAATAATAGGTTGTACAGAAATAAATGTTTTGTCGTGGAAAGAACAGATAATTATTTTTCCGCCTTCACAATCTTTCATTTCCAAATGAGCAACATCTCTCTGTTCCCACTACTGTAATTTAATGTCAAGTCCCTGAAAGTGACAGAAATCTGCTGTGTGTGTGTTTGTGGGGGTGTGGGTGTGTGTTAAGAAGTGGAAAGCAGAAGTGTTCCTTTTTTTTTTTTGTTTTTTTTGTTTCCCTCCCATCGGTGACCGAGGTGACTTGTTGCCTAAGAAAATGTTCATTTACCACAAAGATATCTGATGGTTCAGATCTAAAGCATGACTCCAGCTTTCATCAAAAATGCAATCTCTGGGCCTAAAAATTAACATGGAGACTCTGGAGAAACTAACTGCTCCTGCTACAGCAAAATTTCGGTGAGGCTTTGTTGTCAGATTGTTCTGCAAAGTTATATAGGGTTTTCAACTCATTGAACAGATATAAAGTAGCATGACTTCTAAAATGGCTGTAGTGTGTCTTTGCAAAAATTTAAGTGTAGCCTTTCTTTACTTCTTTACTTCAGTTATATTCAACTCAAAGACCGCTCTAATGTTCAGCATCTGTCTCTAAATAACTTCTAGGCAGCTTCAGAAAATTGTCCAGGACATTAAGAAGAACGACGACAGCATATTGAACAAACTACGGAGGTGAGTCTTTTTGAAGTTCCCTTTATTTTGCGAAGTCTAATGTGCAATTTACTGTAATTTTGCACAATTTTCTGAGGTTTTATTTTACGTCATTTTGAATTTACTTTTTTTTTTTACACTCTAGGAAAGTCTTTCATTTCCCGACTGATTTACGTTTGAGTGCACATTTTGTTTCTCTCTTCTTGTATTGTGCAGTCAAACAAAAAGCTGAAGTTGCTTTCTGTAATATTTTGGAGGAATCCCTTTTCAAAAGAGAGCATTTGGCCAAAATATTAAGTTTCAAGCTTTATTTGTCACATACAGTGACAAAAAAAACAATACAAATCTACTAAGGCAGGGTATCCCTTAAAGTGCATATAATCTATAAATGTCCATTAGATTCTAAGTCTTATTGCATGAGGATAAAAAAGTCCTCTTTATCTTCTCTATGTTGACCCTCAGCAAATAATAATGTCTCCCTGGTGACATTCTAACAGGGGTGTGATGAGACCCAAATCCCACAAGACAAGATGTGGCGTTGCTGGTTGAAAGCTGTGGTTGTCTTTGCTCAGTTACAATCTTCACATGTTGTTTGTGTCCTGTCTAGCACTCTTTTGCTGTTGCTTATTTCCAGCAGAAAACCAAAATGTGTCACCATTGTGTCTGGGACTTTTAACCGCTGCGTTTGGTCCGGTCTTAATCATATTAAACGGATATTCTGGAAGACAATGATCAAAAATGATATGAAAAAAACGAAAACCAAAATGTTTCCACACAGATGATTTAAAAGTGGTTGAGACACCTTAACACTCCATTTGCTGAGCACCTGACAGCTTAACTGAACCAGAAAGTTTGTAATGTTTTGATCTTGTGAGATTTTGTGATTAAACAGTTTTCCTCAATCAAAATAAAGATCCACACACTGCACGTTTTAAGGGCCTGGTTGCACGTACACAGATATTTAAAAAAAACTTACATTTATCCATGTGTTTGGGTCTTGTAGATGTTGAGATAGAATAAAATGGTCACATAAAGAAATCACTTTTTCCTTTCTGACTGACTATTCCTGATGCTTACAGACAAAGCAAAACAGACTCATGCTCGAAATGTTGTTCTGTGGTGTCTGGAGAAAGGTTTACCGCTGTCTTGTAGTTTAATCATGCATTTTAATGGTTAAAGTAGGATTATAATTATAAATCTAACACTAAAGTTAATTTAAGTGTCATTTCAAATCAACAGGTATTAGATACTGACTTTTGAATAGAAATAATATTATATATACTTGTATTTAATTGTACAATCTTTCAGTGGGAGCATAAGATAACCATCCAATAATTGTAATAAGGAGATTAAACCATAATATCAAAGTCATATCACTGTCACTGTCACTATCATATCACTAGAAATTATTATTGTAGACAGACGTTTGTATTTTGAACCGTTATGTCAGAGTAAAAGGTCAATTCCTCTTTTACTGTGAAATTAGACACATGTATAAATATCTCCCACAGACAGCTGTTCTTTCACTTTCCTTTCCCTTAAACTGTCCCTGAAGCGTCTTCCACAGCTGCAGCCTAAGGTGTTACAGACGTTTGGGGTAAATCTGCTCTGTGACGTTAAACCTATCTGTTTTAACACATTTCCTCTGCCACATGTCCTTCTGCTCAATTAGTCAAACTCATTCTGTGTCGTAAATGTCACTGACAAACCGTGTGACCTTGGTGTGAAATCAGTGCTCACTCATTCTTTTTTATCGTTTTGTGACAGGTTCCGAAGTAAACCCACAGTCCCAGCACGAGACTACAAAGGTAAGAACTGACAAAATATGAGTCCCAATCATTGCACACTGTAATCTTTCATTAGGATAGCTCAGAAAACAAATATATAATTTTGAACAAACACCAATCACTTCAGCCAACTTCAAAACAACTGTCCATAACCATTGTCACCTAATTTTTTAAATGCCATCTTTATTTACCCATAAACAACACATGGGGGCGGAGGTTTTGTGTTTACTGTTGATATAAAACAATGGAGTAGCTATTGTTTTAAACACAGAACAGGTTTTGCAACAAATCCTTTTTTCCTCAACCAGTGGGTTTGTGGAAAAAAGTGTCCCACTTACATCATCCCTATGACAAGTAACATCCTGTCTTCAGCTTCAGGAAGAACACAAGTTTGAATTTCAATGAGTAACCTGTGAGACATTTACTGATCGAAGTGTTTAGTGTGTTTTACTGTCACCAAGTTAATCATCAAAAAAACTAAACAAGTACAGACAGATTCAATTTGATGATGATGAGTTGTTTTATAAAAAGAAACACTTAAAAGCCTCTTAAAATATAATTTTGTTTCCAGTTAAATAATTCATTCAGAAACAGTAACAAAATGCAGAAAATATGTAAAATGCAGGTGATACTCAGGACTGTGGCATTAAATATTTAAACTAACATTGTTCATTTTATGTAGTGTTCAAAAATGAATGGTCAGGTTTAATTCTTGCATCCTGTACCTTTGTTACGTGTATGTACTTTGCTCCTTCTTGCAAGAATTAAACCTGACCATTCATTTTTAAATATACGCTGTCTCCGTGTTCTCTCTGGATAAGAAGACAAAGAATTCCTACAAGCTTTTTTTCCAATTTAAGCTGAGTTTTATTTCTGGTTTTAGTGGTTAGTAAAGTCTATTAAACATTAGAGGGACAGTTATAAAATAAGTGTGTTTCCATTTCATTTGTAATAAAAGGGCTGTGATTTATTAAATATTTGGCCTAAACTTGACCATAAACCTGCTCCAGACCAGGCTAAACCTCCTTCAGGAGTTTCCGTGGTAACAGAGTCTGACTCAGGATGAGCCTGCTTTAAAAATATTAGTGCTGCACATTTATTACTCATAGTTTTACTCATTTATTGCAAATGTGTTGTTTTCACAAACTCATCGAATGCAATTTCTGTATCTGAAGAAACACCACATAATCTCACTTCTCATTAGTTTCAAAGAGCGCTGACGACACACATGACTGAGCTCAACGGAAAAGCTGCTAAATTTGAATGTACTCAACTGGCTCTGTTACATATCCCACGGTCTTTCTGATTTGGCATTTTAAAGTGTTACATTTACACATTATTTTTGTATTCACAGATGAGAATAGAGAGGAAGATGATGAGTCTGACCCTGAATACGTGAGTCCTTTTAAAAATGTAAAAATGTAAATGTGTGACTCTGGCAAATAACAGGGCCACAGGGTGTACACCGCTCCAGGTATAGGCCCCTAACTGGGTAAAGCAGCAGCAAATGAATGAATGAATAAATGACATGTGACTTATACAGTACTGCAATACTTAACCCACAAGTCTGTAGGTTAAGTATTGCAGTATAGTCAAGATACGCTGACCGAGACCTGAGTGTGTGACCAACACAAGACCAAGACTTCCATGACCTGTATTATTAATATAAAGATAACAAGGAAGATCTGTACAATTCAAATGGTTAAGTAACTGTAAAGTCAAAGGGGGTTTAGTAGCACAGAGTAAAAGAAATAAAGGATAAAATTCCAAACTGTTAAGGCCTGGGCTGATCTTGATGGAATCCGAAATCAGAACAAGACCTACTTAAAACTGATCTCTAGACCAGTCTCTAATCTTACACCATAAGGACTGAAGGTAAAATACGTTGTGGTTTCAAAGTCACCTGTTGACAAACACAAGAGAAACTTGGAACAGAAGTGAGCCATAGTTATTTGTTCTGTACATTTTTGCATAAAACCCGGGTTGTTTCCAGGACAATGAAACGTACGAAACTCCCGGTGCGGAGCAGGACGACAGCTACGAGCCTCCTCCGAGCCACAACCACAGAGTCTTTCCCGCAGCGCAGCCTTTCCAACGAGGGGAATATCTCGGTCAGTCACCACACAGACCCACATCTGTACTTCTGCTCAACATGTGTTCAGAAAGATGTTTTCATCTTTAGCAGCTATAAACATCTCTGTTAATGTGTGCAGTCTCTGAGCAGGTAACAGCTGACATAAAGTGTCAGGTCTAGCCCCCACTATTTGTGATTATATTACAATATGAGTAACATGGATGACTGATATATAAATGATTTAGAGGTAAAAGTAAGTTATATATTCAAGTAATGCATATCAATGTACACATTTTAGGGCTTTGTAGCATGTTATGGGAAAAATAGGAAAAGACAGTATAACAATAAAAAGTAACATAAATAGATAACATAGAACCACACTACATTGAAAGAGAAGTAAGTTAGTTTGGTTTACTGTATAAATATGTATTTGGCCAATAAAGATAGTGACTTGAATTTATCACAAAAAATAAATAAACAAAAGAAACCTAACCTACAAAGCTAACAAACATTCACATGGCCAGTGTAGAGCTGTTGATCTACCACAGTTTGAACCATGTGAACACAACACAGACTATGTAAGAGTAGGTCTTCTGATTATCCTCTGGATAAATGGGGACAGGTTACCATAATCTGTGTATGATGTAAAGCAGAGAGACATGGACAGACATGACTCTTAGCACTTAAAACAAGAAATGTCTGTTGGATTAAACAAGTATTTACCAATATTTGAAGATCTATTTGAAACATAACTCAAACATGACCCACATCTCAATCATTTGAAACACTTTAATCAAATTTTCAAGTAAGAATATCTTATGTAGTATTTTTTTTCTAGATTATTTTCTTGATCGTAGACTTACTCAGAAAATGAGTGAAATAAGAGTGAAATTTTTGAATTTATCACTTGTTTCTTCTTGAAAGTTAGTGCTTTGTGTAATAGAAAAAAGACCTTCATTTTCCTTTCAGTAACCAAAAAGTCAAATTAAGCATATACTGTAGTAAGAGAAATGTTAACTCTTGGGGCTAAAACAAAGGTTTCTAGTAAAAATGATGTGTGGACACCAAGAAGAAGTGAATAAATTACCAGATCTCACTAAACAATAAAAAGTCTGCCACATGTTTTGAATTTTACATAACTGTGTGCTCTAACAATACCTTTTTGCAAATACTAGAAATCGAAACTTCCCTCTAAATTTCGCAGAGCTTGGTTTGAGTGGATGCAAACACAAACACTGCTGCTCTTGTGTTGGCTTCATGCAAATGCTAACGTGTTTCTACTTCCCCTTTTTTCCACAGACAGCTGCAGAACTCGTCCGGAGCGGCCCCCAAGGAAGCCCCTGCATCCCACCAAAGCCTCCAAGCAACTGCCCCCGACTCCCAAAAGCAAGAGAGACGAGGACGACGAAGAGGTGAACTTAGACTCAAAGTTTAGAGGATTTACTCTGTTTGCAGCTCCATGGTTCCAAAATGCTGTGGCAGCTTCCTGTTTTAATGCCACAGGGACAGGCCATGTTTGTCCTAAATCACAGGTGTTTCCAGTCAAGAGAAAAGTACATTAAAGGGGCAGTGTGTAGTTTTTAGTGGCATCTGGTGGTAATTATTACCAGATTACAAACTCACTTTTCTATTTTCAACAGTCTGTGAGCAGCTACAGTAGCCTCACAGGGACACACTGTTTCTATGAACATAACCCAGTAGCAATAGGTCAGATTCTGAGTTCACTTAAAATCAATTTAGTTCAAAAGTATCAGTATCATAAGTTTGTATCAGTGAAATGTACAAGAATGTACTCACCTTTTCCACTGTTAGCTGTTTGTTTTTTCTGGGCAGTTGTAGGAGCAGAAACAGGAAGTAAAGGCTTTTTTACTGGTTTCTATAGAGCTTCAAATGCTTACTTTTTCCAGAGAGACTTCCTTTAAAGTTACGTTAAGACCATTGACTGATGCGTTCTGAAGTATTTTCTTAAACTTCTGACAATACAATTTAACACAGTGCATTTTAAAACTGAAAGTAAATGTGCATAAAAAAGAAAAAAAATTATCAAATTGCGTCCTACAAGAAGTCTTAAAAAAAATTTGTTTCAAAAAGTTGGATAATAATATCCACCATGTGTCTTGTTTTTGTAGGACTACATCAGTCCCGACGGCAGCAACGATGACTACATCGAGCCGGACGAAAGCCCACCTCAGAGTAAGAAGCACCCCAGAAAACAGACTCGGATAATATATGTAGATGTAATACAAGCGCATTCACATTCTCAACTTTGAATTGATGCTTCTGTTCAGATCCCAATAGGAATAGACCAGGGAGGCAGCTGCCGAAATTTCCCACAATGGTAACAGAGCGCCCCTCGAGTCCTGGTACGTCTAAACACACTTTATAGTTTTATATTCTACTGGCTACATAACGGTAATTGTCCTACTAACTCCCCATATCCTTTAAGACACATGCAATGACCAGACCTTTCTTGTCCCGAAGAGTCACAATTAGGCAAAGCACTAACAGACAACAGTAATCTCTGTTTGATGTGCATTAAACTTAAATCTTACTCTTCTTTTTGCTCACACCACAAGGACGTGTGGCACAAAGCACCACTTTAGCTCAGTGTTTAACAGTATTACTGTGGAAAGAAACACTGTCAGCTCATGAACAAGGCTGGTGTCATTAAAACAGTGGTTTATCTGGAGCTGGATCAGATAAAAGTTATGGGCAGCTTCAAATCAGTAGGTGCTACAGGGTCTGCACTGAGCACTTCACAGAGCAGTCGGTAGACACATACCAGACATGGCCCACAATTCAATGTCGCAGACTCTTGATGAATATGAACATAATACGTAATTTACCGTTAGAACGTTGTATTATATTAACGGCTAATATGAAGTCTATGGCAAGGCAATTTTATTTCTATAGCACATTCATACACTGGGTAACTCAAAGTGCTTTACAGGAATAAAAGACAATTTACAAGATTTAGATTAAGAAACATAAGGTTAATGTAAACATTTTAAAAGAAGAGTGCAGATTAAAAAACAGTTTAAAGAACAGGCTGTTCCAGATTTTTGCTGCTGAAAAGCTGCGTCACCATGTTGAGTTTTAACTCCGGGCACGAGCAGAAGAACTGTCCCAGATGTTCTAAGTCTGAGAAGGTTCATGAGGAACTGTCAGATATATTCTGGTGCTAAACCATTAAGATACTTGTTAAACCAGCAGTGCTGTTTTAAAGTCTATTCTCTGAGCAACAGGAAGCCAGTGCAGAGATTTTAAAACTGGACTGATGTGGTTGTACTTCCTGGTTTTGGTGAGAACCTGAGCAGCTGCGTTCTGAATAAGCTGCAGCTGTCTTAACCCTCGTTTTGAGAGACCAGTGAGCAGGCCGTTACAGTAATCTAACCTGCTGGAGATAAAAGCATGGATAAGTTTCTCTAAGTCTGGTTGAGACATCATCCCTTTGACTCTGGAAATGTTTTTAAGGTGATAAAATGCTGATGATGTCGTTGACTTAATGTGACTTTGAAAATTGATGCCTGAGTCCACGATGACCCTGAGATTTCTAACATGATTTTTAGATTTTAGAGAAAGAGACTCGAGGTGATTGGCATCAGTATTCACTTACTTAGAGCCGAACTGTAACACCTGACAAACCTGAAAATAGTGATATATTTCATTTCATAATGTTCATGAAGCCTTCTCTGGCAACAATAAATATCAGATGAAGTGAGCCTACTGTTTTTATCCACTTTTAACTTAAATATTTGGTATGCAGCAGTTACAGCAGCACATGCCTCTGGCATCAGGTCAAAATATTTCCTGAGAACTTTAACACTAATGTCATCCCAGGGCTTCTTCTGTGAAGGAACATGATTGTGTGACATTGACAGCTTTTTGTGGAAATGTATCGGCTCTATTCTATATATTTTATAGAGCATAATAATGACTGTGTAGATATTTAATTTGTTTTATGGGTATTTTTATGGACAATTCAACAAAAACAACTAAAACCTCTTAAATCAGAAAAGTGTTCTAATAAGTTCGGCCTCCACTGTATTTCTGATTGTAATGACATGGAAAGCCTGAATAAATGAATGTATCTAGGAGTCAGAAAGCTCTGTTTGGTAAAAGTGACTGATCAATATCTTGTTAAACACTTCTTTGTATTGTGTTTGTAAAGTATATGTTTGTAGTTCAATGAGGTGACACAAGAGGCTAGCCATAAATTCTTAATTATACTTCTTATAAGTGGCTTCAATGAGGCCTCTTTGGCTTTTGTATAACTTGACTTTAACTTTGAGTGGCACACTGTATACAGAGTCTATTTAAATTTACAGCCATGCCTCTGATTGCAATTCAAAAGAGGTTTGTATCCAGTCTTTAGTCAGTACTCTTATGGCACTAGTGAAAGACATGTGTTGTTCTTCAGCCAAAGTGAAAGTGTCTTAAAGGTGCAGTGTGTAAACATTTGGCGACATCTGGTGGTGACTTAGCAGATTGTACTTCCTGCTTCTGAATGACCACAGAAAACAGGTATTCTGTATGATAAAGAGGATAAAATAAATAAATGTTAATGCCCTTTTCCAGCTGTGCTCAGTGTGTTTATTTGGATTATATGGAGCTTTAAATGTTTAAAGAGCCAAAAGTACAAATAGTGATACTTTTAGGATACAGCAATCAGTCTTGTTTGGGGTACTGGGGTTATTGTAATTGCCCTCTATTGCTCACCTCAAATACTCAAAATATATGATTGTTTTTGCATGTTCAGGTCACTCCATGGATTTTCAACTGGATTTAGATCTGGACCATTTCAAACCTTTTTTTCTTTGGTGAAGCCTTCATCGTGTTCATTTGGATCCATACTTTGGGTCATTTGTTGCTTTCTAACAAATGGTTTGTGGTGTAAATTAAACAATTTTGAACGGTTGTCTAATGTCTTTCTGCTGTGTTTTCAGATTTGTATGAAGTTCCAGACAAAGAGGTAGGTGTAACATCCAATTATTTAAATCATTCATTTTTAAATAGCTGAATATTGAATATATTTTTGTCACTTGTCACAGGAAAGGTCCTCGAGTCTTCCGTCATTAAACAGGTCGGTTTGAGACAACACACAGTCAGAGATTAGACATATTAAAAGGGATGTGTCTTTATGTTTTTTATATTTACAGATTGTGTCCAGTTCCGACTCAACAGCCCCATCCTCTACTTCCAAAACCCAGCCCCAGGTAAAACCCAATCAATGATCTCACTCTCACTCTGTTATAATATAGTTTTTTGGTAATAACGCACTGACTTCTCTGCTTTGTAGGCTGCAGAGAAAATCTCCCACCAATGTAGGTCACAAAAACATTATTAGGATCTGAATTTCTGTATATATTGTGTATTTCTAATCACTGTTGCTATCTTTTGTTCAGATCCAGGTCCAGGAGCCGACAGAAGATGATGAATATGAAGTGTGTGACACAAACAATAGTGAGTAATTGGCGATTTATTCATTTGATTCACTTTTGCATGTTATCACACGCAGACACTGCAGCCGGCCTTTTGGTTTATCAGTCAAATCTTTTAAGAGAGTCATTATCTACTCTCAAGTCAAAGTACAGTATTGCTTTAAAACTACTGCAGACTTTGCCTTCAACATAAAACATAAAAACATTGGTTCTCAAACTCTTCACACACCTCATAAAATGATTGACTCTTCAAGTACATAATAAAAATAAAAAGTGCTAGGCCTACTTAAGTTTTACATATACTGTACTGTATGAATATTATGAACTGACTGGTCTATTATGCAGTGCTCTAACCACATGATTATATTTCTTACATTTGCACTTATTCATTTAGCAGATGCTTTGGAAGTTACTTAAAATAAAATACTTAAAATAACCATAATTATTTTAGTATTACATAATTACTCCACTTTTATCATGAATGTTATTGAACTGGAAAATAAAGTGCAACCCAAATCTTTAATGAAATTTTAACAGAAACAACTGTAAATATTTTTATCTGTTGTATTTATTATTTGTCTAATCATCAGCAATATGACTTCAGTGCATATTGCTGAATTTCAGGGGACTGAGAGGACTTATGTTGATTTGATTTTGAGTTTGGATGATGTACTGTCCATTCTGTTTGAATATTTATTTGTGTTTGTGTTTTACTGAATGAAAACCAAATTCCTTACAGGACAATAATCTACCTCATGTTGATACAGTCACTATGTTGCACATAAACACAATGTACAGCAGACAGTTTAGTGTGAGAGTGTGACCAGTGCAAATAACAGTCTGTATGTAACAATAGAAGTCAAAGGAGTCAACAAAATTATTCCGCGAATAAGAGTTACATCATTTATAGGACAAATAAGTTGAGCAAATACTACTGCTTATACCTTTGATTACTGAGCTACTTCTGATTTACAACAATATTTTGTTTAAGTTGAGCTAAAGATACGAAAGCTACCATCAGGCACCAAACTCCAGGCTTTTTATTGCTGTTAGGGATAGGGCTTTCCACTTTTGCCAAAGGGTCTAATTTAATCTTGTGCAAAGTATGACATATGTTAAAATGTACACATGTCATTCCACTAAATGTAGAGTAAATGTAACTCAAAGAAAAAGAAAGTGTATTTATAGAGTTGACTGGAAGTGTCATGACCTGCCTCTGAAAATGTCAAATATGTTCATATGGGGTAAGACTTTCTGGCAACTAGAGTAGTGTTTCTCAATCTGTTTTTTCATGGGGAATATATTTCAAAAGACCAAAGGCATCAGGACTCAACTTCCTGGTTTGGTTTGGACAAGTTTTGTAATGTGTTATTCTTTGGTGTTATATAGTTTTTAGTCTAATTTCTTCCTTTTCATTATTTATAGCATGGTGTCATTCCTTTTTACTCTTATTTTCTTGCTTCTAAACTTTCTCAATTGTATTTTTTTAGGCTGCAGTGATAAACCCAGAGAAACTCCCCTTCTTTTGCCCAAACCTCTGCCCAGAGAGTGAGCCACAATTATCTTCTTGTAACTTTATTTTAATTTACTACCTTTACTTCATCATCTGTTTTCTTTCAGGAGTTCACCAAAGCCACCTGTAAAACCAGTAAGTGCACATTTTAAATGAAAAGTATCCAAAGTTTAGACCTGGTTGTTTTATTTGTGTTTAGTCTCAATGTAGTCAGAGATGGAGTAGTCCCAGGATTATTGTGGTTTAGTTTTGTGTTAATGATTGGTTCAGTCCAAGCCTCTCCCATGGAACCTTTTAAATGGTCCTTGTGTAAGGGCGCCGCCATACAACCATTTACAGCGAAATACAGCAATATACCTCTGTCCACCAGAGGGCAGGCTCCGAAAGCAGAAATATAAGGAGAAACACAATGGCGACTTTAAGTATAAAAATCATGTTTACAGCCTGGTACAAAAGATGGCTCTGGGTCACTTCAGGGTTTAGCGTTTCAGTTTTATGCAGCTAAAATCTGGAACAGTCTTCCAGAGGAACTGAGACAGGCCTCTACTCTGAAGTCTAGATTGAACTGAAAGTCTGCACTCTTCTCTTTTAGTTTTAAGTGATTCGTATTATTTTATTTTAAATTTATTTTATTTGATAATTGTTCTTTTTGTAAAGCACTTAAAATTGCTGTATGTATGAATTGTGCTATACAAATAAACTTGCTTTGTCGGATAGAATCGCAGCCGGACGGGGGGGGGAAACGGTTTTGTGGTAAGTGTCCACAAAGAGACAAAAGTGATTGAGCCGAATGTAAAGTGCAGCCTTTATGCTTTTAATGGACGAGTGGCTTTGCAATGAGGCATCCTGTCAAAAAGGGAATTAGTTTATGGGTTTAAATACACACTTATGTTGAAAGATATTTTGGTGTTCAGTCTAAAAACTGGCAAGATTTCTGTGACTGGTTGTCCACTGAAGAAAAACCCCTATGGAAGTCAGGTTCTTGGTTTTGATGCATATGTGATGTTCATTCAGTTTTTGTTAATTTTGCATGGGTTTAGTGTAGTTTTCTTAATGTTAACAGTCTCAAAACTGTTGATGTGATTGGTTGTTTCGTACTCACAACTCCAAACAGAAACCCAGCATTAACTAAATGAGTTTTGTCTAACCTGGTAGAGGAGACTTATCAAGGTTAGGTTCTTCAGAATTCCAAGAACAGAGCCCATGTTATTCCCCCGTTTTTCTTTGTTTAATCCTGCTTGTTTCTCATTTTATTGTGTGATTAATGTGTGATTGTTTTTGCAGAAACCAAATTTAAAACCTTTGCATAGAGAATTTGACCGTAAGACACTTATTTAACTCTCCATAAAACTTTCCTAAATCATCTTCATACCACTTTCATATCCTAATATTTCCACTCCATCTTGAATTTCAGACAAAACTCTTCCTGAGACACAAAATCCCCCACCACTTCCTCCTTCAAAGGCTTTCTCCCTAGACTTGAAACGACCTAAGTAACTACTCTAATTAACATTTACTACAATGATTCAGATGAACAAACGGTCCTAAATTCATCTTTTTTGGTGCATTTGTAGGATTCCTATTCCACATTTTACCTCCAACAGTAAGTACGAGTTTGAGATTCAACATTTTATTAAAAATAATGCCTTATCCAAAAGACTTAGCTCATGCTTTACCTTGTCTGTCCCAGGACAAACTGACAGAGGGCAAACAGATACAACGGAAAATGAGTTCACAGATCAAGATAAGGTAATCCTCTTAAACTGTGGTGAATAAAAATGATCCTATAAGCCATTTTTCTCATAGTATTCCTATTTCAGGAGTCCGAGATGAGGACGAAGCCGTGGTATGCCAGCTCGTGTGACCGCAAGACCGCTGACGATGTCCTGTTTCAGTCCAATCAAGTAGGAGCTTGTTATCCTTAAACAATCATACAGGTCAGCTTTGTGAGAGTAAAAGAGCATGTGTGTGTTTAAAGGACGGAGCATTTCTGGTGAGGAAGAGCTCGGGGCTGGACGCTAAGCAGCCCTACACATTAGTGGTGTTTTACAACGGCAGAGTCTACAACATCCCCATCCGCTTCTTACCCAGCTCTCAGCAGTACGCCCTGGGACGAGAGAAGAAGGGTGAAGAGGTCAGTGTGACTTCTGTTTGTTTTTTTTGTGTGTATGAGATAAATCTATTGACTACGGTTGTCCAGATACCAATACTCACTTGGGTTCATTAACACTAACTAAGATGTTTTGAGTTATAAGTACTAGAACTTGTTCCTAATGGTATCAGGACTCCCCTACTACAGCCACAAAGTACAATTTTAATCACAATTTATTCTATCAATGAATATACTGTATAGCATACATTTTTCCAAAACATATTAGACATAGGCCCTAACAAAGCCCTTCTTGTGAATTGACCAACTGGAGGGCCTAGTGACAAAGCTAAACACAATAAAAGTGCCTTTAGCTAAAAATATTTTTTATGAAGACGGAAGAAAAAATCTAATACATTGACTAGCTTCTTATAGCTTATATATTCCTACTCACTGGTGCCATAAAAGATAATCAGTTATTGATGTAGCCTGATAACGCCAGTCCAGTGACAAGGGCCTTTAGACGAGTTTGTCCAAAAATGCTCTAATATTTGTCATTAGAAAATAATATACCAAGACACTCACAGGTTATTAACACTGTGTACATATACTTTTTTTTATTAAAAGATTAAAAGTAAAATATGACTAATACAATACACCAAATTTAAGTTTACAGCTTACCGTTAGCTTAGCTACGACTTCAGCATCAGAACGGCCTCCTTATTAAATGTTGTGTGATTGAATAGACAGTATTTATTCCAGTTTCACATTGCTCTCCTTTTCTTGGTTACAAGAAACTGATTAAACAGTTCTTTTTTTACAAGCATAAAAAAGTTTAAGTGCAAAAAAAGTTAATTCTTTTAGGAATCCGCAAATATTCAGAGATGTAGTGAATGCAATGGCTGATCAGTGTAAAATAACAATTGTCCAGCTTTGTAAACACATTCCTTTTTGCCTTCCAGTTTTTCAGGAGCGTGTCCCACATCATCGAGAACCACCAGAGGACGCCGCTGGTGCTGATCGACAGCCAGAGCAACGCAAAAGACGCCACCAGGCTGTGTTTCCCCGTCAGGCCCTAGAGACCTTCTCCAATCCTCAAGTCTTCCTTTTCTCTCCAAAACATCTTGTATATTTTTACTTTATTGTACAATTGTGTTTTTCTGCAGTGCTGGCCATGCAGAGTAACTCAGGAGGCTTGTTTTTATCCCCAGGTTTATTCAGATGTTTCAGTCGGTAAACAGTGTATTCAAATTAAATAAATGTGAGGAATGGAAAAAAATGCTGTAAAACTAAGCACTGGTTTGACAATTGGTTTGTGACAGACACATGTTTAATGTATATTTTCTTTTAATAAAATGATTTCTATTACAAGTCCATTTTTCACTCGTCCCATGAAAAATCCAAATTAATGCAAAACGTGTTGCATATCAAACAAAACCTCTAGGCACATAGTGGAGAAATTCTCAGGTAATACTTTATACAGTACCTCTATAGCTACTTTCTATACAATTATAAATCATTTCATCTCAAAATATATGCAGTAAATTACAGAAATGTAATGTGTGTGCTGAACGTACACAGTTTATTTACAACGGTTTATTTTTCCCCTTGCGGTAAATACTGAGTGGCTACATTTGGAGAAGTTTAGCCACAGCACAATATAGTTTGAAGATTGTCAGAGGCTTGGGCCTGATAAGATGAAAAGAGGAGAGGTAACGGGAAAAAATATAAGTCCTCCTTTCATAGTGCAATTAAAAGATAAGATTATCTATTCAAGTCAAACGGGAAGTGTTTGAGGGAAAAACAGACGAATTAACTCAACCTTTTGATGTTTGTTTAAAGATAGAGGTGATTTTTAGATACTTTTGTGTTAGAATTTACTTCAAAGTCTCAAAGTAATATATTCTGGGATTTTTGAAATAAGGTTGTATGTGGTAAATTGGTAAATTACTGATGTAGGAATTTAGTCTGGAGAAATGGCCGGGGCTTTAGTGTCAGGGTAGACCAAAAAAACAAAGTATTTCTTGAACAAATAAATATCTATTCATTACTACTTGACCCGACCTGCTCCCAGCCCACACAAGCTCTTTTCACAACAGAGCGTGATCTTTGACACAAAAATGCACTAGATGAAAGTGAAACCAAAAAGCACATGGCTAATTTACATATTACACTATTACACTTTACACACACCTTTCTTCCCCCTAACACTGAGATGTGCCACTCCGTTATGCCTCTGTTACTACCTCCTGTTGTGGGATAAAGACCACACCCATTCAGGACGAGGCTAGACTTGAGAAAGACAGGAATATCCAAAAAGTGAGCATAAAATGGAGTCTTCCTGGTTCTCCACTCTAAATGTGCGCACACAGAAATCTACTCAAGGAATAGTGGCTGCAGAATATATTGAAATAGTCTAATTATTGCAATGTTGACAAAAGCTGTAGCTGTATCGCCAGAAACTAATTGAATCTCAAAGCAAACTGTAAACATTGATGTAATGACTAATGATCTATTTTTGTACAAATTTACTGCTACTGCCGCTATAACACACTTTTATTTTTAAATGGGCACATCTGTCTACTTCCTGTTGTGCGCTGGCTTTAAAGAGTGAACAAACAAATTAGCAGTAAAGTAATTAGAGAGAAAATTGTCATGTTTTCTCAGAAGTTTGAACAAAGGGCCTGAGGATTTTATTTTGTTTGCCATGTATTAGCTACGAGCTACTTGAGGATAAAATACTCAGAAAACTACAAACCTGACAAGATCAGTGCAGAAGTGAAAAATAGACCAATTAAATAAGTCAGATGCACATTGACTGAGACTGCTTCTGCTTTAATTAACTCACGGCGCAGGTAAGCCTCAAAAACTCCAGTTCGCTTGTTCAATCTAACAATGTACTCTTTTAATTCTAATTCTAATTCTAATTTTGGCAGTTTTGTCCAGTGGTCCAAGTAAGTCTGGAGCCTTGTATTTCTTTCTGAAGTACAGTTTAGTTGAAACTACCACATACACCCCTGCTTCAAAAAAAAAAAAAAAAAAAGAAAAAAATAATAAATAAAAAAAGAATATCTCTTTAAATTAAACTATAATACAGAAAAATCGGATCTCAATGAATGAAATAAAGAACCCTTCTTGCACTTTATACATAATCTTAAACTTCGGACTTGGCGGGAGATCGTAAAGAAAGCATAAAAGGCTAAGACTCTTAAATAAATCACTAAAACAGCTTATTGTCTCAGTTGTTTTTTTTTCTGAAAACAGTTTTGGTTAAGTAACTTCTGGCTGTCCAAACGTATAAATATGAAAGCTACCTCACTGCTTCGACTCTACCCGTACGTCATTGACTGATTCATCTGACTCGCGATTTTATATGGCAAATATACATATTACAGTGTTTAGATATATATATATTTCATACAAAAGTGTAATTAAATAAAGCTATATGTAGACAAAATATAGTACAGTACAAATAACTAAATCAACAAAACCACCAGTTTTTGTGGCTTTACAAATAACTAGACAAATAAACTAGATCTACAGATTATCAGACTACCCAGACGTGGAGATAGGTAACTCTTTACCCTGAGAACTTGAACCCTCCGGGATGCATGATTTTCATTAAGACTTAAGAAAAAACAAAATTGAGGATGCAGATTCTTTCAGCTGTATTGCAAAAGTCCTCTTCCAGATTATTTCCCAGTGTTTGTGACGTTAAAGGGATGGATGAGTGTTTTGTAAATGTGGTTCTATGAGATACTTGTGGAGCTCATTTAATCCCTACAGTAGATTTTCAGTAGATCAGCACAGTTTGGAGAAGCAGACAAGTCATGGTGGAAATGGAGCTGCTAATTTAAAACACTGAACCACTTCAATGCGTGTTAGAAAATTAGTTCACATCATTTGTAGGCACCGTTAAAAATCAATAACACCTACACACTCCAAATTCATTTTACTGAGCACTTTGTGTGACCTCCTTTGTGGATCTCCCTCAGGTCAAAACACCAGGTATTTATTTAATACTGTAACTAAAATGATGTAGTTTAAAATGATCCTTTATTGGATTTGTGAACTAACTGGTGAACAGAGCATGTATACGGGAGTGTCGTGTATGAGAAAAGTTATTAATAAATGCAGAATCTGGAGTAAGTTTGCAGGCGTGTTCTCTTTTTACTCATTTAAATGTGTGACAAAAGTTGGGAAGTTTAGCTTAAGTTGTGAACAAGATTGTAAACTGTATATATATTTTGTAATGTTTTACTTAAAGAAAACAGAAATAAGTTTTAAATTATATGCTATAAAGATTTCAATGTAACTGTTTATAGGTTTAAATTCTGTGAAACGTGTCTCAACTAAATGATTAAGGAAAATGTTAACATGAGAGCAGTTGAGAACCTTAGCTTACAACAGCCTTAATGAAGTGTTTGCACAAAAGGATGAGTTTTACAGGTTATATGAATAAGAAACAAAATAAAAACCTGATTCAGAAAACCACTCTTAGGTGCCTTTACAAATGAATAATAGCTTTTGGAGTTGCATAAATGAGAAACAGAATGAAAAGCAACAAACTGTAAATAAATAAAAAAAATAGTAGTTTAAGAAGATAAAAGCCTTGTTAGTTCTTGTTGCCCCATAGGGAACATACAGAACTTAAAGCCCGTCTCCTGTCTGCTTTACCACTGACTGTATTGACAAGTACCTACTGTTGTTCTGAAGTATCTCATAGACTCTCTTTTAGAAAAACACTGCACTATCCCTTTAAGAGTTTTCACATTTTGGACTTTTCCACTCCATCAGATGCCGCTGTCTGTGAGCCAACCAAATTTGTTGATTTTCAAAGACCCTGCCACAAAACCAGCAGCGAAACTTTGTATCTTCGTCGCTGCCCTGGGACGACTCGGTGGTCACCACTTCAAACTTTTTCCTGCTTAACCTCCTAAGTTTAAGTTTCAAAAGGAATCGCTCTTGCACTTTTGAGTTTTTACTGTTTTGAGCGTCGACCAGTAGGGTGTTTAAACCCTCTCCATTTATGGCCGAGAGAGCGTTCAGTGTCCGTTTCGACAGCACGACTTTGTGAACCTCTCCCTTGTACCTGTTGATGACCTCCATGATCCGGGCCACCTCTGGGATGTCGGCGTCCGGGTGATTCAGCACCACTATGGGCTGGTCTCCCGCAGGACGCTTCACGAGCTGGTGTGGGTTTATGGCTACTATTTTCAAAGTCCTCTCCAGGTTCTTGGGGGCGGGCTTCCAGTGGGACACAAACATAGGCGGAGACTGGGATTTTTCGGAGCTGCTGAGGCAAGCGTCTGCGGGCACTCCTTCCCTCGTCCCGTCCACAGCAGGCTCTGAAGAAACAGTCAAATGTGCTGCTGTCTCACCTGTAACAAAACAACAGCATAAGCTTTTATCCAAATAAACAGAAGCAATGTGTAGAAGGTATTCCATTTCATCAGACTTTGAATTTTTAAAGCACTTGAATTTACACTAAAATAAAATGCTTTGAATTTTTAAAGCACTTGAATTTACACTAAAATAAAATGCTTTGAATTTTTAAAGCACTTGAATTTACACTAAAATAAAATGCTTTGAATTTTTAAAGCACTTGAATTTACACTAAAAAAAATGCGCAGCGAGTGACTTTTTTTTAGTTTTAACTAACTTTAACAGATTCAACACGTTTATGTTTATCGATTTAGATTTCTTTTCTTTTTGTTGTTGTGGAAGTTAGGAAAGTATGAGGGGAGTTTCCAATTATGGCAGCTTAAAGAGTCTGAATTTTTTGCCATGATCAAAATTTTAAGTTTAAAATTCCAAGTAAAAAGATTAATTTTTTTCAACACTTGAAATGTGACAAAATTAATATATTAATGACAAAATAGTGTCACATTCTAAAAACATCTATGAATTTGAAATACATAGCCCTGGACAACACTTTCATTCATCAAACGGGCTTTCACTAAAATCTGGTTACCCACCACCACATTTCATTTAGGGCTTTAAAAGGCATTTATATCCCTGTGACACATGGGAATACCATAATATTAATGTTCTACCCACTTCTTTTTGTTGATTTGCAGCCCTAGTGTGCTCTTCTCATATTTTGTGCTCAACATTTACTGAAAAAAAAAAAATTAGGAAGCACACACAGGAAAGCATTAAGGCTTCCATATCCAGACACTAAATTGTGTAAATGCGTATTTAGATCAAGCAGAACAAATTCAGTATTAAAAGTGCAAACTAATATTTCTAGTATAAAAATAAATAAATTCCAAATCTGATGAAACAGACTTATGACAATAGCAGTGCTCTTTAATTCAAATCTGTGTTCAGTTTAGGGCGGGGTCCAGAAAATGCTATGGTACGTCTAATTTGAATTTACGTCGACATGAAAACTATAATTTAGTCTTACTCTGTGGGGTAATAACAGATCTGGGCTCAGGGGAAGCCTCTGTGGAACCGTCACGTGGAGTCTTCTGCTCATCTGTGGAACCGTCACGTGGAGTCTTCTGCTCATCTGTCGCATTTAAATCCAGTCCAATTTCACTTGTTTCATGACATTTCTCTGTTGCTTTTGACTTTGTCTCATTAACCGAGCTACTGTTGAGCTCTTCTTCCATGTGCCCTCCATCTTGAAGCATCTCAAGTCGGTTTTCGTCTGTGTTTGTAGCCTCTAATGTGCCAGTAGTCATGACATCAGCTTCTTGCTTGTGCAGTGTTGTTCCCTGTCCTTCGCATACGTCTGTTTTCAAAGCTTTAGTCAATTTCTCTGTCAATAACATTCCATCCATTTTGCCCAATCCCTCGTTAGCCTCCGCTGGATTGCATTTTGTTGGAGACAAAGCGCTCTGTGTCACCCATTGCTTTCCTGTGTCTGGATTTTTCTTAAAAACTATCTTCAAAGCCAGTGCTGAATGCTTCGCCACTTTTTTGGATCTCTTTTTCCATCTCCGGTTTTTCCTTTTCTTATTTGGTATAGCTTTATAAACTGGTTTCTTCTCCTCTATGTAATGTATTGCATTTAATTCATTCGTAATAACGCCATCTTCTTTACACTTAGCCTCTTCGCTGATCACATTAAGTTCAGCAACGTCTAGAAGCGTTTTTAGTCTGCGATTCTCCCGGTTTTCCTGCATTTGAGGCCCCTCCGACGGCTCAGATATTAAGACATCATTGTTCAGCTTTGTCTCTGAACTTTGTAAACAATTGTTGAAGTTAGTGTCACTCACAGTTTTGTCGCAGGAGTCAGCGTTAGCATCCTCTGGGTCTTTCTCTGATATCATTTTTAACCTGGTTGGGTACGTAGCACCATTTTGAGCGACGGTTATCTTGTTTTGCACTGTGAGGACAGTCACATCTTGGCTACTGTCCGGGAATACAGAGTTGGACATTAAACTGTTCTCTGCTTTCGGATGTAGAGTCATGTCTTGGGGAACATTCGATAAAACGGTTTTAGCGTCTTCGTCCACTTCTGTTTGCCCGATTTCATCAAAAACTGTTGCGTCTCTTCTAATGTGGTTTGTGCGTCGGACAGATGGCAGTATTTGTCCAAAAACTCTCTTCCGGGCAGGGAGAGGCAGTCCTGTGTCAGCCAGCACATTTCCTTCACTGCACTTCTGGTTAATCTAGGCTTACTTTTTGGGATTGGCTCATTTGGCTTTATTGCAAAAGAATGAACCTCTTTATTTCTCTGTGACCAGTTCAGACGCCCGTGAATGGCTTTAATGTGCTTGTTAATTTGCATTTTTTGCGACGCCTCGTAGCCGCAGTATTGACAGAGAAAGGTCTGCGTGGTTCTTTTATCCACTGTGTGCTCACTTTTTCTGTCCAGACCCAGATTATGAAGCAGGATGTGCTCTAAAAACTCTCTGTCGTCCCCTGTTGAGAATTTATTACACATTTCACAAGTGTATTTGCCATTCTGAGTGTGAACCATTGTCAAGTGTGTGCTAAATTCAGACCACGTGCGTTGAACATTGTCTTTACAAATGCTGCAACAGGAAAAAGTGTCCTTGTGGCTTAAAAGATGAACCTGAAGGTAGGAGAACTCCGGTGTAGTGAAAGTACACATATGGCAGGAGAACGCTGGTGGGATTTCTCTGTGATTCTCCTCAAAATGTCCCACTAAGTCTTTGGGAGTGTATTCCACACTGTCCTTGCATTGGGAGCATTTGAACCTGAGTGAGTTTCCACCGTTAATTGTCCTACGTGGATGCTCGTGTGCTTCTTCCTGTGTGCGGGGCTTCTTTGATGAAGGCCACATTGTGCTGCGCTCTAACTCCTCTGCTATCTTCTTTGGTCCATGCTTATCTTGACTTTGCATATTCGGGGGCCGAGCGGCTTTCTTCCTGAGGTGGAGCCGATTGGGCCAATCTCTGTTCTTCTTGTTGACACAACGTTTATTATCTCCCGTGGAGGTAGCTGCGCAAACATCCACTGAATCCATGAGTTCTTAGGTTTCTGAAATTACAAAGCAAATAGGTTTATCAGCAAATAGAAGTGTCTGGACATAAAATGGCTGATTCACAAACATTAAAAAGAACTTAAAACATTTTCAGGACATTTTTAATTAACAGTAACACCTCGTGAATCCTTTTTGTTTCACACATGTCCCTTTAGAAAAATGCAGTATAGATCTTTTCTGTAAACCAACTCTTTTTCATGTATTTTTCTGTTTTTACGTATTTGGGAGTCAGTTAAGGTAGTAGCCAACTAAATGGACATTCAAACTGTTATTTAAGTCATACACACTCCATTTACAGCCCTTAAATGCTTCAATAAACTACCAATGTGAACTTCAACGACACAACAGCACCAGAAATAGGCTATTATGTTACTTTATCAAGCCGAGATTGACTAGTGGATGCATATGATGCAAATATCAGGCTGAAGCTCATTCAAAACATCAATGTTAGAGCCATATTTGCTAATACACTTGCAAACTAAAACAGCTGAATAAAAATGAATCCTTAGTTAAATTTCCTTAGAATCTATTTTAATTCAATATATAATAAGTAAAGTTAAAAATTTAATGTTTGCTCCTTTTTTCATTTTATTTGCTTATAGAAAGTAGGAGTTCACCAGGCAGCAGTAGTAAAACAGCTACTTTAGGCGACTTTTACACAACAGCAAAATGCAAATGCTGGGCCATTGGATTAACAAAGTGATCTGCGTTTACACATTTATGCGCAGCAGATAAAAATGCGGTTGTGTCTGTATCTACTAGTAGTCTCCCAGGCCAGTAGGAGCACTCTGAACCCCACTGCTGCTAACGCTACAGTCATTACACACAAGAAGTAGTCATGACAGAAGTCTGCTCTAAACCAAACAGAAAACTTGGTGTTAATAAACTTTTGAGCACTCAGTGTGGATTTATTCAATTAATACAAATAATACGTTATCAGAACATTTTTAAACCACAAAAACAGTATTTTGTCATTGTCAGCCAATAGCCTTCCTGGGACAGTGGGACTAGGCTGTTGCATCATCTTTTTAACTGGGGACACAATCTTTACAGTTTTCACCACAACAAAGAAGGTGCTAGAAAAAAAAAAAACTCTGACCTAATCTAAAAGCCCAAAACTCAACTGAATCTTTTTCGTTTTGCAAACCACATGTAAACGTACTTTGAAGATGTGGGAGCACATCATTTTTCTTCATTAAAGAAAGAAAATTGGACCTCATTTTATCATTCATTCCAGAAGTGTGTTTTTTTTTACTTCAAGAGAAGGTTAGGCATAAGCAGAGTAAAGAGATTTTTAACTGAAAGATGAGCACAAGCAGCAAATATGGTAAACAGGTTTGCCACATTTGTCTTGTTAATCCTGCATAGTATGACTTTCAAAGTAAGATTGAAAACTGTCTGTCAATGAAGGACAATCAAGATCTCCAAAGCAGAGGGGCAGGAGATTACATAAAAACAATTACATAACATGATCAATTAATTGCTTGTTATACCTGTTGCTGGCTATCATCTGTGAGTGGTCATTTATTAAACTTAGGTAACTATTAAACACCACAGATTCCTATCAATCAGGTGCAGGGAACTTGCAATTCAACTCACCTGCTTGCATTAAAGTTACGAGTTATTTCCGCAACATGATAACAGTTACGGCTTTAAACACGTTTCAAACAACAAAAGCAGCATCATTTCCAGGGAATAGCTTTAGATGTGGCTTTTTGAAGGAGATAATTCGGTAAATTGTGCGGCCATTGTGCAGTTTGACTTGACCACAACAAAGTGATGAGACGAGGCTGCTTTAGTAACAAGCTACACACGCCTCGAGAATCAATAAGTAACCAGAAAACGGCTCTGGTATAACACCGTTTTTCTCGTCGATGCAAACTACGTTCTGCTACTTGGCAGTCAAGTTAACTCTGGCAAGGTTTCACGAAATAGCGTTGGCGTCTGAGTGATTTGAATTAACGTGACGCACAAGAGCTTACAAAGACGAAATAACTTCATCAAAAGCTTGGCAACAAAGTTACGTCTGTGCCGTTTTTTAAACTTGCATCGAGTTATTACTACAGATAACGAGCCCGGGAGCTATAACAGTAGAATAAAGCATGAGTAATTAACAGAGTTGTCTCGGTTTTACCTTTTCTTTTGTAGAGCGCTTGACAGCTCAGCGAGTGGCAGCCATGATGGTTTCATCCGGGGATTACAACCGTTGAGCTGCTTTAGCCTTTAGCCTTTAGCCTAAACGACACCGACCCACCACCTTGTCCCGGGCTTGTAACAAGCACAAACACCGCTAAAACTACCATCACAGCCATAAACGCATTCAAACAGATAGGGACAACTTATTAGAATATAGTTACAGTAAAAATATGCTCATTTGATTTTAATTTAATTTTAGGAAAGCGTTAAATCAACTAATGTTTTAAACATTTATCAAAGGTTATTTATGGTATCTCCCATAATTCCTAGCGCTCAGTATTGGAATGGGACTAGGTTCGTTTTGATTACATTAGTTTGGATAATTTAATAACCTACACAGGTTAAGAGCCTGGCCTAGGAATTTGTGAAACCCAGAATATTTTGTCTTAAAAGTAGTTGTCCTACAGTAGCTACAATGTTTTAATGCTTTTCAAAGTGGAATCCATGCACAAAGGACTCCCAACAGTAATAACCCAAACAGTAAATGCATCAAGATTCAATTAAGCATTGCTTTATAATAAATTACAAAGAAGAACAAACCTAGTGTAGTGGTGAGCTCATGTTCATATCCAAATAAACTCATGTTTGATTCATGGTTCAAAAGGGACCTAAAGATAGCCTAGCACCCACCTTTCAGATTTATGTACCCTTTAATTAAAAATAATAGGCTATGGGAAGTTTAGTTGTTTCACAACAAAGTAAGGACAATAATCAGGCTGTATTTAACTATTAACAAGACTGGTGTGTATGACATAGGCTATCTTGCCAACAAGCACAGAGCTGCTATAAATAAACTTGTGCAATACTAGTCTATACTTTAGCAGAACTGCGGACGTTGACACAAATAAATCATGAAATATTTGAAGCCGTCACTGTTGAAAAAAAAAAAACATATGTACAGCATCAGTCCCCCCTCTCAGGTAACCTCAGTCACTTTCGTGCTCATAAAGTTGTTATGCTTCGAATGTTTTCACAATATAAAGTGAAATAAACAAATTTTGTAAAATCTTCGTTTTATAATTTTTGCTCATTTTCAAATCTCCCAGCTTTTGTGACATGTTTAAATTAAATGTAATTACAAAGTTGTATTGCTGCACATTTGTATCTTTTTCATAAATCTTAAACCAGCCATGTCTTCAATTTTTTATCGCAGTGATGTGCTTAAAATTAAACCTTGATCAAAATGTTCAAATCATAAAATGTATAAAATAAACACTATGGTAACACTAAACACTTAAAGCAAAGAGGTATTAAAGGCTACATTGGTTTATAGGGGGACCATATAGTCCCTAATGTAATGGAACCATCTAGAGGGCTCCTGGCGTTTCCAAAAGGGCAAGTAAGTTAAATGAATACCTGGTCAGTGACTGCATTGATCAACCACAGTTTAATCCAATCAGAGCAGTTCCATGTTGTTTTTGTTTGGAACAGTAAAACGGTCGGTACATCCTCAAACCTAAAACACGCTCAGACCTGTCAGAGCTGCCACATCATGGGCCACAACAAGCCGGTAAAGCCAGGCTTCAGACGTGAATACTTTGCTTGAAGAAGTTTAAGACTGATTAAACTTCTTCAGCTGCAGCGCAGGGTTAACATAGAACAGTTAAAAGTAAACATACTAAATTATTTTTATAAAAGATTTTTCTGTTACAAATTGTAACAGTTAATTTATTTTATACCAAAAGGGATTGACAGTATTGAGAAATGTGACGGTGAGAACTGAAGACAGGTCAGATGCACATGACACATGCACAGACAGAGCCAGAAAGTTGTGCTGTCATCATGAGAAGACAACCCTGACAGTTTTAAAAAGCCATAAACAATACATCTGATTACGGAAGCTGATCCGCAGGCCACACTTTGGATGCTGTAGATAAATATGGCCTCTTGGAATAGTCATACAAAGGATTTTAAAAAATGAAGAAACTAACTAATAACAACTAACTACTTTGTACTACTAACCAATACCGGTACTCAAGTAATTACTGAGATGACTGCAGTTGATTATATCAATTTGTCTTAACTTGAGATGTGCACATATTTAAGTTGCTCTAGCCACATTAGCCTTTAGTTTGTTTATGTCTTTTGTGTAACCCAGTTGACATTGATCATGGAGGAGAAATTCAAATGTCCTTGATTTTTTGTTATTTAAACCCATAGGCAGTGGAAAAAAAGTGTATTTTTATTGAATCAATGAATGGCTCTATTGTTCGGCCAGTTTCAGGGACAATAGGACATAAAGTATATAAAGTTAAGGTCACGTCTCCTGCTAAAGCTGGATGCCGTTTAGGTCTGTCTGCCGTAGTTCATAAGTTATATTTACACACAATAAACACCCACTTCCCCTTTGCTCAAGGCAGTGGTAAAAATAGCCTCTCAGCCCAGAAAAAGTAAAGTAAAAGGGACACAGTTTATGGGAGAATTGTACAACTTATTTCACCCTGAAATTTTGGTTTATGAGACAGTTAGCCACAATATGATCTGGCTTAGTCCTGGGTTTAGTCAGGATCACAGTTCAGTCTTCATTTAGTGCTGGGATTAAATTTTGGTTTATTTAATTTATAGAACATATTGTTTAACTCTGTTACCGTTTTACAAAGCAGGCGTAATTGCTTGATTTGATCACCTTGCTGCAACACCTCTTGGTTTTGTTCTGTTTTGTTCATGATTTATTCCAAGATGGAGTCCAGATTTTTAATAATGATTCCACCTAGTTCTGGTTTATTTGTTCTGGTTTACTCCTAGTTTGGTTAATTATAAAGTTGAAGGTTTAGTAGTGGTTTAGTCCAGTGTTACTGTAGGCCAAAAGGCAGACATGTCCAAAGTCTGACCCTGGGGCCAATCACAGGCTAAGGTGAGATTCTATGTGGCCCCCAGCTTCAATAATAAAACGTACTTTTTATGGCCCCAACAGCAGCAGCTTTATACAAACAGATTCAAATCCAACTAAAACCTGTTTAAATCCAACTAAAACCTGCCCAAATCCAAATATAACCAGTTTAAATCTGACTAAAACCTGTTTAAATCTGTGTTGGTGTTACTGACCTATTTCATTCTCCACATCAAGTTATTTGACAAAAAGAGGCTTGACTGACCCTCTTGAAGTACAGCAAAAACAGTGTTAGCAATCTTTGTTTTGAATTGTCCCACTTATTCTTCTCCTAAACATCACCCAAAGACATCTTCATCAAGGTTTATGTCCCCAGAGGTTCCACTTTGCTTTGCCCTTAACAGCGACTATGATTGGAGGACACAGATCACATGATAACTGAAGATTAGTACCATGCAATTCGATTCATTAATAACACAAGCATTTAGAGTAGTGTTCAAGCTGTCAGTTCAAATTATAAAAATAGTATTGCATGGTATTAGTGGTTTTAATACTAATACCAAAACACTACATTTTCCCCTAAATAAACATCAGACTATAGCCTTACTACATGTTTAAATTACACTGTGGTATGTAGCTCATCTTATTTTGCTCTTTTTTTGGGTGAGCTTCACTGCAGTGGTTTGAATTTAATGAGCTGCACTTTAAATGGATATCCCTAAGCTTTTAAAAAAGCAGGGAACCCATTGTTGTTGGTTTAACCTATTTAGGTCAATCTGTGGCTCCGATACACTGTCTGCTGCTGCTGCTGGGGCACACTGACCTGATTAAACACAGGCTGCATTATCAACTCACTCAAGGTTTTAATGGCTTATGTGGTTCTTAAAATGCATGGCTTTTTATTTTTATCAGAGGAAAAAACTTAGTTAAAAAAATTACTACCAATCATGTTTTTTTTTTTTATGAACATCTCTGACCTGCAGCTAAATAGAAAATTGAAATCACCAGTGACTCTGTCCCCTTCACAAACACTGACCTCCGTGAGTCTGGACCTGGTCTAGGACCGGACTAACTCTGTCCCCTTCACAAACACTGACCTCCGTGAGTCTGGACCTGGTCTAGGACCGGACTAAGTCTGTCTCCTTCACAAACACTGACCTCCGTGAGTCTGGACCTGGTCTAGGACCGGACTAACTCTGTCCCCTTCACAAACACTGACCTCCGTGAGTCTGGACCTGGTCTAAGACCGGACTAACTCTGTCCCCTTCACAAACACTGACCTCCGTGAGTCTGGACCTGGTCTAGGACCGGACTAAGTCTGTCTCCTTCACAAACACTGACCTCCGTGAGTCTGGACCTGGTCTAAGACCGGACTAACTCTGTCCCCTTCACAAACACTGACCTCCGTGAGTCTGGACCTGGTCTAAGACCGGACTAACTCTGTCCCCTTCACAAACACTGACCTCCGTGAGTCTGGACCTGGTCTAAGACCGGACTAACTCTGTCTCCTTCAAAACCTGACCTCCGTGAGTCTGGACCTGGTCTAAGACCGGACTAACTCTGTCTCCTTCAAACACTGACCTCCATGAGACAATACACATTAATGTTTAAAAGTTTGCTACTCTTGACTTTCAAATGTGAAAGAGTCCAAAATCCAGCCCAAATAATCAACTTAAACTTTGTAATTAGGTGCACATCCAGAAAAATGTAAGTAAATGTGGGCCTCTGCTCTTATGTATTGCTCTTATATTGTATATTATCTCTAAAACCATTACTACTATGTCCTAGTCTTTTTCCAATCATGCCTAAAGTGGCCGCTGTCTGTTCCCTGTCTCTGATTGGATGTTGCCAGAGGCTCTAGTTTTAATTGGCTGCCACCTGAGCGTGTGTGCTGCCAGCCGATGTGATGCGTTCAACGTCATCGTAAGAAAACTGCATACTCTTTATAGGACGTCAATCGTATTAATCATGAAACTGAAATCATTTTGTTCTTATTTTTTAACAAGTGCATTCAAATATTTATTTTATTTTTTGCTTTGTTGATTTTATTTGCCTTTCACCTGCTCACGTGCTTAAGTTTCTCATCCGTTTCCGGTGCGCACGTGAAGGCAGCAGTGGTGTTTGCCAAACTCGTGCTGAGCCTCACTGACTACAACAATGAACGTAAGCAGACATGTGTCCGCCGTGAGTTTGAGTTGAAGTTCCCTTCAGCAAAACGGCCTGCTACAGTCCCTACATGTGCTCTCCGGGTGAGTGCCCCGTTTAAACAGTCTGCACTAACATTTATTACACCAAACTTTGGGGGAAAGTAAATGAACGACAGGCGCTAGTCCCTGACCCGCTGCTGCTGTGGACTGTTAACTTATCTGAGTTGTATGGCACTAAGGCAAGTTTTGAGCCGCTTTACTGCTGTGTTTCAGGAAAGTCTAGTCTTCATAAACATGTGCCAAACTCGTGTTTCATTAAAATACACTTTCTCAAGAAGGGGTTTTCATTTTGCCTGCAGAGGTTTCCAAGGCACTGAGTTAAATGGAGCTAGAGGACCAATGGTGGAAGGGACAGCTCGCTGCAGACATCTACCAGGCGCTACGCTACAAAGTGAGTGAGAATGAAAACAACAGGTCCATGCGGCTTTTAAAGCTCCTGTAGTTGGTCTTAAACTTATTTCATGAACCAAGTCTCGTTCATATGGTATCTTTCTAATTCTGTTTTTCCCCTCTTTTTTTGTTTTTTGTTTTGAAGGAATCAAGAGCTGCAGGATATTGATTAAAAATGGCACATCTTTGTTTCAGCCTGTGGTTTTGCATTGTGGCTATGGTTACATATAAAAAGAATATTGTCACATCCTCTCAGTAAGCTACCACTAATCTAGAAAAGTTCTCTGTCTGTGCCTTTGTAGTGAATAATTCATTAAATTTCTGTAATGAAAATACTAAATGTCTTGGCCAAACATAAAAAAAAACCCACTCTAAAAATAATTTGACTAATTTTCATTAAAAATACTAAGTAAGGATAGTTACATTTCTCATTTAATTTTTTTGCCATGATCAAAAAGCTTGATAAAACTATTATTTTTCTTGTTTAAACGCATATTTGTTATATTGAGGGGTAAGAGCTTTAATGTGTAAAACAAACAGAACTATTGTTTCTGTGATTATTTATAACTGTGGTCAAAGCTGTAGAAATGTGGAGGCTTGGGTCCTTTTTCAAAATAAGTTTGTTAATGTAATTTTATATTCTTTATTAACAAAGTGGAAACATCTCTTACACATATCAGGTTTAACGTGTTTGGTTGAGTTTTGATCAGCTTGGCTTGAAACAAAACAAAATCAGGTGTATTTTTGTGTCAACAATGGAAATGGTGGAAAGTGCAACTACTCTTAGACTCTTAATGACATCACTACACTGCCTGTCACTTCACATCTTGTTTTTTTGTCTGTGACAGGAACTCAAGTTGCCGTCGTACAAAGGCCAGTCTCCTCAGCTCAACCTAAGGCGATACTTTGCCGACCTCGTAGCCATCATCAGCAACCGCTTCAGACTGTGTCCCGCGGCGCGACACCTGGCCGTTTACCTGTTGGACCTCTTCATGGACCGCTATGATGTCACTGTGCAGCAGCTCCACATGGTGTCCCTGTCCTGTCTCCTCCTGGCCAGTAAGACTCGCATCCATCAGCTCAGTGTAGAGCTTTTTATGAAGTGTTATTTTTAGTTTTCAATAAGACTATGACTCTTGCCTTTTATTTTTCTCAGAAATTAAACACTTCCCTTTTAGTGCTTATCAACAGTGTTGGGGTAATTACAAACAAACACAGAGTACTCAGATTATTGCGATTTTATGTGACCCTTCGCTTCAGACATAAAATGTATGTTTATGGCCCCAACCGCAGCAGCTTTATAGAAACAGGTTTTAAGCCAACAAAAAACATTTCAAATCCACCTAAATCCTGTTCAAATCCAGCCAAAACCTGTTCAAATCCGACCAAAACCTGTTCAAAACTTTACCCTCTTCAGATCCATCTAAAATCTGTTTAAATTCTTGTTAAACCGGTTCAGTGGCATGTATTTCTAATAATGAGATTTTTCCATTTACCGTATACAATTTGAAGGAGGACTTTACATATTGTTCCATTTTAGGTAAATTTGAGGAGAGGGAGGACCGGGTGCCTAAACTGGAGACTCTGAACAGTCTGGGCTGTATGAGCTCCATGAACCTGGTCCTGACCAAACAGGGCCTGCTTCACATGGAGCTGCTTTTGTTGGAAACCTTTCAGTGGAACCTGTACCTCCCCACGGCCGCTCACTTCATTGAGTATTACCTGTCCATCGCCGTCCACGAGGGGGACCTCCATGACGGCTGGCCCATGACCTGCATCGAGAAGACCAAAGTTTACATGGCCAAGTACGCAGACTACTTTCTGGAGGTTTCTCTTCAAGGTAAAGTTCTTTATTGTCTAACCCAGTGCTTCTCAAACTTTTTTTTACCATGCCCCCCTTTGAATGGAAGAATTAATCCAACTGCCCCCTCCCCACTCACAAGTTATAAGATAATAACATTTACCCTTTTAATAAAAAGAACTTTGATTGTTTCACTAAATTAGAAATGTGCTTTAAAATAGCATTAAAGTGACAACAATAAAAAAGTGCAAACTGCAAGCTTCAAAAAAATTCTTACAGTAGCATCATTTGATATGTCATGTATGTGCTTGCTGACATGTGAGGGATGCAATGTTTCTATGTGCCTTCTTAACTTACAATGTTTCATACTGTGTTTTTCAGACGTAACACACAAAGTAAAGCCAAGCGCAAGATAAGTGTTGTCATATTTGCGTGACTTAGTCTTGTCTTTGATGTATGTCTGCTGTTTTCGCTGTCTGGATTTGTATTTTCTTCGCTTGCTTTCCGTTTTGCTCCTGCAGTGTATTTCTCCATGTCGTAGTCTCTGGAGCATGACAGTCACCATGGAAGGTGTCACCATAAAAGAGTCCGCGTTGCAGCACCACTCAACATTAATTCTTATTTTTTGCGCCCCTTCCCTGTCGGCTCTCTGCGCCCCACACTTTGAGAAGCACTGGTCTAACCCAAATCTAGCTTGGGAATTACTGTCACTTGAAAATAAGAATGTTAAAATTCGTTACAATGTCTAATTGCATGAATATGTACTGTATACTGTATGTACTACAGCTATAAGGTGCTGAAAAACCTTGTAAATGTACTGTAGCTAAGTGTTGAAAAAGTGGTTGAATTTGAGTGAGTTTGAGCCTGATAATAAATCTATAAGAAGTCTCAACAACCCATATATTAATGTAAAAATGTGTAATAAAATAATTAGTTTAATACTTAATGTGGTTTTATAACAACAAAGGGTAATTATTAAAATATAATTATTAAAATAATAGAGTATTCTTATTATCACTTGGTCACCTCCTAAAATATTGTCTACACCAATGCCATAAAGGAAGTAAAGGATACCAATAAAACAGAGAAAGTGGTTATTAAAGTGCTGGATGTGTCTTTTATTCAGTGATACAGCGCCAGACTTGTGTCACAAATACAATTACAGTGTGCCTTCTATAAATATGTTGAAGTGTTGTGTTTTTTTTCTCGTCAGATCATCTGTTCCTGTGTTTCGTTCCCTCGCTGGTGGCTGCTGCCTGTGTGGCTGCCTCTCGTCTCATCCTGCACCTGTCCCCCACGTGGCCCCAGCGTCTGCAGCGCCTCACGGGCTACACCTGGGACAACCTGGTCCCCTGCGCCGAGAAACTGCTCATGTGAGTCGAGTCCGTAGTGATCGTGGACTTTGCATAGTGTCACTGTTGTCATGGTGACCGTCGTTGGCCTCATGCAGGAAGTGCTGTAATAACCAACCACTCATTTCTGGGATACACCTCTGTTTATTTTGATTATTTCTGCACCTGTTGGTTTTAGATAGTTCCCAAAATACAAAAGCATCTCAAAAAAATGCATGATCACTTTGAGACTAAAACAGCAGTACTCTTTTGAATGTGTGTGTGACTTGAACACATTAAATTGGATAATATTCTAGTCGTATATCTCAGTTCAGTTCAAGTATGTTTAGTACTGTGTCGTTTCCCATGAGATAGAGCAAGAATGCTAAGAATCTACAGCCTTCACATTTTTCTGCACAGCCCACAAGCCCCATGTTTGGGTGTCTTTACTTAGTAAACATTTGTATAATGTCAGCATGCATTTTACCTAAATGAAGACTTTGTGGCCTTAGCAACACACAATTTTACAGTTTTTAAGTTTTTTTTTTAGGATGAGGAGCCATTGGTCCCAAAACCATCCAGTATTCCATAATCCTAAACATACAGTGACTTGTAGCTTAAATAGAACAGCTAAATATATAAAGGACATGCTAAGGTTTTTTTTCCATTCACTGACAGCGCACACATTTAGTCAGTCAATTGCCATTTGGTAAAATCATGTGCATTTCTTGTGTGCTAATGCCCTTTTTCCATTAAAGATGTCTGCTTAATTTTGCAACAGTTTTTGTAGCATCGGTGATTGGCTTTTAAAATGTTTTAAACTTCAATTTTCTGCTGGATTTTTAAGAAAGTATTTGCATCCAAACGCTGTCCAAACTTGGCCGGTGTGTCCAATGATGTTGCAGCTGTGACAGGGCTGCGCGTGTTTTTAAGTTTGAAGATGTAGTGGCCGTTACACACGTAAACAACATGGAGCTGCTCTGATTAGATAAAACTGCGGCCAATCACCGACCAGGTATTCATTTAAAGTACCTGCCCTTTTGCGAGAGCCCTCCCAGATGGTTCTGTGAAGCAGTTCTATCTGGCAGAGTTGGGTTAAGTTACTGATGCTACCTCAGAACATATGGCACCTTTCAACTGTCTATTTCACATTTAATGAAAAAGCCCATAGACTAGACTAAAACATCTTGTCTGATGTATAAAATATGCACCAAACAAAAACAACACAACATGGTCATTAAATGAGAAGTTCATGGAGTTCATTAATAAAGCCCTGATACTACTACACTTGTCTTTTTGTACGAGTTAACACATTAAAAAGGATGTTCTGCTCCATGTTACAATGCCCACTCATTACCATTTAACAGTACCCCTCTGTGTCCTTTCCCAGGGCACATGACAGTGACGTGAAAGACGCCAACAAGCAGAAGTGCCAGGTGTCTGCTCAGCAGCCGCCCGCTTCGCAGCAGCCGTCCCAGACGATGTACCACAGTTCAGGTCAGACAGCCACTGTGGCCCAGTACCTGCATCGGCCCGGAGCCCAGTATCCCCAGCCGGTCTCTCAGCTGAGCCTGGCCCCCCCACACCGGCCTGGTGCGTCCTACCTCAACCACTCCTCCTCGTCCTCAGTCAGCGGGCCACAGCAGCTCACCAGCACTCAGCCCATCAGCACCTCGCTCGAACCTAAGTCTAACGTCGCTAACAGGGCGTACCCAGTCAGTATGCACTACACCTGCGCTGCGCCGTGCTTCGACAGATGAGGCTTAAATGTTGAGTTTAAATGTTGAGGCTTAAATGTTTGTTTTTGGAGAAAAAAGATTAAAAAAAAGGTTTGTTTCTCTTGGCTGCACGCACACGGATATTTTTATAAACACACATTTTCGTTGCCTTTAGGCCGTTTGTCCACGTGTTTTCAGCCCACGAGATGGAGATTTAAAAAGAAATCCAGATACGGCAGATTTGAACAGAATAGAGCTTTTCAAATCCACACTGATGTCAGGACTCATTAGGCACTTTCTCTTTTTGTGTAAATGAAAATAGTAATAGAAACAAGCAGTAATCCCCACTGCAGTTCCATATTACCCTATATCTCACTAGTAATACATTTGTGAGCATTAAATGCTAACCGTTTTGTAATTGAATCAAAATTCAACACTAAACAGCAGTTTATTACTTTTTCGTAAACATTAAAAAAAAACTTAAATGTTTTCTTATACTGCAGGGTTGTTTATTCCAAAAAGAGACTTGAACACTCATTTTGAAAGGGATCACATGTAGACAGATATTTTGCCAAATGCTTTCAGGTGGACAAAGATATTTTTTAAAAGAGAAATATTTGCTTATGCAAATATCCGTGCATGTGCAGCTTGGGCTGTAGATAACACTCAAGTGTTTTTAATTTGACCAGACTGGATGAGATTAGTGCAACACTTTGAAGCGATGGGTGTAAACCATGTGCAATAAGCAACTCTGTGACTCAGCGGCGCATGAGGGCTTTTCTTTAAAGAGGTTATTTAGGGGGATGGATGTCAAGAGGTGACTGGAGGCAGAGTTTGCACCACTGAAGCCGTTACTGTATCGTTTCACCAAAAAGTCTCGTATTTTTTGAGCCAAATTACCTCAGAAGAATTGAATGTATACATTTTGTCTCTGCAGCCGTTGATGGCCGTTAAGATAATGATGAAAAGGGATTTTTGTCAAGTTTGTGGTGAAGAAAAAGGTAAAGTAGCACAGGTGTTCTGTACCTCGATTGTTTTTTTGTTTTGATTTTTTTCTTAATTGTTGTGTGAAAGAAGAAATAGTGTAGTCCTCCTGATGCCACAATTTATTTGGAAAAGAAAATAGTTGCTCTTCTGTACTCAGAGGATTTCATTCGGTGCCGTGCACTTGTACCATTATAGTTTTAAATAAAATACAATTCTGTGTTGAACTGAAACAGTTGTCCTCTTTGTTTGATCGCACAACTGTGACAACAATCTGTCTTTTCTGCTTTACTTATTTAGCGGTCTACTAAGTTTAGTCTAGTACTGGGTTTAATTTTATTTCTCATAGTCTTGGGTTTTGTCCAGATTTGTTTTTGTTTTGTCTATGAGGAAAAGGCTTAGGCAAAGGCACCTGGAATTGACTGAGAACCATCAGACCTTTTGTCTTTGAGCAAATTAAATGGGAGTAGGTCAGACATAGCCTGGTCAGCTATCTCATTTTTTTTTCCTATTCTATATGCAGAATTAGTTTGATCTTAATGGATTTAAGCAAACACAGAATAAACTGCTGCTGGACGTCTGGATGCATGTAACCAGGGCTTGACATTAACTTTTTTGCTCACTGGCCACTGTGGCTAGTGGTATTCAAAAGTTACTAGCCACCAAGCGTTTTCACTAGCCACAATAGCCTATAGTTATATGTTATTAAAACTATGGCCTATGATACTAAACTATAAATTTTCAAGATATCAAATTTACACAACTATCAGCTGATATTTATGAGCACATAATAGTTTATGGGGAAGAAATTCATTCAATTCCTGTCCTTTCAGAGCTAACAACTATACCAGTCCAGAACAACCTGTTCCCATCAGGTTTGGTTTTAAGTCAAACTCCTCCTTCTAGAGATAAAGCTCAGCTCTCTTACCAGTTGAACTCAGAATTGAAAGTCTCTTGGACTTGGAGACAAATCATCTTCATCCTTGAAAACCTAATCCAAAAAGTAAAGATGTGATAGTCGTATGCTGCTCGTGGGTGGGGACGGTCTCACCAAACGAAGCGGAAACCCAGCAATTAACGCATAGGCTATAGGTAAATGTATAAATCCCACCGGCCAAAGTGGTTAGTGGAAGTGACTGTGTGAAATCCATCTGCATTTGGCGGGTTGGCGGGTGGTAATGTCAAGCCCTGCACATAACCAATCCCAGAAAGCTTGCCCCATTTTAGATAAAAGGTATAACTAGTCTGACAAGGTTTCTACAGAGTTTTGAATTGTTGTAATGGAAGGGGATTGTAGCCCATTTTCACTTAGCTAAGTACGTAAATGGGGATGGCTAGACTCTGTCCGATCACGGGTTCACTCAAAATGTCTTTTTCATTTATGAGAGAAATGTAGATGCTTTCTTCTCCAGTTTTGCTCAGTTTGTCCTTTCTGGGTGGTTGAACAGAATGTATGAAACTTTAACTGGGTTTTCTGAAAATATAAGTCTCAAAAAAGCAAATCCTTGTTATGTCTTGAATGTATGGGGTAAGTCTTTTTAAACCTTTTTTTTTTTTTTTTAACTTAAGGCTATAGTATACTTTTAACTGCAGTTTTATTTTACTAACAGTCTTGGTTTAATCTTTTCACATAACTTGGTTCAGTCCTAGTTAGGTCTTAGTTAAATCATGCTTTAGTTACTTTTTTGGTTTAATGCATTTAGCTTTGTGTTAAGTCTGGAATGGCTAGAATTTATTATCTGGGTTAAAAAAGTTCAGCTCTAAAATCCAGGCTGAAGTCACAGCGCTACAGACGTCCACTGCTTCTGGGACATAAACAAATCAACTTCATGTTGAGGAGCCAGGAAGAACTCCCACTGACAGAAAGTGGGGCTGCTGTTTGTGTCTGCACTTATTCATCCATGTTGTTTTCAAATACATTGGAAGTACCAACTTTAGTCTGTAGATGGCACTGTACTCCACATATTTGACTCTTCATTTCAAAGCATTGTACCTTCTCTAATTTCAACTCCTGTTTGACAAAAGACAACATTAACAAGTCACTTAGAGCATTTAGTCAATATTTTACTCCCAGTTCAAATTTGCAATGTGAAAAAATTATGACAATTAGGGAAATGGAGAGTTAACTGTATATTTCTGTGACCTGTATAATAGCACTGACGGGGCTTCACTTGGAGTCAGAGACAATCCTCTGATGTGCCTCTGGATCCAACATGTGGTGCATTTAAAATAGCATTTCCGTTCTAACTTTGACAGTGCCAGCTTCCTGTTAAGGAGGAAACAGGCCGATGAAGCCTGAGTAGACGACCAGAGTCTTTAGATTCACTGCAAAGACAAACTGCACTCTCCACAGAAACCACACCGAGACAGTTTAACCCTGTGGGATGTGTCTTGCAGCCGCGCAGGCCTGGTGGTGATCAAGACGGTGGAATATTTGCTATCTTGTGCCCGACGCAGCTACGTCGTGCCCGTCTGCGGCTCTGGGGGTCAGGGGGTGGTGGTTAAAAAAGTGAGGCATGGCATGACGCAGAAGGGTACAAAAGCTGATCTTGGGTAAAGCACAAGTGAACAGCAGTGTGTTTGTGTTCTTTAAAGCCCGTTGTAGGTGGATTTAGGAGCATGACCATTGCATAAACCTGATATGCTCACAATCACATCTGTATCTGTGTACAGTCATATGTTTCCTGCCCACACAGTTATGTATGCTTTAGCAGATGAACATAATTAGTACTGTTCCTCAACCATGTTTCTCAGCTGAGCTCAGCCCCCACAGTTGAGGCCCACATGGCACTGACATTCAGTAAGACATATACAGTATGTGGATAATGTTGTCATAATGGTTAAACCTTAATTGCAGCAAAACACAGCAATTAACCGTATTCTTTCCCTCCTTAATGACCATGTGCAATTATTGATTCCCCACATGAACTGTCCACAACAAACCGGACAGGTAACTCTAAATCTACAGTAAATGTTTACCGCCAAGTACAATCTAGTGTTTATATTTCTTTAAATTATTGTTTGACACTTCAGTCCAGAGCTGTGAAAATGTTTGTAGGCGCACACACAAAACTTTATTTTAATTACAGTAATATTTGACAAGGTTTATTGGTCTGAATAATCATTTATCTGTTCACACTTAAGCATACAGTTTATATTTTATAAAAGTGCTTTTTAATAAAGATTAAATGCAATAGTGAGTCCCACTGCATTTATCTTTTACTTGGGTCTATGGAAAACTAGAGCAAATTTAAAAAAAAAGTCTTCCCTATGTTCCTCAACATTAATTGCTCCTCTACTTAAGTGCTTTTGTTAATCATTGAGTGTGCTTTTATAATATTGTTTAAATAAAATATCAAACCAGAAAACAAAGAAACAAAACCAAAAACACAATGACAAAATTAGAAAACAAAATAACAAAGCTAAAATAACAAATCAGAAAACAAAACAAAACCAAAAACACAATGACAAAATCAGAAAATAAAATAAGAAATCAGAAAACAAAACAAAACCAAAAATACAATGACAAAATCAGAAAACAAAATTAAGAAAAACTAAAATGACAAAATCAGAAAAAAAAAATTAACAAAACCAAAACACAACAACAAAACAAAAAACACAATGACTAAGCAGAAAACAAATTAACAAAACTGAAATAAATGGTAAATGGCATGCATTTATATAGCGCTTTTTTGCACCCTTCTCGGGCACCAAAAGCGCTTTACATCGTGCTTCCACTCACCCCATTCACACACATTCACACCTGGGGCAGACAGAGAGGGGGGGGGCTGCCATACAAACGGCGCTCAACCTTCTCCTACCACCACCAAACACACCTCTACAGTCAAACACATTCATACACCAGTGCTACGGACACTGGAGGCAAGGTGGGTTAAGTGTCTTGCCCAAGGACACAACGGCAGTATGAACAGGGCAGAGTGGGAATCAATCCGCCAACCTTCCGGTTATAAGACGATTGCTCTACCACTGAGCCACTCCGTCCGTAACAAATTATTAAAACCGAAAACAAAACCACAACTTGGTGGGGCGGGTACAGTGCAAACACCTCTTGTTAGTCTTAATCCAAGTGGTAAGCTGGTCTTTGTTGAGCTTGGTGATGGCAGTGCTCTGGCTGAAGTGATGGTCTCAATTGTTGCTGAAGGCACAATAAGGTGTTAACTCGACTCTGGCACGTGAACTTTGTGAAGACTTGGGTTTGCTCTCTGCCCCATGGAGTATGGTGACAGAGTGTCTGGCTGGTTGAGATTCAGGTTTATCTCTTAGTCCTCTGGGTGATAGCTGGCCATCAAAGTCTGGGAACCAGGACCCATATTTTAACCAAGTGGCCAAGTGTAGGGTGTAGGTCCACCCAGAGTGATTGAACATGCATCTGCGGAGGTCCGCTCATTCTTTAGGGAGTAACTTACTAAGCAGGCGAGCTAAATGGGATCCACATTGTAGCTCCACATCTCCTTCTGGGCCCAGGGTCTTTAATATTCTCACTAGTGACTGGATCTGGAGGGAAAACTTGTCAGAGGCTGCCACATCTCCTCTCCGGATGTCAGGTGAGTCCATTACTGCAGCAATCCTCTTGAGGTCAAATTGTGTGGTAGAATGCATGTAGGCATTGGCTATTAGCATCTTCCAGATGTGTAGAATTTGGTACTTGAACAGCTACTGTCAGGGAGCAATAGGTTTTCTAGGACAATCTTAAGGTGTACAAACTCATCCAGGTTTCAGTGTGAGAGGTTTAGAATTGTTGGTCAACTGCAGGCTGGGGCTGGTGCATTGGCAGGGTGTAAACTGGTTTACATTGCTCGGCAGCTTGAAGCCTCTCTTTTAAAGGAGTTAAAGCTCATTCATCATTGAGTCAAGGCCGGTCTAACACTGGGGCTCACCTGGAAGGAGGCTCTCTCCAAAAACACGACGACAATTCAGAAAGAAAATAAACAAATCAGTAAACAGATGAACAAAAGTAGAAAACACAATGACAAAAATTAGAAAACAAATTAACTAAAATATCAAACCGGAAAACAAATAAACAAAAACACAATGACAAAATCAGAAATCAAATGAACAAAACCAAAAACACAATGACAAAATCAGAAAACAAATCAACAAAACTAAAATAACAAATCAGAAAACAAAACAAAACCAAAAACACAATGACAAATTCAGAAAACAAATTAACAAAACCAAAAATACAACAACAAATCAGAAAACCAATAACAATAACAAAAAACACATCGACAAATCAAAAATCAAATTACCAAAACTAAAACACAACTAAAATTCAGAAAACAAATTAACATATTAGAAAAAAAAAAGAAACAAAACAAAAAACAACAATAAACCAGAAAACACCAAGACAAAACCAAAAACAAGACAATTCAGAAAACAAAATACAAAAACACAACAACAAATCAAAAAACCAATTAACAAAACTGAAAAAGCAATTACAAATCAGAAAACAAATTAATAAGACTAAAATAACAAATCAGAAAAACAAATTATCAAAACCAAAATCACAATGACAAATCAGACATACCGGAAATGTTAGGTTTGTTAGTGGATGGAATTTTTTTCTGCTGACATCTGTCAGGAAGGATGTGGAAGCCACATTCATCGCAGTGTCCGAGGCAGAATCTCAGGCAAAACCTGAATTAAGTGAGCAGCAGAGAGCCGATGTAGAGAAAACAGCAACAGAATGCAAGCTAAAATTTAAACCCAATTTTCTACAGCCAGCCATAAAGCTACTACGCTCCCTAAGTTTGGTGAAAATAAGTACGTTTTTCCACTGGAGAAAGGAATGGGAGGCCATGCAGAAGCAAGGAGAATCCACCGGGTCAAAGGAAGTAAAGCCTTGATGAGAAGGTAGCAAACATCTATAGTACAGCAGATAAGATTTTTCGTATCCTGGAGAGCCGTTTCGGCAACCAAGCTGCAATAAAATTTCTCAAAGAGGCTCAAAGAGAAGATGAGGCTCAGCCATAATAACGGGCCCCATTGTAAATCCTCTTTCTTTTGCAGAAAGGCAGAGTTCAAGAAACAACAGACCCCAGAGCACCACTATTACCTGTGTCCAGTTTATGAAAGGAGCACAGTCAAGAGGACTAAATCTTGCTCAGTGGGAGCTAAAGGCACGAAATGTACAGAGACACAAGTGGTGTTCTTAACCAAACTTTCACCAGAATTAACCCAGCTGTGTGGTGATGTGTTCTGTAATTCAACTGCTCAAACTTTCAATTCTGCAACAAATGAGCATGGACTGATAGCAGAGAGTGGTCTGCGAGAAATACCAGATACCAACTACATTACCCATAAGGTTGCTGATGAGTTAAGTCTCTGGAGTGAAGAGGTTACCCTGGTGTTCCATGGAGTTGGTGGGATGAAAGTATCAGTCAAGATCAGTTGGTTTGTTATGGGCTTGACTGAATTAGAGAGGTACATTTAACAGTAGAGTGGTGGAAATGGAAAAGCAGATGTGGAGGTTGTCACTGCGCCAGAGGCAAGGAAATGACTCTCGCTAAGGAGAAAGAACTAGAGATTGTGAGAAATAGACTCTTCTATGTAAATGGAGACAATCACTTCGAAGAAACACATTGGCCTACCTACAAAGTATCCCTGGAGTGAGGCTCCTGCTTCCTTTCCAAACAATAGGAAGGCTGTTGAAGCTACTTTCTTTAAGACCGAAAAGCAGCTGTCTAAGAAACCTGAATGGAAAGTGGCCTATACATAAGTGCATGAGATGTTCAGACGCAAAGCTGCAATAAAGTTGTCCAAAAAGGTGCTAAGGAGCTGGACTGGGCCAGTTTGGTATATAAGTCATCTGATTGCTCCAAACCCACACTCCAGGCACTCAGATTTAAAAGCATAAACAAGCATAAACATGATTTTGTAAACATGATCTATATCCTCCGTGCCATAAACATAGTTTCCAGCTATAAGAGGATGTAAAAAAGCCTATGTAGGCCTTTATTTGTTTTTTTGGATATTATTAACAATAAAGATCATGGAGTGGAATAACAGCTGACAGGTGCCACACAGATGTGAAGCAGTTTTAAAAAACTGTGGTCATACAACTTAAGGCCTAGTCCACACAGACACGGGTAATTTTATAACCGGAGTTTTTCCTCCTGCGTTTAAAAAAAAATCCTGTCTACATGAAAACGCAAAAACCCGCTATCAAGCGCTGTCAGGAGCATGCCACACCAGCAGGCAGCGATATCACCCTAATCGTAACGGCATGTTGGCCAATCAGAAGCCTAACAAAGCAGTCAGCGGCGCACAATCTGACGTCAAACACAGCGGATAGCGGCGCACACTCTGACGTTGCAAGGCAAAAACGCCGGTTTTACTGTCCACACGACAACGCTGCAACCGGCGTTTCTGAAAATCCTCACCCTGGCAGGGGTTTTCAAAAATGTTCGGTTTCAGTGACCTGATACTGCGTTTTAGTGTGGACGAACGGCCGAACCGTGTAAAAAAAGACACGGTTAAAAAAATACCTGTGTCCGTGTGGACTAGGTTTTCACAGGATTACTAAATCCTAGAAACAAAAACGTTTGTACAAAATAATTTTGAGTTTGTACAGTCAACAGTGGACACTGCTATTTTTTTTAACACGCCCACAATTAATTGCTTAATTGCACAGCCTTAAGGGCGTGCATATCATGAAAGCTGGGTCTTGTTTGTTTTCTGAGAATCTACTGCACCTACTGGTACAGTAACTTGTTTACAACGTAGCAATAAAAAATATACTTAAAACCTGGATTATCCTGGTTAGTCACATTGTACTGCTATTATTTTGAACAATACTGTGCACCTTTCTACTACAATAAGTGTAGCAACATGCAAGCAACTGAATAAACCACATTTTCTTTGGTATAAAACCCTAAACCCGTTACACTTTGCGATTTTGGCCATAATCAAGTGAATGGTTAGTTGTGGCATAAACTCTTGCTGTGGCTTAACATTAAGATTCAGTTTCAAGGACACCTGACCTCAGAGTTGTACAACCAGAGACTACCTTCAACATAATGTGACAGTGCCAGAAACTTTACAGAAACTTACTTTAGGTTAAAAGCCCAAACAATTATCAAATTATCAAAGCCCAAATCCATTTTAGTGGTCCTACTTTGACACATAAACTCAAGTGTGGTTTAACTGATATCACCTATAGCAAATAATAGAAAAAAATATTTTACAGTTTATGGTTATCTGCTTTTGCAAATGAACTTTTCAAATACACTCATAATTGTTGTTGGGCACTAACCAGTGTGTATCTCAGTTAATAGTGTTTAACTTTCCAACTGTCAGCCATTGCTGTATTTTGATGTATGAGGTACTTATTTAAAGGTGATATATTATTAACAGACCAAAGTAACAATGCAGAGTTAAAGTTAAGTGGTGCTGTAGATGGTGTCTTTGTCTTTTCCATCTGAAAAAAAAAAAGGAAGAAATATTACTTACTTGTGTGAGGCTTGTCTAGAGTCTATAGAAGTCCCAAGAAGGAGGAACAGTGCCCAAAAGAACTGGAGGCACATTAATGAGAAATCCATGCACATTGATGAATATAATTTGCAAAAGACAAAATAAAAAATTAAATAATTATAATAATAATAATAATACATTTGTTTTGCTTTTCAAAAGAAACTCAAAGACACTTTACAATTTTAGCTCAAGAGACAAGACAATAACAAAAAATACATAAGACAGTATTGGAGGCTATAGACAATCTGAAAAAGTGGGTTTTGAGCAGGTAAACATAATGTGTGAACAGATTTACTGTTATATTTTAGTCTCTTCATCTTTAGGAAAAGCTGTAGAGTAAACACAAGTTGAAAGATAAAAATAGAAGAATTCTTTTTCTCTCGTAACTGTCCTTGTAAACCATAGAAAGGGATGATGACCAGGTTTATTTGATGTAATGCCACAGACCTGAGCCTCGATCTTTGGTTTAGTGTGAACTGCAGCTGAGCTGAGGCTGGGGATTGCAGAGCATCAGTGGGAGAGGAGAGCACCTTGTGCTGTTCATCTGACGGTACACGGCTCCTCCCCACTCCTCTCGCTCCTCTCTCTCCATCTCTCCATCCCTTTGCTCAGCTTTGCAAAGCGTCGCCTCAGCCACAACTACTGTACTCTCCACGATACACGCTGCATAAGCTCATCCGCTGCCAGACCGGAGTCAAAACAAGGAGGACTCGGTTGAAAAGCAAGAGAAATATTCTTCTCAGAGATCATCAACAACAAAAGTAACAACTCTTGTGTCCTGTTTGCTACAGTGAACAGATTAACAAAACCTCCAGCTCCATTTCCCCTAGAATTAGTCTCAACCACTAAATGCAATGAGTTTGCTGTTTTTTCAACGACAAGGTTCAAGGCATTAAACATGTGATACAGTCCAATGTGCATGAAACATCAGGAGACACTTGCTTGGGTTAACACATTTTGCACCCAATAATGACAGAACAATTGAAAAAAACGTCTACAGAGTTCATCCACCTGCTGCCTCGATGTTTTACCCACTAGATTTCTAAAATCAGTATATACTGATATAGTCAATAATTCCTTACAGTCTGGAACATTTCCAAGGGCCTTAAAAAATGCTGTCATCAAGCCTCTCCTAAAGAAGAGCAGTCTACAATGCTCAACAACTATCGGCCCATATCAAACCTGCCATTTTTAGGAAAAGTCATTGAAAAAGTTGTATATCAGCAACTTAATGACTTTCTATTACTTAACAACTGCTTTGATCCTTTTCAGTCAGAATTCAGGCCCCATCACATCACTGAGACTGTCAGGATCCCTACCTGGTTTAGTAGTTAGTCGTAGTTTTGTTAGTGTATCTGTGTTCTGGTCTCTGTTTGGTTTCTGATGTCATGTGTCTTTAAAGTATCTGAGTTGTTTCATTATTGTATCTGATTTCCAGTTTGGTTAGTGTATCTGATTTTGTTTCAAGATTGTATTTGATTTCCTGGTGATTTTATTATGAAGTGTCTTACCCCTGTCTGTGTCTTTGATTGACTTCCTGCCTTGTGTCTTTCCCTCCTGTGTGATTGCATGCTCCACCCTGATGTGTTTCACCTGTCCCTCGTTGTGTGTTTTTATAACCTGTGTGTTTTCCCCTGCTCGGTGCCAGGTCGTCTTCACCCCTACCATGAGACTGCTGTCAGTTTTGCTTGGGTTCTAAGGTATTTCGTTCTAGTTAATCCATGTGTTTAGAGTCTTGTTTTCCTAGAGTTTCCTGGTGTTTCATGTACTGGATATTTGTGTGCTTGGACCTTGTCTTGTTTCTCCCTTTTTTTTGAGATTTGCCATTTTTGTACCTTTGCCGGCAAATAAACTTTTTTTTATTTTTTATTACCTTCTGACTTTGTTTGGGATTTTGCACTGGAGTCTCACCTGTCCCGGACGGTAGGGCCATGACAGACTGCACTTATCAAAGTCACAAATGACCACCATCTGAACACTGACACGGGCAAAGTCTCTGTCTTAGTTCTGTTGGACCTGAGTGCTGCGTTTGATACAGTGGACCATGGAATCCTGTCACAAAGATTAGAGGAATGGATAGGTATCACTGGAACTGCCCTTAAATGGTTTCAGTCCTATCTTGAAGACGGGAAGTACTTTGTTTCAGTTGGTAACTGTGTATCAGACCAGATGGCCCAGTTTTAAAATCTCTGCACTGGCTTCCTGTTGCTCAGAGAATAGACTTTAAAACAGCACTTCTGGTTTACAAGTCTCTAAATGGTTTAGCACCAGAATATATCTTCTGACATGCTAGTTGCTTATGAACCTTCTCGGACTCTGAGAACATCTGGGACAGGTCTTCTGCTCGTGCCCAGAGTTAAAAATAAACCTGATGATGCAGCGTTTAAGTTTCCGCAAAAATCTGGAACAACCTCAACTTTAACGAAGTTCAAGGGGAGGTTAAAAACCTTCCTCTTTAGCTCCACCTACATTACAACTTAGTGTTGTTGTTTTTATTTGCACTCTTCTTTTTAAAATGTTTTAATTTTTTTTTGTTTCTAAATCTTGTAAGTTGTCTTTTATTCCTGTAACGCACTTTGACTTACCCAGTGTATGAATTGTGCTATATAAATAAAATTGCCTTGCCTACTACACTCGTCTTTTTGTAAAAATTAAACACTGCACACAACAAAAGGATGTTATTTGTTCCATCTGCTCCCATGTTACAATGCTCACTCTTTCATCATACAGTACCCCTCTGTGTCCTTTCCCAGCGCACATGACAGTGACGCGAAAGACGCCAACAAGCAGCAGTGCCAGGGGTCTGCGCAGCAGCAGCCGTCCCAGACAATGTACCACAGTTTGGGTCAGACAGCCACTGTTATACTTCAGTGCTTTATATGTAGCTTAATACAACATAAATAAACATGACATGTGTTTTTTATATTAAACTGTTACAATGGAAGTACCAACTTTAGTCTGTAGCTGGCACTGTACTCCACATATTTAACTCTTCATTTCAAAGCATTGTACCTTCTCTAAATTCAACTCCTGTTTGACAAAAGACAACATTAACAAGTCACTTAGAGCATTTAGTCAATATTTTACTCCCAGTTCAAACAAATTATGACAATTAAAGAAATGGGGAGTTAATTGTATTTCTGACTTAAATGTATATTAGCACTGACGGGGCTTCACTTGGAGTCGGAGACATTGTGTTAAAATCCTCTGTGCTCCTGGATCCCTTTAAAATAGCATTTCCGTTCTAACTTTGACGGTGCCGGCTTCCTGTGAAGGAGGAAACAGGCCGATGAAGCCTAAGCCGACGACCAGAGACTTTAGATTCACTGCAAAGACAAACTGCACTCTCCACAGAAACCACACCAAGACAGTTTTACTCTTAACTCAAACTCCTGCACTATTTACCCTTGTTTAATGCCAGAAAATCAGGTTGGCTAAACAGTCTGCTGTGATTATTGTTATAAATGTATTGTATGCCAATAGTAAATGGTAACTAAGTTCGACAATTTCTAAATCAAACAATGCCTTTTATACTTTTTTTCTTATAACTAATGGGTGTTCTTGTCTAAAAGAAAAATACTCAATCTGTTCTGATCTGTCATCTGTTGGTCTGATTTGAACATTTCAACATCATTATTTGAGACGGTACACACAGACGGTAAATAAAAAGGTAGTTTTAAAGCAACAAACGCTAGTCAGGGCGTAGGAGGAATTTAGTGGAAGTCTCTGTGTCTCTGTGACCAAACTCTTCTGTACTTTGTAAATCTCTAATTTACTTTTTACTCCAAAGATTGCTTTTTGTATTAACATAAATTGCCCTGCTTTGTAATTGTATTTTGAAAATTATTTTTATTTTATTTTATTTAGAAGTGCTTTTAGGATTGCATGCTCACCCTTTCTTACACTTTTGCACTTTACCTGAGAGCTGTTACAACAGGTGAATTTCCCCTTTGTGGGATCTTATCTCAGTTGAATCAGCATCTCTCGTTCACAGCTGGGTTTTTTATTTGTCTGCAATCACACAAGTAAATGCAGATGAAAGACGTGTCAGGGACAGGAAACAGATAGCAGTCTACATTTCTACATGATTTCAGCAGCTACACAATATTTGTTTAAAGATCATTACATTCAATATATTAAGATTAGATTTTGAGACCATCTCGAGAACTTGTATAATTTAGAAAGGTTTAAGTTTGAATAATTTTACACAATAATACCTTGTTTGATTTTAATTAAACTTGATTTCTTGCTTTTATTTCTGTTCCTTGCCCTGATACCACAAAGGTTTATTTAAAATTTGTCCATTAAAGAAAAGACTGAGATACACTCCAGTCTTTTTTTTTTGTTTTTTTGATTTTTTTTTTTGAGTGAGATCTTATTAAATATTGTGCATTCAATTCCTGGTTTTAGTTGTGGGATTAGTCATTATTAGATTCATTTTGGATTTTGTCTTGCAAAAGTACTGTTACATGACTAAAATAACACTTAATTACAAGTGCAAGTACTGGTGTTCAAAGGTACTTAAGTAAAAGTATAAATAACTGGTGTAATAAATGACTCAGCGTTTTATTTATTTATCTTTTATTAATGAATTATCAATAACCACTGAAAGAAATTGGTCAAATCCAAACAAAAGGCAGTGAACAGGGGCTTTATAACAGTGCTTTTTTCTCAGGTACTTAAAGAAAGGACTATAACTAAGACTAAACAAGATTTAAAACCAGCTCGAAACCCAGGACTATATCAAGACTTCAGACCTGACTGCAGCAAGGCAAAAGTACACTCCAAAAATCTACTTAATAACAGTAATATGAGTATTTGTAATTAGTTACTCCCACTTATAAACACTTTTAACAGTGCAGTGGGAGACAGAAAAACGAATGGCTTTAATACTTTTATATTCAGTCCAGGTTAAGACCTTGCTGTATGGTAATACTTTTACAGCATATATTCATCTATTTAGTTATTTTTGTGCTTCATCATTCTGTGTGCTGTAACCTGCCCACTCACAAACCCATCTGCTCTGGGCACAGGCAACACAAACCACATTACATCACCTCTGTGGCAATAAAAGCACAGTATGATGGAGTTATATTGGATAAAGATATTTTCTAAATTTAAGATGGAAGTTGTTGTACAAAAAAATGGCGTGACAAAGTGTGAGTTTTCCAACAGTAATGTAAATTGTAAATATATTCAGTCAGCGTAAGCCCCTCGGCCTGTGGTACATATACACACTGTCAAACACTGAAGTGATTACACGGCTTCTTCAAGAAACAAAGGTAGAATCTCATCATTTCACCAGAAGAAAACACAACTACTTACTCCACCAAGGACACAAAGACCAAATTTTGTTCAGCCTCATTTACTACAAACCTAAAACAAACGGAAATGTCTAAAATAAAGTGGTTCCTCAGAAACTCTCAGGTTCAGTGACCATGTCTATAAATGTCTAGAGTTGTGCAAAAGAAAATGTGGTCTGTTAAACACAAAACTTTAGGATGATGTTGAGTTTCTTGAGGCCTTCAGCAGGAGCCGCACACTCTCATTAACACAGCCTGGTCTGTTTATAACTGCCCAAGTGGTAACGTGATATTTAATTGTTCATATAGTTTTTAAGTATAAGTATGTTGGCTATACAAATAGTGCCTTTTTCTTTAAGTAAACACCACAAATAGCTCCAGGCACTTTTTTTCATTTAAAAAAAAGGAGAAAATTAGATCTGTTTGACTTTGTTTAATGAGAAAAAAAGAATAATAATAGTCCATTTACATCTGAGTAAACCTCATTTGACAAACATTGTGTTCTTGAAACAGGCATAGCTCTCAGCTGTTTGTATTTAAAAAAAACTATTTTCAACTTAATGCAATAAACTTACATCAAACTATAATGACATGACAATAAATTATTAGTAGCTTAAGTGTGTATGGTCAGCTCCAGTCCCCTGCCACCTGAAAGGATAAAGCACTAACATAGTAATGAATGAACATGAAATGCCTCTTACAGCAACAACATACATTTGAAAAAAAAAAAAATGATTATAATGAAAAGGCTTTAGCTATAGATAAAAAAAAAACATGCAAAATATGACATTATGAAAGATGGATAAGAGTTTAGCTGATTCTTTGGTTTCTATGGTAACGGTTGTGTGTTGCATAATTATATTCGGCAATATTTAATCCTTAAAGTTCATGTGTAGCAATAAGAATAAATGGACAAATGTGAAGATTTGTGCTGGTTTTAAAGAAGACAATTGGAGAAATAGAGAAAAATCTGTGACACTTTTGTGGGGCGTTACCGTTCTGCAGTGGTCAGGCCTAAACGGACAAGCTCAGTGGTGGCTGGAGGTGATAGATGGTGGGTGGGCTAATAAATACAATCCCATTTGGGACATGAAGTTATAACAACAAGACTATGCTTTATCAAACAAACTTGTACTCAACATGACTAGATTATGTCAAACAATCTCTTTCACACTAAACACTTTCCGAATTATCTATAAGATACTCTATATTTATAGCTTCAACTAAATACTGTAATGTTTTATCAGTCAACAAGTCGAGTCATTTCAACACTCTAGAACATCTCAATGTAAATTTTATAGCTTTACAGTGTCACTGCTGAAAAGTACTATGGCTTTACCTCATTAATAAAGTCATTATAAAGGGCACTTATTGGGAAGTGGTGCCATAATCTTAATATATATTATTAGCCACTGTAATGGGTTATAGCTACATCTTATTGTGTCTTAATCCACTTACATGTGATCTGTTACTGCCCAAACCTGCATAAGCTCATATAAGAGACTGACATAAGACCTTCATTGGGAGTGCCTCATTATATCACCCAGGTCTAAGCTTTTTAGTCACATACTGTAACATGCAATAATAACAGAATATAGGCTGTATGTAAGCTTAAAGATCTATTATAAGGTTGTGGTTTCGATGTAATATGTGTAGGCGGGCTTTGTCTGAATGTGAAAACTCCACAGGTTCTCACAAGGACACTGCACAAAGAAAAGAAAAGGGCTTATTCTGCAGAGACTGATGCATCCCTCTCTTTTAGATTCATGAGGCTAATAAATGCAAAGAATCATAAGAATCACTATGTCCACTTTAAACAGGACAAATAAACCATTTGCATATATTTAGATGAAGCACAACTAACAGATACATTTACTATGAGCTCTAATCATTGATTTGGTCTTTGTGTTTTTGTGTAACAGATGGGACAAATGTGAGCCAGAGTGAATGTCAGGGAGATCTCAGCAGCAGATATTCAAAAGAGATGAAAATGTAAATATTAAACTGCAGATGTTTTATTAGGCTGTAATACAGTACAGGTAGGTTTTCATCACTATTCGGGATCCAAAGCATTCTCGCCAAGCTGTTTCACTTTGGGGACGCTTTAGTCCCTGGTCTCAAGTGTGTGGTCCGCTTTCAAAGACTGTATGAAAATAAAAAGAGAAACTACTAAGATTCTGCGACGCGATCAGAAATATTCCAGTGAATAAAAAAGATTATGTAGAAAGAATTTATGAAGTGCCCTATTTAATCCATGTTTTTCAGAGAGATCAACAGTGTTCGACATCCGACTTGTGAACCCTTCTGAACTGTATAAGGTCAATACAAGTGTCATTTGGTCATTTTGACATACATCTTACTGCAATAGTGAAAAGGGAAGTTAAAAAAAATTGGAGATACAAGTAGTTAAGACTGAGCTATCTGCAACAGGAACAAGATTAATCAGTTTGTATTTAGTGTCTAATTCTATTGTAAACTAGTAGAACTTGATTTTCAGCCTGTTTCAAGAATTACCGCAATAATACCTGGTATAGATCCATCAGAAAACCACAACCATTCTTCAGTCAGACTTGTATTTCATTACATGTAGCAGTAACTTTCTGACCAGTCTCTCTATCGCCTGCTTGAGTTTTACAGATATACCTTTCATATCTCCAGCATTACATACTGTATACCTCTGACTGTATTCTGCCAGCACTCATCCTGCTCCAAACTGCTCTGAGCTTATTTTAGACATTGCATAACATTGTTTCATAACCTCAAAGAGCCTACGAATGCTCATTTTGTGACACAGTCTCTTCTTTTCATATTCAAATGACTGTGTTGGCAGTACATGTGAAATTAGGCCTATTCTTCTGTTTTGTTCACTGTGTTTTTACTGTGAAAGGACGTACAGTTCAAATTCTCCCAGCAACATTCAGGCGCTAATATAAAGGACAAATAAAATGGCTCCTTTAGGAAACTGTAACCTTTGGAAAAGTGATAGAAATCTGCCAAATTGATGTGCTTCTGAGGCTGAAGTGAGAGGAAGGTCACCCATAAAGTTATGCCTTTATTCTCTGCTCAAAGACTGCATAGAATCCGTTCAACCCTAGAAAGAAAAGCTCACAATACAGTCGTGGCCATGAGAATGCCATTTCTTCTGCTCTTGTTCTCATAAACTGAATTTGTCTAACTGGAAAATCAATGTATAGATCAGACCCAGTGAGGTCAGAGGCAGACCGCAATTCAGTTTTATTTCTATGTGGCACTGAATCACAGCAAATCTCTGGTGAACCTAAGATAGACAAACACTAAAACCACCATTGAGATGTACTTAGCAACAATGGACACGACAAACAACCGGAGCACAAAAGAGGCTTAATGGATTCTGTGATTCAAAAAATATTAATGACCACTACAGCAATGAAATTGAACTGATGGAAATACATTTCTTCTGTTAGGAACAAACATGCAGTCAGAATGATTTGAGCCAAATTGCTAGTGTAGACACAAGAGGTGCATTATTTGGCAGAGCTGTTGTGCATCATTCCTTGTGACTGAAAAACTAGAGAATGCCAGTAAGTGTCGTAGTCAAGACTATATTGACCGAGCGTATCAAGAGAATGACTAAGGCTTTGAGCTATTGAGGCCAGACTCGTGGAGGTCAGTGTTTGGTGAAGGAGTTAGTTGGTCTAAGTCTGGAGTTAGTCCAGACTTAGACCAGGTCCAGACTCATGGAGGTCAGTGTTCCCAAGAACAGACATTTGTTGTCTAGGTTGGTCTTGTTGTTTATCGAGTAAAAAAGAGTTTGAGACCAAGACAACATCAAGACTTTTAGTGAGTGAAACCATGACAACACCAAGAGTAGGCCTACTATTATTAATGTATAACTCGCCTGCCTTAGGTTTACCTTGCTGCTGCTGCAGTGATGCAGTTTTCACAGTGTAATCTTTTAGGTTTGACAAAGACAATTTTGTGATAAAAGTAGCCTGACTTGAAAAACAGTAACTGGCAAGTACTTCATCCAGTCACATTCAGGTTTTTATCTAAAGTAGCTTAAATGCCCTGCTTTGTCAAATAGTGTATCCTCTTTAGGCTATAAATAACATTTGAGTCAAATGATTTCACATGTGCAAGTTTGTGTTTTTTATTTAATGTTGCATACTTGTAAATGTTGTCTTGAATATAGTCATCTTGGCAAAATATGACTCTGCTCTGCCCAATTAGCTATACATCCCTTGCATTTAAAGTGTGCAACAGGCAGCCCCTAATAAGACAAGACTTAGAATGTAGGCTTCTACAATATAAAGACAGGGTGACAGTGGAATTAGTGAAGAAAAAGAGTCTTAAGGTCTACATGTGGGACCAAGTTTATTGTGAATGCCTATACAGTAGAATACACAATGCTGTGCATTACTATTGTTATGCTGTACAAAACTTATGTTTGTTGCAGCTAAAACTCTTCGCTTGCTTTCTGTTTAAGATTGAAAAAAATATTTTGAGAGAGCGTTCAGGACCAAGGCCAGCTCATGTTTATTTGCATATGACGCTAGATTTCATTAAAATAAACACAACCCATACAATCCACAGACGTCAATAGCCTTAGTAGTCTATTATAATTTAAATGAGTTGCTCTGTGGCGAAGACACGATGTTCCGATCTTTATTAAAGTAATTAGGGCTCGTTGATCCTCCTTTACAGCGTCACAATAATAATAAAGAAGTCGTTTAACACATAACATCCGCTATCAATCAACAGTTTGTCCAAATAAAGTGAAAAACAGAACTGTTTATTCTCTGTTCCATTTTTCCAACGTCTATTTCCGCATTTAAACTCGAGGTTCTGATTGGCTCATCTTTACAGTTAAAACGCGCATTCTGATTGGCTGTCCTCCACCGTTCTATCCAATCACCGTCCACCTGCCATGGAGGACGGAATAAATGCAAGATGGCTCCTCATATAAAAACAGTCTTCTGGGTTACCTTCAGCGTGCATCAAAATAACTCTTTACACCTTATTAGGTTAAAATATTTATCAGCAAGCAGTTCTGAGGGGTAACTCGGGCTGTACATTAATATGCGTTGGGACTCCGGCGATAATACTTGGCATAAGAAATCGAAGAGAGACAACTTTGAAGCCATGAATTGGTGCTGAACTCTTCGTGGTCAGCAGCTTACAACGGCGGCCTCGGTTAGTTAGCATCATCGGCTATCTAGACTTAATACTCCCCTTGAAAAACCTTAACTGCAAGAGGGGAATAGTCGTGATAGTCGTGCTGGTTGTCTGTTTAATGTTGGACTTGAATGGCCATACAACATTAGACGATGGCTGTATCAAGGTAAGACTACCGATTTTATTTTTATTTTTAGCTTTAGCGCTAATCTGCTAATACTTGCTAACTTTGGCTTGGTGAAGAATGGCATGGCGAGGTGCTGACGTTTTGGTCCTTAACACGCCAGCAGGATAGGTTTCCATGTCAGCTTTTACAAGGTAATAAATTATTTCAATCGCTTTAGACCTTTATGTAAATTTAGATTAACTTATAAGGTTTCCCTTTTCTTTGCTGCTGATGCTCTCTGCCCTAGGGCAACTGTTGGAATTGTCTGCAATAGCGGTGTAAAACTATAAAATGATAAGGGGCCACGCTAGTAAATACGATTATTAAAAAAAAAAACGCTCATTGTAGCCGTTTGTTTTATTATACCCATCACTTATAATTTAGTTAGACAGGTCGGCATAATGAATAGCTCTTGTAAAAGTGTTTGTGGGCCGGATGGTTTAGTAATGTTGTGCTGGTAATTCACTACGTAGTATGGAAAATACCCCTTTTCATTCATGTCCATTGGGAGGACATCTAGACAATTGCCTAATGTGACTAAATTCCAAAAGTCAGACGTAAAAACACAACTCAGAATGCTGAAAGAGAGTTATTGGTGACTCATAAGACTTTATCTGTTTTCTCTCTTGGAATATACTATGCATAATGAAGAAGCTTGCATAAACTAGATGCCTTAATGTAGAATAATGGTTATCAAATGCTATAAACCAATGCAACAGATGTGCAATCTAAAGTAGTAGGTTGTAGGATTATAAAAAGGTAATCTAACCATACATTTTATATTTAGAGAATAAGAAAAGGGAATGATTTGATGATATTGCATCTATGAAAAATATTTATACACATAAAAAAATGATTATTGAACATGTTGGGAGCATAATTATCTGCATATAGTCAGTAGTATCTTAATCCTTTAAAATCCAGACATGTTTATTCTTGTATAAATGTGATCAATTTAATGCTATAGTGGTAGTTTCATACAGATGCCACTAAATAATAGAATTTGCAGCATGAAACTAAAAACTATGGTGAATTGTATCGTCATTAAGCTCCTGTTTCTCATGACAAACCTTGTGTTAATATAGGTCTAAATGTTGTTAAATGTCACATAAGTACATATTCTGAGGTGGCACATTTCAGAACTACTGTTCTTTCAAAGACCTCAGGTGGTTTGTGTGCTTTTAATTTGGTGTTTTTAGCGTCTGATTATTACCTGCTGATGCTTTGCCCTTGTCAAAAAACTAAAGTACAAGCAGTTGACGGTGGCTTACAGAAAATATGGTTAGGTTAGTGAATACTTGAAATTGTGTTGTTGAAATTGTTGAAAGACTAATTGCAGGTGTTTGAAACCTGTCCTTGATGCTGATGTTGTGAGAGTGCTCTTGACAATAGTTCTCCTGAAGTATTGGCTGACATGCTTTTATTCATATTTATCCTCGATTAACGTTTAATTTTCATTGCAGGGATGACTGTGCCGTGTAATTTTAGAGACAGTGGACCGTATGTATATAAGAGCCAGAGAAATGCAAACTCATTGTCGTCCGGCTTTAGGCATTACCTCGGGTCACGACCAACGTCTCTAATCCACTGCACCTTATTATTAGACTGCTAATGACTTTGGGATAGTTGGACATTAGGCCCGCTCAACTATATGAGGAAAATCTGTAACCTGTGATAACATTGTTCACAGTCAGCAGTTGGACAATATTTGGAGAACAAACAATGGTCAACATTTTTGTCAATTAATATAACAATAATATAACTTGCAGATGTTGAGTCTATGTACATGATTTATTTATTGGATATTATATAGAATATGGCGGAAATAATAAAGTCACAAGAACATAAGTTTTTGAACTGGTTGTACAAGTAAAGAAACAGTGCAGCTTAAAAAATACATATTCATTTACATGATTCTCTTATAATTTCATTGTCCATTGTATTGATAATTGGTCTTGGGCGTAGTACGGGGGCGCAGTGGCTCAGTGGTAGAGCGGTTGTCCCTCAACCGGAAGGTAGGCGGTTCGATTCCTGCTCTCCCCACATTTCATACTGTTGTTGTTGTTGTGTCCTTGGGCAAGACACTTAACCCACCATGCCTCCAGTGGTGTTCCAGCTGTAACACTGGTGAATTGAAGCTTAATGTAAGTCGCTTTGGATAAAAGCGTCAGCTAAATGAATAAATGTAAATAAACAAGTTAATGCTAATAAAAGACCATAACCAATTTTGACAGTAAAGGTGGCAGTCTAAAAACAAATGTTTAGTGAGATGACTGCTGTTGGAACAACTGACCCCTTAGATACTTTATTAGTCACAGGCTGCATCCTGAAGGCATATGTTAGAATGAACCTTTTATTCTAAGCATAGCAGTAAGATACAGTGCCTTTTTCTTGTTTAAATCCTTCCTACCTCAAACTAAAATGGTCCTTTTTAATAACTACTTGTTTCTAAGATGAAAATTCACTGTGCCTAAAAATTATACATAATAGATCATAATGTGTAATATTTCATTTTTTCTTTTGTCTCTCTTGTCTTTAGGCTTGATCGTTTGTTTATTCTGCTGGACACCGGGACAACACCGGTGACCAGGAAAGCGGCGGCGCAGCAGCTCGGAGAAGTCGTCAGACTCCACCCACACGAGCTCAATAATCTTCTGTCAAAGGTGTGTTTTGTGGCTACAGTGTCACTGCTTCTGAGTCTGTTCAACTTTAAGAATGTGTAATGAGTGTAGGATGATTCATTACGCACACCTGTTTTAACTTCTTATGGCTATTTGATGCTTTGTATGTCCTGTTTAATGTCTGTAGAGTTTGTGAATATCTGATTTGAATTGTAATTTAAATGTCATGGGTTTTAAAAAGGTTTTGACCTACCTGAGGAGTCCCAACTGGGATACTCGAATTGCAGCAGGCCAAGCTGTAGAGGCCATTGTTAAGAATGTCCCTGAGTGGGACCCAGCTCCTAAACCCAAAGAAGGTGAGTGCTATAAGATGTATTTAATTTCTTCAAGTGGAAGACTAAGATCACAGTTGTTTTATAGTTTATACAGAGTGGGGTTCTCAAGGTTTTTGCACAAAGTAAAGTCTTTATGACCAAGTACAAGTCAGCACTGGTATTGATTGCCCAATCATTGCATATAGATTTTTTTTAAACTGAATTTGGATTCAGTTTAGTGCTCCCAACAGAATTAATCTTGTGTTGGAAGCAAACACAATTTAGATTTAGGTAAAAAAATGGCCAAATAATTACATGTTAAGCATTTTAAAAAGCCTGTTAAATGCCCCAGACTCTTCCAGTCAGAGCCCCAAACCAAGTGTCAGACCCTGCCTGGGGATGTCTTGTCGAGTTCTTGAAGCCAGCAACGGCAAAGCTCTGTGCTGATTGAAAGGGTAAAGGGAAGACAGTGTGATCTGTTGGAAATGGACCACTGTCTACTTTTATTATTGTTTGAAAAAACGTTGGATAATGACAATTTGAATAGCACGCTGACAATAAATTCTGTAATGAACACTTTTGTTTAGAATGACATTCAGTCTCCGCCTCACAGTTTGCTTTCCACAAGTCTGGTTGCATCTGGATGATGCAAGTTAAATCTGTAACCTATTAATTAGCCCTAATTACTACAGAAGTACTTTTTGTGTGAAAATGCCTCCCCCAAATTTTATTATCTCAATTATTTACACTTCTTTAAATATATGTCAAGAATGCTTTTCAGGTTTCACTTTGCTTCCCTTTTTTCTAGTCACTTTCTGTCATAACTTCCTTGTTGACATTGATTGAGTGAGCATGATGGGTTGCAGAATATTCTTATTACAGGTGGCTAAACCGTTTCCTTTTTAAAAACAATTGGGAAAAAAATTGATGATTGTTTATATCACCCAGTGACTCGTGTTGTTGAAAAAAGTGTATGATTGTGGAACAAGGTTGAGAGAAAACAACTGATGTCTTTTGGTGATTTAAGTAAAAAGTTAAAGAGTCCAGAGTCATCTTTTGCAAAAGGAGGAGTGGTCATATAAGTCTGTTTAAAGAGTTACATGAACAATCCCGATGATATGTAGACAGGCTTAGAATAAATACTAAAATCACAGCAGATGAGAAGAAACACCAGTTCAGCGAGTGAGTTGTCTAAGGTGCGTCAGCATTTTACTGGTTTTCCCAGTAAAATGTCACTGTATGTGATAATTGTTGCAATTTGAGAACGGTACGCATAAATTGTCCTACACATATCATTCTGCTGCGGTCAAGGACAGCACAAATAAGTAACAAACAAGTATGTTAAGAGAAATGCATAATTTTCCCATTACACTAGTCGACGTCAAGCTGACAGTCAACAGAGGACTTTAAAAGGTGTACTTAATCTGTTTTAAATGTGTTTTATAAATCCATGTGCATCATAAAATAGATTTGATCAGATGATGAAAACTAAAAACAAAAAGACATTGGCACAATTAAGACTTTCAAGTCATTAAATCATTGCAATATTGAACACTATGGCATGATTACCTTAAATTATGCAGCTCTGCTCATGCGCACTCGGGTGTTAAAGGACATTACAAGACGCTATGCAGCACTTTTTAAGCGGCGTAAAATATTTTTGGGGAGATCAGCAATAATTCTGCTGCAGGGCTCTGTGATAACAAGCCCTATGTGCAGTTCAAACACACAATGTACGCTGATACTGTGCCGTTCAGACAGTTTTTCTTTGGAAAAGCCTGACAACATACTGCAGACTTGCATTTTGTGTGTTATCATTATGAAACAGTCCCAGCAAGCAGTTTTCTGAAATGTTCAGCAGACGAACAGATGCCAAGACATAACCATTTTCAAACCTGCATATAATGATGACAAATGCACATTTTATTTTTTTTTAACGCTTGTTTGTTTCTCTTTTTAGAGTCGTGTGAAGACTTGTCCCCTGAAGATGTCTCCTGTGACCGCTTAAGCTTCTACCACTTTGACATTTCCCGATTACTCAAACACGGAGCGTCGCTTTTGGGATCAGCGGGGGCAGAGTTTGAGCTGCAGGATGATAAAACTGGTTTGTACAAACTCTGCAGCAACATGCAGGCCACATAATTAAACTAGCAGAAACATTAATCATATTTTGATACTTATTTTGACAAATTAGCTGCATATACCACTCCCCTATACTCTTACTATATGTCTTGTGTCTTGCTATTTTAAATATTTTTTTTGGGTCAAATTTGACTTTCCTCCATCTCCTTTTGCCCTGAGGTTTTTATGAACGCCTCTTAACCTCAACTATGTATCCTCATATTTGACTATTCGTAGTTTGAATTGGAGGCTGTGCTGACATTTGAATAGATACAAGGAAAAATTGTTTTCATTTTCCACCTTCTCTTGCTACCCTTTGTTGTCTTTGATCTATGCCAACTGCGATTAAGGTTTTCTAAATTTGGCATCTAGCAGGTATTGCAGTGTAGGTGACTTTGAATGCTATTTGCGACACTGATACTATTTATTTGAGGCTGCAGCACCTTTTTATTTCAGTTGCAGTGTCTCTCTGATGCAGCCGTTTATAAAACCATATCAGGAGTACATACATACAAACACTACAGTTTATATATAAAATCAGTGTTTTAGGGGACCCATATTTCAAAAGACTAAATGATTCATGACCCGATTTGCTTTGGCTTGTTTTAATGTAGTTTTGTTTTATTTGTAGGTTTCTAATAGCCATTCTTGTGATTTAAAGTATTTTTTTTTTATATAGTGGAGTTACTTGGTGTACTTTGAATTATTCTTTGCATAGTGTTATTTTTTAATTTTTTTTTCTAATTTATAAATCCACCTAAAACAGGTTTAAATCTACCTACAACTTGTCTAGAACCAACTGGACAAGTTATAGAAATTGTTCAAATCCACCTACATCTAGAAACTGTTCAAACCTATGTTTAACCTCTTCAAATCTACTTAAAACCTTTTAAAATGTATTAAAAACTGTCATCTACATTAAATACCCAATGACTTTTACATTACTTATATAATTTTCTTCATTTTATACAATTTAAAATATAACTGGCTATTGTGATATGAATTGCGATTAATCAAGGTCTCCATTTTTAACAAACAAATAGAAAGCTCTGGACTTTTATAAAGGTGTATAAATAAAAAAACATGTATACAATAGGCCACAATTCCCGTTGATGAATGGGAAACACCAATACATAATTTGTGTTCTTTTATCTTTCTAAACCAGTGTTTTATTCATTTATCTTTTTTAGGTGAGATGGACCCTAAGGAACGTCTGGCCCGGCAGAGAAAGCTCCTCCAGAAGAAGCTGGGGCTGGACATGGGCGCTGCTATTGGCATGGACACTGACGAGCTGTTCAACGACGAGGATCTGGACTACACCTGTCAACCCACAGGGGTCAAACCTCAGGGGTGTAAAGCCACGGCGGGATCCAGCTCTCGTAACCATGTGGTGCGTCCCATGATGATGGCTCCTGTGTTTTGTATGGAGGGACCTTTTGATAATGTCTTTTGTGTACACTGAGCTAAATTGCAGACAATTTTACATTTACTTGCTCTTTTTAATTAAAATAATGTATTATTAAGTGACAGATTGCAAATTGTGTAAATCCCAAAACTAATTATCTAAAAACATTACTAATTTGATAATGCCTTTCAAATGACAAAATAAATGTCTTTTAAAGTTTGTCCAGATGATTACTTCTAAACTACTATAGTGTATTATTACCTGGACAAAAAACTAAAAAAGAAATATTAGCAAAGTGAGGTTGGTGGCAACTCTGTGAAACTTGAGGTACGTGGTGGGTCTGTCTTTTTTGTTTTCTTTAACAAGATTTAAAGACAAATGCCAAGCAAATCGAGCTAGGGTACTATATATCGGAGGGGCTTGACTGATGCTTGCCTTCTTGAAGACAATATATTTCTTTTTTTTTTTTTTCTTTTCTTACTAGAAGCGTTGTGCGCTGCTGCAAAGAAACTAACTTTAGCAACTTTACTAATGTTTTGCTAATCCTTCAGCATCTTTCTGTATCTATTGCTCGTTGCTTATGTCACAAGACAAGACGGTGCTGGGTGTTTTGGAGAGTTGAAGTATTGGCTACAACTATTACCAACTAATCAAGACTTCTTCTAGGGAGAATAGCCGCAAATGTGTCTCTGGGAGCCGCCTCCACCATATACTCTTTGCGGTAGCTAATTAGGAACAGCTTCACAGACACCAACATATGTCAATGCAGCAGATCATAGTACCTTCACAAAATCAAGCATAAAAATGTATATGTGAAGTTTATGGTGGGCCGTTATGATTAAGATCAAGGTTTGTAATGTTTTTCCAAGAAATGGTCACAATCTCTTAAAGGCATGTTTACACTTGAAGTAGTCTTCTTTTAGTTTGACCCTAAACAGAAAATGTGTGTGGTTCAAATTTTACTTGAACTGTAAAAAGAATTAAGTTGTAAGCTGACCAAGACACACTTATTTCTTGGTTTGCGTGTTTTGTGGTTTACATGTCAGCATTTTCTATTTATCTAAATGATCCATACAAACGGCTCACACTAGTCATTTTTTAACAAAACATGGCAAGTGTGAACACAGCTAAAGAGATTGCCTGGCTTTAGTCTATCTGTCTTTGATCAGCCTAGTTATATTATCTATAATGTCTAAGCTTTAGGACATTTAGATACAACCAACTTTGTGACATCATGCTTCATGTTTTCAAAACTATGACCAAAAAGTAATATAGTAATATCATTTCTGTCTTCCCTGCCCATGTTTAAACTCCCCACATTTTTAAACAGTTGACGTCACTAGATTAAACAATTCATCTGTTGTCTGAATTTAAAATGAAAGAGGAGAGGCTTAAACTTGGCTCAAATCTATGTGTTGTTCATCTGCATGATTTGTGTTATGATATACTGTACTTCTGTGTAACTGCAAAGACTTGTTGGGGCAATTTATCTAATGTTTTGATTTATCTATTGATGCATTAATTTGAACTAGCAACACTAATTTTACCACTGAATATAAATGCCAATGTAAAAAATAAAAAATCAATACTACATACAAGATGTCTGGGGCAGAAAATGGAAAAATATGTCGGAGGAACCTAGCCACTAATCTTTGTTTTAATTCTGTTTTTAGCCAATGCAAGCTGCTGAGTTGATTGACTCAGAGTTCAGGCCGGGCATGAGCAATCGGCAGAAGAATAAAGCAAAGAGAATGGCCAAACTCGTCGCAAAACAGAGATCCAGAGACATGGATCCAAATGAGAAGAGGTGAGACAAAAACATCTAATTATTGTCATTAAGTCTAAGAGGCATCTTTGTACTGTATTCAAAAGAAACGGCTACCCATTCATTTCAACTTGGGGCATTTTCTCACCTCATAGTCTGCACAAAGGTCTGCACTAAGAACTCTACAAATGCATAGTGTTTGTTAGATTCTGTCACACTTGGTTTCACACTACAGTTTATAAAAATGTACTTTTAATACTAGATGATACTAAATTAATTCTAAATCAGACTGGATTAGGGCCTATAGAGACATGTTGTTATTAATATAGAATTAATTTGTCTGTATTTGTTCCGAAAGTCCGAACTATTGCCAAACACGCTTTCACACTACAAACAAACTGGGCTTTTGTGCAGTTTGGTCCAGACCACCTATTTTTGCCAAACAAGAGCTGTTGTTTGGTCCAAACCGTGGTCCGCACTTTCACTTTTAAAATTTGTTTTGACCAAACGCGGAGTAAATAACTCGCACTCCTTCCAGTTGGTTATGTTTGATATAGCAGCTGTTATTACCAATTTGACTTTTCTTATTGACTTTTTCTTATCCTAGCAATGACAGCTTTGAGGGAGAACCCGAGGAGAAACGAAGGAAAACAACCAACATTGTTATCGACCAACCAGCAACTGAGAATAAAGTTTTAATCGACAATGTCCCGGACAACTCCTGTCTCTTAGAGGAAGTAAGTTAAAGATAAATTTGTCTAAACACAATAATAAAGGGGAAAACCATTATGTATTTGTTCTTTGTGGTTTGTATCACTGCCACTTCCTGAATTGTAACCTAACATTTGACTGGTTTGTTTTAGACCAGTGAATGGCCTCTGGAGAGCTTTTGTGAGGAGCTTTGTAATGACCTCTTTAATCCTTCTTGGGAGGTAATTAAGTCATTTATATGGAACGCTTATGATTGAAGAGCCACATCTTATTATAAAGCAATTTTGTGCATCATGCAGTATTTCCCACAGACCTGCAGTAGGTCTAAGGTCTATTTACCGTCGCAAAAATCCAACGCACAGCCCATTTAGAGACTACACTAATGTATGGGGAAATACTGCACCGTGAAAAGCTCTGACATTTACTTACTATATTTAGTCTTTACAATCAACACAATTTTCTTCACTTATTGCCTTGTGTGACCAACTTTTAGAAAAAAAGATTAACTATTTTGTCGCGACAGGTTCGTCACGGTGCAGGCACAGGTCTGAGAGAAATTATAAAGTCTCATGGAGCAGGGGGAGGAAAACTTGTAGGAAGCACTGCTGATCCAGGTAAACTGTAGCCTCACTGTTTGAAAAACGTAATACAGTGTGTCCAACATCATTAATTCTTGTGTTTGTGCAGATGTTACGGCAGCATCAGGAATGGATCGAGGACCTGGTCATTCGATTGCTCTGTGTCTTCGCTCTGGATCGATTTGGAGATTTTGTGTCCGATGAGGTCAGTCTTGTATTTAGGATAAATATGAAGTGGCTTGTAGGTTGTAGTCTTTCACTTTTCACACTGCCGAAGTCTCCTGAGCCAAGACACTGAATCCCAACTTGCCCAAGTCTCCTACAGTATGTAAATTTTATTTTTTTGTTTGTTTGTTCTCTGCATCCTACTGCACAAGGGCTCACCAATTACTATACTAGTCTCTGAACAATAGTCACAAGGTTACTTCCTCAACACCTTTACCAGTAATAACGTAATCATTCCCTGTTTGACTTTGTTCCTTTTCTTGTAAAATAATTTTGGCCCATATCATGTTAGTTTTCCCTAAAACACACTGAACTAAAACAATGTTTTCAAAGTCATAATGATTCCAGTTATGTTATAGTGCCTTTCAACATCTTACCAGACTTGACTTGGCCTTTTTTTTTTTTTTTTTTTTTTGCATACCTAAAGCACTGTGTAACTTGGCAGGACTAACCAGCACCAATAGTGTCTGAGAGGAACCACCCTGCTGTAAATTCATGTCAAACTGTAATGTTGAAATATACAGTACATCATGTGTGTATGTGTGAGTGAAAATGGAAAGTTGGCATGATTTATGTTCTTGGGGATTATGTTCAGAAATGCAGCATTTACAAGAGGGTTTTTTTTTTCTACTGTTTTAAGGAATTATCAAACATACTTTTAAGTTAATTTTAATCAATTTAGGCTATATATTTATTGAATGTATTTGGGTTTTGTCAGAGTTTTGAATAAATCAGGAAGAGTTGTCTAACAGATACCACTATTGTTGAGAATCAAGTAGTAGAAATTTTTTGCTTTAAGGAAGTATTGTCATATCACAAAGGAGGAGGGAATTGTTAATTTTCCTTTTTTTTTTTTTTGTTTTGTTTTAAAGCACCTTATCAAATTTCCTTGTCTCTAGTGTCACTGCTGGTATGGTTTAAAATATCAAACATTGATATATATTTACCCTTCAGCTGTTTTCTGTCTTTTTGTTGTGCTTTGGAAAGTGAGTTCTGCATTTTCCTTGACAAGAATGAGTCCTAAAAAAATGTGTGAATGTACGCAGCCACCTTGGCTTTTTTTTTGTAAAAAAAAAACGATCTTATGTCTGTACTTATTAACGTGACCTAAAGATGACAGCACATTCCAATATGATATTGTAGTCAATGAAAATGTATTGTATTTGATCATTTATATTATATTTAAAGCAGGAATTTTCAATTTAGATAAAACGGGAAATATGGGGGAAAAAGTGACGAGGCCCAAATCTACAAGTGCAGTTTACATTTAGTCATTTAGCAGATGCTTTTATCCAAAGCGACTTACAAGTTAGGAAAACAATGGAAGCAATTTTATCAACACAAGGTACAAAAAGCATAAGTGCACAAAAAACTAGTCAGTTTAAACACAGCACAATATACAAAGCTAAGGATAAGAGAATTTTTTTTATTTTTTTTTTATTTTTTTAAGAAAGGAATTGATAGAAAGGAAGTAGAACTCAGTGTTTGTCAGTCAGGTGTTGACGGAAGAGATGTGTTTTCAGGCGTTTTTTTAAAGATGGCTACAGAATCTGCTGATCTTGTAGCAGCAGGTAGATCATTCCACCAATGTGGAACAGAGCCAGAGAAGGTACGCGAGAGTGATTTTGTTTTTCCTTTTTGGGACGGTACCACCAGACGTTGTCCATTTGCAGAGCGCAGGGATCTGGTAGGAACGTAGGTCTGTATTAGTGAGTGAAGATATGAGGGTGCAGAACCAGAGGTGGTCTTGTAGGCCAAGAGCATAGCTTTGAACTTGATGCGGGCGTCAACCGGGAGCCAGTGTAACCTAATGAAGAAAGGAGTTATGTGTGCTCTCTTCGGTTCATTAAAGACCACTCTTGCTGTGCATTCTGGATCAGCTGCAGAGATTTGGTTGTACAGGCAGGGAGTCCAGCCAGTAGAGCATTGCAATAATCCAGTTTGGACAAGACAAGAGCCTGGACTAGAATTTGCGTAGAGTGCTTTGATAGGAAAGGTCTAATTTTCCTAATGTTGTAGAGGATGTATCTACAGGACCGGGTGGTGCTGGCAACATGACTTGTGAAGTTTAGCTGATCATCAATTACCACTCCCAGATTTCTGGCAGTGCTGGACGGTGTAATGGTTGATGGGCCTAGTTGAATGAAGAGGTTATGGCAGGTCCCTGGGATGGCCAGAATCACAAGCAGTTCTGATTTTGCAAGGTTCAGCTGCAGGTGATGTTCCTTTATCCAAAGTGAGATGTCACTCAGACATGCCGAGACGCGAGCAGAGACCGTCTGATCGTCAGGTTGAAATGACAGGTGGAGTTGAGTGTCATCTGCAGCAGTGATAGGAAAAGCCATGCTTCTGAATGACAGAGCCAAGGGATGTCATGTATATGGAAAAGAGTAGCGGTCCAAGCACTGAGCCCTGTAGCACCCCTGTATTGAGATGTTGGGACTCAGAGACCTCGTTTCTCCAGGATACTATGAATGACCTATTCGAGAGGTAAGACTTGAACCATTGCAACGCCCTGAGAGAAGACAGGAGGGTGTGATGATTAACAGTGTCAAAAGCAGCAGACAGATCCAGTAAGATGAGTACAGATGACTTGGATGTTGCCTTTGCCAGTCTCACGGCTTTGATGACTGAGAGCAGTGCCCTTTAATGATGGGTTTATCTGATAATTATCTCATTTGAAATGTCTATTTTGCTAGATTTAGTAAAAAGAGATCTTAACACAGTGTAACTCTTGTCTTTAAACCAGAAAATACAGAATAATCATTTGATGCATGGCTTTAGTTCATTCAAATGTTAAGTAAAGCTGGATTTTAGCTTCATTCTTTAATCTTTGTATATAATGGATGTCATTGGGAGCCACATTTTTATGTAGCAAACCCTGACCACCTCCATAAGCTTCCTCAATGGCTATTCAACGTGCAAAAAATGGGATAAATATTTACTTTTATCATTAACAAACCAATATCAACTGCATTTAAGAAACCCAGTAGCAAAACGCGCATTCTCTGCATCCTGTAAGAAGTTCCTGTCTCTTTACTTTTCTATTGTGTCCAATAGAAATGGGGGCGGCAGTAGCTCAGTGGGTAGAGTGGTCGTCTTTCAACCGGAAGGTAGGCGGTTCGATTCCCACTCTCCCCACAGTTCATACTGTCGTTGTGTCCTTGGGCAAGACACTTAACCCACCTTGCCCCCAGTAACTGTAACACTGGTAATTACATTAGAACAATGTAAGTCGCTTTGGATAAAAGCGTCAGCTAAATGAATAAATGTAAATGTAAATGTGTCCAGGTGGTGGCTCCTGTGAGAGAGACCTGTGCACAGACTCTCGGTGTGGCCCTGCGCTACATGAATGAGACGGGCGTTTCTATGACGGTGGACGTTCTGTTGAAGCTGCTGAAAGAGGACCAGTGGGAGGTCCGCCACGGAGGCCTGCTGGGGATCAAGTACGCCCTGGCAGTGCGGCAGGTACCAGCTGTACTGTATTTACACCAGGAGCTATGTGTACATTGAATTATCGTAAAGCAATTTGTCACTCTCACATGAACGTGAACATGACCCAAGACTTGCTTTGTCTAACTTGTTGAATCTGCCGCTGCTCCGTCCGTAACCTAAGGAAGTGTAGACATCGCGGTCCTAGGAGTGCCGGTTCAAAAATATGTTTCACACAATGCGCTTGTAATTATGAAAACTATCTCACGGTCAGGATCAAAGCCTCTCGGGGTCCAGATCCGCCTGTTGGGGACCCTGGTCTAGAAGCAGCATGTGGCCCTCGTGAAGAAATGCCACTGTCTTTTTTTTATATTGTTCTATATAAAGTGCAGACGGTTCACAAGTTTATGGTAATGCTCTTGTCCTATACATGGTTATTATTAAATATTTTTTTTTATTTTAGTGTCTTTTTTGAAGTACACACACGTCCTCCCAACACCACTGCAGCTCCCTTTTTTTTTTTATATAGAAGCTTTCATCTCAAAGGGTCAAGACTATGGCTCATATGACCTCGTCCTTATCAATTATTATTTCTATCCACTTGGTTTTATCCTCCTAATCTTTTGAAAAGCCAAGCGGCAAGTTGTTTTCACAGCTTCTTACCTGCTTTATAATTTTTTTAATTTTGACTACCATCAGACATCCCCAGTATTTAGCGTCACTTTATTTCCCAAGTCTCCAATCCAAGCACTCTGTTAACCTAGGTACATAATATTTGCATACATACCCGTTTACATGCAGAACTTGTTTGCACATAAATGTGTATGCTCAGACATTACACATGCCTTAGGACACACCCAGTAGTTCAAAACAACATTGTGTAAAAGCCTCAGTGTTAAAAAACTGCTCATAATGTATTGAGGCATAAGAAACCTGTTGTTATTGTTTTTGCATCTGGCTGAATTAGTCGACACCAAACACTTTTCACTTAAAACTTAATAAAAGTTTTTGGTTAAAATGTTTTGTGTATTTCTATGTTTTCAACTGTCCTGGACACATTCCTGCGTGGCCTGTCCATCAAAGGACAGGGGGTATTGTCTAGTCTGTCAAGCCCTTTGAGGCGGCTGTTGGGCTATACAAAATAAATGTCTTGTCTTCTATAAGGACAAAAAATGTCATCTTTAACCAAATAAACATTTTAATTTAAAGTCATTAAGTAATGGTGCCACAGTATTCATAGTATTAACCCCAAAAATGTCTTGATAGGCCAGTTTCTTTTATTTGTTCACACAACTGAATATATCATAATGTTGTCTGATAACCTTTAACTTAGACTTAACTTTTATCATAAAAGCAGGGCTCTTGGATCATGAATTAAAAATGAAACCTTCACTGTCTATTTTGCATTGCACACAAACAAGGCTCAAAAAGCTGGGAATAAACCAGAAACAATCTTAAAAATTATTTATTTTTATTTTTGTCAATGTTTTATAATTTTTATTTAAAAAAATTTTTTTTTTAGGACTTGATCTCGGTTTTGCTGCCTCGGGTTCTTCCTGCCATCACTGTTGGCCTTCAGGACTTAGACGACGATGTCAGAGCCGTGGCTGCTGCTGCTCTGATTCCTGTGGTGGACGGTCTGGTTCAGCTGCTGCCCAATAAGGTTAGACACATGGCTCTCTTTGTATGAATTTTCTTTCCTTTTATAATACGGCTAATATGGTTTCATTCATAGTTCTTAATTGTACATGCATCTCTTCTCAGGTGCCCTTCATTGTGAACACTTTGTGGGACGCTTTGTTGGACCTGGATGACCTCACTGCCTCTACCAACAGCATCATGACTCTGCTGTCCCTGCTGCTCACATATACTCAAGTTCGCCAATGCAGGTCAGTCCAGAGATTTATGGATTGAAATATGTATTCATAAAAGCAGACTTACCCTGGCTTTATACCAACAACCCAAACTGTGCAGTATATTGGGCCTTTTGGTGCTAGGTAACGGATCTAATGTGTTTTTAAATACACTAGAAAGGCCCCTTATTGGAGTGCTGAAACCATTCAAACAGACCTAGTTCTCTTTGAGCTGACATACTATGCTCATGCGATCTAAAGCTGGAGTAACAATTCCAACATGTGGTTTTGTTGAACTTTAGAATCAACTTTATTTGATTTGATGTTTTCTGTATAAACCCTTTGTGTTTGTTGTATTTATAGCATGCAGCTGTCATTAACAGTCCTTGTCCCTCGAGTCTGGCCTTTTTTGAGACACACAATATCATCAGTGAGACGGGCCGCACTGGAAACCCTTTTTACACTGTTGTCCAAGGCAGATCAGGTAAAAGGCCTTATATAGTTATTTCATATTCTCTTGACTATTTAAAACAGTCACTCAATGCATTGTTCTGCGTTTTATTCTCCAGAGTTGTGCTGTGTGGATCAACCCCATCCTTCAAGACATGCTTCGACACATCTTCCAGTGCTGTATTTTGGAGAGCAATGAGGAAATCCTTGAGCTTGTCCAAAAGGTTTGTCAATAGTAGTCTTTATTTGTCTCAAAATAGAAGCAAGAAAATCATAAAACACAAATAAGTTTGTGCATTACTTGGCCTTAGTTTGAGGCTCTGTACTGTTCAACCTGTTCCATATTGTCCTCAGGAAATGGAAAAGAACAATCCTCGGTTTACTGTGTAATGTTTTTTTTCTGCAGGTGTGGATGGAGCTGCTGTCCCAGGCCCCGCAGCAGTACGTGGTAGCAGCCAGTTGTCCGTGGATGGGGGCTTGGCTCTGTCTCATGATGCAGGCCTCTCACATTCCCATCGACCTGAACATGCTTCTGGAAGTGAAGGCACGCTCCAAGGTGGTACTTTGCTCTCTTTTGTCATTGTTCATTGTAAAAAAGTCTACAAGGCCCTGAAAACCCATACGGGGATATTTTTGTAAACTTATATTTTTCTCTCTTTTATAAAAAGTATTTTATAAAAGTCAGTGAACACAATGCCTGAAACTATAAAAGTACATTTAGAGCATGATCTGAGAGTTCCCTTTGCTTTGACTGCACAGAACTCAGCTCTGTTTTGCCTGTCTATACATTTTTGTTGTATTTATTTATTTTTATTCACTTTGAAAGGCTTTTTAACAAATACCAAATTTGTGGCCTGAAGATTTTGTTTACATGTGGGTGAGAGGCACAAACAAAAAAAATCCATGTAGCCTGGCCCTAGGCCTAAACATGACATAACATGTTGAAAGCACATCTAATTGTTTGTGAATATTTAAACATTTCATTACTTTATGCAAGATAGAAATACAACTACAGTGGCCTTTTAAATCACTTGGGTTAAACTTTGTTTTGGTGAGTAATATCAGTTTTTATAATGCAAGTGCACCAGGAAATCTAAAAGCAAGATGTTAAAAACGCGTCATGTGAGATGGAAACTTCTTGTCGGATGAGAAACCCATAAACCACTGTGCCATTTTAATAGGTTGGGGTTTTTGTTTTTTTAATTTTCAAATTCTATGTCGACACAGTCCCTAAAATCAAAAACCAAGTGTATTCCAAACTTTGTTTTGGCAGACTCCAATAAATCCTATGTTGATGTAACACAAGGTACAAAATTAAAACATTGCTGGAGTTTAACTGTGACTTATAATTTTAATGTTGTTGAACAGGATAAGGCTGGTGCAAAGGCTCGTCTGGGGAACAACCAGGTGAAAGAAACTGTCCAGGAATATATTGCAGGAGCAGAAACAGTCACAGACGACCCAATAACCAGGGACTATGTTGTGATGCGTGCTCGTCTCATGGCTGCTAAGTAAGTCCACAGGGTTTAAGTAAAAAAAATAAAACAAAAGCTGTTTCCACATTGTGATGCAAGGGAACTAATATTAACTGTATTTTCCCACTGTTCAGATTGCTAGGGGCTCTGTGCAGGTGTATCTGTGACCCGCAGCTCAATGCCGCCTCTCAGGAGATCCGACCGGCTGAGTCTCTGGGCCAGCTGCTGCTCTTCCATCTCAACTCAAAGTCTGCCCTGCAGCGCATTGCCGTGGCTCTGGTTCTCTGTGAGTGGGCCGCGGTGCAGAAGGTAAAAAAAAATAAAGGCTCAGTACTTTTGATGAAATGAGATTGTAGTGCAGTTATATAGCTAAAAATCAAGAGTCAAAATGCTGCTTTTGACTTCCATCTTTCTTTTTTGAGGACTGTCAGCTGGTGTCATCCATGGTGCAGCCTCGTCTCCTGGCCATCCTCTCAGAGCAGCTGTACTATGATGAGATTGCAATCCCTTTCACACGGATGCAGAATGAGTGCAAGCAGCTCATCGCTTCACTCGCTGAGGCCAACATAGATGTCACGGACCGCCTCAACTGCAGTGTTTTTACCATTGATCAAGCTAATGAGCTGGTAAGTACATGCACATCAAGAGGTAGAATCTAGAGCATACTTCTCTATAAAACATGATTAACGACAAATTCCTAATAAGGTCTGTAGATTTTTCCTTTTCATTAAAATTTTTACAAAAGTAGGTTTGGCCAAATATTGTAATGCATGTGGCACCACTACAAATTTCTTAAAAACATTGGAGTACATCATCTTTTGAATGTGTATGAACAGGTTATAATGTTTAACTGTTTAGCATTACCTTTCTACCTTTCTATGTAAAATAACTAAGCTTTTGTAGCTCAGGAACGTGTACTGGTGCAAAACAAATGTGGTGCTTTGGATTCCATGGATAGGTTCAAGCTTAATAATGCAAAACATCCATAAGTATGAACAAATGCAGTAGAAATATCCCTGTAAATATGAACAGCTTAATTTTTCTGCTACACATTTCTGCACTGTCTTTACCTGCCCTATACATATCTTCTCTTTGGTAGGCGTTTTCAAAAATCTCCCTTTTGCAGTTTGACGTGTGGATGTGAAGCCTAAACACAAAGTAACCCAAGCCTTTCCAAAAATATCTGCTTTTGTAGCCAGGGCCTAAAACATGATCCAAGAATCAGTCTCCGTTCAGTTACTAACATCCATCTGCCTTGTTTCCCAGGTAACCACCATCTTCACTGAGTCCACATCGAGTCTCAATGTGAAGTCAAAGCAGTGGCAGCTGCTGGACAGTAAAAGACAACAGGCTCAATCCACAGTTGTGGAGACAAACACTGAATGGCAGCAGCTGCACTTGCGTGTCCACATGTTTTCAGCCTGCGCAATGATTAACCTCCAAGTGCTTCCCGACAAGCTCAACCCTTTGGTCCGACCTCTGATGGAGACGATCAAACGAGAGGGGAACACCCTGATCCAGGGATATGCTGCTTCTTTTATAGCCAAGCTGCTACAACAGTGCGCTGGACGCTCTCCTTGCCCCAATCCTAAGATTATTAAAAACCTCTGTGCCTCGGCCTGCGTCGACTCTTTAACTACACCTTCCTCTGCCTGTCCCGTTCCACCCGCACAGGACAACACCAAGGGTAAGTGTTAGTTTTGTCACTTATGTTTGTCACTATAAAGGTATAAAAATTAGGACCTTTTTATTCAGACTGGGCATTATTTGTAGGATTAGGAATGTAATGATGAATATTCTCTGATCTTTATTTGTTGTATTTTAGGCAGTGGTTTAGAAAAAGACGGCATGCAACACATGGTGAACAAAACTCGGGGCATTATCACTTTGTACCGTCTCCAAAAGGCAGCGTTTGCCATCACCAGTAAAAGAGGACCAGTCCCAAAAGCCCCAAAGCCTCCCAGCACAGAGCTTCCTCCTGGCAGCACCATCAACACAGAGAATGACGAGGTTTCTAACAGTTTGCTTAATTTTCTTGTAGCCAGAATTGATTATTTATTGACTATACTTATTTTCATCTCAATCTGCTTTTAGAGCAGGAAACCTTTTCTTATCCAAAGAAGAGGAGCTGAGTTCTCACTGACTACCATCGCCAAGCACTTTGGGGCAGACCTCACACAGACTTTGCCTTACCTCTGGGAGAACACAGTGGGACCTCTGAGGACAGTCGTGAATAAAAATCAAGAGATCAGTAAGTACATTTTCTTAATAAGGGTGCTCTGAACAGGATTTTCACCTAAATCATTATTGTCCGAAACCAATCGTGGTGTCTATTTGATTATGTACTTTAATAAACCCACTATTCTTAAAAACACAGGCCTATTTTAAATATTAATTATTTGGGGGTGGTAAAACTAAAAGGTAATCAACTAACAATGTTTTCTTTTATTTACTTTTTAGTTCTGCTCACAATAACCACAGACAACAAAATACCAAACAACAAATAACTTTTTAAAAATATTATTTTTATTATCTTTATTATGGCTTCTTGTATGTAGGAATAAATACCAGGCACAAACTGAAGTGCTACATAAACCAGAAATGGAAATAGAATATAGACTTCTCAGCAGGTATTATAGTATAGGTATAGCAGGTTTATAGTGTTTAAAAGACAATTGTTTGCATACATACATATAAGATTTTGAATAGTAAATACTTGGCATGCCTTTATTTTTTCAGACAGGGATGTCCAGCTGGAGAGGGGAGACTCTGCAGCCCAAGAACTAGTCAACTCTCTACAAGTGTTGGAAGTTATGGCAGCAGCAATGTCCGCCGAACTTAAAGATTTGGCAAGTATTTACTATACTAATACTATTTGAACCCAATACTCATAATTAAAAAGTTGTTTAATGTTTTTGCCTGTAGCTCCTGCAGCACCTTCCCCATCTGTTCACCTGCCTGCAGCACCCGTACACAGCTGTGCGGCACATGGCGGCACGCTGCGTGGGCGTGCTCAGTAAGATCGCCATGTTGGAGACCATGAACAGTTTCCTTGAGCGAGTTCTCCCCTGGTTGGCTGCCATCGACGACTGCACCAAACAAGAAGGCGCCATTGAAGCTTTGGCTTGTATCTTTTCACACAGACTTTTTCCATAGCAGTTATTTATGTAGTACTGATTATGTGTGTTAATTGTTTTATAAGATATAAATGCAATGTAATCAAGCTTTTCCTGGCAATATAAGTGACTGGACAGTTTAAACGCTCCCCTCCCCTCTACAAAAACCTATTGCAAAATTGTAAACCCTTTTTATTTAGTTTTGTTTTTTGCCAGTGGTACTTGTTTCTTATAGTATGTATATTCAATGAGTGGCATATTCATGTCTATAAGACCAGAGTAGCCACATTTGTAGATATTGTATAGTGGTAAAAGCACTAAAACACAAGGTAATAAATCATATTTAGTAAAAGCACAATAAAATAACTAAAATCAAAGGTCAAAGTCCAGCTCAACTTGTGTTAAAAGCTAGTGCAAACAGATGGGTTTCTAGTAAGGTTTTAAATATGTCTAGAGACCGTAGTAAAGTGACAAAAGGAACACTTGAGTACCAAGTTGCTTTTGACTAAAATAGTTTGTGCACATTACATGCCTTTTTTAAATGGAAAGTTGCAGAAAGGGCGTAACCGTATTACCCACCTATCTTTTATTAACTAATTTACATATGTTATAACTTAAGTCAAAGTAACATGTTTTTGCCTCTAAAATGAACACAAGACTAAGTAACTAAAGTACCTCTTTTATAACATTATTTCAACCCCCATCTGCCACTCATAAAAAAAATATAATAATCATCATCATAATAATAATAATAATAATAAGTGCTGCTTTAAAGTGAGTCTTTTTTGGAGTCTTTTTTTTTTTTTTTGTCATTTGGAGTAAGGATTGTTCTTAACGAACCGTTCTCCAGGCGTCATGGAGCAGCTGGACGTGGACATCGTGCCGTACATCGTGCTGCTGGTTGTGCCGGTGCTCGGTCGCATGAGTGATCCCAGCGACAGCATCAGATTCATGGCCACACAGTGTTTTGCGACTCTCATCCGTTTGCTTCCTCTGGAGGTAAATGCACATTATGTCCTGGAACATGTCCAAATGACACTGTTAATTATGTGTAATATTTATCTTTAAATGTTTTATTGTATATTAGATCCTTGTGTTTTTGTTTTTATTTCATTGGTGCAGATTTAGTTTGAAACTCAATGGCTTTGAAATCACGTGGTGGATTAGAAGTTTGACCATCTGACTATTATACTCTTTGTAGCTGCTGTAGTATGAGTTTTGACCCACTGTGGTGGTTGCTGTAGTTTGAGATATAACCCTCCTAGGCTGCTATCTGGGTGATTTAGTTTAAGTAAAAGCAGAGAAATTGTCAAAATATTTCCAGATAACGCACTACACATGAACCCTGTATACTAAAAAATAAAAAATAAATGAGGAGGAAGTCTGTAACATGTATGAAAATTTAAGTAGAAACTTATGTCCTTTAAATTCTCAAAAGGTTTATCTCACACTCTGTCCTACTCTTTTCTTTTTGTTCAGGCTGGTATACCCAACCCTCCTGCCATGTCTGCTGAGCTCATTCAACAAAAAGCCAGAGAACGTGACTTTCTGGAGCAGCTTCTTGACGGCAGAAAGCTGGAGAACTACAAAATTCCTGTTCCCATCAAGGCTGAACTCAGGAAGTACCAGCAGGTGTGTGTCGGGTTTCACGCGCCACTGCTTCTCGACTATATGTCCTCGAGCAGCAAATGAAAAAATGACAATGTATTAAACAACCTCTGATTCAGACAAGGGCCTAGAGCCGCAGCTGCCTCTTTAGCTTAAGTCTCATCATTTTTCTGTCGCATTTCGAAATAGGGGTTTGTCAAGTCTGTCTGTTTGATTTATTATCTCAGTTGTGGAAGATATTGATGCATATGCCCTCATTTAAAATCTCCTGTGATCTTAAATTAACTGATAATTAGCTGGAGGGACTAAAATAAAGTGTGTATTTATGCCTAATATGTGTTGTTTTATTGTATTCCCTCAGGATGGAGTAAACTGGCTGTCCTTCCTGAACAAATACAAACTCCATGGGATCTTATGTGATGACATGGGTCTCGGCAAAACCCTCCAGTCCATCTGCATCCTGGCAGGAGACCACTACCTCAGGTACACAGCACTCAATGGTTAAAGGTTCTACACCTACTGTTGACAAAAATAAAAATTTCACCAATTCTAACTGATAGCTTTTTAAATCACTTCCTTGGTTTGAGAGATGGTAATGCCAAGTAAGTCTAGATACAGGGTATCCGCGGTTCCTTAAAAGTCTTAAAAGGTATTAAATTCCATAATGTAAAAATAAGTCTTAAATCCATGTTTCAAAGGTCTTAAAAATGAACTGACAAAGTAAAAAACATTTTATTTTCATTTTAAAATAATGTAACGTTACATATTTGTCACGTAGAACAAAGTAGGTGGAACCAACTAACAAATTACACGTTCACAGGTTGTCTTAAATCTAAATCTCAGAAACCTGCAGATAACATGTAGATTAGCTCGACTACTTTCTTTGTCTGAGTTCACATGCACAGGGAACACTGAGCCCACTAGCCTTTGCTTATTTTTATTATTATAGAGTTGGAACTTTTTCATTTGATGTTGATATTGGATCAGAGACCAAGATAAAAGACAAACAAATTAGATTGTTGCAGAAACTAAACAGTTTAAAAAAAGCATTGGTCTTGATTAGGGCTGCACAATATCACACAATATAAAGTCTGTCTGTGGTGTGTCTAACTAAGACTGTTTTTGTCTAATAATGGTGTACATTTAAGATATTCTCAAGAAAGCCAAAACGTCACTTTTACTACTTAAATGTTCAGGTTTAAGGGTTTGTTAACATTTTGGAAGAGCACTGTAGTTAGCCAATAACAAAATGAATCCTTATAAATACAACTTGTCTAATAATTGTGCACATAGTGTAAAAAGTTATTAAATTTGATTTTAGAAAATGGAGCGTTCAAATATTGCAGCTCTTTATCTCAATATTCTGCAGTAGCAGCTCAAATAAGGTTGTAACCTGGCAATAATTGAATGTTCTCTAGTGTAATGTGAATGTTATGAGTGGTAGCCAGAGATGTAGACCAGTAGAATTAACTTGGTAAAAAACAGGATTATTGTGACTGTTTGTTTTTACTTCCTGCAAATAACCTTGAGTCTGTTGAACCCAGGGCTCAGGAATACACCAAGACTAAAGCTGCAGACTGTAGCCCAATGCCCTCCATCGTCGTCTGTCCTCCCACTCTGACGGGACACTGGGTGGACGAGGTGGGCAAGTTCTGCTCCAGAGAGTACCTCAACCCGCTGCACTACACTGGGCCTCCCACAGAACGGATGAGGTAAGGCTTGTAAAACTCCTAGATATTTGTCAAATTGGCGGTATTTATGAAGCTGAATTAATATAATTTTTTTCAGGTTGCAGCACTTGGTGAAAAAACACAATCTTGTTGTCGCCTCATATGATGTTGTTCGAAATGACATCGACTTCTTTAAGTGAGTACTGTCATTTAAATCTGTCTTGTGTTATCTGTAATGTGTAATAATGCTTTCCTTTGCCACTTTTACAGAAATATAAAATTCAATTATTGTATCCTTGATGAGGGGCATGTCATCAAAAATGGAAAAACCAAACTCTCTAAAGCCATTAAGCAGATAGCTGCCAACTTTAGACTCATATTGTCAGGAACTCCCATTCAGGTGAGCAGAGTCTTGGCTCATTTATATTCTTATTCACTGTCACAGCAGCAAACGTAAACCTAGCTTCTCTTTTTAACCCCAGAACAATGTCCTGGAGCTGTGGTCTCTGTTTGACTTCCTCATGCCCGGCTTCCTCGGGACAGAGCGCCAGTTTGCAGCTCGTTACGGCAAACCAATTCTGGCCAGTCGGGACGCAAAAAGTTCATCTCGTGACCAGGAGGCAGGTACGTAACTGTTGCATCATGCACTGTCCACATTTGGTAATTTTCTTTTGTTTTTATGCTTTGGCTCTTTGTACATGTTTGAGATCACTGAGGGTGCCCTTTTTAAATATGACTAGACAGCTTTTTTTAAGAGGGGCGTCTCATCTTAATTTTTACAAAAATGGAGTACTCATAGAATACTGTCTTTGTGCTGCATTTAATCTGTTTAACCATAATGTCTCTGTACAAATAATAACTCAGATGGACATGGCATCATTGTAGTTAGGGGCGGCAGTGGCTCAGTGGTAGAGCAGTCGGCTTTCAACCGGAAGGTAGTGGGTTCGATTCCCGCTCTCCCCACAATTCAAAAAAACTGTCGTTGTGTCCTTGGGCAAGACACTTAACCCACCTTGCCTCGTATGAATGTGTAAGAATGTTGAGTGAATGTATGTGGTGATGGTCGGAGAGGCCGTAGGCGCAAAATGGCTGCCACGTCTCTGTCAGTCTGCCCCAGGGCATCTGTGGCTACAGTTGTAGCTTACCATCACCAGTGTGTGACTGTGTATGAATGAATAATGGATGGACTGTAAGCGCTTTGAGTCCCTTGGTCCCTCGGGAGAAAAGCGCAATATAAATCCAATCCATTATTATTATTATTATTATTAGTTGTAAACAATTGAACTCATTCCTGTTTCTTGATCCAGGTGTTTTGGCGATGGAAGCTCTACATCGACAAGTCTTACCTTTCCTTCTGAGGAGGATGAAGGAGGACGTCCTACAGGACCTTCCTCCAAAAATAATTCAAGATTATTACTGCAATCTCAGTCCACTTCAGGTACATTACCATCATACATTCATAAAATACACATCAAAAGGCTTCTTCTTTGTACATTTAGTTCATTGTAAATGCATTATTAACCTGAGTCTAGGCTGTAAGGAGTAGGTTTAACCAAGCAAACAATTAGTCAGAAGTCCCTCACTTGTAAAAGCTTGTTTTACTTTGACTTCCTGCAGGTTCAACTCTATGAGGACTTTGCAAAATCTCGAGCCAAGGCCAGTGTTGAGGACACCATCTCTATAACCTCCACTGAAGAAGAGAAGCCCAAACTGAAGGCTACAGGTCACGTCTTCCAGGTAAAGTGACACAATTAAAATAATTTGTCCTGGGTTTTCATTGATGTATCCTATGACTTTAAATTTGACAAATGCATTCCTCCAGGCTCTGCAGTATTTGCGAAAGCTGTGTAACCATCCCAGTCTGGTCCTGACGCAGCAGCACCCAGAGTACAAACGCATCACCGAGCAGCTGGCATCTCAACACTCCAACCTACGGGACATTCAGCACGCGCCCAAGCTCTCTGCACTTAAACAGGTGACTCTTATATAATTTCTGCAATGGACTTTTGATTAAAATGTTCCCAGCAGCCTCAGTAATGTACTGAAGGTCTTGTCCAGTGAGAAAGCATTTTACTGACAATAACACGATTCATGACTTGCAAAACAAAAAAAACAAATTGTTTAGTTTAAAATTTTTTCATACAGTGATTTTTATTCCGTATATGTTTTGTCTGTAGTTGCTGTTGGACTGTGGACTCGGTGGAGGAGGAGCTTCTGAAGGAGGCACTGAGGCTGTTGTGGCTCAGCATCGTGTGCTCATTTTCTGCCAACTCAAGAGCATGTTGGACATTGTCGAACACGATCTGCTAAAGCCCAAACTCCCAACAGTTACTTACCTGAGGCTGGACGGCAGTGTGCAGGCCGGCCTGCGCCACTCCATTGTCTCCAGGTCAGGGCTCAGTTCTATATGGTTCATGTCATGTTCATGACAAAACATTACCACAAGAGTTTCTGTCAGCTAGTGGTGACATTGCAGATTGCACTTCCACACCTCCTACCCTCTCACTTCAGTTGCTTGTGCTGCTTGAGAACAAACTGTCAAATTATTGGAAATAATGGCTCCCTCCTCTGGTTTCTATGGAGGTTTAAGACTGTGATTATACATTATTGGAAACTATACAGTTTGCATTAATACTATATACTAAAACATTTTACACAGAGCACCTTTTTAAAAGATCCTTTTTATTCATGTAAAGTAAAACCTGCTGATCTCTTTCTTTTCTACTGCAGGTTTAATAACGACCCCTCCATCGACGTGCTGCTGCTGACCACTCACGTCGGAGGCCTGGGTCTGAACCTGACTGGAGCGGACACTGTGGTGTTTGTGGAGCACGACTGGAACCCAATGAGAGACTTGCAGGCCATGGACCGAGCCCATAGGATAGGACAGGTATGGATCCTATTTTACTAGGCTAGCTAAATGTGTAAGTTATTGGGTCACAATTCTCTTATGTCATTTTTGTTTGCTGTAGAAACGCGTTGTGAACGTGTATCGCCTCATCACACGAGGGACGCTGGAAGAGAAGATCATGGGGCTGCAGAAATTTAAGATGAGCATTGCCAACACCGTCATCAGCCAAGAAAACTCGAGTCTCCAGAGCATGGGCACGGACCAGCTCCTCAACCTGTTCACACTCGATAAGGTACTGCTTCTATTACTTCTAACGCAGCTGAGGACAAGCAGTGACAAAACAACAGGTCACAAAGGAAGGAAAGGGAAAACAAATCTAGTAAACAGAAGGGAAAAGAAATATAATGGGCTTGAAGGACTGGTGGTAAAGGAAGAAGAATATTTAGGAGGAAAAGATCTTGCACAGTGTACATATGGCAAATATTAAATACGTCCATGTGCCAAGCCTTTACTCTTTAAATATCAGAATATTTGAAGTAAATGAAGGAAATTCTCAGAAAGACATAAGAAAAGAAAGAAAAGACTAGAGAAAATCAAATGTCAATTCGAGCCTGGGAGCATCAAAAATTGTCAGCAACATTGATTTTGATTAGTTTTTATTTTTTGTGTTTGTAGATAAATTGCTCCATCTGGGTCCCACAAAAATGTATTTTAAAGGTTGCATGGAAACGATAAATGATTTCAACACGGAATGGTTAAATTTAAATAGAAATAGTGGATTTAAAAAATACATTTTGATAGAGTCAATGACACAAAAAAGGCCAAAGTGACACGGGTGGTACTATTTAGTGTAAAAGGAAGGAGGTTCTTGTTGGATTTGAACAGGTTTTGTAACATATGATGATCCTTCGTCTTGTTTCTGTTTCAGGATGGAAAAATTGAAAAGAGCGACCCGTCTGCCTCGACCTCAGGGAAGCCCTCCATGAAGTCCGTTTTGGACGGTTTAGGAGAGCTCTGGGACCAGCAGCAGTACGACACAGAGTACAACCTGGACAGCTTCATGCACTCTTTAAAATAGCACCTTCAAAAACCACATTTATTACCCTTCAACACCATTCTGCTGGACCAAGCCGGACCTGGTCAGAGCCGATGGAGGACAACCCAACTGCTGCTACTTCCGTACTCTTTTTACTCAATGTTAATTTTCTGTGCTTCAGCAATAAGGAAAATAAGACTTTTAAATGAACACAGTTACAAAACCCATAAGAATTGCTAACTGTATAATGGTACATGTTTGTCGCTATATAATCTATAGCTCTTGTCCCAAATAGCATTACCGTACAGTGTTAACAGCACCTTCCCTACAACCCTCTCCTTGTCATAAAGTCTTAAAAAGCAGCTGCTATACCCAGCAACACATGTCAACACCTCCAAAACGATAACTGCGGACCTGTCTAAAGGGAAATGGCCGAGCTCACTGGACAAATGCACAAAGGACTCGCTTCCAAAACCCTTCAGACAGAAAGTAAATCAACGTCTTAAACGAGGACTGACTGGGCGAGCTCTGCACCTGAGGCAGTGTCACAGACTGAACCTCACAAGTGTTTTAAAAAAAAAAAGATAGAAATTAGACTTGTACATTCTTCTGTAGCTGCAGCTTTTGTTTATGATCGTGGAATTGTAATAAATTCTTCTGAACTTTGAACTACATCATGTATATCTTTTTAGTTTGTCATGTGTTGGGTAACAGCCAGTAGGGGGTGTTGTTGCACATGATTAAATAGCACTTAAAGAGTCAAAAGTCATAAGGCAAAGATATGATTGACTAGTTTAAAGGTTCCGAGTATTGTTTAGTCCTCGTCCTGGAAAAAGGTTGAATGTTCTACTCGTGGAAAATCTCTGAAAAAGGCATCATGACTTGACAGATTTGTGTTGTTCTGGGAAATTTCTTAAGCAAACATTTACCATTACAACTGAAAGACCAGAGTCAAGTTTACAGTCATGTTAATAATGAAATGAACACAACATAATCTAGATTGCATTTCAAGTAAAAGCTACAAACTGGAAGTTATATTTAAGTCCAATTGAGCCTTAACTTAAGTGAGCTTGGACAGGTTGCTTCATCAAAGGTCCTTTACTCAATGTATTTTGTCCATAATGTTTTAGAATAAACAATAATAATAATAATAAATGAGGTATGGTTTAAATCCAGTTTATCACAAATAAAATTGTAAGAAAGTCTTGTGATTATTGTAGACGGTTTATGCAAAAGACAAGGTTTGACAGTGTTCTGCAACTACATTTAAATCCATCTGCTTGTTTTTTACAGGAAAAAAGGGGGCAATAAGTGAGAAGAATACAAACTCCAAAGCAGATATTAGCAGCTCGTGTTTCCATCTTTGTTTTTCATTTGCTGAAAACAAATCTAAAATGAGACTCTTTGTAGTAAGAAAAAGGCAGGTATTTCTTTTAGGTAGCAAAGAACAAGCCCAGCAGTGTTGACCTAGACGTAGAGGAGGAGAGCAGAATTAAAATTCATGCATATAAGGAATGTAGGTAAAAAGAAGCCGACCAGATTACGTTTCTAATTACAATTAGGAGAGAGAAAGTAGGACTAGTTTGTTGCAAGGGGCTGTTAAAAGTTATTCAGATGAATAAACTGGTGGGAAAGTCCAGCCAGAAATGATGTCACATGAGCTCTGAGCCTTTTGGAGTTGGAGAGCATCAATAAATTACTTTTACTTACTACCAATTTTAAAGTAGGCATAGGAAGAAGGAAAAAAAAACATTTTTATTTTGTTTGCAGTAACACCACATAACTTTTTATCCCAAAGATGTATATTCTCTGTTCTTTGACATGAGATTGGTAGAATCATGCGGAGCTCACAAACAGAGCTGAACAGAAACCTGTAACTTTTCTGTCCCGGGACGGCAGCATATGATGAGATTAATGAGTGAGGCTCTACCACAAGATGCTTATAATAAAGAAAATGGGCCGTTACACTGGACCCTTGTGGAGTTAAATTTGTACAAAAGACAATAAAAAGACCTGCGGTTTTAGAGACATGTTCTTTCTTCCAAACTTGTCATCTTAAATGTTTTAATCTGCGCCCTCTGCTGGCTAAAGGTTATGTGGTGCAGCGTTAATATATTAAGTTATTTTCTTCTTCTTTTGGGGAGACTTTTGGGTTTTGTATATGAATGGCAATATAATATTAAAGTTTAATTGCCTTTTAAATGTGTTGCTTAAATTATTATAGATATGCACGCCCAGAGGTGTGGACTTCAGTCACATCAGCAGTTTTCATTTTAACGAAAGGACTTGAAACCTTGAAGTATGGGACTTTGGACTTCACTTAGACTCTTGAGCCTTGACTTGGGACTTGAGGACAAAGTTTGAGACTTACTTGTGACTTACAAAACAGTGACTTGGTCCCACCTCTTTTGCCTGTCACTGTACAATACAAAAGCAATAGAAGCATAGCCAAGTTCTTCCAATGCGACTCAAAATGACAAAAAATAAAACACTTTTCACAGATGTGTTCCATGGAGCCAGCCCTCACTTCTCCTTGATCACATGGTCCACTATTTTGTACTGTTTATGGTCATAGCTCAGTCACACAACGACAAACTCCAGTCTGCCATTTTTTATTTTATTGCCCATTCATTTGTTTACATTGCGAATCACTTAAAACATCACCAACCACCAATCTGCTGTTTGTGAAGTTATTTTTATATTCTCCATTTTTCACACTAATGTAAGCAACATCAGCGAGTTAACACATAAAGCTTAGCATTTTCAAGAATTGAGACACTTTAGTAACAATATTACAAAGTCTTTTTTTTCTTCAGCTTCAAAAAAATGAAAAACAAATGAAAAAATAAACCTTTAAAGAATTAGCATATCATCAAATTAATTTATTCCAAGTAAAAATACAAAATAATATTAATGACATTGACCAGATATGAAAGTCTAGAAATAATGGTTGAGAAAAAAGTCTGTAAAGAAAAAAACTAACAAATGTAAATGTGTAAATTTTTTTTTTTTAGCAAAACTCTCTAAAAATAATGAAAATTTTTCAGTACAAAGGCTACATTACTACTGGAAGGTACTAGCAGGTAGAGTAGGTAAATACACAGTAGAAAATGATTTTAGTGAATCACAATGCTCGCAATGAAAATAAGTCTGCAATAAAGATTTACGCCTCTTTTTTTTTTTTTTCTTCTTTTCTACAAACAGTACAAACGGTATTGCACATTACAACAAAGAATCAAGGTTTTTAGCCTTTAAAAAAATGGGACTAATTCAAGTCTTGCGTGAATAAAAAGGCCACCAGTCGATTGATGCACCTCGGGGGCTCGCTTTGCTCAAGTTACAGGTGTATTTTGTGATAAAAATAATATTCGACCTCCAGCTGGTTCAATGACGCTCGCATGTTTTTTAAAATATGACTCCTGTGTGTTGTAAAGGGTAATTTTTTTTTACAAAACAAAATATTTCAATAACGTAAAAAAAGTCTATTAAAAAATAAAGAACAGAAGGTCTCTTTCTGGTCAGCATAAGGATAAGTTACAAATATATAAAAACATGGGTACAGTTTTTTTTTTTTTAAAGAGCTCTTTTGTGAGATGTATCTACGGAGGCCCAGGAAGGTCATCACACTCAACTTCAGAAAACATGGTAAGTTACTTTGACAACATTTGACTGTAAATCTTAATATACTGTATACTGACTAGCAATTTTATATTGATCTTGGGAAAGACATTATTTATGTTATATTTTTAGTTTTATGGCTAAAAAAAAAGATGCAGCAATTGTTCTCCTCAGATTTACTCTAAAACTCCCAAAAATGTGTGAAAGAACAAATATAAAGAAAAGGTAATAGTTTCAATGCCACGTCAAAATATTGTAGAAGATGAAATAAAATTTGGATTAATGGATTAAATATGACAAAAAAACACAAAAATACAACATTTTCAAAAAAAAAATGCAAATATTGTAAAGTGTTTCTAGAGTAGTCATGTTAATATATGTTCTGTCTTATTTTTTATTTTTTTATTTGCATTTTTTTACAGCCATGGATTGATAATATTAGTTTATAACTACATTAAAAGATGGCAATTCTTTTTGTATTGCTACAATCTCTAGAACATTTTACAAAAATGTAATGTAAAAATTAATCAAAAGACTTCCTTTTAATGGTCACCGAAGAATCATATGCAAAACCTAATGTTGCATACAGCCATGTTTTTGCAGCCAATCATTTTAATATTTTTTGTTGGTGTTTTATCAATTTCCTGTGTTTTCTGAAGTTAGTGATGAAATTCCTCAATCTCCAGTTTTTATTCGATTTGACCGTGGAACCTTTGATCCAAACCTCTTCTGTAATAAAGTAGATTACATTATATTAGTTATAAAGCTCTATCTCCTTCAGTTTTTTCAAAAATACATTTTCAAAATAAAAGCAAATAAGTATGATAAAAAATAAAAATCAATCTGTTAAATCATTTTTCTCCAAGAATTAAATTAATATATATCTGTCATCTGAATAAACTTACTTAGAAAATAGCAGTTTCTCTCCTATTATAGTTTTAAAATTGAGGTATTGCAAAAGATCTTGTCAGTCAGAAAGCACGTCTTTTTTTTTTCTCTCTCGCTCGTTTTAACAAAATGAACCGAACCGCTGACTGTCGCACAAAACTGTTCAAATACAAAGAGTATAGTGCATAACAAATCGTCAGAAGCAGAAGTAAAAAATAACATTTTCTTGTCACAAAAAAACCCAGACGTCACTTTAGAAAAAGTTAATTTAGCCTAAAATATAAGCAACCAGTTTGTGACTTAAAGGAAGAGAAAGAGGAGAGGGACTGTGGGCGAACAAAAACCCAAATATTAAAAAACGGTGTAGGGCGGGACATAATGGGTACCACTTTAAAACAAGGCTGCTCATTTTACAAAAAGGTTTATAAATGGTTTATAAGTATTAATGCAGTTGATGTAAACCACATGACAGTATGTTATTGATAGACACTATTTTCAAGTCAAAATGGAGTATTTATATATCAATCAAAACTGGACAACATCATTTCTCCCTCTGATATAAATTCATTCATTTTAACACTTTTCTTTTGGCAGGTCACTCTGGACATTTGCTAAACTTCATCTTTAGCACAAGCTGTTTATTTTTCATGTTGGTTGTCATATTTTTAATTTTAGATTGCTACACACAGTAGTAGCCTATATAATTTATTCACATTTTCCGTGAGGATTAATCCCTTGAGATGAATCATCTTGTTTTCGAGGGGGTCCTCGTACTCACATTCATTCACTAGGGACACTTTAGAGTTACCAATTAATCTGTACATGCATGTCTTTGGACGGTGGGAGGAAGCCACAGTAACACGTGGAGGACGAGAATGTTTGAGTCGGCTGGGTTTTGAACTCACAACCTTTTTGCTGTGAGGCAGGAGTGTTAACTCCACTCTGCCACGTGCACCCCTAAGGTCCAAGTTCCCTATTCCTTGCCAAATAATGAACCATAATGAGCCAATAAACAGGCTGTGTTCACATTTGCCATGTTTAGTGCAGTTTAAACAAACTCGGGTTGCTTTGAGTCTGGTTTAAGTGTGAATGTTGCCACCAGTGCCACCAAGCCCCCTAGTCACTTTCATCCTAACAACCTAAATCTCTAAATTGGTACCAAAAGTTTTACGTAACTTTTAGCTTTCTCGAGAGCAAAATATTGTCCATCAACAACACAACTCTCAGAGGGCAAACATGGAGCACTGAGAGGGTAAAATGCATTGGGCTAACAGCGCCATCTAGTGTGTTTCTTGAGAAAGGGCTTGTTTTTTGTTGTTGTTGTTGTCACAGTTTAAAATAAATGTTGCCAGATGTGAGGCTAAGTGGATTGGGGCTTTTTGCGCTGGGACCAAACTAAATGCACTGTTTTCTGTTTTGGTGTGAACTACATGAAGCGGACTACAAGTGTAAACACACCCTTAGTCATTAGCATGTAGCAACTACACAAAGCTACATGATTTACTATTTAAAACTAACAAAACTTATGTATTGGTGGTTTACAATGAAATTATTTCTAAGTAAATATTATAAACTCTTTGTAAAAAAAGTCTGTAAAAAAGTGGTATCCATTTATGACGTTCAAATTTTGTCATGCAAAGAATAAAAATAAAATAAAAAGAATAAACCAGTGTTAATTGCCCCCATTTCAAATGTCCTCAGCAGCCATTACTTTTAATACATTGCTTTTAATCACGACCCCTAACCCAATCCTGTTTAAACTGACTTAACCTTTAAAAAAAACAAGAAAATATAAAGATATCCGTCTACCATTATTTCTCTTTTTGTTAGCAGGTCCATTACTTCAAGCTTTGCAGGAAATAAAAATGTGTTTAAATATGCTAACGCCCTCTTCTTGCACTTGTTTGGGCCCCTTCTATATTTCATCCCTCTCTTGGATTTTTCCTGATCCGATCAACCGCACCTTCACTTTGAATTGTTGAATTTAATGTGAGCTCTTTGGTTGCAGTCTAGGATACTTAATAAAACATAGACGTTTGTTTTAGCTCACACGAGTGCATTTCCCGATCTGGTTTTACAGGACTTTGTTGTTTGTGTGCGTGAGAGAGACAGCCGTCCATGTGTTGTGTTCAGGTACCGAGAGGCTTATATCGGTGCAAGAGAACATAGATACGTGTGCATACACTAGTTATGAAGTTTCACAGGACTTCTATGTCGGACACTGACGACAGTTAAAGCGAATCACAGTTCTAGGCAGACCTAACTACATACGGTATAAAAAAATTGCACAATTATATCAACAATCACTGCAAAAAAGTACTTCACCTATCATAGACAGTTGTATAAATGATAATCCTACACTGAATTTGATTATTTTAGTTTTTTCAACGCCCGTTGTCAGGATGCGTTTAGGACATAGATGGGAGAAAAAGTGGACTGATAAACTGTGACGTTAGTTTTTGAATTAGCAATAAACTGTTGAAGGAGCAGAAGTGGACTGAGTTTATGGAGCCGAATCTGAACTTCAATGAGCATTACTAGAGGTAACCACATTCTGTTCAATACCACTATGTTATTCCCTGATTTGTATTGATTCATATGAGCAGACCCTTGTAGCATTTACACATCACATTCTGCCATATTGATACGGCAACACTACAAATCAATATTTAACATCCACACATCTATGATCTATTTCACTGTAGTATATTTAAATTTTAAAAACGTATTGTATTTGGAAACACACGTTTAGGTAAGTATTTGTCTGTGTTTTAGGAATATAGTATGTGGAATGGTTGTTTAATTTTAATCAGACAGATGCTACTAGCTAGGTTTTGCTAACGCCTACTGACTGGAACTAACACAAGTCAAAGAGTAAGACACTGCACTAACTACAATTATTAAATGTGAGGACTACTGTAGGTTTTTTATGGTGATTGTTTGCAAAAAATACCACATTACAACTGGGTTAATCAAATTAAACCATGTACCGCAAAGGTCCATGCTGGTTAACCCTTATTTATTCTTAAAAATTTAACTTTAAAAGGAGTTTTGTAACTAGCAGCAATTGAACAAGCTGCTGATCAATATCCACTCGGGGGTTTGACCGTTAGTTGACTATGGGACATTAACTCTAATGGTAAAAATGACAATAGGAGCTAGCTTCTTGGAGCCAGCCCTCACTTCCACATTCATCCCCAGTTCCTCAGTCCACTATCCATCTACTGTCTATGTTTCCCTGCCTCGTCCAACGGGGTGACTCCTCTGACCAGTCTTCCCTGTCGCGTCCAGTTTCGTGCGTCTATTGTCGTGTTGTGCAAACGTGGGCAGAGTCCAATAGTGATACTGAAAAAGTCTATTGCATGCAGAACCTGAATGAAATAAACATGCAGTTCGGGGCAAGACCCACCCCGACCCCCCACACACACCCCTCACTCGTCAAAGTAGCCATCGCTGTCTCGGGGCGCCCCTCCTTTCCCCGTGTGATAGCTCGTCATTGTCGTAGCTACATCTGGTGCTCGAGTATTTAACACCGAATAAAGTACAAATGGTATCTGTTTATACCATGGGTTTAGCAGCAAAGCTATCGCAGCATTACATCGACATAACACTAAAAAATAATGTTGTTATAAAAATAAAGACCTAGAAATCCAAAGCAAACTAATCTGATTGCCACATGAGGTATTAATATTTTAAAAAATCTAGAGCGAATATTTATCTTTAGACCCAATACTATTACTACTAGCTGTTAATCTTGCTACCATTTCTTACTTTTTTTTACTCTAAGCATTGCCTTTGGTAATTATTTTCACTAAGGGGCAACACAACTACAGCTTCTCAAATAAGTGCATGCGTCTTTTACATAAAATTAAAATTATCTAATGAAGTATAGATAGGTATAAAACAAAAAATATATATATAAGATACTTTTTAAAATATTTTTTATCATATAATCCCACTTCTGATTCAGTAAGCAGGACAATATCCAGAACGGGGAACTGAAGTGGCCATTTTGAGTGAGTTTCAGTGAGATTTGTGCAAATTCAATGCCTTTTCATTTCCCCGCTCTGTGTGTTTTTGAGGGGAACACTACACGATGAGTTCAAGACAGTTGAAATACTTGAATTTAGCAATAGCTACAAACTGTCTGTGCAGCACATTGTTGTTGGAACTAACTGTCCCTTAAATGAAAGTGTATCTAATGGGTTTGTAGACTTTTCTGACGGGGTGGAGGCGGTGTTGTTTGCTGCAGGGGGGTCAGGGCCGTAGCGTCGGTCTTCAGAGCTTCAGGGCAGAACTCAGCTCCAGCGAAAGGACACGTGCCGTGGCCGGTCGCCCCCCTCTTTCACCAGGGGTTTGTGGAACTCTCTGCCAGCCCGTGAGTGGATGGTGGCCCAGCAGTATTCGCAGTAGTACTGGAGGCAGGTGACGTTGGCACAGAAGAAGGGGGCAAACTTCCCCCCAGCAGCGCGCCCCCTGGCACTCGTCGCACATCTGGTCGTCCAGGACATACGGCTTCACCTCCACCTGGGACACACACAGAGATACAAATCAATCAATTAATAAGGAATACAACGTCAAATAATCAAGATTTCTAGACTTTCACAGAAGAAATTATTCTATATGACAGTTCCAAGACTTTTCCTTTTTTAAGCAATTTAAACCAAATTGTATACCTCAGATTATGTGTAGTCATCACCTGGAATTACTTTTATTATTATATTAATAAACTCAGGAGCCTGGTTAAGTAATGGCTGAAACTGATCTTTAGTTTATGTATGTCATGTCATTGTTGCATATTCAAAAAAGCTTTTGGTTTTATGGAATTTTTTTGCTGCAATACCTTGACAATTACTCAACAAACTACAACAACCACGGAGGGTCAAAAAACTTACTCAATGCTAACTTAAAATTCCCAGTGGTTTGGAGAAGACATGGACGTGATGTTGCATTGAAAACTCAGGTGCTAAATTACAATTAAGATCTTTCAAGACAATATAGATATTTTAAGGACATTTGGGACAATTTGTGTATTCAGTCATTTCCAGGTCATTTCACAACTTGAAAATATATTTTATATCTATATTTTCAAGTTTTCCAAGATGGTGAGCTCCCACTTTTACATCATATGATCATCAGATTTAAAACTGCTTTTCTTTTTATCTACTCCATTGAGCTGCTTCCTTAAGAATATATTTAATAAAGAAGCCTTCAAATTGACAATATTCTCTTTAAATATAATTCAATCAGCTTTGATTTTCAAAAGAATAGTTTTCTCCTCAAACCTTTAGCCCCGGCTCCGGACACAACCATCTCGGTGTCATTTCCTTCAATAAAACCTTTCTAAAACAGAGGAGTCAGGTTTCCTTTCTTTTCATTCATCGGTGAAATGACTCTGACCACACTGGCTTTCAGCAGGAGCTCCGTCGCCATGGAGACGGCTCGGCGCAGGAGTCTATGGCCCTATAAGATGCTAACCTTGTTTTAGTGAGGCCACAAAATGAAAGGTTACCACATCTTTTCTGTGCCGTTCGAGACTGTCCTCGTCGATCTGACTCCAGTCCAGAGTCAGAGAATATACACTTACATTTTATTTCTATAACTCAGTGAATATAAAGCGTGTTGAATGAATGAATGCTATGGGATTCCTAGTGATGTAGGAAAGGAATAAAACTGCTTTTTTTTTTTTTTTTTTTTACCATTTGTGTGATTTAAACTAAAAACAATTATGTTGCATATGCCATATTGTAATAGAGTGAGCTTTTATTCAAGAATAAGAAGACTGTGTCCGAAACCATGGCAATAATACACTCTGGCAAGCCTTTTGTGATGAGGACAAATTAATGCAGAAAGAATAAAAATATTTGTTATATATATGTATGTATAATGGTTTCAGGCATCTGGACTTGGGTTTGAAGATGTGGTTAATTATTCAAACTGCTCAACTCTTAACTTGGCTCTAATTAGTTGAACTCAGAATTGATTTGGATGAGGAACCAAACATCTCCACCTACAAACCTACGTCCAGAAACCTTTTCTTAAATAAGAGTTGTATTAAAGCTACACTATTTGACTTTTTATCTTTAAACCCACTAAAAGACTAAAGGAGACCAGTGCAAAACTCACATGGGACTGTAAATGTTTGTGAATATCCTATATCCTAGTTGTAAAGTAAATTTGCATTCATGTGATGCGTTTTATGTACATGTGTGTTGTTAACTAATTGCTACCCTTTTACAGGTACAGGTTTTACACTATAGTGACTTCTTTCTTGCAGTCTTCCTGGGGTTTATGGGGGCATGTATTCGCCCTAGTCCCAGTCGCAACAGAGACAGTCAATCCTCTGCTGAATATAGCTGGTGATCTCCGAAGAGGGGAGTCGGGCCCCGCCCTGCAGCCCAGGCCCGGGTCTGGCTGACGACCAGTCTCCCTCGGTCAGATACGTCTCGCTGCAATTGGCCGGTGCGTCTAAAATAAGCAGGCTGCAGCAGATCCTGGTGGATGTGCATGCATAGGGCGCTGCTATAATTACAGCAGCTCGATGTGTCTGGAACATCTGTCGGGGTTCAGCAGCCAACGCCACAGTGATTACACACGCAGACCGGGACTTCCTTATTGTGGGCTGAGCTGCAGTCGGATCAGACCGGGCTATAATGAGAGCTCTGATACAAGAGGAGCGCTCAGACCAGTTTACTTCTGTAAAGACTTTCACAGAGAAGACAGAAGGCAAATTAGTTACTGTGGAAACCACTGTGGAAGTGGGTTTTGGCTCCATGATGCCTGGCTCCCTTTGATTTACATTTCAAGGTGTATTATGTAACATTTTTATTATGAAGATGAACTTCATAATTATGCTGTCTTTTGGGTATAATTGTCTCAAACTTAACACTCGTTGCATTTCTCTATGGAAAAATATGCATTTACAGCAAACAGGTTTTTTTTACTGGTACTCGGACAAACAAAGCCCTGATGGGTTTGACAACGGTATGTCCCTTCAGGGCTTCCATAATTGTTCTTATCTACAAAGAAGAGGTGTGTGGTGTAGAATTTAGATCTACAATGTCATTTCCAGATTTTATTTAACCTTCAAAATCTATTTCTGTTCTCACTTAAACACTCACTTCTCGAGAGGTTCATTTTTGGATTATGGATTATTTCACATTCTGACTTTTGTAACTTGCATTAAACAAGTAAATAGTTGTTCTAAATCTTAAATAAATGTTTAGTGAACGATAAAACACAATTGAAAATCACTTATTTTGTTTGAAACCAGATGTGTTGTTATGACTCTTGAACCGGAGCTATGACAAACGGGGGCTCGTCCGGGATTTGAACCAGCGATCATTCACATCTCACATTACTCTGCGTGGGCAGTGACTGATGCTTTAATTGTCAGCTCGCCACTTACTGTTAGATTTTAAAATTAACACTAAAAGCTTGTTTATTTTACGTATAACAGTACAAATACTATATTATATTATATAAAAGTTTCTGCTTAAAGGTGAATGTAGTTTAAGCTTGTGTTTGAATAGACCATGACAAAGGCCCACATAGATGGATCCATAGAATTAATATGGCGTCATAAATTCTCAAAAGAATTTCCTGAAGCAGCTCTCAAACCCATACGCAGGTAAACATGAAAAACTACTGTATACCAAAGTTGTTTTATATTGTAACGCAACATTATTATCATTAAATGAGCTGTTCACTATTAATATCAGTAGAAATCCCCATGTTTCCTTGGACTTATCTGGGCTTATCTGTCATATATCCACATTTCTGAACACATGACAGATACATTTCCTCTCAGATGCTGATTTGTTTGTGCAGCATGACTCAGCAGTGAGTTTATAAGCCTCAGCTGTGGCTCTCTCTGAGGACAGTCATCGGGAGTCAAGCGATGAACTGACTCACCCTTTTGTCGATGTCGTTGTGCTGCAGCTGGACGAAGCGGGCGCTGATGGCGGCGATGTAGCTCTGCTGATTGGAGAAGGCCACTCGTCCCGCTCCTTTCGGGTACTTGAGCTCGGGGTCAGTGTCGATTCCGGCGTAGCACACCCCTCCGTACAGACGGTCCATGATCATCGCCAACTCCACTGGGACGGACACAGACAGAGACAGGAAAGGTTGTAATCACGCATTGGGAGTAATGGATAATAAAATCTAATCCCAGTCACAGTATTGAAAAGAGAAATCCATCAAATGATACAATCAGATTACATTTATGTTTATTCAAAATAGTAATTACTTAGATTAAAGATTAAACAGGCTATACCAGCACAGAGCAGACTTATGTAGTATTGTGTCTGGTTTAAAGTCACTTAAAACCTTATCGACTTCAGCAACATGGCTGCTGCTGGTGCCGTTACATCTAATCTAAATATATGTCTAAAGATAAGATGACAAACCACAAACATTTGCTAAAATCCACACATGCATGAAAGCTAAACATAAAGTATGTTTCCTTATAATATACAATTCAATTTAGCATCACTGGTACTCTATGGGACTGTGGTAATGCTGACTAGTACAACATTACTTTCCTTAAAAACTCAAACACTATTAATAAATGCAAAACAGGAGGATATAGGATTTGAAAGCAATCCAAAAGTTTTCTGATGACATAATTTTTGACATTACATCATAGTTATAATTCAACAGGTCTGTCACCAGAGACTACTTTAGTTTAGACTAAGACCTGACTGATTTTCTTCCTTTATGCTTTATTTAGTTGTACATACTTTTTTGATTTGTTTTGCTGGCTTCGCTTAATCTGTGAGGAAATTTATCTCACCAAAATAATATTAGAGTCCTGGATAAAGTGCTAATAAAATATGGTTGAAACTGTTGAAGACTGCAGTGAAAGTCCACTTCATTAAACCAAGAGCCAGAACATGACAATCTTTTGGACTTGTTCCCAAAAAGATTATTTTTCTCCCCCAGCATTTGAGCTCCCTGCCAGGCCACAATATCAAGGGGATTTAGAGACTTTTGGAGAGGCTTACAAGAAGACATTCATTTCAGAAAAGTGAGTTATAGTGAGTGGTAGTTACCTGCACGGAGAGGTCGAGGCACTCCACCGACAAAGATAGTTTTCCGAGGATCCAGAGGCTGAGAGCCGTCCATCACAAAGTCACTGTCGCCCAGGTTCCAGGGACGGATCTGAACCTAGAAATAAAAAAGATACTGATTAAGTATATATTCAACCCGCCTCACTTGACTTCCCAAATATTACAGCAACAGTAAATGCAGCATCTAGTGTTGTAGAACTGTGACCCTATCTCACCTTCCCATAAGGTTTTAGTGTTAGACAGTCTGTGGAAAGTCCCTGAACCTGCCCCGGGACACCTGTGTAAATGTTTTAGAGGTGTTGTGCCCCAGTCAAACTATCCACCTTTACATTTAGTCATTTAGCTGACGCTTTTATCCAAAGCGACTTACATTAAGGTTCCATTCACCAGTGTTACAGCTGGAACACCACTGGAGGCAAGGGGGGTTAAGTGTCTTGCCCAAAGACACAACAACAGTATGAACTGTAGGGAGAGTGGGAATCGAACCGCCTTCCAGTTGAATGACGACCGCTCTACCACTGAGCCACTTTGCCCCAAATTAATCACATAATGTTTAACAAGGAAGAGATAAATGCTGTTCTGACACTAAACTTGCAGCTAACTAACGTTCGGCTCTAAACTTCACTTTGGTGGAAAGCTTGAGATCTCTACTGGCGCTTTCCACTTTTCATTCTCATTATGACAGACATTAGGTAGCTTTCCCTAAACTCAAAATGTGTCCAATGTTGGGTTCAGTGTGTCTAAAAGGTTGGGTTGGTAAGAGTATGACCATGATCTGAATTCAATTCTAAAATCTCACCGGTTTGTCTTTGATGGTGGGGCTGGACACACACAGGTACAGTTTGTTGTCTTCCTCGATGCAGGCGTCGATCAAGGCCTGGACTGAGCTCTCCTCTTGGAACAAAAGGAAGGCGTATCCTGCAGAGAAGAGCGAAAACAGTCATCATTAGCCTCTTTTAGCCTCCTTTGTATGAGCCTGGTGTCATTTTCTCAGTTTTTCCTCAGTCCCCTTTTATTCAAATCACTGTTCCCCTTTTTTGCTGTGTCCACCACAATCTTATGACTATGCCTTATGTTTCTCTTAAAATTACTCCAGACTCTATCTCATTTTCAGCACACGACCTTGTAGCTTGTCCTCATTTGTTTTTTTTCCTCCATAAAACCCAGTCCACACAGTGCTCATATTAAATTGCAAAGAGTGGTCCTCTTCTTAAGGAACCATGCAAGATTGATCAGTCGAACACAGCGAGAGTTCGGCAGGTGGAAAAGTTTGGAGGAGGCACAGAGAAAAGCAATTCACTCTGTAGCGTTGAATTATTTAGCACAGACCTTATTCGAAGTCAAAGCTATTAAGGAGAGACTTCAACAGACTACATCCATCACAGACGAGACACAAGGGTCGACAAAGAAAAAAAGGGTTTGATTCAAGACTGAAAAAAAAAAATATGCATTGAGTTTTTGTAGTTTTTTCTAAGGATTCATAATCAGTGATGGTTATTGTGCTTATCACCGCTTCCTGGAGGAAAAGGCCAGGTGAGCGTCTGAGACAGGAAGGGCTTCAGATTTATCTTTTATAGCCTTTAATAGGCAACACACATCATCACAAACATACATCACTGCCTTAGAGCTCCTATAGTCCCAGTGCAATCCTGCAGTTTGACACAAGTGAATCGTCTCAGTGCAGTGAGTAAACTACTTTTCTTACTACTGTCAATTAATGGCAAAGTTCTTTAACTGTTTGTGTCCATTTGTGATACAATACTGCCAAACAAATACTAAGTACAGACTCCTGCTTTGCTTCCTGGTAGTCTTCAGGATTTGTTGACATAAAAAAAAAAAGTGGTTTACATTGTCTGTGAGAACCATTCATTCCCAAAACATTCAACAAAATTTGCCAAATCCCCAAAATAAAGAACAACGACAACAAATCATGGATGGTTTGGCGCCAAAGGGAAAACTAACTGTACTAACATAACTCAATAGAAATACACATTACTACTACCAGTTTTTTTTAATAAAATGGTAAAACATGAGAAGTATTACAGTTTTTAGTGGCATCATCAGGAGATTGTATTCCCACAGCTCGCACCCCTACTTTCTAGAGCCTGTGGGCGACTACGGTAGCATGAACATTCCCATGTAAAAGGTAATTGAGTGAATTTTGTTTAAGAGCAAACAACATTTTGAACATTCTTCATATCTTTTTCCATAAATGCCTGAGTGATATGGAATAAGACACACAAGTCAAGACAAGACAATGATGTTTGTAGAGCCCAATTTCACAACAACAGCTGCCTCAGAGAGCTTTACAGCCTGTACCAGACAACATCCCCTGTCCTTAGAACTTCCATCAAAAGAAAACAAAAAAAGAGAACAAAAGAAGAAGGATCCACGCCCAGGACGGACAGGCCGCGCAAAAGATGTGTTCAGGACAGATGGAAACATACAAATAAACACAACAAGTATATATACAATACTAGATCAAGGCTGTTTTTATCTATGGTCCTCAGTCAGACACAACCCAAATGTTAATGTCCTAAAGGAATGTATTCCTCTTTGACGTCACAAAAACGTCAGCCATAACTATTATGTTCTGATTTCTGAACCAACAATACACAAACAAAGTCAAGAACCTTTGACTCCTTTTCTGATCTCACAGACAATAAGGGTCTTGTAGGGAATGAATATAAAAATTTAGGATGGCTCTCTAACTATTACTGTTCCAGATCAGATTAACCTAAGTCCATTAAAGCTTGCAGTCCGAACATAGCTGTAGTTTGTAGGTCTCTCTGAAAGTCATGTGTCCCTGAAATTTCTACACAGTCTGCCTTTAAAAACCTGTTGTCTGTTGGTATCATTTGCTCACAGTTGCATTTTTTTTTGCACGAGTTAATCTGTCAAAGAGGAATGTGCAACTGTTTCACTTGTACAACTCCTGAGTGGAGCTGCTGCTGCAGAGAGAGGTCTGACTCAGCTCTGGCTCTGGCACCAGAGGAAACTGACACAGGAACTGTAAAGGTAAAGCAGCAGGTGCATTTATCTGAGGTAGGGGTCGACAGCTGCTGGACCCCGAGGGAAAGGGCCCGAGTCGATGAATGATACGTGTCCTGTTTGCTCTGACGCAGCACGAAGACTCCACAGTCATCAGCGGTGATGCACAGTGACAGGTTTTAAATGAACGACATAAGCAAACGCAGCAGTAAAAAGCACACGCAGCGTCAAACAGGACTAAAAAAAATTATTGTTGTTCTGTTATTCCTTGATATGCAGGGTTTATTATTGCTTAGACAGGACACAGAAGTTTCTCTTAAAACATTTGAACTACACTGTACTGGTTCAAAGTATTGTGCACATTATCTTTATTGAAAAGGAAGTCATCCAGTTCTGATGCCAGTACTCGGTACTCACTGTTATTGGAGACTGTTAAGTAGATGAGTGCTTTACTACGGTGGCCTAGAGAGCTCAACAAAACAGAAAAGCCGAAACACACTTTATTGTTGTAATTTTGTTCCGGTGCAGTTAAATGTTGTTGTAATTCAGATTGGCAGTTTCTTTTTATAAAGTGGGTTAATAAAACCATACTTCACTCACTGCAGAGTTTCTCTTTTCATGCATATATATGGAATATCTGAACAAAATACTAGGTTTCTGATGTGCAAACTTTCCAAAAAATAAAAAGTGACTGTGTAATGGGCTGTTGGCCTAGCAATATATTCATTTGTTTGATATGTATTGCAGACCCAACCCACGAAAAGCCAATAGTGTTTGTTACTGCTTTGAGTAAGTGACAGAAAAGTGCAATGCAACTGAATGCCACTGTAAAACAACCCTATTTACTATTTTCTCAACTTTTGTTTACTTAAAAACAAAGAAATGCAGGGCTTGGCTTTGTTTATCTGCAGTTACATTTGACAAATAAACAGAACTGAACTGAATAAAGGGATTACACAATGTCAATAACAGCATTATTGGTTTACTTTAAAATACATTCTTGTAAATTTTTTATATATTCAAACTAGCATTGGATTGGTTCACTTATAAACCAATAAATAAGTTAGCTACATTTATGATTTATGTTAAAGGCGACAATATTTCATCAGATTTTATGTTCAAGTACTTAATGTTGCTGATACCAAGTACAGGTAGAAGTATCTAATGTTTATGAACTATACACAGATTTCAGCATTAGTTACAGTTTAGCATTTACAGTAAAATATGTCTCAACGTCACTGTATAAACAAAAATAAAGAAGAGAAACTCACACTGCAGAAAGTTAAGTGCTCGTGCGGCTGTATTTGAGGAGGTCACACTTTTTTCCTTCTCTAATATCCAATGTATGGGAGGTTTGGAAATACAACATGACATTTATTTTGGAAGACGAGGAGTGACTGCAAAAAATAAAAAATAAAAATAGGCTTGAAGTCTGAACTTTTTCCATCTGCAACTGATTTTGCGCTTTGTCCACATCTCGTTAATAATTTTTATTGTTTGTTCGCTTCAGACCTCAAACTAAACTGATAAATCTGTCACTTATCCGTCTCACAGAACTGCTCTTTTTTGGTTCCTCTGACGGAATGACTTGACATAAGAATGGATAGTACTTATATAGCGCTTTTCAAGACCCAAAAAGTCCATTATTCATTCACTCCACAGTCACACACTGGTGGTGGTAAGCTACTTTTGTTTTTGTAGACACAGCTGCCCTGGAGCAGACTGACATTTTGTGACTACGGACTCCAACGACCATCACATAAAGAGGATTTTGTGCCGAAACATCATTTCCCACGTGCTGACACTAAGTTGGCGTCCTCCTGAGGCTGCGTTACATAAAGAGGGATTGTCACTCGGGGTTTATCATGTGGTTTAGTGCTGAACTTCTCTGCCCCTGAAACAAACGCTCATCAAATACACTGTCACAGAGAGTGGCATGAAAAGGCAGGAGCTGTGCCGATGGCAGCAGCTCTCTTCTCCTCGGTCTGACGGAGGGAACAGCGTGTTCTCTGACCGAAGGGGAAGGCACAGAAACACACTCAGGGAAAAAAAAGAGGCGGGGTGGAAAGAGGACGAGGAGAGGAGTGAGAAGATACCAGAGGAAAAGTGAAGCTGTTAATGGATCTGATGCAAGACGAATAGAAAGAAAGATGCAAACACTTTGACAGAGAGGTCAGAGAGCGGACTTGGGTCAGGCCTCTGTCAAACCTACAAGGGGACTCTAATGTTGCATTTAACATGTTTTACCAATACCAGTATTCAATACTCACTCTTTTAGAAGCCTCTTGTACTCATCTGACCTCCTCTGATACTGCCATATAATTTAACTACCACAGTAAGACTTTCAGTTCACATTTAAATGCACTGTTTGGGCATATTTTACTGTAAAGTTGATAAAAGAAACACAAACTGTAAATTATGCTCTGTTAAAGTCAAGAGGTCTTCTTTATCCATTTCTTTCTTGGATCATAAATATTAGGAACTTCTATCTGTGCTCGGCATCAGTGAGCACTAAAATGGTAGCACTTGGAAAAACTGTTATCCTCATTTAACATCACATTAGGTTTTTGTAGCTTGTGGCCTTTAGGCGGGCCCTGTACGAAGCTGGATTAGGAGTAAGAGGTCAGGGTGGTATCTTCAGGGTTAACCTTTGATTTTCAGAGTCATGAAGCTGGTTCACTTTGTATCAAGGTTGATCTCTGTGGAAACGCTGAACAACTAAACCGCTCCAGGGAAAGGTTAAGAGGGTAGAAAAGGGTAGAAACACTAGCTCCATAGAAAGCATTTGTAAAGGGCAGGTACTTGAAATGAATAACCGGTCTGTTTCCTGTCAGTACTGCCACATCATTGGCCAAATCACAACTGCTCGGGATGTGGATACTTTGCTTGGAGCACTTCAAGATTTTTGCAAGTTTGTGAACTCAAGGCTGCAGTGCAAGGAATAAAATATAAAGGATTAGAAACATAGCTCCTTGAACACCTGTGATACCTCTAATCCAGACTGTAGTTTTGTAAAATAGACATATCATATATTTACCCACTCACTGACAGCACACATTGCATTAGTCAGGTCCCATTTTTTTCAAAATAATTTTGTTTATGATTTTTGTATCTGAAATTTCATTTGTGCTGATCCTTTTTAGGTTATTTTGTTGCTGCTGAGCACATTACACCTCATCTCTCAAGCAAATATTTTTTTTTATAAATCCATCCAGACAAAAACAAACATTTTGTCTATATTTTTGGAAATTTTTTTGCAATCCATGAAATCTACAACGACCCACTTTTTGAGCTTTACTAGACCCTGATTTAAATCAAATCCGCCTGTACAGGTTTCATTTGTCCTCTGACGTGCTCATATTTATCCCAAACAGTTCTGGATCTTGTTTTTCCTCCTCGTTTGTCAGCCTGGCAGAAGCTAACACGGCAGGAGCAGACCCGCAGTGGCTTGTGCCTCAGATTTATTGTGCTTTTTCGGCTGCTGCTGAGCTCTACACACCATCCAACGAAGTGAAAGAAGGAAGAGAACACATTTTCCACCGTCAGGGCCCTGTTTACACACAAACCATTCACAAAGCAGGCAGTGACCTCAGCACAGACTCAGCTTTTCCTGTTACAAACGCCAAGGATTTCACTCGAAGGGGAAGGAGCAGTTACCTCAGCTTCAGTGGACAGTTTGTTCAGTTACTGTAAGATATTAGCTCAGAAAGTGCTGAAAATACATTACTTGTCCTACCTACAGCCTTATATAAGGCATCAGAGGAGTGGCTCCACTAAAATCCCTCACAGATGGGTATCATATTAAAAGGAAAGCCAACCAAGTGACCATTATGTGCAGCCAGAAACGGTACATGAACAGTACAACACATTATTCAACTAACTAACTATACGCATAAAGGAAAACAAGTGGCTAACTTTCTGTCAGTTTTTGCAGTGATCATAGCCTTTAACCAAAAAACAAAGTAGTAACAGGGAGGAATACCCCATTTACCTCAAGCGTACATGTAATAAAATCACCCACTGAGGACAAACCTCACCTACAGAGTGACCACACAACCATGTGGCTACTGTAGAGCTAAATACAGCCTCGTTTTCACCTCCTCCAACACTGTTTGAACCATGTGAATACTGCACACACAGACAGTTTAAGTTCTCTCTTCTGATTGGATAAAAGGAGACGGAATACCAGAAAATCTCTGTTTCCTCAATGTTATAAATTAAATGCTTTTTAGTATTGAGTAAAATATATTTTGGTGACACAATGTTTTGGAACCACAGCTCTACTAACTACATTCATTAAAACCATAAGGACTGGGGCAGCCATGCAACAGACTCAACACTACAATAGAGTAAAAACAAATTAATAATCCATGATCCCTTGTTGCTTGCTGGTCAACTCAAAAACCTTCAAAACCTAAACTATACCAATAACAGACAATAAACTACAATGTCCTGCTTTTTAGATATAATTCATTCATAGGTTCAGCCCACAAGGAGTCAATTTGGGAAAATGAACTGCCATCACTGTTAGTAAAGACAGCCAAGACATAACTCACTCTTTTAAATACTTTTGTTATAAAGTCTGGTGAGAGTTTTCATTAAAATACTACACATCCAATGGGAAGTCACAATAAACACATTTACAAACTAAACCAACCGTGATGAGGGCAGTGTAATGGAAGAGCTATGGCCTGAATGAGAAGACAGAAGGAGACACAAACATTTGCTGAAAACAATCTTGACCTGGAGTTACGGAGCGTTGGAGAGAAGTGAGTAATTGAGTGGAAGAAGTGGTGAAATCAACCGTCGCTAATCACCTCCATTTGAAGAAATATCTCGCCGCGTATAATCTCAGCACAAGGGGAAAAGATAAATTACTTTCTTAGTGACTCTGATTGTTGCTTCCAGCGCTTGAGCCTCGGCACATTCACAGCACACATCGCAGACCGAGCAAAGCACATAATGAGCCACTTCAGCTTTGGAAAACTTTTTTTAATTTGAGGAAATGTGCTGTATGTTATTTCAGTCTCAAGCTAAAGTTAGCATTTGTATTGTAGCATCAACAGCAGCTCTTCCTCCTCCTTTTATAACCAAAGCTTTTGGGTTTCTTTTGCTAGTTTTGCCAATGAATTACAGGCTTATTGCTTGCCAAGTCTCCAAGTTCAAATCAGCACCAAGTATCATTTACTAATGCAGCACTGGTACCAAGCCCCAAGAACAAAGTACCTATAATATAATATAGTGTAATGTCAAAAACAGAATCTATGTGATAGCTTTTGTACTGTTGTGGCTGCTCCTAAATGACTCATTAAGACCAAAATCCTGAATTAGTTTGAATTCAGAATAGTCTCAAGACACACTTATTAAAGGTCTCTATCTTGTCTCAGACCTTACCCTTTTACTTGGGCTCTTTCACCAAACACTAACCCTTGTTGAACAATGAAATGTATTTGAAATATGTATTTTATGAAAAAAAGTTTTAACACCTTGTGACTATTGTTTGTGAAAGGTGTTTTATAAATACATTTTACTTACTTAAATGCCAAAACTGACAGAAAGTTTGTCGAGACAACTCAGTCACTTCAATATCAATAGTAGCATTCCAAAATTAATTAATAAAACGGCTCATAATAACACAACTGGAAATGTTTGGATTTTATAACTCTTCCATTGGATCATACCCTTGTCTTGACTCGGTCTAAGCCTGCCACGGTCTTGTATTGGACTCAAAATGCTCTAGTCTTGTCAATGTGGACTTGACTAGAACAATACTACAGATAACTCCTTGTGGAAAAGTTAGTGTTTAAACTAAATGCAAAATATGATCACAATTATAAATACCATGCTGTGCTATGCTATATAGGACTATTTCTTGACATTTCTTTAAAAGAAGCCAACAAAGACCAGCCTTCATGGAGCCAGCTCATGATGTCACACAGACTCTGGTCCCTTGGTCCATTACATTATGAAAAGACCACTTTATATTGTAATTTCTGTACTTTTTGCTTAGGATTCAAAAGCACCCAGCCACCATTAACAGCAGAGGTTCTACATTACCATTTTCAACTTAAAAATGACAACATAAAACATTGCAAATTTTTATTGAAGCTGTGCCCCACTTGCTCATTAACAAATGTTTGTTCAATAGGATCACACACAACCATGCATTACAGCTTTGGCCTGGCGTTTGTTCCAGACAAACTCCAGCACATGAAGTTGCAGGGATAGTTTGTCAACCTCTAACCTAACTTCTGTCTGAGTTGCCAGTTCTTCACCAAAATGACTGTAACGCAGCCAGACTGAGCCACATGAGTCACTCCCCTAACTCTTTCACAACAGAGCAGCCGGCACTTTATTGTGTAACAGCTCGGAAAAGTGACAGCTATCTTCCATTCAGGGCGAGCTCGGAGGATTGTTTAACACGACGAGGGGCTGCTGACCTCCTGATAAGAGTCTCACATTTGTAAATCAGCCGTTACAGCGTCCAACACACATCACAGATGTGCACTCGGGCTCAACCCTCAAGCTATTAGCGCAAAGAAGTGTCACCAGGCGTCTGTCCAAACTGCTCTGCCACTTCAGACGGAGAGTGTGATGCAAACGGGACATTTTAGAGCCTTTACCCAAGTGTTATTTAAGTAAATTGAGTGGAATTTTTGAATTAGATGGTGCCACAGTGTACAAAATTAATCCCATGTCCCTTACTCGTGGTGTTGTCTTTTGTATGGGTTCAGTTCTATGAAAAACATTCAACACTGAAAAAATCTTAGAGAGTATTTATTATAAAATAAAACATACTACAACACTCCACGGGGGTTTTTCTGCGAGTTCTAGGATAAGTGCTGTTTTTAATGTTTGCTGTTCACATACAGTACGTCAGACCTGATTCAGAAGAAAGAAGCAACACAGGAAACAAATGTGTGATTTGGCAACACACAAAGCTTCATTTTTTTCATTTTAGCCAATGTCTACTTGACTTCAACCTCTGTTAGGCTTTTATCAAATATTTTTGAATTACAGGTTAAGGAATTGAGGACAAGTCAGGTGTTTAAGAAATGTATAAAATTTGAAATGTGGAGTGTATATGAAAGAGAAAACTAAGATGATAAGTGGAGATATGCTGACAAATAAAGGAAGGATCAGGGTTCATGATTGGTTTATTTTTGATTATTTTGAGGTGCACGTGGCAGAGTGGCCATCTCAAACATTCTCGGCCGACTCCGGTCTTTCTGTGAGGAGTCTGCATGTCCTCCACGTGTTACCGTGGGTTCTCTCCGGGTACTCCGGCTTCCTCCCACCATTCAAACACATACATTCCACCGAAACTACACTGCTCTCAGTCAGCGAAGCCCTGAGACTGGCAAAGGCAACATCCAAGTCATCTGTACTCATCTAACGGGATCTGTCTGCGGCTTTTGACACTGTTAATCATCACATCCTCCTGTCCTCTCTCAGGGCGATGGGTGTCTCTGGAATGGCGTTGCAATGGTTCAAGTCCCAACATCTCAATACAGGGGTGCCACAGGGCTCAGTGCTTGGACCACTACTCTTTTCCATATACATGACATCCCTTGGCTCTGTCATCCAGAAGCATGGATTTTCCTATCACTGCTGCAGATGACACTCAACTCCATTTGTCATTTCAACCTGACGATCCGACGGTCTCTGCTCGCGTCTCGGCATGTCTGAGTGACATCTCACTTTGGATGAAGGACCATCACCTGCAGCTGAACCTTGCAAAAACAGAACTGTTTATGATTCTGGCCAAACCAAAGACCCATCAAAACCTCTCCATTCAACTAGGCCCATCAACCATTACACCGTCCAGCACTGCCAGAAATCTGAGACTGGTAATTGATGATCAACTAAACTTCACAAGTCATGTCACCAGCACCACCCGGTCCTGTAGATTCATCCTCTACAACATTAGGAAAATTAGACCTTTCCTATCAGAGCACTCTACGCAAATTCCTAGTCCAGGCTCTTGTCTTGTCCAAACTGGATTATTGCAATGCTCTACTGGCTGGACTCCCTGTTTTTCCCTATTTTTGTGTATTTTGTACAAATACAACTCTGCTAGGGTCCAGTGTATTGGCCTATTTCTGTTATTGGCCTCTGATTGTGCCGTAAAGTGTGTCACTCACATAATATGTAACTATGTCCCAGGACCGGAAGGTTACATATACTTGTGGAAAGTTACATATACTGCATATGAGAATAAGAATATACACCTTTTAACATGAATTAAGTAATGTTTTTAGTGAGACTGGACAATTGTGTCACCCTTGTTTCTTGCAAAAGGTGAGCAGTGTTAATAAATAAATACATCTATTCATATATTCTGATACAAAAATGCCCCAAAGTGCCAAAACCTTGGCCTGAGGTCCTGAGGCACTTCCAGAAGCAGTTTGATGATTTTGAGAAAACTGTGTAAAAGTGAACTGATAAATATGTAATTTCCTTTTGACAGAAAGCACTAAACAGTGCACAGTGGAAACGTTTGAGCATTTGAGACACTATAACAAAATGCTGTCGTGCACTATACTGGTGTTTTAGGACAGATCTATTCTACACAGATCACAGACCGTCCCACGTGTCGCCCGACATGGCAGCCGTCATAAGCTCATTCATTCCCCTAAAAGGATGCTGTATTTTTCCCTCCTGGCTCGGATATTAGTGGGAGCAATCCTTTTGAAAATAATCCCTGCAGCTAAAAATAAAAAAATGGCAGAGGTTTTTGCAGGTCGTCCAGATGCAGCGTATTACCATCTGTGCCTGGTATGTCAGTAATTTCCACAGCGTCTTTAGCTGCACTAATACGACACACCGCAGCGGGACGAGGGCCGAGAGTGATGTTAGGGCACGGAGGGAAAAGTGAGGAGTTACTAAAGCACTATAAATGACATCCTAGGGGCAACATCTGGTGATTCCAGCTTTAACCCTGTCAAAGCTCGGTCAAAACAGTATTGGTTTGTTACACTACATTGTGGATGCAGTTATAATTACTAATTTGATACTGCTTTCAAAATTACATGTGTATTCCTCAGCCCAATAGATCACTGTTAATACAAGAGGATATTATGGCTCTAAAAATATGCACTGTTTCTACCGAGGGTACAATAAATGTCGGAACAGTGCAACACACGTTTAGATACATTGTTATTGACAAAAGGACTAGAACCTAGAGTACCGCCGTATAGCCACTCCTTGTATAAACACAGTGGGATGGTTATTATAGGGGTGTCCGAAAGAAAAGTATTACATGAGCTATATGTCACAAAACATTATTATATTGTTAATGGTTATTATGCTTCCAGGCAAATGTTTATTTAAAGAGGTCAATCACATAAACCTAGAGCACAAACACAGCTCTTTATAGCTACAACAGTCTAAAAACATGAATGTATAAATGTGAAATAAAGATATATAAACACAATGGATGTATACACACTGTTACGCATTAGTATTTACAACATTTCTCTTACATTAGTAATCACGTCATATCAAGTCAATAAAGTTCACAATGTTATTAATGTTTGAGGCTCATGTACATTCATATATACCAATGGTAATTCAGCATCTATACATTTTTTTTTTTGTTTTTTTTATTTAACCTTTATTTAACCAGGAAAGTCCCACTGAGATTACAAATCTCTTTTGCAGGGGAGTCCTGGCCCCATGTGTGTTTGGGGACTATTGTACATGTTTTTGGTGGTAGGGGAAACCGGAGTACCCGGAGGAAACCTACGCAGACACAGGGAGAACATGCAAACTCCACACAGAAAGGCCCTGCCCTGGATGGGAATCGAACCCAGGACCTTCTTGCTGTGAGGCAGGCGTGCTAACCACTTTGCCACTGTGCCGCCTACATTGGTTATTCATAAACCATTAATATTAATCAAATATTTATTAATGCTTTACAACAGTTTAAGGGTGTGTAGTTATTATAATGTTTTAGCCTAAAGCAGGGGGTGTCCAAACCTCTTTTTATTAGATTTAAACAGGTTTTAGTTGGATTTAAACAGGTTTTAGATGGATTTACATTTACATTTAGTCATTTAGCAGATGCTTTAATCCAAAGCGTCTGCGGTTTTATTCACCAGTGTTACAGCTGGAACACCACTGGAGGCAAGGTGGGTGAAGTGTCTTGCCCAAGGACACAACGACAGTATGAAATGTAGGGAGAGCGGGAATCGAACCTCCAACCTTCCGGTTAAAGGACAACCGCTTTACCACTGAGCCACTGCGCCCCAAGTGAACAAGCAAACAAGTTTTGGATGGATTTGAACAGGTTTTAGTTGGATTTGAACATGTTTTAGATGGATTTGAACAGGTTTTAGATGGATTTGAAAAGGTTTTAGTTGGATTTGAACATGTTTTAGATGGATTTGAACAGGTTTTAGATGGATTTGAAAAGGTTTTAGTTGGATTTGAACATGTTTTAGATGGATTTGAACAAGTTTTAGATGGATTTGAAAAGGTTTTAGTTGGATTTGAACATGTTTTAGATGGATTTGAACAGGTTTTAGATGGTTTTGAAAAGGTTTTAGTTGGATTTGAACATGTTTTAGATGGATTTGAACAGGTTTTAGATGGATTTGAACAGGTTTAAGTCAGATTTGAACAGGTTTTACTCAGATTGGAACAGGTTGAGTGTTAGGCAGCTGCTCCTGGGGGGCCCAGGATTGGTCATGTTACTAATCTGAGTGCATGTATTTATTTATATTTTTTTTATGATAGTGGGAAAAACCCACCTGAGCTCAAACTCTACACAGAAAGGCCGTGCCCAGCCCCCTTGTGGTTGAACTAAGACCTTCTTGAGGCGACTTCTTGTGAGGCGACAGTGCTAACCACTTTGCCCCTGTGCCACATAAGAGGACATTTTCACAATAACAACACTCGCCTTTCACAGAAAATCCCTCTGGACACCACGAGGCTAAGCAGAAAAGTGAGATAAACATAAAACATCCCTCTGAAAGCCTTCACCTCCTGTATGTGTCTTTCTTCTGGACCAACACAGGGGCCCACTTAGATCAACAGATACCTCTATGTTCTAAGCAGCGTGAGCTATGAATTCTGGGATATATGACCCAAACCTCCCGCAGTGGTGTTTGTTGCCATAGGTTTGATGTCAGGTGGGAAAAATTGGACGGTGCTGTGGGTGAAAAGGCAGTTACCTTTGGGCGGGAAGTAGGACTTGCTCTCGGCTTTGTGAGGCCAGTCCACCACCAGGTGTCCATAGCGACGGAAACTGTTGGTGATTTCATCTGGAACAAAAAAATACAGAGGTTCAGGTTATGTTTTTTAATAGATACCACTCATGTTCACTTTTAGTATTCAACCTTAAGATTATTTAAAAGAGAAAATGTAATCATTTGTCAGTTGTCAGTCTGCAGTCGATTTAGAGAAGCAGACAGGAGCAATGACACGACAATAAAAACATTTTTTTAGAGTTTTTTATAACCATGTAACCACTAGGAACCTTTGCAGGACTGGGAACTGATAAATAATTTACCATAATTACCATATTATAACTATTTGTTATCATATTATTACCACACTATTACTATGTTATTACTGAAATGTAAAGTGCTACAGCAAACAAAACTTATATCAACAACACAAATAAAACCAGTTATAACCAAGATATTAATATTCTGATTATTTTGTGTATTTCAAAAACCCAGAATCCCATTCATGTGACGTCATGTATAAGCAGTCGTGTAAATATCCTTTATAATATTTATAATTATTTTAAATATTTACTTTTATTTAGATGTAGAAGTGTTTGAAATCCATTTTTCATTGGCTCCATTTAGTCCCTTGTCCTTTGCAAATGGCAGGTACTGTCAGATGAATACCTGGAGGAAGTAACTGCCTGTCATGAAGTAATATTGGCTTGTTGACATGTTGGCTTTTTATTATACCATTTAAATGAAGCCTTTTTAAATAAAGCTTGTTTTTTGCCTTAATTTGTTGTTTTCTCTCTTTCCTAAGAGCACCTTCCAACAGACCTTACTCAGAGCAAACTTTTTGGGTAACACTTTAGAATAACTCAAACAATATAACAGTAGTTAAGCATTAATATATGTAATAATGTGTAGTTAACAATTATTTAATTAATAAACTATTTATAGACACTGAAATATTAATTTATATTGTATAGAAAAAACATTTATAACAATGTTTAAAACATAACAGTGATTATTAATGTCGAATTAATGCTTTGTAAATGTAAATTGAGGATTAACTAAGTTGTTACAAATACCCACTAATGCTTCATAGTGTGAGTAATTAAACAATCGCTTTATTGTCAAACCTAAAACACGGCTATAACTCCCTGTACTGCCAGACTTTAGGTCCAAGCAGCCATTCCGTGGAAAATCACAAAAGTTCTCTTCCCCAAACACTAAAACACCAATCCAGTGTCCAACTATTACAGAACGTACCACTGTCTCCACTTGGACCATTCTCTCAAGTTGATTTTCTTTAATCATTGCCCGGTCAATTATGGATGTAACTTTTTACCCCACAGTAAGCAGCCGGAAAATCATTACACTAATAACAATAAAGTAGGAGCATAAAAATAATATAAATATCCCTCAAGGCACAGTAAAAGGGGATTCTGATAACCTCTCCTTTCCCAGGTGCTACAAACTCCCATGAGTTTTCTTTCATTGGTGCCACTAGACTTGTAGTATTTGCATTTTACAACTGTTCTCTGGTCTCTCTTCTTATTTCTCGTGCATGGACCCTGTCTCTTGGTCATGACTTGGTCCTGTTAATCTGCAACACTAATGTTTGCTCATGTTAAATGTATCTGGAGGAACCATGCAGAGACATGTTCTGTTGCTATTTTCTGCCTCTGGGCCCGTCCTTGCATTAAGCAGAACACCGGCCGTGGCCTTTCACTTCTTTTACGAAGTCGAATGTGGAGGAATCATGAATATTTCAGCTCGATAAGGCCACGAACGACACTGCAGCTCAACACGGCACACGCACACAGACAGAGGAAGTGTGTCGAGTTCATGTCAAATTTATGAAAATTGTTAAAGTCCACTGGTTGTACAAACATATTAACACAGTTTTCACATGAGAAGCTGCGGTTCAGAAAAAGGTCAGAGTTTAGAGTTTGTGAATAAACCAGCTTCATCAAAAATCTTTATTCATATTCAGCCATGTCACTTTTGAGAATTTCAATGAGCTTTCAGTTCAGTTCATTTTATTTGTACAGCCACCACTCAAGTTATCTCAATTCATTTAACACAGAAAATTTAACTTCTACTTATTCAATTACATTTTTTTAATCTCTGCACAACTTTGGCCAAATTAAGTTGATTAAACAAAAATTGTCTCATTGAAGAAATTCCCTACCAAACGTCTTGATCACTGAGATACATGTTAAAGCTTTTCTAACTAGTTTAGGTATTTGGTTTTGGAAAACAACATACTACAACATTTAAGTATTTTTAAGCAAAAGAGCAAAGAACTAAAGCAGAAATATGACACTTTTCAGCTTCATTTGAGAAAGCCAGAGGGAAAGATTGTAAAATGAGTGCTTTGGCTCATTTATTCTCACTGGTCCCAGATGTAAGGCTCTAAAAGTGTTGTAACAAGTACCAATGCATTTCTGGTAAATACTGAGCAATTGAAAGGTCTTATATAAAATATGTAATGTTTATTCTGGGTTTCACCTGCAGAGGAGCTCGGCCTCGTCCAAACCCTCAAACAAAAGCATATTACTGTATGTTAACAAGAAATTAAACTAAAACTAAAACATCCACACATCCAGTTTAAAACAACTTTGTGAAACTGATCCTGTGTAAATTTGGAAGATTAGATACTGCTAATACTGTTATTGACCCAAATAAAACGGAAATGGAGTAAATCCATCTTTAACACACCAGAGGGGCCTCATGTGGTGACTGTACATAAAACTTATTTTGCTGTAGGTGCTTTTTCTGTTTGAGGAGCTACACTTTGAGACTCACTTTCTGTTCATTTAAAATCATCCATCTCTTAAAAAAAAATAAATAAATATATATATATATATATATATATATATATATATATATATATATATATATATATACTGACATATGCATTAGTCAGTTAAATCTGTTGATGTATTTAAGAAAATTGTAAAAAAAAAAATGCCAAGGAAATATGAAACTGCTGAGTAAAGTGTTATTTTTGTTTTTCTGTTTTTAAACTGCTGTAGACACCTTATTCAAACTGAAGGGTGCAGTCATTCGCAAAGAGGCTGTGTTACTGTTGATACTTATTAATGACTCAATGATTGCTGAATAAATCAGACGGGTATATAAGCATTTAATGCTACAAATTGATATGATCATCACTGGTTCTTCTTAGTAGCCCTTCTAGGGACAGGTGTTACAAACACAATGATGCTGCATGAGACTGCTGTTAATAAATCAACCAATTTCTGTTGGATTGCAAGTCTTAACCTGATGACAGAGTAATTCCACCCCAGGCATTTTAACACAACTAATCATGTAAAATAACAATTTAAACTGGCGCAGAGGACAGCAGTTAAAGCCTCATTAGTGAGACTCTCATCGGTGAGCGTTTACCTTCGTCGATGTCCGGGGGAAGGCCTCCAACAAACACCTTCCTGGAGTAGCGCTCCATCCTCTCTCCGTTCTGACAGCGGGTCGGCGAGTTCAGACCCGGGGTCAACGAGGAGTCGTCAAGGAAACCGTCTTCGAAAGGAAACAGACAGGAGCGACCTGCGCACACATCGAAAGAAACAGGAAAGAGAAGAAGTTAGTGAAGACATCACATCTGGACTGTGTCAGGACTCTTGTAAGGAGCTAGTCAGTATTAATTTAAGGTTCTTTACATAGAGTTTAATCCATAATAAGTCAATACACCTATTATATTTTGGGCTGTCACACTGTGCAAAGAGAGAAGACAGGCTTGAACTTGAGTAGCATTTGTGAGTTTTAAAACAAAAGAGGCATTGAGTCTGTTTAAGTTGGTGTTGCAAAAACAGCTTGAGGTAAGTCAGTATGTGTTTATTTCCAGAACCTTCTTGTTAACCATTTTAACCATTTACTTTGCAAATGTCAATTCATCATGCGGCCTATTACTGGGTTACTGGGTTTGTTCATAGACAAGAGCTTGTCCCTGCAGGGCTACCATAGGTGTGTCCATATGAAGACTCGCTGAATCAAATGCATATTTTTTTTTGTTGTCAGATCACAGATACATTTATTTTGAAAGACTAGGTTGTTTTTCCTACAGCAACACTGCACTATACAAATGGAAAACTGTCTTCCCTGAGAACTACCCATGTTTATTTATGTGATAAGCAAATGTTTACTCTCTTTTCTCATGTTTTCTTCTGTGCAAACAACTTTCATTCAACACAATTTATCCTGACCATTACTTTTCCTTTCACAATGCCACTACTAAACCAATAATAATGCACCTCTGGCCTTGTTTTGTAGTGCCATTACAGCCTTTCCTTTTGCTGAAGGAGAAAAACATTGTTATGGAGCACATCACACAAATCATAGATGAGCCTTGATTAAAAAAATCTTTGCCATTCAGCGGTGAATCACTTCTGAGTCAGCAGCACACTGTTTTTGGAAACCCTGGCAATCGTTTGAAGAGCACTCAGTATAAAACATGTCCTGAATGTGTCGGTATAGAACAGAAAATCAGTCATATTTTCCAAATATGGTGGTTTTTTCAATTAAATAAACTAGTATATGAGTAAAAATAGGGGCTGACTCAGAAAAAAGGAACAAAAATTACTTGATGATGTTACAACAAGCAGCATCATGAATAACCTTTTGCCAAGATAAAATCAAATCACAACATGAGAAATGGTTAAAATTGTTCAAATGAATGTATTCTTTTCAGTCACAGCCCAGAAGCAGAGATGAGAAGCAGGTAATGACAGCACAACACTGAGAGCTAACCCTGACAGAGACAGAGCGGCCGGCGCAGCATGACAAGCAGAAACCCAGAGAGAAAATGGCACACGTTACCTCGTCTGCGGCCATAGCTCCGGGCTGCTTGTCCCACAGCGGGACAGGGGGGGAGACAGAGGAGGGAGTGCAGAGAGAAGATACACAAACATGGGTTTTGTGGGAAAAAAACAACTGAAGCAAGGAAAAGTTCAGACAAAGATTATCAAGATTAAAGAATCTGTGACGGATTATTATGTAACAATATCTTCAGGGTTTACTTGCATTGACAATAAAATAAGTATAAAACAATGGACCAATGCTAGTGTCCAGGCCTTAAAGAACTAACCTGGGTGAAAAAAAGTAATAAATAAACTATGAAAGCAGAGCCTGTAGCTGTCAGTACTTCATTTTCTACTGTTTGGTTAAGTTGCACATCTTTAAATAAATGTAGTTTTAATATTTGCGCAACAATCAACAGCATCGCAAAGGAGCCGGCTCATTTGTTTGTTGGCCTTTTGTTGGCTCTGTGTTAGCTCGGTCAAGATAATTAAGTGCCACATGAGTCATACCCCAAAGAGAGTCCAGTGATCCAAATCAGTGAAAAGGGCTTTAGTGTAATGAGTCCTTCAGCCCCGAGTCTAAAACAAAACAACCTCTAAAATTAAATAAATGACCATTGATGTGAAATAGGTCTACTTCTGTGTTGTTTTAAACTGTCCTGGACACATCTATTACACGGCCTGTACGTCCTGGAAAGATCCCTCCTTCTGTGGTTCTCTGAGGTTTCTCTTTTTTTATTTTTGAGTTTTTCCTTTCCCTGATGGAGGGTCTAAGGGAATGTTGTCTAGTGCCGTCTGTTAAGCCCTTTGAGGCGGCTGTTGTTGTCATATTGGGTTATTCAAAATAAATGTCTTGTCTTGTCTACTTCGTTATAAATTACAAGGTTACAGTGTCCTGGGCTCTAAGTTTAGGACAGATTCTGGGATTGGATTTGCACAATTCCTGATGCTCACAAAGAATACTAGCGTGGGAAAATAACATCAGATTTGAACCCAGTCTTATTAAAAAAGAGACCAACTTTTGTCTTTCACACGTCCATTAAAATGAAAAATGATGGTGCACTGCAACAGACACCAGTATGTGTGGCTTCTCCTGTTTGTTGCTAAATGCTATTGACTGAGACCAGAGTTTATCAATACCATGACAAGACTTCTTGCTATCGAGAACAAATCTTTTGTTTTTATACGGACCAGATGCTCTGTGTCACTAATAAAGTTTGAATGAATGAAAGACCAAGGCCAGTGTGTAGGTTTTCTCCGGGTGCTTTGGTTTCCTCTACCCCTAAACACACACACACAGGACCAGGTGGTCATTGTTAATAATAATTGGTTCTCAATTGACCTACCTGGTTAAATAAAGAATAAATAAATAAAAAATAAAAACTGACACAAGACCAGAGCCAGCGTATGATACACTGTAATACAAAGGAACAGTTAAAGAAATCGAGTCCAAGTCCAGTCTTAAACCAGGTCCAGACTCATGGAGGTCAGAGTTTGGTGAAAGAGACAGAGTTAGAACAAGATTTTAATAGAATAGAATATGATTGAGATTTTTATTCAATTCCAACAACATAAAAATATGCTGTTTGTGATCTTGGTTGTTCTTGGCGAGACAAGACTGAGTAAAAATAACTTTGAGACCAAGACAAGACCAAGACTCAAGACTGATCTCAAGACCAAGAAAGCTTGCACAAAACTAGAGTTGGCCTAAGATAAACATTTTTGGTTTTGGCCCAACCTTAAAGAACCCAACTCTGGGAATGAACACAGCTTTAAACGACAGTGAAAGCACAGATGGCCACACCTTAGCTCCGGCACATGGTGCAAGGAGGAGGAGGATGATTACTGCCTGGCACCAGACCGAGTAAACCAGCTCCACCTGCTCCACCAACACACACAGGGCTGTACTGCACATGGGAACAGCCTAAGGTGAGGTTCAGGACCAGAAATAACCAGGCTATTCAGCAACGCGCCATCGCCACAGACTGTAATCTCATCTTAATGATTCAGCCATGGCTCCAGTCCATGATAATCTGAAGTGACTAGTCCTAAATGTGGTCATAAAGCTTATGGGACAGTGCGGATTAGGCATTATCACAGGCTCGGTGAAATATTAAAGAAGTGGTGTTCAGGGAGAGTGTGGCAGGTTGGGTTGGAGTGGAAACTTCCCACAGGATAAGACCAGGGACAGGTATAATCACAATAATCAGCTGTTCACATAAACAGGTCCTGTTTATCGTTGTCAGCTGTTAATGTACTTTTTACTGACTTGAGTCACAGTTACTTCCTGTTTCTGTTTCTACAACTGCACAGAGAGGACAAACTGAGCACAGCTGAAGAAGGACAGTAATTAAAAAAATATTTCATAAAGCCTCAGAGTTTCAATTTTTATGAAGAAAACCCTTTATGAGTCTAGTGGTGGTCTGAGAGTAATGTCCTGTCACACAGAGACGGGGACCATCAAAAACATGGCCCTTTCTGTGCATTTCAGCCACCTGTACACACATAATCTGTTTAAAGAGGCACTGCATGACGTTTAGTCTGTAGAAGGCCCCTCTACAGACTCTGTGTTGTATTCACTGACTAATGGTTTTTAAGTAGAGACTATCCAACCGGTAAGTTTGGAAGAAAGAACATGTCTCAGTGTATTGGCCTATTTCTGCTCCTCTATTTGAGCTGTACAGTGCACCACACGTCCCAGCAACAGGAGCCGGTTTCTGTCCAGTTGAGGGGACTGTGTCATTGAAATAGGCCTGATTCTGCTGACCTCTAAAAAACATCAACATGATTTGGAGAATATACATTTTATTTGGGCTAAAACTTACACAGTGCTCCTTTAAAGTCACACAAAACAGACTTTTTGACTTCTTCCCTAAAGGATGAAGACTTTTGGCGACTCTTACCACATATTTTTAACATAGGCCATGTCTCATTTCAATTGTTTTGTTTTAATGACCATAATCATATCTGTGGTGTGTAGTAATAGAAGTGGTAGTATTTAGCACACAACTTTTAGCCTTCATTGTTCATTATCAATTTGTGTGGTATGACTGCTAAAACAAATACACATCATTGTCTTTCCAACACAGAATAATACTGTATCTTTTATTGTAACCCAGTCATCTGGAGGGAAGTGTTACAGGTTTAATGTTCATACAGATATTTGATTAGAAATATCCTTTATACTTTTGTATAACTGCTCCCTGCTCAGATATTTAGGAAAATACAACAAAACTATATGAGAAGTCACTTGAGTTCATAAAAAAAAAAAGTTTATCATGTTTTTCGTAGAAATCATGCAGAGTTTACATTTAAAGATACTCTTGTACATGTGGACTCTTGACCAAGAGCTGGCCTGGTATTGCTGTACTGCTATTATTTACACTTTTGTCTTTTCCTGCCACAATCATTGTTTTAATTCAGCCATAAACCCTAAAAAATCTTTTATTGATACAATGTGGTCTCAGTCATGCCTTTGGTCCAAACAGTATAGTTAAAGTATTCTAACAACTATGCTTTTAATGACTTTAACACCAAGAAGCTCCCATATAACATTATTTTTTTTTACCCTAAAATTAAAGGATGACACAGTGTTCTGTCAAAATACGTAGTATGCCCTTCCAAAAGTGACCAAGTGCTGTTTGACATTGCTCTCAGTCGAACTAACATCCTAACACCCCCCTCTCGTCTCATCAAAGCACACCCAAAAACCAATACAAGCTCTTGAGCCTCATTGTATGACACAGAACCTCCGGCTTCTCACTGAATATATTGTCTCTGACCCTCGTTCCCCTCGCTATGTTTTCATTAAAGAGATCTGAGCTTGTGCAGTCCCCACAAAAACCTGGGCCGGCTCTGAGCAGCTTTGCACTCGCTGCTGTCTGGCTTTCGCAGAAACAAAGTCACCTAGCAACTGGGGCAAAATGAAGAAAACGCAGCGCTGGGAAACTGTCACATGCTGTACCGACAGAGAATACAGGACTCAAGGGAAAAGAGGACAGAGGGAAGTCAGGAGTTAAGTTTAGTTTTTTTTTAAGTAATTGTAAGATGACGTAAGTGTGGCCTTCGTCAGAGTCAGTTCAGTTTTCTGAGTATCAGATAACCATAATAAATAACAATTATTTTGATAACAATGGTTGGGAAAGTGCATGTGATTTTAAACATTTCTGATCAAATGTCAAACTGACATATGTGATTGCTCATTTAATTGATAAAATCATGTTATTGAAATCAAATAACCAGAAGATTGGTGGTTCAATTCCCGCTCTCCCCACAGTTCATACTGTTGTTGTGTCCTTGGGCAAGACACTTAACCCACCTTGCCTCCAGTGTCTGTGGTCCTGGTGTATAAATGTGTGAGAAGGTTGGATTATGGACTCTGTAAATCCAATCCATTATTATTTAAGTAGGCGTGCTGTTTTTCCGTCTATTCAAGAGGAAGTGCAACAATTACTGAGTCTAAAGTCTTTTTGTGTGGGATAAATCTAACTGGCAAAGAATTTGGTTGATATATCTCTTCTAGATTGAAAACTCTTGTAATTATTTGTGATGAGACTTTTACTTTGACTCATCAGTAAATACTGTCGCAGACTCTCACAGGGGAGGGGTGTCACTGTGTTATTCAGTAGGTTTGGTTTGTTTGACAGTGCCCAGACCAATTAAGGCCTAGTCCACACAGACACGGGTATTTTAATAACCGGAGTTTTTCCTCCTGCGTTTTAAAAAAATATCCCGTCCACAAACGCTCGCATGAAAACGCAAAAACCCGCGATCAAGCGCTGTCAAGAGCATGCCACACCAGCAGGCGGCGATATCACTCTAATCGTAAAGGCATGTTGGCTATTCAGAAGCCTAACAAAGCAGTCAGCGGCGCACAATCTGACGTCAAACACAGCGGATAACGGCGCACACTCTGACGTCGCAAGGCAAAAACGCCGGTTTTATTGTCCACTCGACAACGCTGCAACCGGCGTTTCTGAAAATCCTCATCCTGGCAGGGGTTTTCAAAAATGTTCAGTTTCAGGGACCTGATACTGCGTTTTAGTGTGGACGAACGGCCGGACCGTGTAAAAAAAGTCACGGTTATAAAAATACCCGTGTCCGTTTGGACTAGGCCTAAAACACTAACAATAATGCAACTTTAGCTCTTAATCAGACCAAGTCTACAGACTACAAGGTCGACAAAGACCTATGAGGCAACAACCTGAACTTAAATCAAGTGGAAAGAAGTAATGTCAAAATGTAACACCTTAACTTTTATTTCTTTATATTCTTCTGATATAGAAACATATCCCTAGTTTAGAAAGTTTGAGTTTTAAAAAAGAAAATAGCATTGTTCTCTAAATTAAACAAACAGGAGTTTTCTTCTGATAATGGAAGCCAAAACTTGAGATTTCTGTCCCATCAAATTATTTAGGCTGCTTACGGTTCAAAGCTCTGATAATAAAATTAATGTTGAAAATTAAGTTATCCCTTTAGCCAAGTACAAGTATGGAGTCTCCTTCTCTGCTTCAAACAGGACAGGAAGACTTGAGCCTGATCTCCCAAGTGAACAACTCCAATAAATCTAAAACCCCACTCTTCCTCTAAGTTTTACACCATTTGGGAAAAAGCCGAAGGCCTGACAGCTTCTAAAGTGAGAAGCCTCGAAGCTAATGAGACAAAATGAAGGAGAAACACCAAGAACAACACTTTCAAGTCGATTCCAAGCTTTTCCTGTCGACACACATCACAAGCCGCGGCGGAGAAATCCACTTTTGGCAGTTCTTTGTGCAGATCTGTGCACGCCTGAACGTAATCCCGCAAGAGACGCAAGCGTTTAACTTCAGTCCGACACGTTTCCCAAGGAGAGCCAGGATAAAAAGAACAGAATAAGAGCTGTCAAATTGTGACAGAGGAAACAGATTTGTTAAACAAGTTTTATGTTCAGTGTTTTTTCATCTTTCTACAGACACACAACTCATCTTTAAATTACTTCCTAGAATGTTTAACCATCATTTGTGAATGAGTGAACATTTAGTTGGGATAGTATAGTAAAAATGAATAGGCTACATCTTCTTTGTGTTTAAAAAGATCAGAGACTTAAACATACCTCTAAAAACAGCCAGTGCAAGAGTAAGTAGTAGAGTGGTAAAGTTAGTACAACTATTGCATTGTAACCTGTGAAAATAGTAATAATAAAAAAAGTGAGAAAACTTGATCTGTATTTGTAATATAATGTGTTATTAAGCCTACATTTTGTATTGTATTATACTATAAGTGTGATCATAAACTGCACACACCAGAAGACATGCCCTGGTCTTCAGTGAAAACGTATGTGACCTGCTCAAGGTTTTATCTGTGTTTTTTATAACCCTCACCCGAAGCATCTGCATTAACAGATGACTCTTCAGTCCATCATTCCTACAGTCTATGATGCTAAATTTAGGTTTAAAGTGGACGTTTATGTGATGTAGACTTGTTTTACTGTCTCTCCCTGGTTCCCTCTGTCACACTTGCCTTTGGTCAATGAGGTACGAGGATAATGTAGCTTTACACGGTGGGATATTTTGGGAAGTGTTTTTCACAGGTCAACCTTCTGCTTTTACTAAAAGGTTTGTTTATGTCAAGGAACATGGGCCTTCAGCCAAGAGTAGGACAGTGTAGTGTGTATCCAACACATGTTTATAACATTTAACATTTCTACATCAGAATTATAAGTCATAAAAGAAAGTGACGTACTGTTCAGTGGCATTATGTGGTCTGCTCCTGGATGGTGGAAGTTGAGTCCCATTCGTCCTGTTAAAAAACAAAATAAAATGTTTAATAATAAGTAATTTAAATGAAACAAGGACAGTGCACAATAAACTACTGAGCTCATGTAAAACAAGGATAGTCCAGGATATTTTTATAAATCATACTTTGTCAACAACCATTACGGCTTTGGTTAACGACAAATGCAACGTATGCTGCAAAGACTGACCAAATGTGAGCTTCCTTTAACAACACATGGCTAATGTGCATAAATCATTAGTGGAAAAAAAACTGTACATGACAAACTACACCTGCACATCTTATACAGACAGGATTTTTTATTCAACCAAGCAAGGCCCAGAATATCAGCTGCAGTGGAAAAAGGTGAAACATACTGTAATATAAAAGGTGACTTCAGTGAGTGAGAGGCCTCTCTCTGAGTTTGTGTACAACTGCAAATGTCGCCATCAGAGCTGTTGGAAACCAGAGAGACCAGCTCTGAAGAGGCCACCCTCGGCTCAACAGATGCGAATTACCACACTTCTCCCAGAAACAAGGTTACAGTAGGGCTCGAGGGCAACCAGAGTGCGTCAGGGCTATATCCACTCACTGACACTGCTCTGAAAGTGTGTGACGGAAATCTACAGCCAAGTGTCACAATCTCTTTTGAATTTAGAAGGGATATTATGAAGCAATGCAGTCTTTTCTTGCAAAATAATTGACTTAAAGCACTGTGTCCTTACTTTGACTTTGTCTTTCTCCAGCTTTTCAGTCGAAACACAGTTCATTGGCCACAGGGGAGATAGTGTGGAGACTAAGCAATCAGCTGAATTGGTAAATGTGTGGGTGGTCTGTTGGTCAGTCCCTCAGACAGACTCTGCTTTAGGTCCAATTATCAGAGAGCTTCATGTGAGGTTGAATAAATAAGACTCAAGGCTCTAAGAGACTACGCACTTTCACCCAATATTGCACTAAGATCATTAAGGCTGGCATTTTGTAGCCCAGTGTATTTATGAGTCTGTGCACCCACAAGAGATGGGCTTAGTATTTGAAGGTTTTAATTGGATTTCAGTTAATAGTATGAAGCCTTCTCTGTATATGTCAGTTCTACTCAAAAAGAACAGCACCATAGACTAAATAAACGGCAAATACACATCAACTAAAGACCAACAACAGGGTTAACCCCAAAGTCACCACACTAACCTCCTCATAATCTATGCATAGTACACAGCTGAGGCCTTTAGTTTGGTTTCCATCCTTTTAAAATTAGATTAAAATTCCAACCTGCTCAGTTATTTGAACTGGGTAAAAGAAAAATCACAAATGCATAAATACACGTATGGAACAGTATTCGTGTTATAAACCATGAATAGCAACACCATTTAAATCCTTACACTGTAAATGTAAAGTTCAAGGTATCTTCATTCTCTCCAAGCCAGCAGTGAACACACAATCATACAACATTGAATAATAATGTGACTTTATGTATAGATAAGAAAATGCCATGTTTAGATCTGTGTTTTTATTTAAATAAGGCCAGATGAATTCACCTGAGTTGTAATGGTTTCCACCTGCTCCATGCTCACATAATGCATATGTTGTATTTTAATCCAGATTAAACTAGGAGTACTTTCGTTGCACTCTACTTTACTAAACCAGGTTTAATTCTGCTTAACTTGGTTTAGCTACAATTTGAGAGAAAATCAAACCTTTTATGTGCAACTGGGCCTAATTGATTGAATTTTTTTGACATGTAATGCTTTTACACGGTTCATTTACACAGAGTATTTCAAAAATGTATTATAACCTTTGAAGCATAGACTGTCGAATAAAATTAATAACACTAAATTAAGCAACAGAAATAAAGTAAGTATTGGGTAAATTAAGCAATATAAGCACCAATATTTGGACTCAATTAAAGAGTCTATTACAAACTAAAATGGTACATTTCCACTTGAGGCAATAAGACATTAACCTCATTTAAAACTATTTAAATGTTTGTTTACTGCTAAAGGTCTGCCAGCTGCACCATTAAAGTGCTGTGTTACACTAAAAGCTGCTGATCGGAGGCACAAGTCATAACAAACACTGGCCTGTGCTTGTGTTCGCTCGACATTAGGTCAGTCGAGATGACGGAGTGGGGCAGTTGAAGTCCTAAAATAGCTCTGGGCATGTGCCATCTGTTTTCACCAGGAGCTGAGTGGCAGGACACGGCGGGGCCCCTGAAAACGCTGCTGCCTCTGCTGATCTGCTGACATTTACTCACAGCGACACCGAGCTATTCTCAAATTTTCCCCCGTGATGGCAGAGCAGCGGGAGGCCGACACAGCACTGCTTCAGCTGATGATGTTATAGAGACTTGACCAGACTCTACAAATAAAGATGGCAGTGTTTCATTTACAATAGAATAGGTTTATTGCCATGGTTGTAGATTATGGTCACTGACTGGACAGCCATACTCACTTTCCTGTTAATTTGAGCTATTGAAAAATTCACAAAAATATCTCTTATTTTCCATATTAACCATATTGTGACAATAAGGCAATATTGTCAAGCACTTTCTCAGTAAAGGAGGAAATAAAGAAGCCTTGACAGCCACATAAACATTCACTGTGCAATGTAAAATGTGTCTGAGATCCCTTCGCAAATATTTCAGAGAAATCCTGTTTATGCAAATAGGGGCAGCCTTTTAAGCATCTTCTATTGGTTCAATATTTATCCACTTGCATCAAGAGGCAGTTTATTCTGCATCTGTCGGCTCTTCTCCCTGGAAATCCAACTCAAATCTACAAAGAACAGACTAATTCTTTGTATTGAGCAGCAAAAAGAGTAAGGATAGCTATAACCAGGTCAGGGAGCAGACTGTATTCTACCCATCACCAAAGTGATCTTACTGCTGATACCCATGAAGGTGTAGGGCTGGAGCCTATCCCAGCAGGGCGTGAGGCAGGGCTAACACTCCAAAATCATTTAAACACATTCACTCACTGATGGACCTTTTAGAGTTGCCCTTTTCCAGGTTTTTGCCAAATGTTTGTTCTCATCACATGATAAAACAAAAAAAGGCCATATTATGTTTCCTCTGAGGCCTTACAAACCTACTGAACAGTGGAGTGTGCACAAATCATCTCCAAGTAGTTACAGTTTTACCACGCTCCCTTAAACCCATCACCACACACTCTGTTCCACCTGGAAAACCTCACTCCGTCACGTTTTTCCGCCTCTGTTCCACATTATCCTCCATATTAAAGCAGCCGGTAACAGCTGAAGGAGAAAAAAACACCTCCAAGAGAAGTTATTAGAGGTCAGTGGGTGTGTGTTGGCAGCGATGTGTGCAAATGTTAGCCCTGATGTAAAAAAAAAAAAAAACACACGTCTGCTGTGGCTTAGCTTGACCCGAGGCTGGATTCGTGATGAACTCAGGCCTTAATTACAGAGAGGTGACCAAACTCATTAAATGACTTTAGGAAACCCTATCGCCCAATTTTTATGCATCTATATATTTCATTTAGTGAATTAATCATTGACCACTTACAATGTTGTAAATATGACAAATAAATTACATAAAATTAGGTTGTTACAATATAAAATTACATTTATGATTGCATTGATAAACTCAATATTGGAATAACAAAAAGAAACAATAAATTTTTCTATTTATTTTCTGCCCAAAACCAATTCCCTCTTTTAACGTAATCGCCTCAAAATTTTACGTTTCTTTCGGGTCGCCCAAAGGGAAAACTCTGGGATAAATGAGCAGGTCTGACAATAGCAACGTGTGGATAAATATGTTTTAAAATGTGAACATCCAATCTTTTACAAATTATTTGATGTTTCAGTAAAGCTTCAGGATGCTTTAGGGGTGTTTTCTTACAGACCACAAATGTCTAAACAAGTCCAAACAGTCAAAAGTCCAAAATAAACCTGGAAATAGGTTATTCTGTTGCAAAATAGTCTTATTTTACAGCGAAACAGCTCAAAAAAGTAGAGAAAAGGGCAAATTAAACAGAGATATTTGTTGACAATTCTTCGACTCAGTGTTTAACAAGATAGAGATAATTACAGGATTACTACATTCTAACAGGACACTCAGAGATAAAAGTTTCATGTCAGCTCTAAACTTCAGTTTAATGTAATGTTTTCTAGTGTTTTGTGGTCAGGTTTTACCTTTTAAATAAAAGAAGCAGAAAAGGGATCTACGTTGCCTTTGGGAGAGAGAGGTAAGGCTGAAACTGGGACGACAGAAAAAAAATCATGTAGTGGAGCTTTAAGTTTCGTGAGAAAAAACTTCATAACCAATCTGGTTGACACTTTTTATACACACCCTCTGATGACAGCACCATCACGTGTGTTTCTTAAGTCAGTTCTTTTGAGTTACTCCTCAAACCTGAAATGACTGGATTCAGACAAAAAGATCCAATCATTTTCTTCATTTTATTTGTTTGTTTTATTTCTTGGTTGCTAGTTTGAGATTAAATAACTTTCAGCAGATTTTAGTTCAATGAAGGCAAGTCTACTACAACAAAAGTGACTTTAATGAATGACCTCGGCCAACACGATTACAACAAGACCAAAGTTCCTTAAGTTATCAAGCAATTACCCATTTTACAAACTTGCTGATATTTCCTGATGCCACTTTCAACACTACACTTGTTCAACAGCTCATTACCTCCAAAGAAAACTTAAATCTTTGGTAATAAAGGGATTTCCCAAAGCATTGATGCCCTTTTTCAGTCAATAGTGTGTCATGGCTTTTGAAATCTGGACAAACTATGATTTTAATAGACAAACAAGCCCGGACTTGTTTTGCTGGCAGGACGGGATTTGCCCAGTCATGCTCAGAGCAGCCGTGAATGTTCTCTCAAAACAAAGCACAGCACCTCTGACGTGTTGTTTATGGGCAGCAGAGTCCGATGTAACCTCTACCACAGCCAACAAACACACCGTCTTATCTTTATGCAGGGATTGTAGGCTGTGTGAAGCACAGGGCATCCCTCTGAGATCACCGCGGCCTCTGTTAATCACAGGTTTCAGAGTAAAGCGGTCATGTGCGAGTAGTCAGAAAAACTTTGGCCCCAGCATAGACTGTAAATGGATAGTGGACTTAGAAACAGCTTTGCAGGACGCTTGTGATATACAGCTCAACAAAATAAAATAAAATTATGTTGCCAACAATGTACTGTATATTCGCCTCAATAAAAACACTTTTTTGAGCACTTTCTATCCAGGAAAATTGGAGGAGCCATTTGTTCTATTACATTTTATTCCTTTTTCTACAGCTGCCCAGAGGGAACAAACTGAGCCCAGAATAGACAAACTGAGCACCTCTGTACATTAGAACTGTTAGATCCATTCAGTTTGAAATCGTACCTCTTTGCACTGGCTTTTAACACATGCTGAGATGGACATTGTTTCATTGAATTTATTAATTTTATTCATTGTTATTGACTGATTTTACCTTTACTTTTTTTGCCTTATTTATCATTCTAATGTCCTATTGAAGCAGTGACTGTTTTTCCAAATATGGTCATCACTTCTGGGTCAGTCACCTCAAAACACTGATACAGACAAATATCAGCCACTCGTGGATGATTGACTGGTGTGACATCTGGCTGCCTTTGCTTCTTTCTAAAGAATTCTAATTGAAGATAGCCTCCACAAACCTGACTGTGTTTCTCAGTTTAGTCAGTTTACTTTAATAGCTTTTATCTTGATGAGCTACATCAGCTGTTGCTAACTTTGAGCCTTCTAAACTCAGACCATCTTCCATGACATGGTAATCTCATCTGTTTGTGTAAATAAGCTTAAACTGCTGACTTGTGCAAACTTAACAGCCTCTTGCTCATTTATATGGTATACATTACAGTTTATGTGTCCAGTAGACATCTATGAATGACTCAAAAGAACAACAACAGTTAGGTGAGCACCAGTTTATCCCAATAAACCGAAACTTTAATCTTTGTGACTGTAATGTTTTTTCCTGTGCAACCTTTGACCTGCTACATAAACAAAGTATGTAACTTGTGCTAAGTCTAACCAGGCCCACACTAAGCTCTTGTGATCTTTCTCATTATCTTCACTAAAAGGGCACAAAGGTAAAGTTCTTGATGTTTGCTACATTATTTTTGTAAAAAACCTCACGAGTGACATTTAGAAACTTAGTCTGTAACTTATTTCAAAGGCAGTGCCCCTTAACCTTTGCAGTGTTTCCAAAACTGTAATCCTATCAGTCCTATCTGATGACACTGTAACTCGTTTGACCTGTCCTGTTGTGTGCAGCCCTTGTTTTGAGATAATGTGGACTCAGGTCTGTGTCAGCTCTTATCCACCGACCGATGCTCTGTCGACCACTGGACAAATCAAACAGAGCCAGTGTTTGCTCTGCCACCGCCTGCAACTATAGCTGGAATACTATCTTTAAAATCAACATGTCATTATTCAACAGCAGCTGGTGTGGTGCACTTTAGAAAATTATTAGTTGAAATATCCTGGCAGCGTGTACAGTATATGAATGAACCTCAGTGTCTCAGTGTGTTGGGCCTGGAATTTAGCATTTTCACAAACTGGATTCAAATTAGTTGTAGCCAAGACATTTTCAAGTACAATTATATTATTAAGTAAAATATAATACAGACTTTAAAACTGGAAACAGCTGCTGATTTCTTTAAATGAAAACCTGGAGGTGATTGGATTTACCAACTGCAGTTTTATCCAATCAGAGCAGCTCCATGTTGTTTATCTTTGTAACGTTAAAACGGACACTACATCTTCAAACCTAAAACACGCTTAGACCTGTCAGAGCTGCCACCTCATTGGACACAATGAGCCGGTAAAGGCCAGGGTTTGGACGTAAATACTGTGCTTGGAGCGGGTCAAGATGGATTTTTTGTGAATTTGTAAACTCACAAATCTCACAAGAATACAGCGCATGTTATTTTGAAACCCTTTTCTTCCTAAAATGTGGCTGTTCATCACAAAAACAAGAAAAAGCTTTATTTGAGATAATGTAGCTGTTTTTTCTCTTTGTGAATGTGTCGTACCAACCCAACCTTTGCCTGACTGCAGTGGAAATGGTTTTGTAACTAAGAACGAGGCCCATGATCCATTGATCCAACTCACACAAAAACATACTGTATATCATAATTTGCGACATCATGTGCTGTATATGAAGCCTGTTTGAGTGACGGCTGAATAAGAGGCGAGTGCTGCCTTTGCCAGGATTGTCACAGTTCATTTACATGTCAGGGACTATTCAGTTGACTCTGTGTCAGAGCGACACCGCTGGCAGCCAATGTGGAGCTGTTGTTAAGCTAAGGGAGTGTTTTTTTTTACTCTTAGCTAAAGGGTGGGTCTCATGTGAGCGGGGGGAGGGGGGTGCTCTGGTGACCCAGTTCAGGAGCTAAACAGGCCCAGGCCATGTGGAAAAAGACAGTTTATACCTCACATGGGACATTCAGAAACAGGATGAGTGAGAAATACAGATGCAATACTGTCACTGAAACGTCTCAGTTATCCAGGTCATAGTTTACTGCAACAGTTTTCGAAGATAAAATCTGGACAGTTTTAAGATAGAAAACATGCCCAGCATCCAAGAGGTTTGTCAATCTCAGAACAAGCTGGTCAGTCAGTGCAACTCAACAAGTGTTTTTTTCCAGCTCCAGGTGATCTGTGGTTTACCTGAGTGAGATTGTCCCCATCCTCTGCCCCCACTTTCTGTTCAAACTGTATTTATGTTCTTGAAAAGTGCTTAAAGAACACAAAGGTACAACTCAGAGAAACTACAGCCTATCCTGACTGTGAAAACACACTTTGATCTGCTTTTACCTGGTGCGTTGTGCTCTAATTGTGTAATGGCCCACCTTCTTCAACTCTTTCAAACCCCTTAAGGGGCTCGAGCACATAAGGAGCACTCACTCCCATCAAACGTGCCATGCTTTAAGCTTGAGAACGTGCTTGGGTACGGTGCACATTACCAGTGTGAGTGCACCCTTAGAGGAAGTAACATTTGCTGGGATAGGCTCCAGTCACCCGCGAACACTGAACAAGCAGAAGAAAATGAATGAATGAATATTTTATGATCAGTTTGTCAAGGTTCCTTATTTCTAGTGAATCTCAATGAATTACATTTTACTTTTGGAATGACAGGTCCCTTGTGATGTTATGTTTCACTCACTTTATCCCATAAACATAAACAATAACTGGCAATTTTTGACATATACAGTTATTCAAGTGATCATTTCCTTACAGGCCTGAGTGCCATAGTTAAACATTAAAGATTAATTTTGCTTAGGCACAAATAAAAGTGTGTAAGTGTGTAAGGAAGACAAAAACCTCCATGGCCTTATGTTGGATATAAAAATGAATAAACTTTTATTACACCCTGACTATATAGAACAGCTAACATTCATGCCTCTGTGAAATGTGAAGTACACTGGAAAAACTAGAATATTTTTTTGGGGGGGTCAGCATTACTTGTGTGTTGTTGTGCAACTATGACTTCTGTGAACTGTCTAACTTGTTCAGTCAGTCAGTCAGTCAGTCTGTTTGTTAAATATGTACTGTTTTTGCAAAAACTTTGTTAAAACAAAAAGTAAAAAAAAAGAAAAAGCATTCCACACTAATTTATTTCAGCACAAAGGCCTTTTTCAGAGGTTCTTTCAGATTCTAATGTTGTATTTAGAGTAAAATGCATGTGACAGTAATAATGATACTCTAATTGCCTTTTATTGACAAATTTTACCTTGATTTAATAAAATGTTAACAATTCAACTCTTCATCTTTTCAATCTGACATTTCCAAATTCAAACCATATAAAATAATTAAAGCTAGAGTCATCTGATGAGCTCATGAAAGTCCAGCAGTTCTCAAACACACACATGGCTCTTGACTCTTCAAACAAACCCTGAGAGAAAACAGGTCACACAGTAAGTGCCTCGCCCTGCGCTGAAGCACTGAGCCTCGTACTTTCATAGGCTCGGTCGCATCACACCAACTCCATGTGCCTGACATAAACTACTTAAACACAAAGACAGTAGCAAGAAAAGAAATGCAGGAGAAAAAACAACAATTACAGTCACAATGAGAAGTATGTCAGAAATGTTAACAATGAGATGAATGTGGGTGGATCCTGCTCTGCCGGGAACACAGAAACTGGGCCTACTGGGTTCATGAGTCTGACCGGGAACCATCAGAGAGGGACTTCACAGAATCAGTCAGTCACTTCAGGTTTTATGAACCATTATACGTAATAAACCTGAAATGGCACAAAAAGCTGTACAATAAAAGACCAGTCTCAGAAAAATGCAGCTACGTCCGTTTATCACGTAATACACTGAAAAATGACGCTTCCTTTTCTCAGAACAACACAAAAAGTCCAAATGCTATTCTTATATTGTTTTGTGTAATTTGCTTTGGACAAACTTTTCTGAAAACACAGAAGCACTTTGAGGTTGTGGAACTCATACAGAGAGTAGAGTTTAATATACTGTATATACACTGAACCCTTTAAGCCATTAACTACATTTTTGTTACACATTTAAAGCTGCACTACCTGATTTTGTTTTTGTCGTCCTGGTCTTAGCCTCTCCCCCAGCCTCTCCTCCAATGGCCGTGTAGAAACCTTTCCTGCTTCTTTTATTTAAAAAAAGGTAAAACTAGACCAATTTTCCACCAAACACTAAAACACTACAAAGTTTACCTGAAACTTATATCTCTGAGTTTCCCGTTAGACTGTAAAGATCCTGTAATTATCTCTGTCTCGTTAAACATTGAGTGGAAACAGTCCCAAAATGTATTTACGTTTATTGTTATTCACTGCCATGCAAAAATCGTCCGGAGACCAGCCAGTGACCCGCCGTCCCTTCGAGTCGAGAGTCTGGTGTCTCATGAGAAACTAATTGCTTAACAACACATAAACACTTGCCCCAGTCAGTCTCAAACATGTGGCAGAGCCGGCGAAAAAGAAGCAAAATCAGAGAAAAACATTGCTCATGGCCAATTGGGTTGAAGAGAGGAGACTCTTAACGCCAGTGAGTTTTTACAACAGTGTTTTCTAACATTACACCAAAACTGTAGGGGGAGCTCTGAAGGGAAAAATCTGAACGAAAACAGCAAAGAAACTTCTGGCCCTGCAAAGTGCTGCTTTAAGGCTTGTTACTTCATCAACAAATCAGTAAAATCGATAAATTCCCTCAGCATAACACATCTTTCATTTGTCTGTTTTGTAAAAAGAGACATGTATGCTCTGTAGAAACCATTAGAAGAAACCATTAGTTGTATTACTTGCTGTTCATACAACTAAACTGAGCTGACAAACTGAGCACTGCTGGTGGAGAAGCACATTCATGTCACTTTTTCTGAACACACAATCTGGCATAAAGGCTTAGGAGCATTTATGAACTGAATAGATTTTCTTTCTAGATTAGATTTCCATACTGTTCATACTAGACAACAGTACAGTATGTCCCTGCAGGGCTACCGTATGTGTAAGAAACACACACTGCACCTTTAAGTACAGATGGTTATATGTACATTACTGAGGGTGTGGCCTACGTCTTACAAAGATTATACATTTTCTGTCAGATCACTTTTAGGTTTGAAAAAGGTAACATGCATATAAGAAAATAGCTTTTTAGTTGAGTTGGTAAAATGAAAGTGTGGTTAGGTTGAGTGTTTTAATTAAAAATTATTTGAGTTGTTTGTCTAGATTATTGCTTGGATCACGTGTTTATGGGGCGATTACAGTCAGTCATTTCCAATTTAATCTTTGTCTCTTCCTGTCAACATAGCACTGCTGCCAATGCAGACACAGTGTATGACATTTCTTGCTTAAAACATCCCACATTACTGGACATACAAATAAAACCCTCATGGGTAACACCTTAAACCTGTACAGACCTTACAGATAATTAAGTCTATTACAACAGTCTACCCTCAATTAGCCTGCTTCCTATCAGTGTCTGTAGTTTGTGAATCAGAGGGTCTTCTTACAGACTGAGTAGCTGCGGTTTGTCTGAGGGCGGAGCAGTTCTGTGGTCACACTGGTGGCTCACAGACACCCCACGCTGTCTGCTGTCGACACGACTCTGGAGAGGAGGTAAACAAGAAACAGAAGCACAGCCAGACTCATGTTTTCTTTTACAAATTCTCCAGGACTTTCTGTTACTGCTTTTAAGGAAATAATCTTCTCCAGGACTCACAATAAAAAACATTTCCAGCCGAATCAGAAGTAGTCTCTACATTTGAAAATACATGACATGCCACAATATCCTTTGTCAGATTTATGTGCTTTTCTCTAAAGAGGACGGCTGGGGTCCAAATCCAAGCCTTTCAAATGATTTCCAGGTTTGTAAACCAAGAGAAAGCTTTCATTTCACTTCCAATATGAAGTTATTTTTGGTCACGGTAAAGCTTCCCTAAATACTCTGTCATTTTTCCTGTCTTGTAAGATCACTGCATGTTACACAGTACAACACAGAACTGGAGACGACCAGAAGTCTAATCATGTTATGATTAAAAGATATCCATTGAATCAGCTACAAATCAACTCTGGTGAACCACATGGAGCATCAAGTTGTGTGGTGTTATAAAAACACAGAAAATAAAAGAGGAAGTGGATAGGTGTCGCCAAATAAACTTAAAGCGTAATTGCATTCCAAACCTGGGTCAGACCAATGTGATCCTGTAATTATCTCCACCTCAATAATCATCTCATAAATGTATTGCCAATATTTATTCTTGTTTCACTTTGCTTCTCTTTTGCACCATTTTATTTTATTCATTTATTTTCTGAGGCCTTTTTCTGTGTAAGCAGACATGACCAGTGTTGAAATATAGACTTTTCAAGTCGGATTTTTCTACTACCATTGATTCAATGTTGACAAGCTGCAAAGGCCAACAGCCAATGAGAACAACCCTTTTTCAAGACCTTTCCTAGGCGCAGCTGTGATTAACAAAATCCTTGACTGTAAAGATTACTTTTGTTATACTTGTTTTTTCAAAGATCATTTTAATAATATGCTTTTATGTTATGAAACAGTTTTCCTCTTTTTAACTAAAAAAAAATGTCAGAGTGAATTGGGCTTAAGAGAAACATTGTTTTTTTTCTGGCCTTAAAACAAAAGAGAACGAGAGTTAAGATTTTCTTATGCTTTACCATCTTTAACTTTAATGTGGACAATTTTTTTCCCACCCTACTCTCCTCACTCTAACCATGTTACGGTTCCTGCCTAAACATAAGAGAGTCCTTTTTCATTTATGTTAAAATACAGGATGAAACCAACATGTCTGTATCTCTAATATAAGCACAATACAATTGTCCAATGAATTCTTTACATGTTACTTAATGCCCTCATGGAAACATACATTAAACACATTGAGAGATAAGCTTGAGTAATATTCCTTTATCTCTCTCAGCGGTGAATAAAGAAAACAGACTCCACGCATGAGAAGGCGACATACTTTGCTCATTACAGACCCCTCCCACTCATCTTTCCATTGTTAAAACGGACGGATGGGGACCTGACCGGGCCCCGTCTGGGACAGCAAAGTTTTCACAGCGCTCACTAGACCTCTGCGGCTGAACATACATCCAACGGCCTTATAAGGATCTGGAGAGTGAGGCAATGGTGACTCACAAACGGAGAGAATGAAAAATGTGAAAATTGATTCTACAGCCAAGTCTACAAAAGTATTTTATGCACTCGATCAATCCATACAAACAACACAGAAACAAAAACGTCCAGATGGCTTGAAAGAGAAGCTCTAAATGGGGCCTAAAAGTTCCTAAACAATACAAGACGTCTTTATAGTAGACCTAAACGCTTACATTCATTGTCCTAGTCATCGAAATATCCCATAAACTTATGAACTGGCAAAAATACACCACTTTATCTGACAAACATTAACCGACCAGTTACAGTCATTGTGGAGCCATTAACTGTGACTGTGTTTTTACCTTTGTCATGGTCTGTCCTTATCATATCCATCAAGGAGTTCCCCAAAGAGTGCAAGCTGAAAGCGTCAAAGGGCCGGTTCCGGTCCTGCAATGAAGAAAAACAGGAAGAGGATTAGCGTTCAGTTGGTGGATCCAACATCTACAAAGCATTAAATGTTACTGGAGGTTTTTCAGCACAGCATGCACATTTCTAACCACGCTGTATGTTGAGATTTGTGTTAATACATTGCTCAAGGGCAGAGCTTTGGCAATACCTGCATGTAACAACAGCTTCCAGTTCTATTAAACAGGGAAATAAACATCAGCTTTTCCTGACTATTATGATATGACGAAACTGATTTTTGTTCAAACTGTGTGTATTTGCTCAACTTTGCAAAGGCTGTTTAAACTGACAGAACCATCTGGAAGGCACAGAAAGGCAAATAGTGGCTATTTTAGATGAATACCTGTTGATTTGGGGGAATCAACTGGTTCTCAATCACACATTTATATTATTAAAGCAACACTATAAACCTTTCAGATCATAGTCCCACTGTTGTTGACTTTGTGTTGGTAAATGTTTTGGTTCTATATGTTTTCGCTTGAGATGGTAGCGTACCCCGAAACGTTAGAATCATTGTTCAATCAGCTTTTTTCTTTCTCTCATTTTTTTCTGTGAGCACGTTGCTTCATGTTTCTCAGCAGAAATTGTCCCGCCCTCTTTTCCTCAAGGTTTAACGCTATTGGCTGTTCACTGCATAGACATGCCCATTAATTTTTGCTTAAGAGTTTAAGCCAGTGTTTAGAGAGAAAGTTCATATCCAGCATTGTGAAACAAATTATCCCCAGATTAATCAAAGTTTGGATTTGTTAGGTTTCAACTCAAACTCCAAAATTAATAAATAGGCAACACATCAAACACTGAGGTCCACTGCTAAAGACCCACTGAGCTACATCTGTGCCAAAGGTAAACCATTGATGGGGGTTGGAGGCAGCTGTGTCCTGTGTCCGCTTCAGAATCCAACGACCACATTGTTTGCAGACCGCAGCTATTGTCGTGCGTTCGGCTGACATTCAAAAGCGTTATTGCCCCCCTCCACACACACTCTGGACCCGGCAGCACCACGTAGATAAAAATCTGCCCACTTGGTACAAATGGTTAAAAACGCTGAGCTGTGAGTTTGCTCCACACTAACCATGAGTCTCTGACAGGAGTTTTTTTTTTCTGGAGAGGACTAAAAGTAATATTATTCAAAGACATGCTACTTTTTCTTTCTTCTATTCACCATAACATTGATAATTATTGTCTATCCAGTAGATTATTTTGCTAAAACTGCAGCTCATCTTTCCGCACGGCCATAAAAAAACAATAAAAGAGTGCTTTTAAAAGTGAGCACTGTGATTAGAAACAGACAAAGCCTTCACTGAATACCTGTTTTTAATAAATACAGTCTGTTGAATAGGTTTAAGGGAAACCACATTTACAGCCGAACAGTTTAGAGAAGAGGAACTTAAATGGCTAAGAGGTAAAGCTATATGTGCTGACAACTAACACTCCAACACTACATTTATGGATCTCAAAGTGATTTTTATTTAGGAAAAAAAGGGTTCAACAAACACAAAGCATAATAGTGACCAGTTTAGCTGTTGTTTGCTAGTGATGCTAACCGCTGAAATGAATAAATGAAGGTTTATTTGGATAATTTATTCAAGTGCTTATAACATAATAACAACATATTTGATTCCCAATAAAAAGAAAGAGAATATATATGTATTTATATAAACGTGTGCAAACAATATTTACAATATATAATCTATATATTTTTATTTATCTATTTTTTATTATTATTATTTTATATATATGTACATTTAAAAATGTAATAATAACAATAAATAAATATAAATTAATAAACTCCTAACTTAGACTAGTGTAGTCGAGTCAGGTCTTGTTCTTGAACTTAAAATAAAAATCTTTTAAACTGTATTCCTTTTTTTTTTTTCAGGACCAATCAAGAACACGACTTGTTCATTAGTCCACATTCTTCTTGTTATTGGATAAAAAACTTTTAATCTTTATTTACAAATCTGCCTCTAGCTCTTTTTTTTTATTTTATTTTTTTTACCAAAAACGAATCCTCTATGAGTCTGGACTAGTCTTGGTCTCGTCTGGGTCTGGAAACGCTCTGGTATAGGGTACGACTGGCTCTTGGTAAATACTTTGACTACAACACTAACATTAATCAAAGCCAAGGTATAGTTTTCTGACTTCAATATAATCACTATTAATCCACACAACTTTGAACTTCAGCAGGTAAACATCCAGGTCTGTTGTACTCAAGTCTGTGAGCTAAAAGTCTAACAGAGGATCATTTATTGTTGATGATGCATAACAATAAGCCTACCAATTACCTAATTTTAGAAAATGATAGCCTTTTGTACCATTAACTTTGCATTGGCACACACAGCCAGCCTTCTATAAAAAAGCCCACCAACATCTGTGCTTTCTGAGGAGGCTGAAGCGGGCCGGACTCGTCCCTCACATCTTAATAGTCTTTTATCGGTGAGTGGAGATCATACTGTCATCCTCCATCAGTGAATATCTGCACTGCCTCTTTATGAAGTTATAGATATTTTTAAAAAGCACGCATTGCTAAATTTATCAGAACGCTTACACCAGAAGCATTAAAGAAGAATATGATAGACAGAGACTCTATCTAAGACTCAGACGGTCTGTCAGTCTGTTTCCTAACCTCCATGTTTTGTTCTGAAACAAAGCGGTCTCTCTCATTGAGGAGCAGACCACACAACAATCGTCTCGGATCATCTCCGGCTGCTCATGTGACTTTGTGTCTCGAGCCTCCCGCCGACATGTGAACTTTAAATTCCTCACATTCCTTGTCCTCTGGGCAGCGGACAGTGTTGTTGCCTCGTTCTGCTGCCCTTCGCCAAATAACGCACCCCCTGAATTTATACCTTATGGGCCATTTCAGGGTCAGGAGGTGTCACCCACAGTATATCTGGTGAGTTTTAGTGTTGACCTAGAGAGATTTTAACACAGACGGGCTTTTGGTTTGAAAAGAGTGTTGCAGACTGCGCAAAAGAACAAACTGGAATATACACGAGCACAATAGCCTAATCAACAAGGCCGCTCAGAGGCGTACTGTTTGGGATATTCAGTGTATATTAATGACTTAATTAGGTTTACAGTTGCAGAATATTAGGGCATTATTCATATCGCAATATCCTTATCCAAATAAATCAACCAAACTAAGCCTTATCTTTTCTGTAAAGCACTTTGAAAGACCCAGTGTAAAATTGTGCTATATACAAATTTCCTTGCCTTAAATCAAACAAAAATAAATAAAATTGAATAAAAATAACTGAGGTTTTCATCCAATCTCAAGAATTAAACAATGTATCAGTTATGGTCCAAGACAAGATCGAGACAAAATAGTTTTAAGACCAGTAAAGTACTACAACACAAGAAATGACCAAAAAAGTGTCTACAGACTGCTCATATCTGTTTAAATATGCAGCTATTAAACCAGTCACCAAACAACCCCTCTACACCTGTCCCCAGCCGTCCAGTTCGATAATGCAGGACGGTGTTCCTGCTGCTCTGCTCAGGTCTGCCTCGGTCTCACTTGAGTAAACAGCATTTGACATGTGGCGACCTGACCTCGCGTCCTGGTGATAACTCCTCTTCAATTATGGCTCTAATTGTTCAGCGGCTCGGTGTAAATTACAGCCAGGGACCATTCGCTGCGAAAGGGGAACATGAACCCTCTGTAAAACTGACTCGAGCCTAAATCAAATAGTTGACAAAGCATTCAATTTGTCTTGACTTTTGCAGCCTGCCTTGACTTTGAGGTCATATATTTCCTTGTGGTTTCCATCGTGACTGAAACAACACATTTAGAACAACAACTGATTGGCTTTAGTTAATTATTCATTTTGTGCCAATAAACTTTAAATTTAGATTTACTAATTGGAAAGAAAATTTTAAATTATGAAAAGAAGTAATGTAGGTAGATCCTCAATTCCTTTTCAGGATCATTGTGTCTCAAAACCAAATCCAAACGCTGCTGCAGGCTCAGACTGGGAGACATTAATGATGCAAATGCCAAACAATTGCACATCATATTGCTCAACATCACAAGGCTTTATCCATATTTCATAGTCAGAGCAAAGACACTTACTTTGTCAACAGAAGGTGTCAGACACTAGCTGTTTTCATGTCAGGGGCCCAAGTTTAATAAAAAGGGCCTGATTTTATTCTTATTTCACAAGGGCAGGTTTTAGTCAGATTCAAAAAGATTTTTGATGGATTTGAACAAGTTTTAGATGGATTTGAAAAGGTTTCAGTTGGATTTAAACCCGGTTTTAGTCAAATTTGCAAAGATATTAGATGGATTTGAACAGGTTTTAGTCTGTTTTGAACCTGTTTGTTTAAAGCTGCTGATGCTGGGGCCATAACAATACATTTTCTCTGAAGCTGACGGCCACAAACACAGAAAAACTTGTGCCATGATTGGCCCCAGGGCCGGACTTTGGACAGGTCTGAAGTAGAGCATGCTTTTGAAATTAAAATGGAATAAACAATCTTGTAAAAAAAAACAAAAAAAAAACACTTGTCTGCTTCACAGTTCTCACTAAGGCCTTTTGTAAAATGTTACCTCACGCTGACTGCACACGGTCTGATTTATGAAGTGACAGGAGACACAAGGAACCGCTGAAGCCAATAATTAACTCTGAAGTATTGACGTCAACAGAAGTGAAGCAGTATTAGTTTTCGCCGAGAGCCACTTAAAACTCCCTCAGCTCAGTCCTTTGACTCCAGTGTTTGTTTGAGTCGGACTTCAGTAAAATACAGCGCTGTGTACAACACTCAGACATTATCCTGTGTCCTGGACAGAACCCCAGCTGGGATCCAAAAGAGACAGGAAGAAATCAGAACTTAATGCAGACCTAAACAGGGATGAAACCCTTTACTAAACCTAGGACTAAACCTGGAAATAAATTAGAACAAAACAAGGTCTCATCTGTCCAAAATCAAAGACTAAGCATGGACTAAACCGGCGACTAAAACTGAGGACTAAATTCTGACAAAGCAAAAAACTTGACTAGAGTTTAACAGGACTACAAAGAGAACAAAACCCAGGACTAAATCAGAACTTATCCAAGACTAAACTCAGACTAAATTGGTACCAAACCAGGACTGAAGCTGAACCAGACTAAATCCGGGCTGAACTTGAGACTCTATCCAGGACTAATGAAGACAAAACTAAATGTGCCTACACAGGATTAAAAGACTACAGGACTAAATGTAAATAACCTGACAATGAACCCATACTAAACAAGGATAGGACCAAACCTTATATCTAAACCTAAAACTAAACTCAAAACTTAACCAGGCTTAAACTCAGAAATGAACCCAAGATTAAAGCAGAAAAAGTGCAGGGCTAAACAAGACCTTAACCTGAACTAAACCAGATCTAAACAGACATTTAACAGAATAAATGACATAAACCCAAAACTAACCCCACAATTAAATCTAACAAAAACAGAACTAAATCAAGACAGTGTTAAACTCATACTTAACCTGGACTAGACAAGACCCAGGAAGGCAGCACAAAACTACAATTAAACTGAAAGTTTAAAGTCAGGTTTGTACAAGGACTAAACCAGGACTAAACCAGGACTAAACTAGGACTAAACCAGGACTAAACCAGGACTAAACCAGGTCTAAACCAGGACTAAACCAGGACTAAACTAGGACTAAACCAGGACAAAATAGGACTAAACCAGGACTAAACCAGGACTAAACTAGGACTAAACCAGGACTAAACCAGGACTAAACCAGGACTAAACCAGGACTAAACCAGGACAAAACTAGGACTAAACCAGGACTAAACCAGGTCTAAACCAGGACTAAACCAGGACTAAACCAGGTCTAAACTAGGACTAAACCAGGACTAAACCAGGACTAAACCAGGACTAAACTAGGACTAACCCAGGACTAAACCAGGACTAAACCAGGACTAAACTAGGACTAAACCATGACTAAACCAGGACTAAACTAGGACTAAACCAGGACTAACCCAGGACTAAACCAGGACTAAACTAGGACTAAACCAGGACTAAACTAGGACTAAACCAGGACTAAACAGGACTAAACCAGGACTAAACCAGGACTAAACTAGGACTAAACCAGGACTAAACCAGGACTAAACTAGGATTAAACCAGGACTAAACCGGGACTAAACCAGGACTAAACAAGGACTAAACCAGGACTAAACCAGGACTAAACCAGGACTAAACTAGGACTAAACCATGGACTAAACCAGGACTAAACTAGGACTAACCCAGGACTAAACCAGGACTAAACCAGGACTAAACAAGGACTAAACCAGGACTAAACCAGGACTAAACCAGGACTAAACAGGACTAAACCAGGACTAAACCAGGACTAAACCAGGTCTAAACTAGGACTAAACCAGGACTAAACCAGGACTAAATCAGGACTAAACTAGGACTAACAAGGACTAAACCAGGACTAAACCAGGACTAAACCAGGACTAAACTAGGTCTAAACCAGGACTAAACCAGGACTAAACCAGGACTAAACCAGGACTAAACTAGGATTAAACCAGGACTAAACCAGGACTAAACCAGGACTAAACCAGGACTAAACTAGGATAAAGAGAAAAGTGATCAGTTTCGGACTTTCACTCTGTTGCTCTCGGTGCTGTAACAGGTTCAAGTTTAGGCCTGTGTGAGTTCTGGCTTTGATCAGGAACAAGTCGTCCTTTCAAAGTAAAAATGAGACTTAAGGCGGTTTGTTTTGGTTTTTTTCTGGCAGTGGAGCTAAACATAGAGAGAACACATGACCGGCCCATGTGAAGACTGAGAGCAGTGATGAACAGAGTGGCCACTGTTCACTTTTAAACAGATTATAATACACTTGGACTGATGACTCATATTTTACTGTTTTAGACTTGAACTATTATTTTTAAACAGGACGTTGTTGTCTTCCTTGTTGTTTTTGATTTTAACGATTAGGTTTTAACTGAAATAAATTATTATAACACTGTGAAAAAAGGCTTGAATATACTTTCTTTGCATAAAACAGCCCTAAGAGTCGCAACAGCACATGTAATACTTAACGTCGCAACTTGAGAAACAAACAGACTCTAGATCAGTGATGTCAAACTCAGAGAGTTGAGGGGCCGCTATAGTAAATCAGAATCCTTTCTGGGCCAAAGATTGTGACATCATAAGTTAAGTCTTTAGTATATCTCTCATTTTGTGAATTCCATCTTAAACCTTTTCAAATCCAACTAAGACCTGTTCAACTACAAGTATAACTTTGTGAATTTATTTGAGTTTGTGCCACTTTATCTCAGTCCATGTGGCCCGTTTGACACCTGGGCTCTAGAGATGAAAGACTTTTGAAAAGCAAACCTATGCATTTGCCTTTCCTTGTGGGATGTAAGGTTCTAGTTTATAAAATTAAACAAATAAACTCATCCTTCTGTATATGCTTGTCATAGGATCGGTATCAGAAATTGTCTAAGAAGCTACAAAACTCTTGCCAGTATTGACCTCTGAGACTAAATAATCCTGTTATAATATTATCACACTGATTAATCTATTGTTTCAAATCAAGTATATTAGTAGATACTTATGTATAGATATGTGCATGTATGTGTTTAATTGCAAAAGAACGACACAAAATATAGTTTCTTGTTTTGCAACACAGTTCTAGGCTCATGTTTTTAGAATCAGACACTGCTAAGCTTCTTCTCATTGTTCTTGGCAATTGTCTTTTGGTTCAAAATTTAAAGCTATCCTGCGTAACTGTCTTGTTTGTACAAAAGACACTAAAATGTCCTACTGTTTCAAAGACATAGACATAGAGACATTCAGAAACTTCCAAACTTGCTGTCTTAAACCTCTCTACTGGAAAACAAAGATGGCGACCATTATCTATGGGTTGCACAGAAATGGATCTGTGCCCTCTGCTGGATAAAAGTTATGTAGGGTAGCTTTAAATCTCAAAATTAATTTCACTAAATAAGTAACTAATAAGTCCATACCGTGACTCAGTGCTATAAATACAGAGGTTGCATCTTGTGTCCTTTAAACCCCACATTGAGTGATCTGGCAGGGTGCTGTACTTTAACTATGTCACTGTTTTACTGACGCTGGACTATTTTAAGATGCTGACTCGCAATATTTGTCTCTGAACAAGTAAAAATAGCTCAGATCGATTTGTGGAGATTTTAAGGACTCTGTTACTGTCCACTGACTTCTGACAGAGACAGAAAACAAAGTAGGAAGAAGAAGAATGACTGTGAAGCCACGTACATTTAGGGTCGTGGCTCATCAATAGGTTGAAGGATTGTGGTCTAGTTACTCTCCATAGGCTATAAAATAAGTGGTACCACGTGAATTAAATTGGGTTGGGAGTGGGACACTTTGTGGCTAAATCGTGGTTAAATCTAAACCAGGACAAAATTCAGGATGAGACCCAAGACCCAGAGAAGAACCCAAGACTAAAGACTAACCTGGTAAATGAACCAAGGACTAGACTGAGTATGAAGCGAGATGAATTTACCAATAAATGCAAGTAAGTCGGGACTAAAGCCAGATCTAAACCAAGACTAGACGGGTAGAAAACCAATGACTTAACTCACCCCCAGTCTAAATTAGAACTAAACCAGAACTATACCAGGACTAAACAGGCCTACACCAGGACAACAAGGACACTAAACCGAGACTACACAAAAACTAAATGAAGCCTAAACTCTGATCAAAGCCAACACTGAAACCAAACCTGAACCAGGGCTAACCCTAGGTGTAATCTATGACTAAACCCAGATCAAACTCGTGACTAAACCTAGACTAAACCAAGACATCCAGACTAAATTAACACTAAACTAGCGCTAAACAAAGACTGAACCAAAACTAGACTACTACTAAACATCTAAACCAAGATCCATCTCAGGTTTAAACTAAACCCAGATCAAACACAATCACTTAAAGGTGACCAAACTGAACAAGGACCACAGTGAACCAGGACTATCTCAGGAACTCCTTGGCCTAAAGCAGGACTATCAGGGCCACATCCTTAAACAAATAAGACTCTTCTGACAAAGTAAACTATAGACTAAACTAAGAACAGTAAACCAGGCTTAACCACAGGTCTAAACTAGATCTGAGTAAGAAGAACTAAATCCAGGACTAATTAAGCATGGACCAAATCCTGCAGGACTACAGTGAACCAGGTCTAAACCAGGACTTAATTCAAGATTACAACCTTAATAAGCCATAATAAGAAATACTAACAAAGTGGTCCACACAACAGGACTAAACCAGGCCTTCAGCAAGACTAAACAGCACTGAGCAGAGACTGAACCAAGACCACAGTAAAACCGGGAAAAAACCACGTCTAAACAGAACTAAATTTGACTGGATCTTTAAATAAGTCATAATAAGACTGTATTAACAACATGACAAAGTGGTAATACCAGGACTAAGCCAGGGCCAGAAGGACAAAACCAAGACAAAACAAACACTGAACTAGGACTACAGCAGGACTAAACCAGGACTAAAGTCAAGTACACCTTAATAATAACAAACAAATAATAATAAACCTGTCCTAACATATTACCCAGACAATATATAAAGACTAAAAATGTCAAACCTGTCTCTAAAACCTAAGCTATACCTGTCTTGTGCTGACTCACCTGAAAAGGCAGTATGTTGTTGCTGTCCGTCCTGAACTCGTCCATCCACGGCTTTGGTCCTAAGGGTCTGGGGAACTTCGGGGGCGCTATGACGTTAGTTGCGGTGTAGGGCTTTTTCATGGGAGAGATGGGGTTCAGCGCAGACGGCACCCCTCCGACACCGACTCCCATCCCGACCCCAACCCCGACTCCTACTGCTCTGCGTGGGTCCCTGCCCGGCTGCATCCCGCTCCAGGGGTTGGACGCTGTGCTCCACGCCGCGTTTTGGTGATTATTCCAGGACGCGGAGGAAGAAGACGACGAGGACGAGGATGAAGACGAGCAGGAGCCTTTAGCGATGGTTTGGTAAGCGTTTCTCTGTGGGAACCCGCTTTGATTTGGGCTCACAGGGGACCTCCTCTGCTGCTGCTGCTGTTGTTGGGATTGAGGTGCCAAACCTATCTGCGTAAAATTCCCCCCAAAGACCGGATTGACATGAGGGAAGTTCTGAAAAAGCATCGTCCCATTCACGGAAGGTATTCCCTGGAAATAGCTGTCATCCACGGTGGTGCCAGTGGACCAAGTGCTCCCAAAAGAAGAGTTAGGGGAGGGCAGGGAGCCGCCGGTGTCCTGCGTATGCGGCGAGTGCTGCGGGAAGCTCAATCCGGGCAAAAGAGGCGACTCCATGGGCACTCTGTCCTTGCTGCCGCCGCTGGACTCCGCGTCGGACGAAGAAGGGGAGGAAGAGTTGGGCTCAGAGGAAGGGGTCGGGGTCGAGGGAGCAGGGTCTATTAGGTCGTGCTGCTGCTGATGGTGATTTTTGTCCATCAGTAAATCATCCTGCATGGTTTGCCGAGCTGCAACGGGGTGAAACACACACGAGGAGTTACTGTTAATATCGTTATTGTTATTCAGATCATACGCGGGGCTTCTGCTGCTACTGCTGCTGTAATATCTGATGAACTGGGACAACTCCGACAGAGAGATGATGTTAGACGGACCGGGCGACTGCAAAGCAAACGCGTGATCACCCATTTAGAAAATACAGAAGAGGAAATAAAAGCTTCACGGACTACCGCACGAGTGATCCACACATTCGCACGCACACACAGAGAGAGAGAAGCCTAATCCCACAAATTACACGCGGAGCACACGTCTCCAGAGATCCACCAGCGGATTTCGCCACGTCTCGTATTTTCTTTCCCTCCTTCCACGCAGGAGCCGAGCAGCAAACTGATTCCACTGTGTGTGTTTTTTGCCCAAGGACCTCCCCTAAGTTCATTTGCATACGTCAGTAAATACAGCTGTCCTTCAACAAGGTTAAAGGTACACCTACACTTCACGACATGGGACTTATTTTAAAGCTTTACGCATGGTTTATTTGTGCGTAAAGATCTCAAAAGCGAGAAAATACGAGCAATAAGTCTCACTCGGACATTTTCACAGGGATCGTATTTGGTTTGGTCCGTTCCAAAAGCAGGCTACAAGCTTGCTCTGTTTAACGATGCATTAATAACAGCGCAATAAAAGAGACTCTGCCCCAGGTCCGCATTGACTCAGACTAGAAACGAAACAAACTGATCCTCAACTAAAACATTGACGTAACTCATCTTTAGTCCTAAAGCCCTGCCTGCTATTGCAACCCAAACCTTTGTCTTTAAAGTTAGCCACAAAGCCTGAAGGCATAAATAATGATAGAATAACCTCAGAGACAACGCCTTGGCAAATGAATTAATTATATACAGCTATTTGCATTTACGCAGCTGTAATAAAAGCTAATAACCGTATTATTTAAATAAACGTCACAGCAATAAATAGAGCAGTATAGGCTACTGATAAATGTAAATCATATCTTGGGAAAATGCAGTAAGACAAGCATAAACTCTGGCACACTGTCAAACTGTAATAGAACCCAATGATAAAATTCACTTTTAAGAGCACAGCAGGTGTAAAATATCACATCAAATACAATTCTACGCAGTACCCTATAATTTTAGCAGCATTATGGCACTGACACAACTTCTCAGTGATCTCTCTATAGCTGCATTGCACACACCGCCGCTTTAATCCCGTGTTTTCTCCTCCAAAGCTGTTCCTCCAAGGTCATCAAAGCGCCGTAATGAGCGGCTACAAGGGGCCGCCACACCGGACCCGGGACACTGTTCCCCAAAGCCTGACTCTCCTACCGCTCTCACCGAGGCACCCGATCCATGTCATGAAGCTGTCACAGACCCCCCGTTTTAAATTCCATATGTCCCCTTCAAAAAGACATTAAAACGCATGCACGCGCAGTGGTCGCCCCCCTGTTGAGTTGGAAACGTTACCTTTATCGTTCACCGTTTTGGGAATGCTCTGTTAAGGACAAAAGAAGCCTATTTCTGTTTGCCTCGTCTGGGTTTAGATATGACAAACGAGCTACGCTGGTGCCGAGATAGTCAGCAGTTGCCTCAACAGCTGATTGACTGCGGCGCATGGATGGTGCCGCGGAGGATGATGGGAGTTGTAGTTTGGACAGAGGAATTTACAGTACAGGAAACACTTAAGAGGGTTGTAGTTTGCTGCAGTACATTTTGAAAAAAATCACTATAATACAAGATACAATAAATGATAGAACAAGGAGAACCTAATATGATTCCACCATGCCTGCAAATAGGCTGAGGTCACAACTGGGCCAATGTGCAAATGTTTAAAGAAGAAAAAGATTATGCATTAAACTACAATGTTTTTTGTGAAGTCTGCAATAATTCCATAACCTAAATTTGGTAAATAAATCAGATATACGTTTCCCTGATATAACGTTGGAATAACGTTGGAACAGTCATTTAGACCTTATTATGCATGTATTGTTAATTTTGAGCTGGTTTGGAGTTTTTTTTTTAACCCAATCCATGGATTTTTTATGTTATTGTCTAAGATACCGGTCGTCCTTCAACCGTAAGGTTGGCGGTTCGATTCCCGCTCTCACAGTTCATGCTGTCGTTGTGTCCTTGGGCAAGACACTTAACCCCCCTTGGCTCCAGTGTTCCAGCTGTAACACTGGTGAATGGAAGCTTCATGTAAGTCGCTTTGGATAAAAGCATCTGCTAAATGACTAAATGTAAAAGTAGCTGTGGTAGGCCATGACTGTTCATTTTTTCTCACAAAACATTTAACAACATTACCTCGACCGTAGTTCTATACTCACTGTTTTCTTCTTAAATGTGGAAATAAAATTGTACATTTTACATTTGATGCTGGCACAGCATTTTCAGTTCATGTTGCACAATTAGAATTTGTTTATGAATGTAGTTTTGTGTTTCTATTGTCTTCAGTTATATGTTTCTTAAATAATAGCTATTCTGGACAAATATGAACAAAAACTTGTTTTCTCGCATTAGACAATCACTGCTTTAATCTAAAATTACAAATATAACCCCAAAGTTGGCCAATTTGTCAAACATTTGTAGAATAGAGAAGATTATTTTGATATATTCACTGAACTTAAGTCCCTGTTGTCCATGCACAATGTCTTTACAGGTAAAAAAGTATCATATCTCTCCGTATCTATCCACCATGTCAATGTATGTACATTTTTTTGCACTCAACTAAACCTTATTGTATCATGTATTACTTTTGGCTGTGTTTTGTCATCAGGCATTTTTATAACAATAGGGGAGACAAATTGATGCTGAACCACTTTTTTTAAACAATAATAGGTGCATGAAAAATCTTTACAGGGCATGTAAAGTCTGTACAGCTCTGACCCTGAGCTATACTTGAATATAAGGGATGATACTGTAGAATATAGAGAAATGGGCATATGCCACTCTCAAAATATGTTTTCATTACAGCCTTGTCATAAAGTGTAACCTATGATGTAATAAGTTACAACATATCAGCTAAGTTTCCATAAGGTTATTTATTTATTTTTAGTATTTACTATTTTTATTTTCTTGTTTTTGTGTTAAACCAATTAACCATTTGACTGCATTGGTTAATGGCAAATATGAATTACAAACAAAATTGGACTTGATTAATAGATTTAAATGTATTGAAATTACTCTATGTTCATGCTTTACTAGACTTATCTTTTATCCTATTATAAGTTGTTTAAAATTAATCTTACTCACTATTTGTCATATTTTGTCCTTTTGTAAACACATGATCATCCCCAGAACAGGCTGTGTCTGTGTCAGAGCCGTGAGCCGCGGATAATGAGCTATTTTTGTACTTTTGCCATAGATTGTCTTTTGCCGAGATCAGGAGGAGTAAACATATTAAACTACATTTCCCATGTCCACTTCCGCGTTGCCTTTGTTTTGATGACGTAAGACGCACGGCACGTCTATTTTGCTCAGTGACGAGGGACCACCACTCCATAGAGTCTAGGGGTCACACTGATGCGAAAATAACAGGGACAAGCAAAACGGAGGTTGTTTTAGGAGTGATTGTTACTTAAAGTGTTGCATCAGTGTTAGATTTATGCCATGATTCTGAAGGATTAGCTTGAATTGGACGCACAAGGCGAGGATAAAGCGGTATCGCCGTGACAGCACAAAGGCCCGTATGCGGCTAAGCAGTAAGCGTTAGCTGTTAGCGCTGCTGCTAAATAGTAGCTGGTTACGCGCGTATCAGCAGCGGGACATTACAGGCGTTTGTCTGTTTTATTTTGAAGTAAACACAGTGAATCTACCCCAAAAGTAGCGCTGGGATCTGCTTCATCTTCCACGAAAATGGCGGAGGAGAATGCGGTGGTTATGCAGCAGAATCTGGACAGGTGAGTTCAAGTTTAAAGCTAATAACAGCTAATGTTATGTAGCCACTGAACAACAAAATTCAGATTGATAAACTTTGACGTACTTCTTCTGCATACCCGTGTTTCCATCAATACAATAAAATAGTTTATTTAACTGAAATAAATAACTGAACTGTTACCGTGGGTTCTCTCCGGGTACTCCGGCTTCCTCCCACCAGCCAAAGACATGCATGTATAGGTTAATTGGCAACTCTAAAGTGTCCCTAGTGAATGAATGTGAGAGTGAATGGTTGTCTGTCACTGTCTGTGTCTAAATGTTAGCCCTGCGACTAACTGGCCACTGTCCAGGGTGTACCCCGCCTCAGGCCCAAAGCTGCTAGGATAGGCTCCAGTCCCCCGCGACCCCTAACGTGACAAAGCGGTAGAAAATGAATGAATGAATGAATGAACTGTTAAATAACAACATCTGAGTAATACCTGAGTAATTTCTGTGAAGGAAAGTTATACAGTATTTTCTGTAAACACAAGTTCCAATAGTGGTAGTGACCCAGATAGAAACAATGTTTAACAATAGCTGCAAGTAACAAATCAACTAGTAGCTTGCAACAAAGTGTAATATTTGCTTTCATAGAATGTTATGCTGTCTGTTTGAAGTTTAAATATTTGGAGAGAAACCTAAAGTGTAAGCAAAAGTAAAGTAGGCACATTTAAAAACCCTAAGCAAAACTAAAAGCAAATTTGTCAACCAACATGAAACCACATCCAAATGTTGACCATAGTCTAGAGTTACTCAAGAAAAATCAGTAATTGACGTTTTAATAAGGCTAAATTTAAAGATGAAGGCAACATTCAGTGTGTTGAAGAAGGCAGGACTTTACCAAGTATTAGGAAGGAGGGAATGTGAGACAATGTTCCCCTAAGGCAGCTGGTTGTGTAAAGGTACTCAGGGTCATGTTTATTCATTAAATACCATTAAACAATTGATTAATATGGAATAATTTGTTCTTGGTGTTACATGATTGTGTTGATGCAGCTTTTTGTTTTATGGTTGGCACAGTTGTCTGTCTCCAGTTCCGGATGTACTCTGTACTTATAGTACGTTTGACTCAGCACTTTGTGTCAATATCAAACTTTGTTCCTGTGTGTTTCTGAAAAGTAAGGTGCAGAGTACAGTAACATTATGTCACATGGCACAGTGGCAGAAAGAAAGCAACATGAATATTACAGTATAACCCAGTTCAATGTTTTCCATAGTTTTAATACTTGACAAATAGCAGATGAAATAAGCAATATAGAGATTCTTGCTCTACTTTTTTCTTATATACCACATTTTAAACCACCTTAGTGCTGTACAAGCCACATAAGAACACACACTGTCAGTAGACATCAAAGATAAAACAATAAAAACAATATTTGCATACGTTTATAATTGAAAAACTATGGTGCATTTGTGTTGAAGCCTAGATCTGAAGTAAGGTTTTTAAGGCATGGTATATTAATAATATAAATCTGTGTGTAGGATTATTTTGTTGATGGGGCATGTGAAAACATTTGCATATAAGTTAACAACAGGGAGTGTTCATTGTTGGGCTGCACAATATTAGGTAAACATGCAATATGCAAAAAAACTAGATTAAATGTAACGGGGATATGACTTACAATATTTGAATACTTCCTTTAGCTGAGTAAAGGTTTGGCTGAATTCAAATGTATAAGAAACGTCAGGCTCTGGGCTTTCTTTCACCTTTACTGATCAATTTCACTTTTATTAGTAGTTAAGAGTTTGAGAGTCTGATTGGTTGATATACAAAGTCACATAATATACCATACTTTTCTAAAAGGCCATAATATTATTGCAATAAAGGCTTTTTTTTGTGATAATAATCAAAATCAAAATAATCAGGGCATCACTCACTGTAAATATTTTATAAATAAACCAAAATGCCCAATTTAGTGCAGTAATAAACACAACGAATCATCATTCATTGTAGTTTAGTTTTTCTGTATTGCCAAGAAGCACATGATGTGTGTGAACAGACAGTACATTTGTACAAATGCGATACACTGTTAACATTTGTTTAACACAGGCTAGAGAGGAGCTAGCTCTTGTGTAACCAACACTAGTAAAAGCACTCGAGATGCAAGTAACACATGGTATAATGCATTAGATGTAAAGTCAGGTCCATAAATATTGGGACATTGACACAATTCTAATCTTTTTGGCTCTATACACCACCACAATGGATTTAGAATGAAACTAACAAGAAGTGCTTTAACTGCAGAGTTGAGGGAATGAGGGAATAACACACACCTGGCCCTGGAACAGCTGAGAAGCCAATTGTCCCTTAAAAAGTGGGAGGCATTTATACAAACTGTTGTAATTCCTACACCGTTCATCTGATTTGGATGTAAATATTCTCAAATTAAAGCTAAAAGTCTGCAGTTAAAGCACATCTTGTTCGTGTTATTCCAAATCCATTGTGGTAGTGTATAGAGCCAAAAAGATTAGAATTGTGTCAATGTCCCAATATTTATGGACCTGACTGTATATTGGGCTTTTCTCTCAAGGGTCTCAAAGGCTATCCATTAGTCATTCACTCCAAAGTCACACACTGGTGGTGGTAAGCCAAGTCTGTAGCCAAAGCTGCCCTGGGGCCGACTGACGGTTGGCAGCCATTTTGGGCCTACGGCCTCTCCGGCCTCTCACACACATTCATACACCAGTGCAGTGGTACTGGAGGCAAGGTAGGTTTAGTGTCTTGCCCAAGGACACTACGAAAATGTGGGTCCCTTGCTGTTTCATCACTTAGCAAAGCTGTTCAAATGCTCGTGCATCGCAGACATGCTGCTGTGATAGGCCATTTCCAGTCTACACAGTGTTATTTGGCTTTTGTCTAAAATATTTCCACATATTTTGATATTCCTTTGATAACTTAGGCCATAGTTTTTGATGGCTCATCTGTATCGTGTTGACCGGGCGCCGTCATGATTTTGAGCTCCAACATATTTACGCCATCAATCAGGTCAACATCATCAATTACGTTGATGTAACATTGCAGATGTTTATTATTATTATTTTTTTTATAAATCTTACACATAAGCTCTGTGTTCTGTACTTAGTCCTGGTTCTGCTGATGTAGCAGGCGGCGGTGGTGGTGCCATTAACCCTGGATGTAGGAGACAACCGCAGACAGATGTTTGCTGTGTGTCTTTATTATTTTTGTATTGAGCCGGTGTCTCTGACGAACACTAGACCTGCTGCCTCTGCAATGCAGTGTTTCTCAAATCTGTGGGAGACACACTCAAGTCCAGTCTAACGTTTTAAATTGGCTCCAGAAGAACCCTCTTGTTTTTCCTCTTCTTGCAGCTGCTTTTGTTGCTCTTGTTTTTTTTTTTGTTTTTTTCAGATCTTGACCCTGTGGCTGTCTAAGAAAACAAACTGACAATAAATTCCAAAATAGACCACTGACCTGCTCTTGAATTTGAACCTGGCAAAAGTTTCTGAACCGTGCATCGCTTTCCATCTGATATGATATCAACATTTTGCAAAAGACTGTGAGTCGTAGACTTGACTGTTTGGAGAATGTGCTGTGATTTAGGAGCCGTGAGACGCTGCAACACCTTCCCTGTGGCCTTACACCTCTTTTCAGGATCTGCTCTGAGCCTGAATCTGGTTTTCCTTTGAACCCAGGGACCCCTATTTTCCCAGAGTCACGTGACGTCTTCAGAGTGAAAGAGCTCTTTGTGGCGTGCTTCTTGCTTTTCCTAAAGAAACGGGATCTGACTTGTGAGATGAGAAGTAGGTCTGTGGCACACACATCACATTGTCAGCCATCATTAGACTATGTTACTGTCTGTTTTACATACGACTTTCTTCATTTTGTAGCTTTGTCATTTATTGGTTAGTTATCCTCAGCTTCATGGTTTTCCAAAATGCCATAAATCCAAAGCTTTGTTTGGCATTAGTTGGATTAAAGCCCATTGTGCAATCAGCAAAGCATTTGAGTTTGACTGTTGTAAACACGTGTCAAGGAGCCTGTTCACCTTGTTTTAAGTAAAGTGCTGGAATTTCTTGACAGCTTTTTGACCTTGCTGGAAAATAAAGGGTTTCTGAAACTGTGAAAGTGGGCAATATTAGTTTGTTCAAAATATAATTCTTTGATTCATGGTCAATGTTATAAGTGTGGCAGTTACCCTGTTAGCTAGTTACATTACGTAGCTATTGATGCAACAACTTGTGAAGTAGTTTATCATGTCGTTCAGTTGATTAGTCAACAAGTAATATTTAATTTTTTTATCTATTTGTTTTGGCTTTTTTAGCTTTTATTTGACACGGAGAGTATAGCTTGACAGAAAACGGGGTGAAAGAGGGAAATAACATGGAGCAAATGGACCTGAGCTGGATTCAAACCCGGGGTCACATGCTTAAAAGAAGGTGAGCCACTGAGGGACCTCATTGTTATGCTGTTATGTTATGTCAGAAGGAGTCTAAGCATGACTCGTGGCTTCCTGAAAAATGAACATTCCACTATTGTTAGAATGGACAATTCATCCTATATTCATTATATATTTGTGCCTGTTAAAGGCCCAGTGCCTTTAACAGACGTTTTTAACTTTAATTTATGTAATTATGCAAATCCAAGACTGTGTATGGAATTAAGGACCAGAAATGTATAGTGTGTCTTTGTGTTAGGGCTTGGGGTTATAGTTTTAGATTTTGAATGATTTCTAAAACACAACTTCCCCAAAAAACTAATTTAACTGAAATTTTGACACTAATAATCACCAGGGAAAGGTTTTCATATTCCTCTGTAAAGCTTTTGTTTTTGCAAAGTGACAAGAATATAAGCCAAACAAGAACAGCATTGATTCTGTTTTAGTCACCATGGACTCAAATTAGCCATGTTCTTTGATTAAATGCATTGCATTTCACAGCAAAATTATATTAGCTTTAATCGTCAATTATAAAATTGGGTTGAGGGTTTGTGAGTGAGCCTCAAAAACTTTGAGTCTTTTCCAGTTGGCTGTAAAGTTTGGTACAATTTTAGTTTTAACATTGGACTCTGTGCACGAGATTGGTTCGGTCTTATCTGTGTCTGGATGTGTAGGGGACAGTGAGCAGCAGAATAAAGTTTCATTCAGAGGATATTGTTTCATTCCTGTTGTATTGGGTCTTGTTCTGCTGTTGGGCCGAGTTACAGAAACATGAGTCCGGGCTTTGTTCTCTGCTCTTGTCTTTTTTAACAATCTCAGACACATGTTTAATTCCTGCACAGCTCACAGAAAATGTTGTAAGACTTTGTGTTTTCTTAGATTTCATCTACTTAACCTACTAACCTTACCATATGGCTACACATTTTTGGAAAAATAAAACAACATTCAAAAGATTAAGCACCTATGTAGACTTAATTTAACGTCTCCAATGTCTTGTCCTCTTTAGTCGGCCATGTCACCCGAGCAGCTCAACCTAACGGCTCCTCTCATGCAGTGCAATGTTTTATTCAGTATTGGAAAATCAGCCGCTGTATATGAAGCCGCAACCTGAGCGAACAAGTCCAGTTGGCCTCTTCCCGGGCTCTAAAAGAGGACCCCCGTCTCAGAAAACAGAGCTCACCTCAGTGGGACCACAATGACAAAGGCCCACAGATTTGGCATTGATTATTTAGCGGTGAGAGCAGATGAAATATACATGCTGCACTATGGGAATTTGGTGTTTGAGAAGTTAAAGCTAAGACAATGTGAAAAAGTTATTTGTCCTGTAGACCTGTTGTAGTACAAAAGACTGTTTAATTATTATTAGTGCTCCTTTCTGTAATATTGGTAAAATGACTCCCTCTAGGTTTTTAAAGATTTATTCTGAGTGAGCGCAATAGAAAAAGTAATTAAAGTCTCTTTTCTACTAGGGCTGAAAGATTTTTGAAAATAATTGAATGTCAATTCTTTTAAACCAATTTTTATGATTATTTTCTTTTTTGCTTTTTCACAACAATCAATAAATATTAACAAACTCATGTTTTATGTTGGCCAGGGCTACATATTCAAACATTATGAACACATAATGACATATTTTTATTTAACCTTCTCACAGGACTGTATTTGGCCATGGGCCTTGAGTTAAAACCATGGGGTCTTTGTTCTTCAGCTAAACCACTTTATTTCTCTGACAGTAAGCTTCAAACGGCCGATGGAACCTTTTAGTACAATGGCAGTGTCTTAGTTATGTTCTGCCTTACGTCAGTCGTCGAGAGAAAGCTGCAGTTCCTTTTTAATCCAGAGAAAAACTAAAGTATATGTAGGAGAGCTATTGACTCTCAGGAAAATTATGAGATTTGGACCCCCCAAACATCACTAAATATGGTTGTTGCCCATGGGCACCCATTTTCCGAAATCCAAGCCATCTTTCAGGTACACTACTACTTAAGAGTCAACACAGCCTCGAAACATATTTACCTGCTTTGGTAACTTTTATTTAGCCAATAATAGTCTACATCCCCTGTGCTCTGTTGGGACACATTTTAGCGTTAACATGACCACAGTCTTAAGCTTTAACAAGACTTCTTTGGCTCTGAACTCTGTTATTTCTTCACTTATCTCCTCCTTGTAACACTCAATGTAGCATAGCGTCTCAGGTTAATCATCAACTTTTATTTCTTGCAATATGTTTAACATGTTAAATAATTGCAGCCTCTGCAGTTTGAAAATTGCGATTTTTTAAATATTGCAATTTAATTGCAATTGCACAGTCCTATTCTAGTGCATCCTTGTGTTCCTGATTAAAGTGTGATGCATATTAGCCACAAAACACACAGTCTAGAAATTGAGGCAAAAGTAATGAACAATTCAGAAAAAAAGCTAGATATCATTGGTTTAACCATATATTGGATTGTCATTGGACCGTTCTCATATTACAGATTCAGATATTGTGCTATTTTTTAAAAGGCTCCTGTAGATATTGACACTCTTTAATTCACCTTTATTTATTATGTTATGTCTTCAGAGTTATGTCTCTTCAAATAAATAGAATCAGACTTTTTCTGCTACAGACGGATTGATTGTAGAGTCTTATTGCAGTCAGGAAGAACAAGTTCTACAGCTAATTATCTCAGACGTCCACTGGCTGCTCTCTGTTCAAAAGCCCAATGCAGGGGATGATCCAAGTTGTTCAGTATAGCTCAGTCTCTAAACTAATACCTATAGTTGAACCAGCCCTTAATGGTGACTACATTCAAATGACACCACTAAATGTACCTTTTTGAGATTTTTTGGTTTGTCACGTCTTTCTTTAAATTGTAGAAATATGTAAAGCTTGTATTTCTAGTCATCTCGTTGTGTCCTACACATAAGTGACAGCTCCTTCTTCCTATTAAGAGTTGAACACTGCACATTTCCTCCAGTCAGACATTGTTAAAGAGAAAGTGCTACAGCATGTTTTTTTTAGGGTTAAACACAGACTGCACGAGGAATAGTTTGACCTTAAATTCTCTTAATCTGACCTAATCATATGCCATTTCTGACGTTGCTGTTCTTTTGATAAGATTGTAGATGATATGTTAAAGGTATTTCCTAAATTTTTGCTAATATCTTCTAAACTGCGTAAACTCCAATTGATTGTACCCACCGCGTGAGAGAAATTACCAAATGCCTCTTAACAGCCTGTATTTCCCTGTGGCTGAATTATAATGCCGGGCTTTTACGGGAGGTGTGCATCGTCTAATCATGGCCATCATTCATCAATCATTCATCTTGTGAAATGCCAACTGTTCAAGGTGCGCTGTAATTATGAAAATGAGAACATAAATGTCACACACGGCTGCCCGGCGCTGAAATGGGACCTTGGCGTCAGCAGGCAGCACCTGGAAAAAGAGCCCATCTCTTAGCAACAGCAGAGACGAGGCCTTCTGAATGTGAACGAGGAGAGAGTCTAGTTTACGGCTACAGCTTTAGATATTTGCTGTGTCATAGTTTATCATTTTATCTTTGGGGTTTTATGGATGCAATTTCTTTCAGTACGTGATACAGTTACTGATCTGATCTGTACGCATCCAATACCAAACCAATGCTATTCTACGATGGGTCCATGATGTGGGTTTTAAGAGGTGCCAAATACAAAAATGTAGCCTACCACTGGTTTCTATAATATTTTTTTAACTGTAGAATATGTTTTGCTTGTATTTCTAATCTTCCTTTTGTCCTAAAACTACTTGTAACATTTCATTCTTCCTGTTAACAGCCAAAAACTGTTTCCTTTAGTCCATACATTTTTGTTTTGTCAATCCAGTTCTTAAATTTGTCAAATATGCTGCATTTCTGTCAATTTACTAATGTTGATTTTTGCAAAGTAGCTATTTTGCTTTATTTTAAAGAACACCTGTGAGGTAGGAAATGAGAACAAATTGCCCAGTAATAACAAAAAAACAACTAACGGGTCAAACTTAATGTTTTTTTTTCCATAAGCAAGAGCAGAGATGTGGATAAGTGCTGTTTTTCTGCATAATTTTTATTTTAAGTTCAGGGGGGACTCAAGTTTGAAAAGTTTTTATTTGTTAAAGGTGTGGAAGGATGATGTTGGGCAAAACCAAAACTCTGTTAAAGCAGCTGCTATTTTGGGAACTATTTTTACAACTTTTACAGCTAGTTCTCTGCCCAACCGCTGTCCTCAGAGGGCTGTATCCATCTGTCAGTCATCTGTGGAGCTGCTGAAGATGCCTTGTAAATAGGCTTTAAAAATATAATTTTCAGAAATTAGGCTGCTTTACAATAAGATATTTAATGTAAGATTTTTCCTCAGTAACTTATTCATTCAGCGCTTTTGTAAAATGAAAAGAAATGAGTCTTGAGGCATGTTGACACTGTCATGTTATATCACAACATAGTTTTGTGATTAGCTTTAAGAGACAGGCCTTTCCTCTTTCATCTTCGTTCATTTCCTTATTTCCAGGTTTGTTTGTTTGAATGAAGCAGTTCCTGTGTCGGTGTAGTCTTCTCTTGGCATCAGTCACTATTTTCCTGCTCGTCTTGTGTGCATTGTAGTCCATATTGGCACTGCTCTGTGTGTGCGTTAGATCTGTCCCAATTGAGTCTGGAGTCATTTGAGAGACTCAGATCACAGCGTCTTTGTTCCCTAAATGTTGAAATGTGAAGCACCCTTCTGTTTCTAACAAGAGGAACTGAGATGAAACTTTTACCTTGTTTATAGTGACTTTGTTGCCAACTGCGAGCATCGGCTCAAAAAGGATGTGAGAGACTCCATTAGTCTTTGTTCTGTTTCCTTAAATCAGCTGCCAAGTGACTCAAGAATGAATATGATATACAGAAAATATACAGGGAACCTCCATCTATGAAGTTACAAACTGGTTTAGAGGATATTTTTCTACTTGACTGCTTACTACTTTCCCAAAAAAATGTCACGGGTTAAAGTGATTGCTGAGGTGGGTCTGATAAATGAATTTATTTAACCTTTATTTAACCGGGATAGTCCCACTGAAATTAAAAAATCTCTTTTGCAGGGGAGTCCTGGGCCCATGTGTGTTTGGGGGGGACTGTTGTACATGTTTTTGGTGGTAGGGGAAACCGGAGTACCTGGAGGAAACCTATGCAGACACAGGGAGAACATGCAAACTCCACACAGAAAGGCCCTGCCCTGGATGGGAATCGAACCCAGGACCTTCTTGCTGTGAGGCCGGAGTGCTGACCACTTTGCCACTGCAAATGGAGTTGAGAGACAAAGGCTCAAGGGGGTTTGGACAGAGCAGGACGTGGTTATGAGCACAGATGACTATTTATTTATTTATTTATTTTTATTTTAGCATTTATTGGATGGAGACAATGCACCAGTTATGAGTTACAAGCTAATTTCCCAGCCTTGGGTTAGTCAGACACTGCACCAGGTGAACCTTTGAGGCGCCTCTGATAGTTTTAATAGTTAAGAAGATGGCTATATTCAAAATAACCCCCCTCCCTAATGAAGTGTCAGTATCATGTTGTGCTCTTCACTGTATGGGCACTATGCTTCGGGAACTTTATAAATGCAATCCTATACAATACCAACTCCAACCAACTTCCTACTCCAAGCAAAAGTCAGCAGTGCTTTGACTCAGATTAACTGGACCTAGTGCTTTTGTGCCTTTTGACACCAACCAGTTGAAGCCAATACTAGGGCTGTAGCTATCGAATATTTTAGTAATCAAGTATTCTACCGAAAATGTAATCGAGTAATCGGATAAAATGTATTTTTACTTAATTAAAGTACAATATTAAATATGCATGATAAAACAAGACTCTAGGTCTACGTTTCCTTTTTTTTTAGAAAAATTTAATTATTTTTTTAAATGCATAGAATGCAATGCATACATCAGAAATAAACATTTAGTTATTACCCATTGTTTCTCTGTCTGTACTGTGAATAATAAACAAAGTGCATTTAGGTGCCATTCATTTGGGGTTTTAAATAAAGCATTTTCTGAGATGCAAAAACAAATAAAATTAATTACTTTCAAATTACTTTTTAAAGTATCAAAACTAAGACATACATTACATTAATTATAATAATAATAATAATAATACAAAAACACTGCCTTTAATTCATGCAACTTAACTTTCAGAACTAAAAGTTAACTAAAAGTTCTGAACATAAGTCTTCTTGGAATGCTCTCTGAAAACTCAGCTGCTTGCTCAGTGGAGCATGAAGTAGCTGTCCGCACATATCTGTTCATACGAAGCTGTGATGATTTACTGAAAAAGAGGTGAAAAAATAATTATTGATATTTATTACTAAGTAAGCTATAATATTATTATTATTATACAGCAAGTTCATGGCTGTGCATTTATAAATCCTATTTAAGGCAATCAAACTAAATACTTGTGAATACTAGAATAATTTGTATTATGGCTGCTCGATATTGAAGAAAAATGTGATATGCGATAACATGCAAGATGCAATGTTCGATATACAATCATGGGATAATGCTTTAAATGTGTAAAATAAATTTAAATGTATATTTAAAAACTGTAAATGATATAACCAACATGCATGTTTTCACATTATAAAGAATCTAGTATATTTCATCGTAAAAGCCAATCACAACTTTTTTTTTGACAGTAAATTAAGTCCTTTGGTAGCCGTGGTATAAACTGCTGTTTAATAATCTGGTGGTGTAACGGCCCACCCGCATCCGCGTGTGGTATATTTTCACATAATTGTACTGCCCGTCGTGGGTTCTCCATTACATAGTTAACATACTTGATTTAACAGCCTTCATCTTGACAAGCAATCACATTTATTTAATGCTGCATTGAATTTACCTTGTCCCGGGTGATGGTCCTCCGGTCTCTGAGTAGAGTGGATGTTTTCTGTTGCTGCTGCAGCATGGACCTCGGGCTGTTGTGGTATGCCAGTTTGATCTTGCAATGGACACTCGCCACAATGTTGTCTTTACGTTTTAATATGAAACCTTGGTCAGTTTAAGTCGTTTTCTCCTGTTTGTTTCTACTCTTTGCTCATCGCTATTGTTATCGCTCCCTTCCATTTTACAGCTCGCGCCCACACCCTCAAATCAAAACACTAACTCCTTCCGTCTTCTTCCGCTTTGTGGGTGACACAAACGCGTTGTGTCACATAAAAAAATCATTGCGAAACAAACTGACGTGAGCTTAAAAGTAAATTAAAAAAGGGTTTGAGGCAGAAGAATTTGCCTTGATTATTTTTTGTAATCGAGTTACTCGAGGAATCGTTTCAGCCCTAGCCAATACATGCAGTGGTAATAAACAATGCCACATTTCTTAATGGTAGTAATAGTATTTTATCTCTTATCTTCTCTCAACCTCTTAATGCATTTCTAACATTATGTTGAGAATGACTTATGACTAATTTTAAGCCCTTGAGGAATTGAGTTGATTTAAAATCAGATTATTAGTCTGTTTATTTCTCACCGCTCATCCACCTGTGTTTGTTTGTGTTTGTTCAGGAACTGCTGGGTGTGCTTCGCCACAGACGAGGACGACAGCACGGCTGAGTGGGTGCGTCCTTGTCGCTGCCGCGGCTCCACAAAGTGGGTCCACCAGGCCTGCCTCCAGAGATGGGTCGACGAGAAGCAGAGGGGAAACAGCACGGCGCGAGTGGCCTGCCCACAGTGCAACGCAGAGTACCTCATCGTCTTTCCCAAACTGGGTGGGTTAATTTTGAGAGGCTGGTTATAGGATTAGAAATGTAGATGAGCTTCAAAGGAAACGGCTTACCTTGTTTCTGATGAGTCATTATTAGATGGGGAGGAAAATTTACAACTAATACAAATGAAAATGACCTTGAACTTAACTTAATTCAGTTGCTGTTCTGTAGATCTGCCTGCCCTGTTCAGTGTTGTCTGTTGTGCTCTTTTTTCACCTTTTATTAACAATATCAGAACTATTTAGCTGTTTTTAAGAAACTACTTCTACTCAGCTGCCGTGAAATCTTTTCAAACAAATGCAGCGCGACAAAGACGAGACGATTCAAGATAATTGCAAATGAATATGTAATTTTGCCACCAACTGGACAGGAGTAGAAATTACAATACCCTCAGAGTTATGCGTCAAAATGACATTAATGACGAACAATATTCAGTTAAGGCGACCTCTGCTCCAGACTAACCTTCACTGGATGCAACTAGCTTATTAATTTGCTTTAGTGCTCTGATCTTATTATCAGATATAAAGTTGAATGACACGGGGCATGTTATGACAAAAGTTCAGTTCAAACAGTGTTAATATGGACATGGCACGTTATTATTGCGATACACATTTCCAGTGCTGGTCTGCACTGCACTACAAAGATTCTTTAAAAAACTACTGCTATGGCTTTATATGACATGACACTTTAATTTTTAAATGTGGTTTTAGTATTGGCATGTATGGTTATTAACTGTGGGTCCATGTGCTACAGATTAGCTCTGAAAGTGCTCTCATCTTTCAGCAGCTGTTTCCACTGACGTGTTATAGGCCATATTTTTATGTAAATTCTGTCGCTGCTGTGCGAGGGCTGTAACTGTGGACTTCAGCTTCAAAGATGTTGAGTTTGTGCCTGAGAGCTTGTTTATTTACTACAGAGTTTAGAAATGAGCTGAGAAAATAAATATCTCTGGTGTCTGAAGAGGAGCAGGAGAGATTACATCTCATGTCAGAGCGACCGACGGGCTTCAGTAATTTCAGTAACATCAGCAGCTATGAGTCATTAGACCAACACCAGACGTACTCCAGGGACTGTTTGGTTTCTGTTTTGAGGTGGCCCATGCTCTGGCAGATGTGTTTTACAAAAAGTGGCACAACTGAAACATTATTAAAGGAAGCTTTGCCGTTCTTTGTGAGCAGACTGATGTAGATTTAAGATTTAATCTAGGCTTGGACGTCACAAAATGGTGTGATGGTTGCATTTGGTTAGCCGTCTTTGATAGATCGGATGAACTTTGATTTTATTTCACATCAGCACTTTTAGGGCAATAAAGTCTAATAATTATTAAACAATTAGTACCCAAAGATAACTGGCTTATTAATAAATGCTACACAGAGGACACTCTAGTTTTTACACCTGTATCACAGTGAAAAGTCTAGTTTATTGTTAATTCTGCCACATGTACAGTACATATATGTACACAGAATAAAAATACAAACAAGGGCAAGTATAAGCTGTGTGATGGGTGGGTTCACGTGCAATGTCCTGGAAGGAGGGGGGCACCAATGATCTTCTCGGCTGCTCTCACAATGCACTGGAGGCTCGTGTGGCAGGATGCGGTGCAGGCGCTGTACCACACAGTGATGCAGCTGGTCAGGATGCTCTTAATGGTTCCTCTGCAGAAGGTGCACATGATGGGGGTGGAGGCTCTGGCTCTTCTCAGTTTGCAGAGAAAGTAGCGGTGCTGATTTGTCTTTCTTGGCCAGTACATGGAGAGGAGAGGACATGCACACCTGCTGACCCTCTCCACAGCAGCACCGTTTTTGTTCAGAGGAGCTGGGTGTGCTCCCTCCTAAAGTCCACATATCCATCTATATGCTCTGTGTCTGCCCTCTGCCTTTATTTTCCTACTGACATCCTATTTTAGGACATACTCAAGACATCACTAACTTGCTAGGTAGCTTTGGAATGGCTCGGGGGCAAAGTAAAGAATGGCGGTGAATCTACAACAAGTGGATAAAGCTTGTTCATTAACTTGTTTAAAGCTAACCTTTACCAGTTACAAGCTCTAAAGGAGACCAGAATACCTTATTTAATAGTAATAGAAATTGGTTTTATTACTCACCGTAAAGACAAGAATTGAATGTCTGAATGTTTTTTGCTGGTTTGGTTTGGCCTGGGGCTATTTAGCAGCGGTGGCTTTCAGTGTTATCCCACCTTGTCTTTGTCTTGGCTCGGTCTTGGTCAAAGCTGTCTTAACTACAACAGTAGCCAGTAAAAACAAACTTTCCGTATATATTTCTGTTCTCAGACAGTCAACAAACCAGTTCAACCAAATGCACCAGTCAATGTATAAACCAAATCCACTTGTCATTAAATGCAGTGTTTAGATCCTACACCAGAAGGTTGGAGAAAAAAAAAAAAACTGCATTGAACTTAAACCTCAAGACTTCTAAAACTCACATTTTATTCTTTACTCTCTCTGACGTTACAGTAACAAATAAGAAACAACAGAAAGTATATTTCTGTTTTTATGTTGCCAAATGCCAAAAAAACTTGTGACTTTTCCAGATTATAGTCCATGTTTGTAGCTACAGTTCCCTTCAGCTGCAGAGGGTGAAGTTTGCAATTTGACACAGCGGCAGACCCGAGACAATGTTAGTCAGCTGGAGGCTGGGGCTTCGCTGGTAAACAGGTTCAGGTGTATTTATAGTGACCCGGTCTGCGCTGTCACTCACTCTATCTATGAGCAGACTGTGAGCTTAGCACACTTCCTCCGCAGCAATTATTCTATTTCTGCATCACGTTCTCAGAACTCTTTATTGAGAGTTGAGACATCACATATGTATTTCAGGATCTAGTTGAGTATATTTATGTTTAAGATGTTTAACACCCCTCTTTGTAACATACATAAAATTTAATTTATGTTACATTGGACATTTTTATCACTATGCAGGGATTTTAGTCATTTACAGCCACATATTAATTACAAGAACATGTTGGAGAAGAGGAAAAACAGACATTTCTGAATCCTTTGAATGTAATCTGTGTAGAATACATTAGAATACAATTGAGAGACTTACTGCTAAAACTATTTATGTTTTTCTTTGAAAGAGTGGTTTCATCTTTAACTGTGTATTTCCATTTCCTTGTATTACAATATGTGAACTTCTTGAAAAGCAGGGCCCCTATGCACTTACTAGAAACTACACTAGCAACATGCTAAAGGTAGTGGCTTGTTTATTTAAATGTTTTAATATAAAAGTCCTTCTCTTTGGAACAGTGTACTCTCACATTTTCAAGCCACATCTACGTTCAAAAAACAATCTGTAATACTGTAGTTCTGTTTAGTAAAAAAAAATATATTTCTTCAATAAGTTTAAAACATGTGAGATACAGTTTCAGTGCTCACTATTTTGATGATTAAATCAAATGTATTTCATACACTTTTGCTCTTGTGAATGTGTACAGAGTACAAAATTAAGTTTTCCAAAAACGCAATAAATTGTCTTACGACACAATATTGGGATATGTCGTGTCGCCAGGTGCTTGCCAATAGATACCCCTAACTGATAATCAAATTAGGACACTTTTTTTTTCAAAATGCAGTTTGCATTTTGCCCCAAATTCAAGAAGGTAATAGACATTTTTTTTCCTACAACATAATTTCTTTCTTTCTTTAGATTTTGAGATGTAGATGTTCTATAGAAAGTCAGTCCTTGTGCTCATAAATAAAACAAGTCCTTTCCCATAGGTCTGTCTCAGGAGCTCAGTAAAGTAAATTCAGTGGAGGAGAAGCACAAACATGTTTTTTTCTTCTGCTGTTGAGCGTCACATGTTTTGGCCTAGAGTCGTGTTGTGAATGAAGTTTCTGTTTCCACACACTCATGACTTGGACACATTGCATCACTCGTCCGCACCATTAGGATTACTTTGTGGTGTGTTATTTTTGGCCATCTTTTTTTTCATAGCAGCCAATGAGAAATGTGGCTCAGAAGCAAAAATATTTCCCTCATGAAGCCCATCGGCTCTGCGGTCCGGGCTGCTCAGGTGGCTGGGCACGCTGCGCTGGGCAGACGGATGAGCCCGGGGCTTTATTTTGATGGTGACTGGTGAAGGTGGTAACAAAAGTCTCACATACTAGATTAAAGTGGTTCAGATGGCTTGAGCATAAATGTAGCCGTGTGCTTTGTTTTTTTTAATTTTTGCTGTGTCACATGTGGAGCATAAATAACACACAAGGCTGCCTGAGAAGGATTAAGTCCCACTTATATCACCAAAGGCTTCTGTTTGACAGGCGCCTACATTTACTTTTGTGGCTCGGTGTTTGTTTAGTAGTCCTGCCCTACACTTTAACAAATATATCTGCAGTAAGTTACTTGTGAGTTACTGAAATGCACATTTATGGTAATCCTACAATGAATTTATGTGGTTACAGTTTTGTTGTTGTAATTCATTTTACTGTGAGTAATTGGCAACACTGTATTTACAGTAGTTATATAATTAGCTATATAAACAATAAAATTGTGGGACATCTGCATTTTAGTTTCATGGGGTTCTCCCAAAATGAATAGAGGATCTCTTTTAATATATAATATCAGTTCAGGTAATGCTGTGTGACCTGGCAGCCAAACATTGACTTTGGACAATGACTGTTGTGTGTTGTTGAAGAAAGAGCAGTATCCATTGGTTTTGTTGCATTTGAAGATTATGACTAAGTCCCTTTCCTTTCATTAGTAAACAGTGATATAACATAGCCACAGTAATGACTTCTCACACCTCAGAGGCTTAAAGTCATGGCCTCTACAAGCTTAAATAATTGACTTGAAGGTTTAAAGATAAACAAAAGCATCTTTAATTTAATGTAGTTAATTGAATATATTTGTTTAATGTCCTATTACTACAACAGCCATCTTGAGTCGTTGTAAAACCAAAAACCTAACTTTTTACCAGTTTTTTAAAAAGCAGTGCATCGCAGTGCAACGCAGCAGCTTTTACCCGTGAGCTCTCTCTAATCCCATCAGGAGGCGTGGGGCAGAGGTGGCAGGGCCCAGAGAGAACTAGAGCTCAATGAAAGTGGGTCACGAGAGAGAAGCAGCTCATCAGACTGAGCCAGGGCCGAGGAACAGACGCTGCTGTTCTGATGTGCTCTCAGATACATTCAGACATCAGTAACAAAGTGAGGAAAATAAGGTTGTGACGTCAGAGCGGATATGAAAATCGGTTTTAGAGTTCTTAGAAATCTCCACTTTTCGGTTTTGTGGGCTTAAAACTGTGCAAAGAATAATCAACTTTAGCATTACTGGCACAAAATGTCTGGATTAAACCAATAAATAACTGACACAGTTCCTTGAATTATGGCTCGGACGTCTCCTAATTTCAAAGCTATGTCCTAATGCTTTCATATCAAACCATAAAGGCAAACAGTAATCAGGACAGCTGCCATGTTGTCCACTTATTTTGGGAAAAAAAACAAGTGTGGCTGCTTTTATGCACTCAATTTCTTTTCACTGAGTGGCATGTCCATGAGGTGGGGCTAACAAATGCACGGCTTAATAAACAGCGACAAAAAAAATAAAGAAGTCAGCCTTAGACCAAGCACAATTATAATGTTCAGTGAGGCATAGATCTACACCACCACCAGCAAAGTTACTATAAAGCTTATGAAAAACAATCAGGACAAAGTTTCAGAATATTTTACAGATTTTGAACATTGTAAAATCTTGTTGATGTGCCCAGATAAACAGACCAGTAAAACCCATGGAAATGTGAGATTAAAGACCGCTGAGATATGGTACTGTGTTTAAATGGACTGCATTTACTATTTTGACAGTCCAAATATTTATTATGATGAGGGCCTCACAATTCTGTAAAAATAATTGTGATAAACATATGACCTTTCTCTGTGTAAGTAGGCGTATCCAGTGCTAAAATAGACACTTTTTCAAACATAAATTAAATGTTTACAGTCCAAGTCAAACAAAAGCCAATGGGATCATCCCTTTAATTTAAACGTGGAAGCAGACAAACAGACCCAAATGCATGCAAACTGCAAAAATGTGATTAGCCAAAGCTTGCTGGTGTGTAATGAGCATTCTCTTCGATTAAAATCCTTGATAATAAAGCCTATATGACAGCTTACGGTCTCATTTTGTCACCAAAAAAGAATATATGACCTGTGATATTTGAATGTTCTTTGAAAAAGTCAAAATAATATATAAAGTTTGATGCAGGAGCTAAATCAATATTAATTACTAAACTATGACTTAACCCTAAACCAGGAGTATTCTGGTCTAAACTTTGCGATACAGATACATTTGTGATATACTGTGCACCTCTACTTATGATCCATTTATGTGACACCCATTTATGTGACACTCATTTATGTGACACCCATTTATGTGACACTCATTTATGTGACACTCATTTTTCTTCAAGGTTGTAATCATCCCATCTCGTTTGAAACTGTGCTTGTGTTCATACAGCTTTATCGGACGACACATGGTCAGCAAACCTCCCCCAGTAAAACGGGTTTGTTTTAGAAGGCACTTTGCTGAATGTGGTTTTCTTGACACTTGGCAGAGCTCTTGGTGTTTATATTTATCTCAGGGACAGTGTGTCCTTCTGCACTATTGACAAAATGCTAGAATACATCTACACTACTTCCTACAGTGACACAGTATCCTCCTCAAATACAAAGGGGTGTAATAAATCAGAATAGAACCGTAACTCTAGCCCTGTTTGATGCAAATTGCTGAATGGCTGTAAATCCTAAACCTTTTTTTTTTCTTGAGTAAGACTCTGACTAGTTACAGTTCTCCCGCTGAGCTTGTATTCAATGCACACAGAACGCATTAGTGTCTGTTTTGCTGCAGTGAACTATTTATTCAACTTTTTCTTTTTATTACAGTTTTATTACAAGGTATTTGTAAAAAGTCACTAACATTGCAAAGAAATTAAAAAACTCAATGTGTTTTCAAAAGAGAAAGGGGCACTGATAATTTCTGGTGTAGCTATGGCCTTTACAAAGTCCTGTTATATGGAGCATTGCATAGAGCTTGAGTCTATTATGTGTCGATAATTGAGGTTTGAGAGTCTTTCTGCTTCAAGTTGTGCAGGAACAGAACATAAACTTTGTTGCACAACTGAAGTATTGGCTGTTTATCCTGGACAAACTATCCCCTATATATGACAAAACCTGCCAAATATCTGCTGGTAATGGATTTTAGGTAGCACACAGTCCTAAACCTGAGCTATTGTTTCTAGTAAAGCAGCTTGTAATGTGTTGACTCATGCTGCTGCAAATTCCACTGGCACTAGTCCATCTCATTCTGGGTCTCCTCACTATCCTCTGTACTTTAGTGTTACATGTTACTGCAGCTTTTGGAAGCTGGCTTTTCTGTCCCTGAACCTCGAGTATGCAGTATAGAGCTAAACTAATCCAGGACTAAACCTTGGACTATAATACTGTTAATATTATACTTTAATCACTCTATATGTAAAGGAAATAAACTTGGAGAAATTAAGCTTGTTTACAACATTCCCTGTTCAAGTACATGGTGGCTTTATTTGATGTCTTGTTTATTTGCTTAGCTTCATGACTGCTCTGATAAACTGTATTCCAAGTTTCTAAGCCTTTCTAAGCCTTTCTAAGTTTTTTTTTGCAGCTATCTTTGGAAATGCTGGTGTCAGGTGTTGTAGGGCTTTTGTAATGGACCTTTACATATTGTGTGGTGTTGCTGAAGACAAAAGTGCTTTGAACTCTCTGGATTCAGATGTAAAAATATTGCTCATGCTTTATATTACTGAGTCAAACCAGTTTGATTTTTGAAAGTGCTAAAACTACATTAATAATGGCTTGTCTTGTATAATTATAGTATATCTTTTATTATTTTTGCAAATCCATTTTACACCAATATATTCTTTCTGTCACGGCCTCAAAGTCAATTGCCTTTTAATGCAGTTGGATTATACAGTAGGAATAAAAATTTAACATTAAAGGGGAAAGGTTCAACTTTTAAATCCAGTAGAGGGCACAGATCAGACTGTGGTGACACATTTACTAACATTAATAGTTTACAAGTGGAGACTATCCAAGCAGCAAGTTTGGGGAAAAAAACACATGACTTCTGAAACAGAGGGTCATTTTAGTGTATTCTGTTCAGTTCTGCCAGGATCCTGTGTATCGGCCTATTTCTTCATCCTCTGTGCTGTAAAGTGTGTCACTCTAATCTCTGGCTATGCACAATATGTCCTCGTTCTGGGACAGGCAAGTTACATTGGAGGTTTCTGTGATGAAAATGCTTTTAAGATTATATATTTTTGGGCTGAAAGTGGCTCCCATTCAATATATCATCATACAGACCTACAATAACAAATAACCCAAAAAACAACAGAGTGTGCAAAACTATACAATAATTTAACTGTCCAAGTACCTTTTCCACATTTATTTAACCAGAATAAATACAATTGAAATCCTGTATCCATTGGGAACCCTTTAACCTGATTGAATATATTATCTAACAATGAATCCAAAGTCTATCATTTTCAAAACTTCATCTTGTGCTTGTTTTGTTGATTTGTTTCTGAGTCTAAATACACTGCCTCGGCTGTTCCCTGCTGTGTTGTTTGTGGCAGCGTTAATTAGGTGTCAGTTCTGAGAAGATGGGTTTTCAGTTCTGGTGATAGAGGTGAGTCTGTGGGACGCTGTTAGGAGGAGTTACCACAGGAGTTATTTTGTGTGGGTTGCTTTAAAGGCCAGCTCATTTCTCCAGCTCTGACAGACTTCACTGCCCACAACCGAAATCAAATGAGGAAAGGGGGCGAGTGGGGCTGAAGTAAAAGCCGCAGGTCATTTTCTCTATTAACTCAAGTTTGGACATGTTTACAGCAGGGGCTTGTTATTCTGCTGCGTTTTTACACATCCTGGGAACCCTGTAATAAAGTAGAGCAGTTGTAAAGTAATGGAAAGTGAGAGAAAGCTAATAACACAGTGCATTTATATTATAACAGTTATGTTTTAGGTTCTGTTTGGAAAGTGCTGTGAAATATATAGAAAATTATAGGTACAGCGCTTGGAACTGTACAGTGATTACACAAAAAGACCAAACTGTGGCAAAACTTACAAGAATGTCCAAAACAGTATCTGAAATCAGATATATCAAATTAACTTAGTTTAAAATGCCGCTCTTTGTGCTGTAGATTTTAGGAGCTTTTGACTGAAATCAAAGAATGCTAATGTCGCACAAAGAAAAAAAAACTAGTAACTAGTTTTCTTAAAAATAGTTAGTTTAGCAGCACAAATGTTTACAAAGCATGGGGATAGAAGGTGTTCAAACTGTGGTGGGACTTAAAATTAAAAGAATGGTGGAAACAAATGGAACAAACTCAAAAGACGAGTGAAGAAATGCTGTTGCTGTATCCGAGCCTTCATCGCTGATGAAGACTGTTGTTGAAAGTGTCCAAGGACGAGACAGCTTCCGTAACACTCGGGGAGAATGGGAGTGTGCTTGTTTGTGTGAATGGGTAAATGGATGCTTGATGTAAAGAGCTTTGAGTGCCTAGGAAAAGGTAGAAAAGTGCTGTATGAATGATTGATGTCAAAAAAACACTTAAATCTCTGTTGAATGTTGATTTTGAGAATCATTTTGTTTTTAATGTTGCAGTGTAAATGGCCTGTTGGTAGGTTTCTACTGGTCACTGTGTTTGTTGGATTTAATCATGATAGCTGAGTCTCATTTCTGAGTCTCTCTGGAGCCAGAGCAGACCCTTGTCAACCATATTTATCCGCAGTGTAACTTTTAAGGGCAGCCTGTCCTTGGGCTCCTTCGACACTCACTCTCAGTCCAGGTAGAGTAAACAAACCGGCGGGAACACTGTGTCAATGCCCACTGCCGACTCACTCCACCTGCACTTTACTTTACCCTTTTGTCCCACCTCCCACTCAGTTTAATTATAGGATCCCTTGGATCAAATGGGCTCAGCCCTTCCTCCTGCCAGCGACCATTACAGGGGCAGTCCAAAACATGAGAACATGGAGAGAATGTGTTATCTGTCACAGTTTAGAGATGCATAAGTTATTCCAAATGTATGTTAAATATAAAAACAGGTGCTGGTTTAAGTTCAGATTAAAGTACCCTTGTTCAGACCTGGCAGAGGTGATTGTGTTTTTCTGCTCCAAGCTGGAGTTGTTCATTAAGAAACATAATTTAAAGAAGTGTGTCAGAAGAAATATCTTGTGATTTGAGTTATGTAAAGAAAAGAAAATCTAAGTCAGTATTAAAGATTGAACCAGGTTTTAACTACAACTAAACCCAATCAGGATTAACTGAATCAGGATTTTGTTTTTTGGACTCACCACAGTTTGATTAAAGCTTTTGTTTCAACTGTTTTGACTCTTCTTGTGACATCTTTAATCCCTAAATCTAAATGTTTGAAGTAAAACTAAGATTCATAGTCTTATGTTGTTTAATAAGGACTGTGTTTCTAAATGCATTGTTTTCATCTTAAAGTGACAGCCCCAACAGCAGAATTTACTCACACTGTTCACTTCTCTCGTGACAAATACTTTGAACATCAGACAGAATCAGATTTTGTTTCGTACATCTCTTGACACACTAACTAAATTGATGCCACAAGTTACACTTCAGTTTAAAAACAAGACATTAATGGCTCCATAATGGGCAAGACTCTAAGCATAAAGTGCTTAGAGTCAATAATAAAACAGGACAGGGACACTTTAAATAAAATATAATTGGAGAATCAAGAAACTGTAAAAGGCAAAGAATATCAGGCCACCTCCAAGTAACATTGATTATAATAATTTTAATGTAATGCCACATCACAATGCCACATTATTTGAACAGGGACTAACCTTTCTGGTTTTGGTCTGAAACTGGTTCCATCCAGACTGAATGTGCTGCAGAAGTTGGCAAACAGTGGCAGGATTGTACAGTTTGAGGCAAGTACTTGTAGGTAACGGGGAGCACAGTGAAGCATGTCTTGTGTCGGAGCTGTTACAGCCACAAACCTTAAATATCCAAAGTATTAAAATGCTGCTCTTTTTATACTCAATCTAACGGCCACACGATTTCAGGTGTGTCTTATTCTGAAAATCGAGTGATGACTCTGAGACACAGGTTGGACCATAATCCCCTGCAGCTAAATAGACGATGATAGATGCCTCTTGAACCTCGTCTGCTTTGACAGTGACTCAGCGAATGTAGAACTGTCGATTTAGAGCCTCGCTTTGTGACGAGACGAGACCCGAGTCAACATCAGTAAAACAGCACTATTGTATCCAGAGGATTGTAGGCCCTTTACTGTTACTATTAAAACTCACGCATATCCTCTCCTGTGTTACCTTTTTTTCAGGCTTGGACAAAAACTGTCTTTAATGTTGCACACAGAGATCGTTTGTCTCTTAAATTTGACTTGTAATATACTGGAAGATTTGTTCTATAAACCTTTAATGTATTGTAGTGTTGCAGTACTGTACCTCTGGAGAGTAAGCCCAATCCCAGTTTTCTAACTCACCCCTTCCCTAGCCTTACCCCTTGGCCTTTCAAATTAAAGGTGAAGCGCAAGGGCCAAGAGGTAGAATTGGGATTGGGGCTAAAATCAAAAATGTATTGGCTTTATTTGACAGGACATGGAAAACAAAAAAGGTGAAATAAGACACTATTTCAAATAAGACAAATGGGTCCTGCTGCTGTGGTATGGCCCTTGTTGCCTCCATCAAAAACACAATTATTATTTTTAATCTACAGTATATTATGTTTTTTTCTTGGTTATAATGTTGTAATTTAAATGCAAATAGACAAGAACCCACTTTTTTTTAAACAACCTTAAAGTCTTCTCCTTACAACATACAGTGTTTACAATGAGAGTGAGTTCTTCAGAGGAAATAGGTTTTTAGAACCATTTCCAGCCTGATCGTGCTCCGGTGCATCTCCAGCGCCCTGCCCTCCTCCAACAAACCCCTCTGAGCTATTTATAGGACCAGGACAGCTGTGTCTGAGGGAGAAATCAGGTTGCCTTCCTGTAAATATTGCATGATTTCCCTCGAGTGGCAAAAGTGGGAGATGCAGAGTTTTTTTTTTCTCTTGTGTCAGATGGCGATGGATGCAATGTGAAGGCAACTCAGAGTAAACTTTAGTCCTTTCTCAGTTGGTTGTAGCTGCCTGAAGTAGAAATAATCAAAGTTTTAGGGCCTTTTTTTTCTCATGACATACATAATTACAGTTGAATAAAACCTTGGTAATAATGTTTCAAATCATAATATTCTCTAAGATTTATTTTCTAATTGAATTGCAATGGAGTGTGCGGTTTTTAGTGTCATCTAGTGGTGACATTACAGATTGCAGTTTCACTCCCTCCTTCCTACAGGCTGTGAGCTCCTATGGTAGCCTTGCTGGGACACACTGTTGGCTATGAACATATCCAGTGGAAAACGGACGTTGAGTTCAAATTTTAGAAACAAAATTGGCTTGGTTCTTTATTCAAGATTATGTTAAAAAAGAAGCTTAAATGTGCTTCTCCTTCAGCAGTGCTCAGTTTATAAGTTATAAGCCATTACTTCTAATGGGTTATACAGCTTTAATTGTCAGTTATTCCAAGATAGGAAATGGTAAGAGTGTTATTTTAAGATAATCGCTCACTATTGAATCTGTGTACTACAAAATGTTAAATGAAACACATTATGCATATTTTCTATGTGCTGTTATACTTCCCTAACCTTTTTTTGGGCACAAACAGAACTTAAGATACTTGCATTTTAAAATACATGCTCAACAATCAACAATCCCTTTTAAAATAAAAATATATATATATATATCCGACTAAAGAGGTCTCTTTGCAAATAGAGAAGTAACATTAACCCTTCAAATGAACCCTTTTAGTTGACGGACATATGTATGTATCTGTTTAACTGTGAAAAAACTGGAGCCCTGGACCTTGATAGTGTTTGACTTTAAGCTTTGACATCCTCTGTTCTTTGCGTGTTTCTTCAGGTCCCGTGGTCTACGTCCTGGACTTGGCTGACCGGCTCATCTCGAAGGCCGGCCCTTTCGCAGCTGCAGGGATCATGGTGGGGTCTATTTACTGGACGGCTGTGACGTACGGAGCAGTGACCGTCATGCAGGTCTGACCAATGCAGATTTATTTTTAATATTTTTACTTTAGGGCCACAAATACCTTCTGTTTGGTTGTGGCCTACTGTAAACCAAACCTGTGCTTCAAAACTTCAAACACTGCTCCTAATGGTCTTGTCCTTGTTGACTGAGTGTTTTTGTCGTCCAGGTGGTGGGGCATAAGGAGGGCCTGGACGTGATGGAGCGGGCCGACCCCCTGTTCCTGCTCATCGGGCTGCCCACCATCCCCGTCATGCTCATCCTCGGGAAGATGATCCGCTGGGAGGACTACGTGCTGCGTCTGTGGAGGAAGTACTCCAACAAACTGCAGATCCTCAACAGCATCTTCCCAGGTTCAGAGAATAAATTAAAAAAAGAAGAAATATGAAGCATACCATGCCATTGTAGCTGAAACATGAGCAGCATTAGTGTAAATAATGTCCCATGTCCTCTTGCTCGTCTTCAGGGATTGGGTGTCCTGTTCCCCGGATCCCAGCAGAGGCCAGTCCTTTGGCGGACCACGTTTCTGCCACAAGGATTCTCTGCGGCGCCCTCGTTTTTCCCACCATCGCCACCATCGTCGGGAAGCTCATGTTCAGCAGCGTCAACTCGAACCTGCAGAGGACTATCCTGGTGGGTGTCTGAGGAATTACAACCATAGCTATGAGACAAACCAGAAATACAAAGAAGTTAAGTTTAGTTTGGGCAGTTAGGGCTTAATGTATTCGACCAATTCAACCTGGTATGAGCACAAGTAGTCCATGGCTTCTTAATATAATGTCTCATCGTTGGTAAAGGACTGTGGCTCTGACAAAATAAAACCTTTAAAGTTAGAATCGCACACAGTTTTCTTTTTCAATCTGTCTCAACCAAGACAGTGCCCACTGCTTCAAACCCAGTCAGTTTTAGCAACACTAAATAATGGACAAATTGAATGTAGACAATACATTTTTCTTCCAGAACAATAATGTCTAATCTGTCTTTCATATCCAATTTCTAAACTTAAATGAATCATTCCTTCTGTAGACGTGCTGTTCACACCCCTCCCCTCAAAGCTTCAAAGCCACAACACAGCTTCTTCCCAAAGGCTGTAGCTCAAGAACTCTTCTCTACTGTACGCTGCTGGACCTGACTAATAAATTGAGTTTGAGGTGGAATGACAGTAAATGAATCTTGTACCTTTTTTCAATTTAGGACATCAATATATTTTTTTTTGGTATTTGGTGACCATTATGACATTCTTAATTCATTATTTTATTATTATTTATTATTTATTAGTGACTCCTACAGGTCTATTATACACGACTGACACTTCCTGCTTCCTCTGGGGACCTTCAAGAGAAAAAAGTGCACGTAAAAGAACTGCTGTGGAATCATCATCTATACATTTTTCTGTTTATTTCTGCATTAATCTCTGAAACAAGATAAACAAATAGTCAATACTTTTCATGACTTTAAATGGCAGATTTATGTCATTCATAAAAAAAAGAATTGGATGAATAATGAGGGTGCTCAGTGGTTGTCCCGGGTGAGGGAAGGTTGGTGGTTTGATTCCCGTACTGTCGTTGTGTCCTTGGGCAAGACACCTAACTGATCTGTTCAATTGTCAGCAACTTTAAACAGGGTCCTCTCTAAACCGTGACTTTAAAATCTTTGATGCGAGTCTAACTCTTGTGTGTTTTTGTCTCAGGGAGGAATCGCCTTTGTGGCCATTAAGGAGCGTTTAAGGTGTACTTCAAGCAGCAGCAGTACATGAGGCAAGCTCACCGCAAGATCCTCAACTTCCCCGAATCAGAAGAAGCCTAAGACGGGACACGGCCCCCGCCTCGACCCCGACGTGTGAGGGGTTACAAAACTGTTCAGTCAGACTGACGAGGAACTGTCCCGTTTCAGAGGCACATCTTGCTTCCACATCTCACCAACAACCCGCTACGCTTTGGTTTTAAAATTTCCTTTTTTGTGACTTTGACAAACTCCCACATGAAGAAATCCAACGTCAACAGAGAGCGTCACTCCAGCAGCTACTATTTAAAACTTCAGTGTATTTTAAGGGAAAGAAATGTGGGGCATGTGTAATTAGTTTTATAATTAATAAGAAAAATAAATGATTGTTTTATAATCTTTATTTGGGAGATTTTGCCAGTGTTGAAGGGGTTTATATTGAAACGAGGAACGTGTTCTGTGTGTGAAATTTATTATAAACAATAAAATGTGTTGTGAAATATTTATGAACCATACACTAACTTTACTACAGTCATAAAACTAACTGTGAGATGTAACACCTCAGACAGAACAATTACTGGATTAATCAATTATCAAGTTACAGAGGTATTTTAGGTTAACACAGGAAGAAAGTGGGCTCCTGTTTTTGTCCAATCCAATAAATTTGACCTGATGGATGATGACGACAACAATTTTAAAGTGATGGCATTTTTCCATAACCAGGAAGTTTGTCTGTTAAAGCCACTGTAAACTTAAATAATATGACTTAAACTTGCATGAATCAAAGCCAACTATAAAACGCAGATATAGATAGTACATTATTAAATATATGCCAATTGTTTTTTTTAAGTTGGTTACTGTATTTCTCCAAAAGTGGACGGACAATAGTGCTTGGTCCATAGCTACAATGGAAGTAGTCCTGAGATTACAACAAAGACACAAAGACACTGGAGGCTTGTGTTTGAAAGTGAGAGAAGACTGTTGGAAATGCAAAGTCTGAAGGAAGCCAGACTTCTTGGAGCCAACCCTCACTTTTCCACGTTTCTTTGTCACCACTGGTTTCTCTGTTCAATCATCTAGGATTAACACATTAAACACATTTTTTAAGTTTGAATTTGTGCTTTTGTAGCATCCTTCTATTTAAGTTTATATCATCTATTTACTTTATTTCCCATCACTGTTTATGCTTTGGATGTGGACTCTGCAGTGACACTCTTGGTTCGTATGCATCATTTTCACCAACAGATATTTTTAAAGAAATGTGATTTTTTTAATACTGTTCCTCTTTTTTTTGTTCTTCACATGTGACAGTGAAGAGACTTTTGGTTTTGTGCTGAACTACAGACATTTAAAGGGTCAGATCTCAAAATAATTCATTTGTTCAAAATTATATGCATTTTAAAAGATTTATATTCTCTGTAAATCACAAGATGAGACTTTTGGTTCAGCTAATGTTAAACATTAGCAATAAGCAAAAAAAAAAAAGTCCTAGCTGATTTGTTTTTTACATTAAGCATTGAAAAAAAGAGTTAAATAAAGTACCCCTTTCATTATTTATGCAAATTATGTTGGCACTTATTATTTATTTTAGCACCTAACCATAAATGTGTCTATATTAAATCCGGAGCATGATAATCGGACGTATATCCAGCTGAAATGTAAATGTAATCTGCACAACTGAAGCGTGCCTGTGATTCTGGACTCGACCGCCAGCTTCCTGTTTGTGAACACAACACTATGCCAAAAAAAGAAATCGCCAGACATAGTTGTATGGATTGTTACTGTAGAAGACTTTGCTTTCAAGCTCAATCTGGAACCAGTTCTGTGAATAAATGTATTTTTCCAAATGCTGAAGTGTCTTTTGTTAATTGTAACACTTCCTCACTCGGCCAGGATTTGAGGACTTTGATGGATCCTTGTAGAACTTGTTCAACCACATCATTTTATTGTTTATTTTATCCCATAATGGATGCCTCATTCCAGTTGGATGAACTAGTGGGTAAAAAATAAAAGTCATACATTATTGAAACTAAATGAATAAACCTTTTACTGTATCCCATAATTATCCACCAGCTTTGACGCCATTAAAAGGACAGGTGGCACTGTAAATGGGAGAAATTTATTGTATTTTTCTAGGTTTTGTTTACAGGATCCCAAAAGTCCCCAGACTCACATTTGGTGGTGACATTGCAGAAAAAAGAGTACACAGCTCCACAGCTCACTGCCCTCCTTCCTGCAGCCTGTGAGCACCTACGGTAGCCATGTGGGGACATACAGCAGCTGTACTCTATGGGAGTAATTATAATGACATATACCAGATTTAAAGGCATATTGTGGATTTATAAACACTAAGACCGTGGCAGACCGTTTATGAAAAGAGGACCAGAATGTGATTAAGTCACTGTTTTTGTTTGAATTGTGAATGAATCATAAACTCTCAGTTCTACTACAGCTTTGGTAAAAGCAGCCCACTTCATTCCTCTTCATTAAACTTGAACTGTCACTTTTAATTTCACAAAAAGCACTGAGAGAGACCTTTGCATTGTCTTCCATTCACTTGTTTATTCATTAGAAACACACAGACAATAAAAGAACAAACTTAAAACGCCAGCACTCGATTATAACCGCCAAACAGACAGTACATTATACATCCAAGAAAGTTAAAGTGACATTTCACTGCGGTGCGTTTACTGTCTCCGGAACTCTCGCTACTGTTCGACTCTGCTGCTGGTTTTTCTTTGGGTTTTGTGACTAAAGTAGAGACAGACAATACAATGACACAGGTGACGGCGGACTGAGTAAAATGCTGGAAAACATCGGAGAAGCTTTGAATGTAACAGGATTTTGAGTCAGAAGTGAAAATAAAAAGTGTCATGAGAGAGGCCTGAGAAAAAGATTGGGATAATAGAGAAAGAAAATACATTTGTGGCTGTTTTTTTATTGGAAATGAATTGCACCTGAGAGCAGCTCAACACTAAACTACTGGGAGCACTTTATACTCAGTCTGGTTGTAGCATGGTAATAAGATGACTACACTTTGAAGTGTTGTCATCTTAATGTCTGAAGGTCTGAAGTCTGAAGGTTCTCAGTCATCCAGGTCATCTTGAAGGTAAGGTTAAAACAAAGGCATCTGGACTTTGTTTTCTTTGGTTCCTCTTTGCAAACCAAGTCCAGATGCCTTTGCTTTAACCCTTTCCTCACTATTACCATGCTTTTTCAAAACCGTAATCTAAAGTGCAACTCGATCATCTGCACCTGCGGGACAGTTTCACTCAAGTCTTAAGACTTAATACCCGTGTTAACATCATTGACGGTAAATATTGAGTTTATAATATGAAACTATTTCTCTGTACAAAGACCCTTTGTTGCCATGGAAACATTTAACTGGTGCTGAAAAAGATAATAGATATTGTTTGAGATGTCAGTAATTTTAAATGACTTGTCACAGTGACCAGAGAATCTGTTCTACATCACATTTGCCGGCCGTAGGGCTACTCACAGAGTCTCAGCCTGAATTTTGACACATCATTGTGTTTTGTGTACGGGAGGTTTACGAGAGACAATTACCCCCTCCCAACACGCTCCCCACCGGCAATCGGATCGATGGGCTACGATTTAACGATGGAAAAACAGAACTGTGTTTCAGTGTTGCAAAAAGCCTCTGCAAATTATAAAATGCTGTTTTTATAAAGCCATCAATGAAAGGAACACATGAGGTTTTGTAGCAGAACTCTCGAGGACCTTGTTGCAGGCTTTCGGTCATGTTTGCTCCTATTCCACTGTGCAACATAAAGCACCAATTTCATTTAATTTAAAGCCACGACTAAATTTGTACACTGACAACAAAAACAAAGGGTTTATATAAACTTAAACAGCATAAGGAAATGAAACATTGGCCTGAGATACATTTGTCAAACTGCCCCCTTTAGTCCTTCCTCCTTAAATCATTTGTTTATTGCTTATTGAGAACTGCATATTTTTTACTCCTCTTTGAAATGTTCTGTGGGATAAAAAGTGAGCCGATTATGATTTTGACATCTATCTCTGCCTTAAAGAGGCTAGTCCAGCCATATAAGCAGTGTTGGATTTTTAGGGTTGTGACTGGCTCATAGTCGTGACTAATGCTCCCTGGAAAAGGCACAAGCTGCAGTAAAGTCCTGTTTCCATAAAACCATATTTTATACAACATGCTTTTAGTTACATTTCCATCGCCAAAGAAGCTACAAGAGTTTCAAGATGGTGGACTGAGTGCTGAAAGATGGAGCTAAACCCAGAGCAGTCTATTAACAGTATCAGTTCAACACTAAAAGAACACAATTTGCCTCCAAACCACTTTGTTTTGAATTTAGTCACTTCTCTATCTTAATAAATTTCAATACAACCACATTTCCCATTCAATTAACTTTCTATTAAAGCATATGATTACTATTTATGTAGCTGATGCTGCTATTTAACTAAACATTAATCCAAACAGCACCATATCAAAATGATATGTACCACACCGCTGGATGGAAACGAGACTTGAGCCGAAAGTAAAAGTAATGACAACTTCCCCAGAGCCATGACGTCTACAGTCACCGATTAAAAAAACCAAAAAATGTTCAAATATAAAAAGGGATTCAAATTAAAGTGTCCAAAGGTTGATGACATTTTAAAAATTTATTTCCAGACAAATAAAATGAAAAACAGCAATGGAATTGACCCTGAGATGTCTGAGAGCTTGCGTGAAATGCAAATAAAAATAAACATGAGTGTGTCATTTGTTTATGATTAGCTTTTTTTTTTTTAAACAGCTCCTCAAAGCATCCCAACATTTTACCAGTTTACAATAAAAAACACATCCTGCCAGCGTTAAAACCATAAATATATAAGGCAAATGTCCTTCACAAAAGCATAAAATATTGGAAATTATTTTTGCGACTGGCATTTACCTACCAGTCCTACACTGTCAATGACCTTCACAGAGCTACTGTTTCTGCTTCAACATTTAATCAAATTAACCTTTTAACGTGTGTTTAAAGGGACGGGCCATGGATATTTTTACCCCCAAAGCATTCTTTCTTCTTCCTCTGTGGTGAAGCGTGAGTGGTGTGACTGTTAGCACGTCTATGTTGACAACCTAAACTTTGTGATTTGAAATACCCCCCCCCCAAGCGTCTGTCCTAGTGGCTGCAGCCTGCCACACATGCACACACACACACACTCATGCAGGCTCAGTCAGATTTCAGAGGGGTGTGTGTGTGTGTGTGCTCTTTCTCCCTGCTCCAGTTCTGCGCCTCCGCCCTGCGTCCACCCCGTCTCACAGTTTGGCCGCCATGAAGTTGATGTGGGGCTTGGCCAAAGGGAAGAGAGGCAGGCTCCGCTTGAACTCAGTCATGTCTTGGACCAAAGTGGGCTGTTGGAGAGAGAAAGACAGAGCCCACACAGGACATTCAAAATAGCTGTGTAGTTTTATAGCAATGGAACACAACACACTTCCAGACCTTACTGCGAGCCCAGAAAGTTTCACCAAATCTCTTTAACTTGATTAGAGCCACTATGTCGTTTTCAAGAATGGAAAGTGAAAACACTCTGGATAAAGTCAAGGACACTTATTCATAACTGAAACTCTGTGTCCTGGTTTCATGAGCAGTGTTTTAAACTCATTGTGTAGGCTATTGCAGCACGGCGACCTTTAGTAGTGTTACCTGTAGACCTGCGTGTTCTCACTGACCTGGCCCTGTTCAAGTCGAGATTAAAACAACTTCTGTAGCACTGTCACTTTCAGGTTTTTAGTCTATTCTTCTTATCTATATATTTTATACCACTGCAAATGTTCTCCTGTTTTAAATGTAAAGCACTTTGGTCTTTCTTTTGGTTGTGTTTCTGTCTCCTGTCATTTCTGACTCTAAACAGTTAAAAGGCAGACAGAGCTTGCTAACGGGTGATTGTTGGGTTGCTCTGTAAATCAAAGTAAAGACAATGGTCTAGACCTGCTCTGATTGTAACTTTGTTGTAATTGAAGCTATATAAACTAATTCAATTAAAATGAAACAGTATTTTTAGAGCCTTGTGAGATGCCTCTGGATGTAAAGCAACACAGATACTGAAGCAGTTTTAAAAGTGAATTTCTTACCTGGGGCAGGGAGGGAGCAGGGGCCAGGTTGACATCATTCTGAGCGGGAAACTCACCCACAATGGGACCTGTCCAACAAACAGTGAGGTTATTCTAACACTGAAGCAGACCTTTAACAAGAACATGCAGCTGAGCAGAAGCACTCACAGGAGTCCATCTCTCTCGACAGGAACGTGCACTGAAACCTTGTGTCTCTTGGGGGCATCCACCATCAGTCGTTCCTGCAGAAACGAGAAAGATATGATTACACAAATGTGAAATGAAAACTGTGGAGACAAGTTTAGTGTTGGAGCTGCACCACAGAATCGCCTTGGTGTTGGTTTAGAGCAAAGATATTAAGCTAACAGAGCTAATATACCAAGATAACTGCCATATCAACTCATTAAGGGTCTCTGAAGCTGCAGATGGTAATGATAATTATATTTGGACAAATGCGATGGAGAGGCCCTTTACCTACCATCTATTGTTTTTAGAATTCAACTCTGTCTCTTATGGAGGTTTACATTCCCCACAAAAAAAGTCTCATCTGCAGTCAGATAACAACAAGCCCGAAGCAAAAAATATTAAAAAAGGGTATTTCTGTAGCGTCTGAGGTGATAACACATTAGAAATGCATTAGGTGCATTTAGCATGAGGCTCTGTAATAGTTCCTGCTGGACCAAGATAATGCCAGTCTTTGGGCACTTGATCCTGTCCCTGAAACAAACGAGCTGTCATCACGGTCGCAGATGTGCTGCCGACAGCGTGTCCTGTGTCGGTGTCAGCTCCTGGACTATGAATAGAAGCCGGAGATGAAAGCAGCGAGGGCAGACAGAGTCCAGCAGCAGCACAATGAGAGTGTCTGGACACACACTGGGATTAAGGCCGCTCTGGTTTTTACAACAAAACAGTCATCTGTCGATTGCACCTGACTCTGATTTGGTTTGTTCTGCTCCTAAAATAAAGTGTTTTTTGTAAAATGGTGGTAGCTAATAGGGCTGAATTAAATTAATATGTTGAATCATTTTACGTTTTAACCTTACTATAAACAATTAGTTTTAGTTTCTGCTCTCATCATTCATAAACAACTGTATACTTAGCAATTACTTTTCATACAGTTTTTCCTCTATTACTTCGAACATAAGGGGCATCATACATATATTTGGACTTTCTAGTAATAAAAATTAAATCTCAGTATGTTTTCATTTAAGTATAGATCTTGCTTGCACTTGCACTGTTTGATGTTGGCACTGCTTTGGTCTTGTCAAAAGTTTACTGATAGCAGCAAGCAAGTTTACAGAAGAATACAAGTATTGTAAGGAGAGACACTACAAACTAAAATGAGATGCACAGTTTTAATTGCACTTCACGTCAAGTCGTTTAATCTCAAAATTATGAAGTAAAAACACACATCATACTTGATTAAGACCGATGTATTTTTAACAGCAGTCTCACTCATGCATAAGCCTGCTGGTCTATTTTCTGCGGTGTGTCTGAAAATGTGACAGCTCTGGCCAATTTAACTCCACACTCATTCCTCTTCTTTATCTTTTGAGGCATATATTCCACAGAGGACTAGCCTCATCTGCACTCACTCAGCACAGTTGGAAACCAAAAGGCATCTCTGTAGTACAGTATGTGATCGCAATATTCAACAGCTCTGTTCTTCACTAAAATAAAATAAAAAATTGAAATATTAGATGTTAGAATAGAACATGCATCAGTCCTGCTTTAAGCAAGTCTCTGTCCCCAACAAATAGTCTACACTCTGGCCCCACCTGACACTTTATGAGTTTTACATTTATGTGACAAGTTTTGACAATTATTTAATCATTTAAAAGTACTTAGGACAAAGGACTTACTCTGTAGAAGTTTATTACGTGCTCTTTTGTCAGCGTCTTCAGGTAGGCCACCTCAATGTTGTCTGCAGCACAAAAGGAAACGGGTCAAACATGACAGACACTAGCAACAGTAGGTCACAGTAATAACCAGTGGTATCCATCTGAAGTAGTACTGTGTCTGAATCAACACAATAACGCTATTGTCTAGTGAGATGTAGGGCACTCAAAAGATTCACAGTGCACTTCAGAGCCCTTTACAGTGCACTCAACCCCAGAGTCCCTAATCCAACATTTCCTCTCTGTTAGTTTAATGTAAGGGTCATGACACCTCCAGCAAAACATCTTTAGAGTCTGGGTGATTTTTTTTCCACAAAACAGAGCCGTGCTCCTTGACTGAGACCAAAAAGGAATCGGCACAGAGACGGCATGCTTAATTTATTTTCTAATCTGAAGATGCCTGACCAATCACCTCAGTGGTAATAACATGAACATTAAATCAATTCAGATCAACAAACATTAAATAACAGGTTTATTCTGAGAAAAAAGATCAATCTGAGAAGAAGTGGCCTTTTATAATTAAATATCAAAAATCCTTAGTCACATTGAACCGGTCTTTACTCTGTCTTGTCTATTTATGAAGTAGAGTGTATTTATGTGCACTATTGCGTCTGGTACATCTGTCTCCGCTCTGCTGCAGACTGCTTGTGTCAGTAATCAGCAGCGCTCTCTTGGCAGCCTCTCTCGGTTCCATCACTCAGAGCTTTGGGCAGATTACCACTGAATCAGACCCATTACCATCCGATAGTCGTTCAGGAGAGAACTGCGAGCGAGGACTGTGCTGCAGCTGCACATTACGTCGGACTATAATCAATCCCACTTTGTGCCGCTCAAATAAAGATCCTGCAGTCCTCAGGGTCCGCCCCAGTTATTGATACATCAACGCTTGGGTGTGACGTTTGAAACAACTATTTTGTAAGAGCTACTTGAAAAGAAATGAATAAAATGTTCACAAATTATAGATTAGTATTTCTAGGCCTCACTTTAAAGTACAGTTCACAGAAATGACAAGCAGAATTGTTACAGTAGAGGCACATTTATGGTTATTTTTTTTACGCACGTTTAAAAAGGTTTTCCCTCACACATTCAAGAGTTTTCTCAATAAACAACTGTCTGCTGTGTGACCTCACCTCGGTCGAAGTTGTACTGCTGGGAGATGATCTCTCCCCAGTACTTGGCGCACTCGGCCGACAGTTTCTTGGGTTTGTCGAGTCGGCGGATGGCCAGGGCCTGGATGTGCTTCTGAAAGGCCTCGTCGCTCATCTCCTCCACAGACTTCAGCATCATGCAGAGGAAGGCCTCCACACGGGTCTCCAGGTAGTGGGGCGCCTTCTCCGATTGGATGATGAAGCGAAGGCCCTGGACACCGTTGGCTCGCCTCGGGCCGCTGAACACAATGTAACCTGGTGCAGGAGAGGGGCAGGTAGTGTTCATCAAGTAAAACCCAATATTATTATTATTATTATACTATAACAGGGACAGGTTTTTTTCATTACTTTTGCACTCTTACTTATTTGATGTTTTAGAAATTAACATTAGCTAGAGAGGACAAAAGTGAAAGTTAGGCTCAGCTCAAGCATTAAGAGAAACATATCACTATCTATACATTGACACATTTTTCAAATATTTATGAAGTATGGGCAGATGTCAAAGTGCTCAAATCTTTACTTGAACTGGTGGTAACTGGTTACACTTGTTCTGACAGTGATGTTGAGACATTTCCAGACATTCTTATTTAATTTCACCTTCATAGTACAACACCACAGCCAACACTCCCTTCATATGGTTTTTAAGTTTTGACAGTTTGAAGAGCAGAAACACTTTTTGCAAATTTTGCTGTTTCCGTTTATCAAACAATACTATACAACTATATTTTACAACTACTATGCACCAGAGACTTTTATATAGCTTTAGTTTACTATACATATCCTTGTACTTTATATTCATAGGCAGTAATCATTCTTTGTAATGTTGTTTATTCTCTATTGGTTAGTTGGATGCACTCCAATTTGTTTATTAACAAGCTTAAATCCTAATCTCTTATAATAGACAAGAGAGTTAATAACCTGATAAGCAGAATTCATTGCACAGAAAAACAGTACTGAACTTGGATTTTTGATTTCACGCTAGAGGAGACTTATACAATGATACATCCATTATCCACAGTAGCACCCTTTTTGTTTTGGTGAAAAAGTGGGCATATGTTTAACTGCGCTCTCACCCAGTTGTTCTTTAGTTCTCAGCGTGTTGAAGCAGGGCTCAGAGATGATCTGACAGAACAGCTCCAGCAGCATGTTGTCGTGGGTCGTCTGCATGTCCGTCTGGTAGTAGATCTCAATCCCGCAGTTATTGTGCACCTCGTTCCTCTGCTGATAGACGTACCAGCCTCCTAAAAAAGGACAAGAGGAAGAAAAAATGAAGTTCATATCTCACTCCTCCTTTCTACTGTGGGCACCTACGGTAGCCCTGTTAGGACATGTTTTCTATTAACAAACCAAGTGGAAATTGGTCAGATGATTAATAAACTTACAAACAAAATTAATTTAGTTTATACATGTCCTAAGCCTTCATGCTAGAATGTGTGCACAAAAAGGAAACACAAATGCTCTTCTTTTTCAGCAGTGCTCAGTTTGTCAACTCTGGGCAGTTGTAGTAGGGTTTGTCACTCACTGATTAGCATCAAAAACTGCAATATGCATATGCTCAGACCAGAGATGGATTACTTGTCCTGGACTCAGACTCAAGTCGGCTGATCAAGCTAATTTTTGTGACTCTAGGGTAACTTGAAAACTGATGACTTGGACTTGAGGACTAAAGGACTCGCAAGTCTTGCTCAGCGACAACAACACACAACCTCTGCCTATTGCACGTGTTCATAGAGGGACGAGCTGCTCTCATTTAACTCCAGCCCTTAAATGTGACCAAGGAAGTTGAGCCTAAATAAATAAATGTCAAAAATATACCGTAAGTCTATCTAGGCTACAGCCTTAATTGATATACCACAATCAAAACTCCATTAAACGTGTTTAATGTCTAGGTATGTAATCTATACCCAAACATTGTTATGCAAATAAGCTTTTCACTTGAAGTTTCGCACACAGATTAGCATGATTGGTACAAATTGGAGAATGAAAAGCTAGTAATTGTGTATTTTTCCCAAGACAGGCCAGTTTGAGACAATTATACATTATTGAAAACAGTGTTGCCTGATGTGTGTACACTACAGTTTACACAATGCACCAGTAAGTATAACATTGAAAATAAAATACAGACTAATAGAAATGCATGATCTTCATTTCTGTGCCAGGATTCCAATAAATAAAATAGTGTCTTATTTCCGCTTGCACAGATTTGTGAAAAATGAGTGAACATATATATTCCTCAGCTCTGATGGTGAATACAACAGCAGAGTTCGTTCTGAGTTCATCCTGCAGTGACAGTCTTCAAAAATGGTTTAGTGCAAACATTGTATTTTTTGCTCAGTGGCTTCTCCTTAAGCCTTTTGTTGTGCTTTGTAGCATATCGTGAAAGCTAGAGAAGGAAAGTTCTGTGGACCCAAGTTTGTTTGAGTCCATTGTGATCAAACTCACTTTGAAGAGAGGAGCTGCTGTGGGTAAAACGCAGGTTAATGCAGATGCTGAGTGAGCACTTCTAGCATAGGGAGTGTCATGTCTCAGCTTTTTCCTCAAAGTGTCAGAAGTTTTCCTCAAGTAGATTAGGACTCAAAGCATCTGAATTCAACGTCCTTAAAGGCAGTATTGTAACATTTCAAAATCATCCCATTTAGTAGTCTGCTAAAATGTTTCATGATGAGATTACATAGTGAAGAATCCAGGGTCAATGGGGTTGTTGTTCCTTCTTCTTGTCAAGGAACAAACAAAGATAAGATGATAAATCACACTGTGTTGCTTAAAGTGGAAGTTTACAGCAGGATAATGCAGAATGAATCAATTTCTTGGACACACTGCAGTGCACAACACTCACCTTTAGTTATTTCTGAGTTAATGCTTAACACCTCTCTCCTTTACTCTGGTTTGGACTGGTGGCCTGGAGCAGAGCCTGGAAAAGCCCACAGTGGGACACACTTTGTCTCCATGTGGTGCCACACAGCTCTGTCTTTCCAAATGTACTCAGAAAGCACAGGTGCCCTCTGCCCGGTCTTACGTCTCTGATGCATTTCCCTCAGCTCAGAGGGAGAGGTTTGCGTAGTTTGGACCGATGACGTCTCTTCCCACTCAGTGCCCGCTCTGTTCCTCCGAGTGGAAACGGGGGAATTTGAATTGAATCAAGTCATTACCGACGCCAGCCGCTGTCAGCAGTGACGAAGGCAGAATCTCGAGGTAAGAGCCCTTGTGTGGTTGCCGTGGAGACAGGTGTGAGTGATGGATGATTTAGTGTGTTACCAGTGAATGTCTTTTTTCAGTTTAACAGGAACAAATAAGCAATAGAAACTGGATAAATTGGATACATTCTTAAACAGCATATATTTCATAAATGTATGATCAACACATCAGGCTGCTTGACCTTCAGTCAAAGTATTCAATGTGCTGAGCAATGACACATTTTAATATCCATATATTTTGTCAATCAGTGCCATAATGTGTAAGTGCCCCATGATTCACATTAGCTGAAGCAACTGCCAATGTCAAAATTTTAGAAATACTGAATTCAAATAAGAGTATGACACGATCTTTGCGGTACCTAAATGCAAGCTAGGCTTAGCATGTTGTGGCTATTTACACCCGGGACCTCATTGTCAAGTGAGCAGAAGTCAATTTTTGTTCAATTGCAAAACTCTTTTACTCAAAGCAATTACATCATCAACATCAAAATAAACAACATTATATCATGAACAGAAAAAACACAACAAATTCCCTTTTTTTCTAGTATTGTGCAGGCCTTATATTCAACACAAACACACCAGACACACAGACTGGGACCTTGGCAGTAAATGTGATTTGAATTATTACCTAGTGCCAATGCTCCTGACAATTTTAATAGCTTTTAATAATAGTTTTGGAAACATCAATAAAAATGAATGTTGACCTAAATAAAAACCACAGCCACTTCCTTTTCTTAGGTTATATGTGCTCTTTTCAAGAGAAACAACTATTTTAACACAACCTACCGTCTGGCACCTGCACCTCTCTGTAGCGGATCAGCTGACTCGGGAGGAGGGGCTTTGTGTGAGCGTGTTCGATGAGCACGTCCTCCAGCATTTGCATCATGCCAAGAGCAGACTGCAGAAAGAAAATGGAGTTAAATAAAGCATTGTCACTTAAGTCTCACTTGTAAAAGATGCAATAGTAAATAAAAACACATTACATACTGGCAATGGCAACTTCTTTCAGTCACTTTATACAATTAGGTCTGTCATAAATAAGGGTTAAGAGTTGATTTTAACTACTCAAAACACCTCAAAATCTGAGAATAACCATCTGTTCAAAACCACATATGGTCCACTTAAAACTACCTTAAACCTGTCCAAATCCAGTTCTAACCAGGTTAAATCCATTTTAAACTGGTTTTAGCCTAAAAGTCCTGTGTCAGAAGCTGTCAAGAATATGCTGCATGTGTTGCTTAGACCAAACTGTTCCTCACTGTTGCCATTAACTTCAATAGACACTGACGAAAATAGAATAGATTTTGATAAAGGAAGTGCTATAAAACCTTTACATAAGTTTATTTGTTTTTTTTCTTCAGGTAAGGACTACCTCGATCCAATTCTAATGTGGCACTGCAAAAAAAATAATAAAATAAAACCCAACTATGGTGAACCTGATATATTAGTACAATTCAACAGAACAGTGTTTTTAAAGTCTGGGTAAGGATCTAGAGCATTTGAAAATGTGGGTCCCCAGAAGCAATACTAAATATACAGTAATAAGATTTTAAATGTCTTATAAATGGCCTCTGTTGGCCTTCAAAATCAGCCTTGTACAGATCTCTATTAAAACGACTGAAAAAGACAAACCTCCTTGGTGATGTTGCCATGGAGAAGGGCCTCGATATGTAACCGAGACAAGAGCTGAGGTATGAAGGCCTTGAGACGAGGGAGGGTTACATCTGGAAGACAGACCACAGACAAAAGCAATCAGACACGAGCTGCTGCGCCACGGAAAGAACAAGGTGGAAGGAAAACTCATTACACAAAAATATCAGAAAGAAATGAACGCCAAGTAAAATACGACTTCCTAAAAGACAGAAGTCAGGATTGTTTTTTTAAAAGCAGACGTGTCCAAAAGTCTGACCCTGGGGCCAATCAAGGTCCAAGGTGAGATTTTATGTGGCCCTCAGCTAAAGATAAAGTTTATTGTTTATGGCGCCAACAGCAGCAGCTTTAAACAAACAAGTTCAAATCCTACTGAAACCTGTTCAAGTCCAACATAAACCTGTTCTTGTGGAATAAGAACAAAATCTGATTTTCCTCTGATCAGATGTGGAGAAGTGTCTTGCCCAAGGACACAACAACAGTATGAACTGTGGGGAGAGCGGGAATCAAATTGACTACCTTCCGGTTGAAGGTAGCTCTACCACTGAGCCACTATGCCCCATTTATGGTTTATAACAATCAGTTAAGTCTTTGAAAAAAAAAAAGGTCTTATGTTTTTGTCAATGAGGATATTACTTGCCATAACCACCTTATAATTTGGGGATTTTCTCATTAAAGTTGAACATTATAACTGTTTTGGAGAATTGTATTAGTGCCAATTGTCTTCCCCTTTTTCCCCTTTTCTGATAGACTAAATACAAGTACAGCCAAAGCATGTTATTATAATCAAAGTTGTGCTCATAAGTTTACATATTTGTGATTTTTTTTGGGCCATTTTTTAGAGAATATGAATGGTGGGAATAGTGTACCTTTCATCATAGGCCTTGTTGACTTCACTCCAAAAGTAACGTTTATGGTTGTAGCCAAAAAGTTCAATTTTGGTCTCATCACTCCAAATTACTTTGTTCCAGAAGTTTTGAGGCTTGTATCTGTGCCGTTTGGTGTATAGTAAGCGGGATGCTTTGTGGCATTTGCATAATAATGGCTTTCTCGACCATGTAACCCATTTTTCTTCAAGTGACTCCTTATTGTGCATCTTGAAACATCACTTTTTTAGAATCCTGTATTTCAGCTGAAGTTATTTGTCGTTTTTTCTTTGCATCCCGAACAATTTACCAGGCAGTTGTGGTTGAAATGTTTTCTTGGTCTTCCTCACCTCGGTTTGGTTTCAACAGAATCCCTCATTTTCCACTTTTTTTTGTGTATTTTGAGTTTGAACATTGCTGATTGGCATTCTCATATGGATCTTTTTATATCCCTTTCCTGTTTTATACAGTTCAATTACCTTTTCCCGCAGATCCTTTGAAAATGATTTTGCTTTTGAGGCCAATATCTACTTGGACAATTTCCACATAGCAAATAAATTGGCCAATCAGAGCTTTTAACAAAATAAAACAATAATCAGCCCCAGTATGACCAGTTCATTACTTTATAATAATTCAGAAACGTAAAAAACATATGAGTAGGAGTTTGGAATACCAGGTTATAAGTTCTTGAGAGTGTTCTGGAGTAAAGTGTAGTTCGTGCTACAGTGAACTGACCTCAGCTCACAGTAGAGAAGGGCTAATGAGCACTACAGTGCGGACTTTGAGTGACTGAAAAAAGGAGAAAAAAATAATAAAAGTAACTCACCATCGAGAGCTTCTCTGAGTTCATCTTTGGTCCAGGCAACCTCGGTCATTAGCAGACGGAGGTAGTACATGGCGTGCTGGTGAGGCTGCTCCGCTCTGAAGTTGTTCAAAGACCTCATGTACTGCAGAGAGACAGCAAGGTCGAGTCAGAATACGATTTAAAAAAAATAGGATATAGCTTTTTTTAAATCCACAGATTTCTTCAGAGATTAGATCAGAGATGATTATTAAGCAGACATAAGCAATGCAGTGGATAAATAAAAAGGACAGAAAAATGAGCTAATTCTTCGTAAATAAGACGTGTGCCGTCAGTGAGCGGGTAGAGAACATTAAGGAGTGGTTTTATTTTCAGCTGCTGTACATATACAAGAATTTAGACAACACCAGCTAAAAACTTCAAGCTACAAGTCACTTGTTACGCTGAACTTATACAGAATGCCAAATAACATGATATGAAGGAGACTGAAATCTACCAGACAACATTAGCATAGGTATAGTACTGGTCATATTGTGTTTTGGTTTTTTTTTTTACTTCCTTAATAAGTTCTTTAAGACAGACAATCTAATCAGTGCTCCAGGCTAAAGAAAAAATGCAAAAGCCGCAAAAACCTACAATAAGGATCTGGCTTTTTAGCATTCTTGCTCCATCTGCTAATGGTAAACATCACAGCATCAAATGTACTACTGTGCATGTCTAGTTTTGTGTCTTGCTACTTCAAATCCTTTGATTAGGTTTCCAATGCTACAGTCACTTATTGTGGCAGTTATGACTCATCTCAAAACTCCTCTGTGATGATGAATCAGAGCTTACCGCCTCTTTAATGATGTCAAAGCGCTTCTCATCGACCTCGAAGGTGGCCATCTTCTCGATGATCTTCTTGAGCAGGATGTGCTGTTTGTCATTGTAACCTTTCACCGACAGCTGCAGCAGACAGTGACAGAAGAGATTGGATCAGAGATGATACTGTATGTCTTGTTGTTCCTTCACAGCTATGTCCAGATGCCCTATTTATAACCTTTACAGTTTCAATATCGGGTCACAAATAGTATCTGTCAAACAATAGGTTGATATTTACCACTTATTAACCAATTAAAAAAAAAATAAAAAAAACATTCTGACCCATGTCCGGGAAATGTGTGGCATGCATTATAACATTAAATCACAATATTCAACTTGGACAGAATAAAGGTTTTCAAGTCGACTTAACACTGAGGCAAAGGTACAAAATAATTAAGGAAATCAATTGAGAATTAAAGAACAGAAAGTGACAGACTTAACCAAAATACATAGCTTTAGAACAGCATTCCTTGGTCACTTATTTTAAACGTGCAAATGACAAAATCCCTTCACATTTAATTCCATAATAATATTAGATTTTAGAAACATTGAGCAGCCCATCACTATGATCCTCTAACACCACTATGATCTTGAACTGAATAAACAGAAATAAAGTGGAAAGTGTAGGAACTCTCAATGTCATTTAACGCCTTTACTTTGCAGTGTCATCTGCACCTTTGCCCCCTTCATGACTCAGCAGCACAGCTCTCTACTGCACCACTACACTTTCATCCCACGCCTCCTCCTCATTGTCCCTGCAGTCACACCTGTTCAAAGTAATCATTCCAACATCATTAACCTTGACTACTACGCTGCACGAGCCCTACTGCTGCTGACTCAGATCTATTATGTACAGCCTCACCATCGCAGCTACTACTGATGAGTGCCGAGCAGCGTGAAGTGTTGTGATTTGAATTTACACAAGTGGCGTCTAGATTAAAGTAGTGATAAATGCAGAGAAAGTATATGTAGGAAAATGCAGAAAATGTATATTCACTGCTAGACATGGGGGTTATATCACAACATACAAGACGCACAGGAAAAGTTCTCATTGCTTCTGATACACACATCCACTTCCAGCTAAGATATAATTAATTTTGTGTCAATAACAGCAATGTATATACATTTCTAGGGGTGTGACAAGACAAGATTTTGACACTATTTCTAGTCGTGGCTGGTTGAAAGCTGTGGCTCTTCTGTGTCTTTGCTCTGTGCTGGTGTTAGCTGCAGTGTACGCCATTGTTTTCTTACAATGTTTTAAAGTGGCAGGGACATCTTGAATACTCATTTTGACAGATCACATGCCAGCTTTTCATCTTGTGGGACGAGATCTTGTCACACTCCTATGAATTTCTAAATATGTTGTGTGTTGAATGGTTTGTATAGGAGGGCACTTGTGGGAGTCTTTATTACATATAGACAGTAAAGCCACATTGTAGTTATTTAAGGACTAAGGGTAAATTAGGTTATGGTAGTTTGTTCCCGCTCTCCCCACAGTTCATACTGTCGTTGTGTCCTTGGGCAAGACACTTAACCCACCTTGCCTCCAGTGGTGTTCCAGCTGTAACACTGGTAATTACAGGCCTAATAACGCACCTGGTTAGTTCAGCGCACTAGTTTTTACATTTCCTTAATGTAACACACTTAACAAGCTGTAACTTGGGTGCTTAAAATGTGTTTTTGCATCTTCAACATGGATAACATGATGCTCTAATGAGGCTTCTTTTGGACTGAACTGACCATTTTCTAATAGAGATAATAGGCCATTATCCACAACAGGGAAATCTGGAGGAGTAGCTAAAAGAATAAAAGTGTAATTTAGAATATTTGTGCCATCTTTTCTTCTAACACACTTTCTTGTGAAGGCCACATTTAATGCATTAGACTAATTTAAATTGTGGAAGTGGATATGCACAGCAGACACTTCATTTGAAGTTAGAAACATTTTACTCATCCAGTGCCATAAAGCAATATGCTAAAGCCATAAAAGAAATCTAAAATAACCCTTTGATTGGATAAATTTGAGATATAATGCTATTGTGTACAGAACAATAAAGGCAAAAGCAAGGAAAGAAAGCCTGAATATTGTTAATACCAAACACACAGCACACTTTAGAACCAAACCAAGTGTTAAAAGCCAGGTTATTTCCAGCCCCCACTTCCCTTCAAACCCCCATCAGCTTTACTTACGAGGATGGCATTCATCCCTGAGGCTACGCCATACACCAGCCCGGCCAGACGGGCTGCATATGTATACTCTTTTAAATCATCCTTCAGTAATCTTAGAAACAAGTACACCATGTTGCAGTGAAGGGGGTCTGTGTAAAGGTAGCGACTGATGAAGGGAAGCACAAAAACAAATGGGAAGAAAATGAAAGACGTAATGGAAAAATTAAATAAGACGTTGATGATTTCAAAAAGAGTATGTATATGCAGCCTCCTGACCAGCTTTCAGTCGCGCAAAGACAAACAGGAGCCATCTTTTATGGACACTATGATCAGATCATTGAAATAGTGTTAGATTGTCAACTAAGGGGTCAATACACTACAGATGAGAGTTCAAAGTTAAACCATCAGGAAGAATATTGGTTGGATATGAAGGACAACAATAGAAAATATTAATATTATTATTATTATTATTATCATCATTATTGGGAAAGTTGAGACAGAGGGAACAAATGAAGAATGAAAAGAGAAAAATAGCGCACAGGCATGACTGAAACAGATCTGGGTTAAAAGATCATTGATTTTCTAATTATGTAACAGAAGTACAGAAATTTATATAAAAAGGTCACCTACTTTGCAAACCAGATACAGAACCTCAAATCCATCTAAAACCTGCTCAAATCCATCTTAAACCTGCTCAAATCCAACTAAAACCTACTCAAATCCAACTAAAACCTGCTCAAATCCAACAAAAACCTGCTCAAATCCAACTAAAACCTGCTCAAATCCATCTAAAACCTGATCAAATCCATCTTAAACCTGCTCAAATCCAACTAAAACCTGCTCAAATCCAACTAAAACCTGCTCAAATCCATCTTAAACCTGTACTAGTGGAATAAGAATAACATCATCAGATGTGTCCCTTTTTGCTAAATGTTTGGAATGTTTGCCTTAAAGAAAAATAGTCTTGAAAGTTTATCAGCCCAGTCTTGTTTCAGCCTCAGTGTCTCAGTCTTAAAGAATAATGAGAAGGTAAAAGGGACGTAAAGTTTGGGAGGCAGCGTGAGGACGAGGGTCAGAGGAATTTGAATACTTACATACATCCCATAGACGGTATTTTGGAGGTCATAGTTCAAGCCAGCTAGCTCGGCTGCATATGCATACTCGTTGAGGGAGTCCTTGAGGAGCTCCAGGTATAAATAAGCCATGTTACAATGCAATGGATCCACATACGCAAAAGGGCTGCAGAGAAAGTGCACTGGTCAAATGGCACACATATACTTAACACTTAATGACTGAAACTTCTTTGTGCCGTTTGTTTGTCTTACCACTTTTGAGAATGTTAGTTAAATTACATTAGGGACTAACTGTATTAAAATATATAAAACTGCAGCTTCATGGGTTGGTTGTGTGTAGATAGACTTATAGAGGCTAAGAAATGTTATGACCACAAGTGAGCCTTACTTTAAAAATAATGAATAATGAATGTGTTAGAATGTTAATGGTGATGGTCGGAGAGTCCGTAGGCGCGGAATGGCTGCCACGTCTCTGTCAGTCTGCCCCAGGGCAGCTGTGGCTACAGATGTAGCTTACTACCACCAGTGTGTGACTGTGGAGTGAATGAATAATTGATATGTAAAGCGTCCTTGAGCTCTGGAAAGGCGCTATATAAATAAAACTATATATATAAATAAATATATATATTCATAACAATGGACAACAGATTAAATTACTTTTACATATAATGTTTAGCCATTTAAGATTTGGCTGCTATGTCAAGAAAAACACACAGAAGGGGCATGAATGTAGCAACAACAGTGTAATAGTTTATAGTAGGACATGTACCTGAAGAACTCAAAGTTCAGACAAGCCTTGGGCAGAAAGAACTTGTCGTCCTGTTTGAACCACACTTTACTCATAGCCGTGTCCTGGAAGATAAAAAAAAACACAAATTAAATACGCAGGCTCATTATGCAGAGCCACAGTATCAGAAGAAGTTAAAAAAATAAAATAACAATTAGGAGCTAGTAACAAAATGCTGGTTTAAATCTCTCTAATGCTCTTTTAATCAGAGCATAAAGCCATTGAGACTAAATCACAACACTGCATCAGTGGGAAGTCTTCAGAGATATTTTATGTACCACAATATCATATTATTTGATAATTCACTTTAACAACATTGCTCACCTGTCATTTTAATTAGCTGCTGTTATCTTAATTTCCTGCAGTGTAAATACAAAAATACAACTACAAAAAATACAAATACAATCATATGACTATAAAAAGCCATTGACAGTTTTGACAATATGTACTTACAAATGCACACTTTTAGGACTTTTAATTGTTTTTCTTGTAGCCCAATTAAAAATCTAAAAGGAATGACTGCTTGTGATCATTTTTAAATTTAAAGCTCTAACTAAACAAAGCAGCTATTTCTGTTTAAATTTAGAAGAACAGTTATGCATCCTGATTTTTTTCTAAAATGAAGGCTTTGGGGAACTATAGCGCCACTGCTTTAGATAATGAGGAGCGGCACTGCTTTGATCTTGGCGCAGCGCTGCACAAACACTTGCCTTGATTAAAGTGGGGAAGGACGGAGAGTCGTTTTCCAGAGGATAGATCTCAAAGTTTGTTGGGATAAACTCATTTCTCATGGGTAATTTAAACTTTCCATTGAGGTCTGCACTAGCCCATTTCTGAAACGGAGAGATCAGAAAACAGTGATTAAAAGCAGATATACTGTGTTGTTTGACAAGAGCGGTGTGTGAATAGTGCTGGGTTTCACCTTGATGCTCTCCTCTGAGATGGCTTCTTGTTTGTACTGCGTGCCGTACCACTCTTCGGTTCTGTCCGTTTGACCCTCGAACGACTTTGACACCACCGCGACTCTGGAAAAACAAGAGACAACCAGGTCACATTGCAAAACTCCTCTGTTCTCCTTCTCTGAGTTAAGGCTATAGTCATGACTTTTAGGGACCAAGTTGAAACAAATATATACACCAGCTCATAATTCCAATAATATTCAGAGGTTTCATTTTGGTGAAACATCACATTTCACCCAAATGCAAAAGCTTTTTCATTCATCTAAAGAGGTGTTTTGTTTATATTGTAGTGTCTAGGTTGTCTACCGTTTGTAAAAGCCCTTTGCAAATTAGCTTCCATACAAGCTATTAAACATTCATTTAGCATTTCAACAAAACGTCCCAAAATGAAAACAAAATATTTTCCTGAGCACAACTCTCAATGGACCAAAACTGTCTCTTTTTGAAGCTGGAGATAATGAAAACTGTAAAAGTGTGAGGCAGGTCTTTTTTCACAGAACAACCCTGAAAAGCTGGTTCATCCAAATATCAAAGAAACGCTGCACTTTGATCTCAGCTTGAAAGCAACAAAATCTGAGTCATGTTTCAACAGTTCTTCAGAGATACTTCTTGTTAAACTTACATTATAATTAAAATTGAGGAAAAAAAAAAAGATCTTGCAATATTTATATCTCAACTCTTTTAGGGACTGTACTAATGCTTTCCTCTGATCCTTCATTTCTACCTCAATTCTATTACACTATGTTTTCTTTAAATAGAACAAACCTGACAAACTCTGGCATGAGTTTTTCCAGTACCATCTCAATCAGATCCGGCCTGAAGTCCTCCAGAAGGTACTCAGCAGCGAGGACTTCTTCAAGAGGGTAGTACTGTAGACATCAGAAAAACAAGATCAGTATTTCTAGTAAGATTATAATGATGTACTGTATAATGAAGACATGCAACATTTCTGGCAAATGTTTTTTTTGGCAGCGTTAGTGTAATTTTCTAATGTTTCGGGTCTTTGAATTTTTTTAAATAACGTTTGAAGGCATTATTAATTTTTTCTTAATTTTCTTGATTGAAAAAAAGCTAAGTAGAACATAAGTAGGGATGCACTTTAATCAATGCTTTTAGTAAATTTATATTTTGCTTTTAAAAACAGCTGATAAGCATTAGTTAAGAGTTGTAATTTATCTGATCATTTGTGATTTGTTTTTGTTGTTGGAATTTCATGAATGTGAATTTCAGCAAAACCTTTTTTTGTTGTCTCAAAATTTACAAAGTCAAGTCTAAGAGAGAGAGCCTTAGAGTTAGCCAAAACTAAAAAGCCTTGAACAGGAACAATCTGGGTTTTTCAAATCTGAGTTCATAGATCTTGAACTCTAAAGGGTTGAGGGTTTATTAAAAACTGCTTTATTTTTTTCTACTGCGGGTATTGGTTTCTGAACAACTAAATAGACACATCAAACTGAGATTAATCTCTAAACTCATAATATATATATATATTTTCATTCAAACAAAGCTTAGATTGACCGAAAGGGTGTAGGCCGAGGTCAAGACTTTTTTTGCCAACCCCTTAAGTAGACATAAAGATTGGTTGGCAGATAAAGCACTGGTCCTAAAAATGTCTTCCCATATTTTGACAAACGCCTGTGCACAGTAGTCATCTCAATTATGTTTAAAAAAGGGCAGAAAGATGAGGACAACACATACAAAAGGACCTCCATTGTGTTGCCGTGGAAACAACCTTTAGAAAAATGTGAAAAAAAAAAACCTACATGAAGCAAACCCGCAACTTTAGAGGTGTATCCACGAGGTCGCTCCTTGTCTTTGAATCTGAAGGCCACATTGTTCAAATCCTAAAAGAAGAAAGAAGAAACCATGGCATAAGATATGCCTAAACTGCAAATAAAGTAATTATTGTAAAGTATTTTTACTTTGCTAGTGGCATAGGCAACTCATCGGCTGAGCTTATTTGTTTTTAAATTCTAACTTTCCAATGTTAAAATTAAATAATGTCACTGCATCATTATCTTAGCAGACATACCTTGCACTCCTGAAAAACCCACTCCTGAGGTCCCTCTGTTCTCAGTTTCTGGATGTACTGGAACATGTGGAAGATGATGTCCTCCACGTGCACTGCAGGGAAACACATCTCCCAATTAAACCTAACACCAAAAGCATGTTACACCCTTATCCCCCCAAAAAGGTGCAACTTACAAAGACCCTCCTCTGTCAGGTCCACGTTGATGATGAAGAACATAAAACCCTTGGCTCCTTCTTTCTGCCCTCCAACAAGCGTGTTCACCCAACCTGAAAAAGAAAGTCTCTTAAATAAAATATAAACAAGTACACACCAAACCATATAGTTAATTATCTTTCTTATAAACACTGTTGCCTGCCAAAATATGGACATAAACTATGGAAAATGTGGCACAAGTTTTGTTTATGAGACAATGAAATCCCCAAAGCCACAAGAGAGAGGCTGATAAGTAAGCAATAATACTAATGCATAGGTTTATTACAGTATATGATTTTCTTAATTTAATGCCTTTTTATTTCTTCCTCCAAAAAGTTCTCTCTTCAAGTTTGTTGTGCTGTATTTAATTTATAATTTTGATTTTTTTTATTTGACTTTTCACATATTTTATCAGTGACTTATTTTGAAAAAAATAAAAAATAAAAAACTGAACTGTGGTGAGTATAGAATAGATATTGCTTATTATCTGCATCTAAACAAACTTTTTGTTCATTGTTTATCCTTTATAGTTGCTCCCATTTTTCAAATTAGTTCCAAAAAGTAGCAGAAGTTCTTTCTTCTAAATTTGTTCTTTGCTACAACTTTTGTGTCATGTCTGTAAAAAACATTGACTCACTTTGGTACAAAAGTTTTGAATAGTTTGCACTGTATGGTTTGAATGTGCAACCGTCAGCCAATCACAAAAGAGTATTCAGTCAAACTATGGTATAATGTCTAGTGTTTTGAAATGTGAAACAACAAATGGTCAATAACGTTACCCTCTACGTTTGTGTACAGTTAGGATTATTATTATCTAATAGTCTTGCTGCATGTCTTACCTTTAGACTTGAGCTCTGACAATAAACTCCCAGGTCCTTCGTGGCCAATCAAATGTCCCAGATAATGTCCCGGGTTGGACTTGTAGTATTTCTGGAGGTCGGGGATGGGGAAGGTCACATAAAGATTCCTGATGTCTTTGATGGGCACCACTTTGTAGAATTGCTAAAAGGACAATATTAAAAAAAGGACAATTATACAAGACCTTATTTTACAGCCATCTATTAAATAATAGAAGGGTGCTTACTCTGAGGTGCTCTTCCTGAAAAGGGTGCTCGAGGAATTCTGGGATAGCCACATTCTTGTTCTCCACTTCTCCAAACAGATCCACCACCATAGAGGTCAACTCATCCAGAGACTCTGAAGGAAATAAACACTATTTAGTTTAATACATCTTACATTTCATTCACTTTTTACTTGAATAAATACAGCAAAGACATATTTTTACTATCATTATTTAACACAGTCATTATTCACATGTTTTGTTTTATACAATGTAAGGGTCATTAACTAATGCTACTAAGTTTTTTAAAGCTAAAACTATAGCTAAAGTACCTACTCAGTTTGGTTAAGTGTTATGCACCTGAGGAAATAGGGCAGGAAAAACTTGTAGTACTTGTATAGCAGTTTTTAAGAAGGTGAAGGTGAGTATAAGTAAGAGGCTTCTGATACTGACGAGTTGTGGCATTTGGACAGCCCTAATAATACACTACAAAAATTGGTAATTGTATGAAAATGATTTATTATACCTATTATTACCATAAACTACACTACTGGCTTTTATTATCTGATCTTATTACCAATTTATTATTATGCTTCTACTGAGTGGTAATATAAAGTACAACCAAGGACCCCTTAAGCATAAACATTTTTTTAAAAAGCATTACATTTGTAGATATATTTTTACCTCTTCCCAAAACACAGAGTCCCATGAGGTTTGATGAATAATACGTGGAGTGGAATTTCAAAAGCTCTTGGCGGATGTCTATCCCGTCTTTACATGGTCTCGTTTCAAGAGTCAACTTGTTACCTACAAGAAAACATTACAACAATATTTAATACAAAGATTAAATCAAATAAAAATGTTAAAGGTAAAGTGAGGAAGAACAATATGGGAAGACAGTTTCTTTATGGATTATTAGAAATAAGCAACCACAGAAAAACAATATGACACAACTGCCGACTGAATCAACAAACTATTACTCTTTGGCCAGTTCATGCAATCATACCAATGTCAACCTGACCCTTTTTTGGAAAGAGACAGATAAATAAGCCCTGATTTAGGGAGGGTTGTTCTGGTGCTTGACTGTCTAGGCCTGTCTGAGCCGTGTCTATTAATAGCCTCGAATAAAGATGATATAATTCAAGACTGCCATCAGGTGGCTATTTTGGCTTTTTTGATTTAGTAGCTGCCCCAAATGCAGGCCCATCCAACTCTGTCTGTCTTTCATCTGTGTTCACCTGATGGATGAAAGAAAAGATCACTGCTCTTTGAAGAAGGTTACTACTCTTTATGAAATAATTTTCCGGGACATTTTTGTGATTTTTTTCTTGACAATCAAGGACATTTTCTCACTAGTGTCCCAACAATTTACAACAGGTCCATTTTTTAACTACAAGGCTCATGTTGGCCACACACCTAATAATATTCATTCTATTTCATCTCTGTTTTGGTTTAAACTCCTACAAAATATATACTATGCTTCAGAGGGTCAAAACAAATAATTTCCATTTGGCTCACAAAAGGGCATATAAATCAGGTTAAAAGGTTTCGAATAAATGTGCGTATAAAATGACATTTGTAAAAAGGAGCAGGGGAACACAACTAAAAACATCTCAGAACAATATACAACATGTTTCTGTGACATTTGCAGTAATCATTTTACCACATAATTTCTTTGTCCTTGTATGTAAAGATGCATAGGAATGATACAATACTACTGGCATTCAGGAGCATTGATAAAGTGGTAAAGACAATGACGACATTAAACAAGTCTGTACCTGTCCCAAATTTGCTAAAGGGGTGGTTGGGGTTGCCTGTGGCCTTCTCCAACTGAAATAGTCTCCAGGCGTCATTCATGAGATTTTTTTCATGCTCCGAGTCAACAGCATTCACCTCCCGGTCTTTACAGCTCTCGTCAAACAAAGGGCAGAGAAAGAACTGGGCAAACCTGTGGAAAAAGTAGTGAGAAAATCAAATCAACCACAAAGAAAAGAAGAAGCTGCTAAATGTTTTAGGTTTGCACTAAATGATTGTACGTGACAAGACAATGGTTAAGTGATTGAAAAGGAAACTTGGTAGACCAATAAAAATCCTTTTTGCATCAATACAAAGTGAGCAACTGCCATGCAAAACCAGTAAACAATATAGGGAAATGTAATATTTGTCTGTCTTTTAAGATCCACAGACTGGATAGGTTTGGGCATCAGACCTGGACACTTATGCAAAATAGTGCCATGGGCGGTTGGTAAAAGTAAAAGAGTCATAGTTTGATATTTTGGCAACTGATGACAGCAATTTTGAAGTTGAGGTGTGTAGTTGTGAAAACTCAGAGAACCTTACACAATGCATTAAACACACCCTGAAACATATAAGTACATAGTGAAAAAAGCCTGTTCTTCTGCCATAAAGTGGGCGGTCTTTTTGAAACAGTAGCATCACAATTAAATGGAAATAGTCAACTGCAAGCAGGGGTTTACAAGAAGAAGAGGTTTGTTCACAATAGGTCCTGAAATACTGGCTGACTCAGGTGAATAATGTGCCGCTACAGGTTCTATGTTGAGTAACTCTGAACAGATGATTGTATGCATTTGAACGAGGAAGACTGGGAGGTGCTCTAATAGTATGTTGGCTTGTGCTCATTACACAAGCTGCACCGACAGTTCATACACTATTAACACTTGCCACATACTGCCCTACTTCAAAAATCCCAAACTTTACAGCATATGTACTCTAACATTAAATTTCCATTCATAAATAAAATGACCCAAATAATAGGTTTGTCTATAAGAGGGGCATATGAACTGTTGTGTACATGCATTTAGTTAGTTTCTTATTTTTAGAACCCCGGAACTCAGCACTGCTCAGTACAAGCCCATCAGTGTGGCCATAAAATTAGAATCATTTCTCAACAAAATATTATTTTACTTAACTTTTATTTATCCAGAAAAATTCCACTGAGATTACAAATCTCTTTTGCAGGGGAGTCCTGGCCCTGTGTGTGGGGGAGACTATTGTACATGTTTTTGGAGAAAACCTATGCAGTCAAAGGGAGAACATGCAAACTCCACACACAAAGGCCTTGCCTTGAATGAGAAACAAACCCAGGACCTTCTTGCTTTGAGGCAGGAGTGCTAACCACTCTGCCACCCTGATACCTTTCACAAAGAAGATGCTTAGATAGTTAACATTAAGAAAAGACAGAGCAAAACTGCACAGTCCATTGAAAAGAGACTGTTCACTGCAGTAGCTTTTCCAGATGGTCTTCATAACTCACTCTTAAACAATTAGCCTCTGACAAAAAACAGGTGCTCACTAGACGTTCATTTATTTATAAGTAGGTAATTTAATCCTAAAGGTTAAATTCTGGCACCACCCGACTGTGCTTTCCTAATTATTGGAGTCGATATGTGAGCAGACCCCACAGCGAGTCCGGTGTAGTCTACACACAAAGCTTCAGGTGGGAATCATATAGAGATGTTACAAAAGGAAGCCGCAGGAGGTGGAGCTGGTAACTAAAGATGGAGAGACAATAGCTGTGCTGCTCATTTGAATTAACACCTGAGCTCAGTATACAGAAATGATAAATGAACGTCAGGCCATGGCATGTTCACAGCTGTTCGTGCAGGTTAATTTGGTGACATTAAAAGCCCCAATCAACAGTTTGGGAGAATAACTAGTGGGTCAACACCAGTACTCGAAGCTCACCAATATTGTAGCCTCTTGTACTCAGTCTTGTTTGACCTCCTCAGGTACTGCTACTATATTTACTGCAGTCCGAGTATCTCCCCTTTTTTCCCTTCACAGAACTTTTTGGTCACATTTCACTGTAAAATGTAGATGTGATTGAAGAGGCTTAAAACTGAGTCAAGTCACTGAGAAAACATCTATAAATCAACATGGCTCCGAAGTGTGTCCATGGTTCTTGGGTACTTGGAATTAGCAAATACTCAAATTGAAGTGCTCCTTACGGATAAAACAGTATTAGTAATATATTAGATTTATGATTTTTTTTTTAATAGCGTTTTTGAATGTATTTTTGCTAACAGACGGACAAGATTTAAGCCATGCAATTTTTTTTACTTAAAACACCAAGAAAACTAGACAGTCATTGAAACTAGTGTTGTCACGATACTGGAATTTCTAACTTCGATACGATACCTTCAAAAATATCGATATTCGATACCATTTTCGATACCAAAGGGAAAACAACTGTCACAATATTATTATTTTATTTTTTTTTATTTAAAGATAAATATAAAATCAGCCAAGGTCCGCTTAGACCTTAGTTAACTTTCCTCACCGTGAGGGGTCTGGAAATTTTTAATAAAAGGATATGCGTTTGAATATAATTCTTTAAAGTAAAGTCTCATTTATTCCACACCTACAGCCTCTTAAACAATATGGAGATGAATGTTGATAATCCACTGTTTTATGTATTTTATTCTTTGGTTACATGAGGAGGATAATTGAGTGTTTAGCTTTCAAAACACAGCTCACAGACAAAAGGAAAATACTACAAAATCAAAAGAAGCTAAAGCTCAGGACCTGGTGGTTTAATGACAACAGCCTGGAATCTTGCATATTATGCCTAGTACTCCTTCATGTGTGAGAACATTTTAAATACAAAATCATCAATTCAAGCCAAATTATTTTCTGATTAAAATAAACGCGTTCCTCCCGTCCATAACGTCAGTGAATCTTTATTATGTTTTGCCAAGGCTTTTAAATTTTAGTTGTTTCTAACTCATTATCAGGCTACGCTAAACATGTTGAAATTTCCCGCTGCTCTGTCCGTAACCATAGTAACCTGAGGACACGTGTTGCGTTGAACCGTCCTAGAAGTGCAGGTTCAAAAATATGTTTTACACAACAATGCGCTTGTAATTATGAATACTGTCTTGCGGTCCAGATCGCGGTCCGCCTTTTGAAGACCCCTGATGTAGTGCACTTGTTCAAAGGCCTCTCAGATTGTCATACTTTCAGAAACCAATAGTGCAAGTAAAAAAACAAAAAAAAAAACTCGGTATCGATACTCGATATCGATACTCGGTATCGAAACTTCGGGAAATGAGTATCGTATCGTTTGAGATATTTCAGTATCGATATTTATCGAAATATCGATATTTTTGACAACACTAATTGAAACCACAGATATTTTGTTGTGCAAGTGTGATTGCATTGCTGATTATACAAAAGATTAAAAAAAAAAAAGTGATGCATTTACAATTGAATGCAGTGTTGTAAGATAAACATGTTCATGTGACAGGAAACCATTTCTACCACTTTTTCCAGTTCCAGCAGTTAAAATGAGCTACTCTTTGATTACCCTTAATACTTTTAGATACAACTAGCTATAAACCATTAATAGATTTCAAAGCCATGTGACTTGTGTTTAATAGGGCCGTTATGGTATGTGCCACATGGTTTTAATAGATTACCAATACCCATTAACTTTATTTTATTTATTTTTAGTAAAATATGGCTATACAGAATGAAAGGGGGAATGAAAACCTAAACTGCAGAAAGTACGGCAGTAAAAGAGGAAGTCTTTACAAGCCTTGTTTCTACTGAAGCAGTAGAAACAAGGCCAAGCGGCTCCGACAACACTGACATTGTAATCTAGAAAGCCATATGTGGTTTTAACTCTGTGTTCTGACATGAAGTTAGACATTAAACCAAAATGTCTGCCATATCTACAGTGGACAAATGTTATTCCATCCAAATAACAAAGAATTACCTATCTAGTGCTCCTTGCAAGTGCTCATGGGAAACATCGAAGTAGTAGTTGGTGTGTTCTCCACTGGTGAAGGCGTTGGAGCTGCCTGCATGTTCGCTCAGGAACTGGCTGTACTCATTCTCCTTGGGGTACTTCTGCGTTCCCAGGAACAGCATGTGTTCACAGAAGTGCGCCAGGCCTGAGATGTTTGCTGGGTCTGACAATGAACCTGGAAATGTGGACATAAATCATAGACACAAAATGGGAAAATGTTTTTTTATATTTTATTTGGCTCATCAGCTTTCTAAAAATGTATTCATTACCAATGTGGACATCCAGAGCTGCTGAGGATTTGTCTGTGGTTGGATCACTAACAAGCATCGCCTTCAGGCCGTTGGTAAACTGCAGCGCTCTGTATTCCCGTTTGTCTTCGGGAGAGCGGATGATGTCAGTAATCACCCTCTTCACAGCTGGGTCGGTCATTCTGAGGGGTAGGGTGGACACAAACCTGAAACTAAAGAAAATCTAAGATGGAGTCAAACTGTTACTGATTATTTAGTGTAAAAATTACTTTCATTGACAAAATGTCAAATTATATATTAAGATAGTATTTCCATCCACAGACCTAAACTCTTATGGAAGCTCTCAGGTGGTCACAAGTGTATGACAGTCTAAAAAACAAAAAATAACACAAAGAAAGAAATGGTTTAAAATTGGCTCCATTATGTGTATTACTATTTCTTTTCTTCTGGGAGTTGCTTGACAGATGAAAACTATTTTATGTGTTTGAATAAATTGTTTCCACAGCACTCTTTAGTTAATCACCTTGATTCTTGTGTCATTAAGCCTATGTTATATCACCTTTTTATCTTATATTGTGGTGCATTTGTGTTGAAGAGTGGTGGCAGTGGCAAGGTTTTTGGGGCGCAGTGGCTCAGTGGTAGAGCGGCAGTCCCTCAACCGGAAGGTTGGTGGTTTGATTCCCGCTCTCCCCACAGTTCATACTATCGTTGTGTCCTTGGGCAAGACACTTAACCCACCTTGCCTCCAGTGGTTTTCCAACTGTAACACTGGTGAATAGAAGCTTAATGTCAGTCGCTTTGAATAAAAGCGACAGCTAAATGAATAAATGTAAATGTAATTATAGTGTATAAATGACTGTTGTGTAGCTCCAACAACAAACTACCACCTTAACTGACAAATTTCCTGTGGGAAACACTGAAAGCACATAGAAAATAGTGGATTTATGTGTACTATAGCTATATATTAATCAACAATTACTGCGTTTCCACCACACTCAGTTATATTACTATTATTTAGTCATTAGTTGACGCTTTTATCCAAAGCAACTTACATTAGCTTCTATTCACCAGTGTTACAGCTGGAACACCACTGGAGGTAAGGTGGGTTGTCTTGCCCAAGGACACAACGACAGTATGAACTGTGGGGAGACTGCGGGAGTCGAACCACCAACCTTCCGTTAAAAGACGACCGCTCTACCACTGAGCCACTGACGCATCTATTACTAAGTAATACTGTTGTCTTACTTAGTAATACTTTCGCCATTAAATTCCATTTGTGAAGTATGCATTACATTACAACAAACGCTACAAAAACGGCTGGGTTAAAATAAAAGTCTTTCTTGTTAAGATCCCTAAAAGACAGATGTCAGCGATCTATGAGAAACGAAGTACACCTGACGTGTTAGAAGTGTTACAAAGCGTTTGTAGCAACAAAGCTAACACTTTCTTAGCTTTGTACTTAGGTCAAAACACCGGCTTTAGCGGTAGTTCGGAAGCTAGCATGTTAGCATGACACGAGGAAACGGTAAAATCACTTATAATTAAAGCATTTGGCTGACATTACTTACCTTCGGTCTCGGTTTGGAGAGAAACAACTGCTCGCTGACTGGTGATATCTGATCAACTGGGCCGTACGGTTAATGCACTTAAACATACTTTACACTGTGGAAAACAAACCTCGGCTTTTACGGCGCCATCTTTAAAAAGACTAAACAAATTGAGCACAGAGCAGAAATGGCTCATGTGTCGTTCCGTTGTTGTAAATAACTGATACAGGAAAATGTTTGTAATATTTGATAACCAAAACGGCTAATTGTCAGAATACTTCTTAAATTCAACATAGCTAGTAAATAATATATTTACTACAGAGAGAATTAAATAATGTTGTGTCACTGGCTCTTAAATCTATTAAGGAGCCTGTGGATTGTCATTTATATAGGACAAGTGATCGGATTTGGAGAATTTATAGAGTTTAGCCATTGACGTAGAAGGGGCCCCATCTACAGTCACTGAGTTCAGCAAAGTACTGCTCAGAGTTTATAGTGCTGCACTTAAACGGTCCAACTGCAGGTAATTTGTACTGTTAGATGTTTATTGCTCATCAGATAAATGTGTATGTTGCTTTTTATTGATGTGTAGGTAGTTTAATCTACAGGGCATGCATTGTGGCTTTCATCTCTACAGCATAAGCCCACATTAATAATTACTTACTAATACAATAATTCATAAAGATATTAGCAGAAACCAATGATGTACCTAATTTAAAGTTTACTGTACCCATTAAGAACCATATATAAATATAAATTGGTATTTCATCTTAAAAGTGATGTCATTATGTATTTATAACATGGCCAAACTAAACCTTTTTTTTCCATATCTTAAATATAGTCTAACTAAATTTAGCCGTCAGGAATTCTCTATAAAGTATTTTTTCACACATAAATAATGGACATAATACGTTATTTGTGAAATATAAAACAAGGTCTAGTTATTTAAAACAACTCATTATCAGCCTGACAGTTTGACCAACATGTTTCCATTACTCAGCCACTAGATGGAGCCAGATTACTTCTATTAATTGCTCCCTCTCATTCCTTTTACCCAAACAGCACTTGTCTCACTTGTAACACTGACCTGTTGTGGAGAGCCAGAATATGACCCAGTTCTTGTGTATAGGCTTGTATGTAATGTATTAGAATTGTTGCATATTTGTGCCTGTTCAATGTTATTTATACCGAAATCTATTAAACACCTGCTTTTCACTAACAGCAAAGATGAATGCTCTATGTTAGGCTACTCATGCATAAACAGTTATGTGCATTTAGTTTATAGTTGTGTTATGTCTTTTTTTATGTTCTTGTTTTGTAAAACTTCATTTAATAGATAAGATACAGAAAGCTTAATTTGTCACATACAGTACTACAATGCACAGTGGAATGTACTTTTGCCACTAGCTAATGTAGATTAAAAATGTAATGTAATGGGCATGGTACAGTGCAGGACAACAATCAATCAATCAATCATCATTCATTCATTCATTTTCTACCGCTTTGTCCCGTTAGGGGTCGCGGGTGACTGGAGCCTATCCCAGCAAATTTGGGCCTGAGGCGGGGTACACCCTGGACAGTGGCCAGTTAGTCGCAGGGCTAACATTTAGACACAGACAGTGACAGACAACCATTCACTCTCACATTCATTCACTAGGGACACTTTTTAGAGTTGCCATTTGACCTAAACATGCATCTGTTTGGACGGTGGGAGGAAGCCGGAGTACCTGGAGAGAACCCACAGTAACACGTGGAGGACATGCAGACTCCTCACAGAAAGACCGGAGTCGGCCGAGAATGTTTGGGTCGGCCGGGTTTTGAACTCACGACCTTCTTGCTGTGAGGCAGGAGTGCTAACCACTCTGCCACGTGCACCCTTAATCAATCATTCATTATTCATTATCAATCATTCATCATCATTTCAATTGTTTTGATGATTGATTGATGATCAATCAATCATCAAAACAATTGAAATAAAATGAAATAAAAATAATCCCGGGGTTAGGAAAGGTGGTTTGATGTGATTTAGTAGCTTTCCTTACAAATTACTTGATTTTTTTTTTTCATTGAAGTAGTTGTGAATGGTATTTAAATGTAAACTTAAAGATGCAATGCAGAAATAGATCAGATGACGAGTTAACTTCAGATACAAAACAGGACGTAATGAAAATTACAGTGGGTTTTATGAACTTTAATATTATCACAATATTATTAAAGAGACAAATAGAGACAAGACAGTGCTAAAAATACTACAACATTTTACACAAGGCACATTTAATTACATTTGACAACATACAGTTCATTACATGTTTTTGTTCACATTCTGTTTTTGTCCCTTGATATATTTAAGACATCGACACTGTTTGGCTTAATGTAGATAAGCCACTAAACAGAGAATTACCAAAGAGTGCATTAAGTTATGCAATTCAAACAATAGGTGAGCGGCATCTAAAAACAGGGCTATAAACACTTCTGAATGACTGAGGGCTTAAGACTTGTCCAGGTCCACATTCACTCTCAGCCAACTTAACTTTATTTGGTTCCATAAGACTCCTGTGCCTGGCTGTATGTCTGCACTTCTAATTTCCCTGATGTAAAACACGATTACAATCACAAATGCAATCAACACTCACCAGAGCTACGTAACTTCAATTCCACAATCTCCAAAGTCTCTCCTGTTATCAGTCAACTGTTTACTTTGAAGGTTATGACACACACTGCAGCTCCTCCTCTTTTGAAACTTTACCAATAACGTCTGTGTGAAGCTTTTTGAACGGGACAGTGACTGGGGACAGAGAAGACTGAAAAGCAAAATGGAGCTAACAGAAAACAGACCAAGCAAGAAAAATGTCGTAGCGGTTGTGGGCGGTGGTTTGGTAAGATAATAATAAAAGTAAATGATTTGACAGCACTGTGATTGTGTCAGCTGTTTGTCTACGAGTCCTTTTGAGCAATCGAGTGGAAATGTATTTGAAAGTTACTGTGACAAGTTAAAGAAGTCATCTACAAAAAATAGTTTATACTATTGTTCAAAAGCCCCATTTAAATCCAACTGTATTATATGTAGCGATAAAATTCTAGGTCCAGTATAGTATATGAACCTTGTCTAGGTTAAAGATCTAGAAGAAAAACACTTTTACCATTTTGTTGTGTTGAATAAATTAAATAATATTTGAAATTAAATGTTAACAATCATTTACAAGTGGTTCATGATACACTTGAACCATTAAACTAGGAAAAACAGTTATTATGCAGCTCATAATGATGTTTATAGTAATACTTTGCTGCTAAAGTGAATTCCTCCATTGAATGTTTGGAGAAGAGAAGTTCTCTGCCTTAAACACAGCACACTGACTTCTAAAACTATAATTAATTTCTTTGCTTATTCTTTTTGTTGCAGGTGGGTGCGTTAAATGCCTGCTTTTTTGCCAAAAGAGGTTTTGAGGTGGAACTTTTTGAAAGTCGAGATGGTAATAAAAAAGGATCTTTGGCAAATGACAGTTATTTAATTTATTTCTTTGAATAACTGACATACTATTTGTTCTCCCTGGTCAGATATACGGAAAGCCAAAGTTGTCAAAGGCAGAAGCATAAACCTGGCATTGTCGCACCGCGGTCGACAGGCTCTGAAGTACGTGGGGATGGAGGAGAAGGTGAGCTGACCAGTCATTAACTGTTCGGTGCAGTGGCTTAAGTGTGAAATATGAAACATGTGGTTAACTAAATAAAGCTTTCTTACTGACCAACAGGTGGGCAACACTTTTTGTTGTACACGTTAGACGTTCTGTGTAATGTGGCCCATAAAACAGGCAGATTATGGTCCTCGTCCATGCAGTCCATGCAAAGTTTTGTTGTGTTTGGTTCTGACCAATAGGCTCAAAGAAAGTGACAGAGTGGAGACATCCTAAAAATACAAAAGTTATTATTATTATTATATATATTTTTTTTCTTTAGAGAAATGGAAAGAGAGAAAAAAGCAATACATCTCTTCAGTCTATGAGGAAAACACTTTTTGATTATATATATATATATATATATATATAGTTTTATTTATATAGCGCCTTTCCAGAGCTCAAGGACGCTTTACATATCAATTATTCATTCACTCCACAGTCACACACTGGTGGTAGTAAGCTACATCTGTAGCCACAGCTGCCCTGGGGCAGACTGACAGAGACGTGGCAGCCATTCCGCGCCTACGGCCTCTCCGACCATCACCATCAACATTCTAACACATTCATACGAGGCAAGGTGGGTTAAGTGTCTTGCCCAAGGACACAACGACAGTATGAACTGTGGGGAGAGCGGGAATCGAACCTACTACCTTCCGGTTGAAGGATGGCCGCTCTACCACTGAGCTACTGCCGCCCCTGATTTTGTTTTAGATTAGTCCTACATACAGTTCTTATAATACATTCATGGCTTTGTTAAATGCAATTTTGACCATGATATATACGTCATACTTAAATGATTAAGATTCATCAGTTGGTGCTAAGCAATTTTCTTTGTCTAATTGTGTGTTGGGTACCTACTTTACTCAGATAGTCTCTCAGGGAATCCCGATGAATGCCCGAATGATCCACTCTCTGAACGGAAAACTGTCTCCGATCCCATACGGCAAGAAAGGACAGGTAAGACTTCCCTCCTTACGATATTATACAATGACCCTTTCAAGAACTTTGCCATTCTGGAGTCGCGAGCTACTGCAACTACAGGCCCTTTCAACTCTGAATTGGTACTACATGACACTTGTAGTAGTCAAACATTATCACTAGTACCCATAATGCAAAAACATAAACTAACAATATCAGTAGGGCTTTGCTGTAATGCAGAGGGACATATGTACTCACATTTGTGACTTTATAGCAGTTTTGTGTTTTACCCTTTGTGCAACTAATACATACATTTTTTTACTTTTAGTGTCAGTATGACCTGAATTGTTTCATACAGAACTAGAATTACTGATGGGATTTGCATGCACCCACACAGATTTGCTAAAGTGACACTGCGAGGCCTGTGACGAAGAGTCTCAGTGACAACCAGCTCAGGCAACGACAAAATACTGAACTGAAATGGTCCCTGTCTGTTCCTATCACAGTGTTACAGCCAGTTCTGGTTTCCACTCTGGGACATGTATAGGATTGCACTGACTTCTCACAGATTGCTCTTTTTCCAGTACATCCTGTCCGTCGACCGAGCCAACCTGAATAAAGAACTGCTAACAGGTAAGAATAAAAGTGTCTCTCGATTAAACTGACAAAGCGGAACAAGGCAGAGAACAGGAGGTCTTTTTAGACACGATTAAGGCACCACTTAACGGCACCACCATCACGGCAGAAAGTTGTCAGTGAGGGGCATTAGAGAGCATTTTGTCTATGATTTCAAATGCACAAAGATGACACAAAGATTTGATTAAAATTGCTAGCTCTACTTTTGGGCTTTTTTATTTTTTATTTTTTTTAAACAAAGCACAGTTGTAGTCCTTTGTCTGATCCAGACTCCTGCTGTCAGTGGTGAGACACAAACAAGATATGTTTTTCTAAGGCTCAGATTCAATACTCTGTGGGTCTAGCTTATAATTGTGTTGCAGTTAAAACTTGGCTAGCCTTGTTGATTTGTTCCACTAAAGTGATTTCTATATTTGAAGAAAGCTTACTACAAATGCACCTCCAAATAATAAAATAATGGCAAAATGACAAAAATTATTACTGTAAGGGTAGATTTACACTATTCATTAGAGCAGGGATCTCAAACTCAAATTACTTGGGGGCTGCAGGAGGCAGAGTCTGGGTGAGGCTGGGCTGGATCAGGTATTCCACAAAAAAAGCTTTGTTAAATTCTCTCAAACCTCATTACTAACAATTCTTTAACTTCAATGGGTTCTTCTGAACCTGAGCTATCCTGAACTTAAATGGAATATTGAAGAACATGAATGAGCTGGCTGAGTGGCCCCATTGGATGTCGACTCCCCTCGGTGATATTGTCAACAGAACATCGACGTTAATTTGCAGATTTGTCATGATAACAAATCCGCATGGATAGTGGCGATCAAATTGCCATCAACTTTCAAACAAATCAGCCCATTTCAAATGATCCAATGCCGGTAACATTGACTTTGTCCAGCTCAAGGTCAAACATGCTCATTTCAAACACAGTAAGAAGCAGTCATTTTATGACGGCTATGTGATGTTACACACGCTCCTCCATAGTTGTGAAATGTTTCTCTGTCGGAGAAACCAAGAGCCATATACTCCACTGTGATGGTAGGTTGGTTCAGTTCCAGCTTCCACAAAAAGGAACCTTCCACACACAACGTGGTAACGTGCCATTCATATAAAACTCGCAGGGCACACTAACATTAAACTTTCATATCGTCCTGCGGGCCACAAGACACAGTTGGCCCCCGGGCCGCGAGTTTGAGACTCCTGCATTAGAGACTAAAACAACTGGCAATCATTTGCTAACAGTTTCCGTGACGGAGTAACACGAGACTAAAGTATAATGTGCGTAACCCAAAGTAAGTGACCTAGCATAGATTTGAAGTCATCTAATGATGAGTGTCATTGTTGAAGTGACTACCAATTGCAGAACTAATAGAATTAATAGACTAAAACATGCCTAGACTTGTCAGAGCTGCCACATTATTGGACACAATGAGTCAGTAAGGCCTGGATTCAGAAGTGAATACTTTGCTTGGAGTAGGTCAAGATTGACTTTGCATGAGTTCCATTCTGAGACAAGGACCCGTCTGGAAACTAACAATGGTCTTGAGTCCGACTCTACTACATGCACAATGTTTTACAGTTGGCGCTAAATGATAACGTGGCTCTAGAAACCAAGACCAGGCTGTTAACATTTATTGCCAAGAAAAATCAACCCTGGGTTTTGTGGGATTTAATTGACAAAAGGTCTGTTTGTATTCAGGCTTCACATCAGCTTTATAAACATTGCCCACTGTCTCTGTGACATGACTACATTATTAAACCAATGACAAGTGTTTCGTAAAATTCAGTTTAGTCATGCTTGTTACATGAGTACTTTGTGACTTTTCACTTCCACAGCGGCTGAAACATATCCAAACACAAAGATGAACTTTGACTACAAACTGCATGACTGGAACGCTGACACGGGGACGATGACCTTTGTCAGGTAAATACTACGTGAACTAAACAGAGGTAAGGCTATTAGACAGAGACTATTAAGAGTAGAGCTTTAAAACTGCTGAGAAAGTGGACTAATGTAACCAAATAAGGCCTCTGTATGTTTGCTCGGAGCTTTACTGCTTCTTATTGTTTTAATCTGATTCAATCTGTTGTCTAAAAAAACTGAAAATAGCCCAGATGGTTAGTTTAAAAAGTAGAAAAACAAATCTGTGTCAATCGGTGTTTGTCCTTTCTGGGCTGCTGTAGTAGAAGCAGGAAGTAATGGGAGGTAAATTGATTATCCAAACATACATAAAAACAGAAAGGCTGTAGACTGCACAAACAGACAATACAAGCCTGTAAACATTCAGATTCTACATCCTTAGTTCAATATTTAGTTTATCTTTATGAAAAACACCTAGCCCAGTGTTTTCCAAACTTTTTTTCAAAGGACCCATTTGTGCTGGTTATTTTTATTTTTTATTTTGAGGTAATTTTTTCTCACAGTGTACCATTCCTGACCATTACTAATTTCACTTGTGCACTTTCACAAATATTATTTTTTATTTTTGTTTTTATTCAAAAGATATTTTGAGGGGGAGAAGTGAATTTTTTTCTCTTTTGCAAACTTTCTTATGATCCACTTTTGGGGCAAATGGATCTCGTCAAGTCTCTCGTTACTACAGTCACAAAATAAACCAGACATTCACCTTGTTTTGTTGCAGCACCAAGTTAAAACCTAACTGTCTTTGTGACTCATAAAAATAAAAAGAGGTGAGATCCCTGAGATGATGTCCATAACCCTTCATGCTCTTGTGTGTTTTAAAAGGCTTGAGGTCAGAGACCGTGACAAAAGTAGTGCCTTTGAAGCAGCTGCCTTTAACAAAGTTTGCAGAAGTTATTTGTCCTTAGGTAAATGTGACACCATTTACAACTGGATTAACACGAACACACCTCCGGGCTTATTGAGTCTGGGGAATTAGTTCAGTCATGCTGCGAATAATTAACATAACACCACAATCTGTGCATGTTCTGCTTAATATCAATGCCTTTAAGCTACAAAGTGCTGTTTAAAAATGACTGTGTTTTAGCCTTATTTAGTGTCAAACATGGGGGTCATATTCTACTGTGTACATTTCTAGACTCACATCATGCTGTTTGCGATGTTTAATCCAGCTTTCCAAAACAGTATTTGCATAATATGTGTTATGTGCGTTATTTCTATATTGTTGATGTACATTAATTTACATTAATGGTTGTTTTGCAGCTTTAGCGATGTGTTTTAATCTCATCAGGCAGATCTTAGTTTAACAGTCTTTGATGAGGAAGCATAGGTCCTGCGGCTCTCTTGATTTTGGGAATGGCTGTAGTACTATAGATATATATTGTATAATAGCCATTAGCCATTTTTGTAGAGATCTATTGAAGTCTGCTTTACTCTGTAGACAAATTTGCACACCGCTTTAGTTAACAGTAAAAGTGTTAATATGATTATAATTCCATACTGTGGCCCTTCATTAACGTTGAAACACTGCTTGTTCAAAGTGTTCATGTTGAGGATGTTACCTGTGGAGTGTTCATCCTCTCGAGGCGTGTGCAGCCGAACTGTGACAGCTCATATTTGTTCTCCACAGTGTGAGTAATAGAATGTCCACCAAAAGCCTGATGCCTCCGCGATAGCGCCTCGTTTCTGTCGTGCTCAGGAAATGCTCAGATGTAATCACAACAGAGCTTCTATCTCTGACCTCTGTTGTATTTGGGAAAGCATAAGGAGAGCTTTAGCTTATCCAAGAAGCTATGTTTATATTAAAAGAAGATGCACAGAGTTAATTTGTGACATTACAGGGAAGAACAGCTGTGTAAATAAGTATCTCCAGTTTTGGAAATGGATACATGAGGCATGGCAGGAACACTTTATCTTAATATCCTCGAAAGATACTGAGGACTGTGGAATATTGTGCCTGGTGCAGCTATACGTTCCCACATTATCACATAATAAGTAATAAGTTATCGAAAATAAATCAAGAACAAATAAACGAGAAGCAGCTTTTCTTTGCAATTTACCTCTGAAATAATAATAATAATAAAATGTCTTAGGTTTCATTAATCTACTTTATGTCTAAGTCTCAAATTGTACCAAAAACATGTTTTTATAACATTTTTAACAATAAAAAAACTTGATGACAGGCTGCCATTGACAAACTATGCTCTGGGATGAAATGTGAGTTATAAAGTCTACACAAATATCTCTTTGCTCTGCACACCTGAACTATGTAACTATCCCTGTGGTACTCTGTGGTATGAACTTTAATATTTCCCACTACACGGCTGCTTGGGAATACAGTTCAGTGCAGGTACTGATGTTTCAGGGAACAGGAGCTTGCACAGTAGCTTTATTAAACAACTCATCTTTTCTTTGTGCTTTTCTTCACTGTCTGTAACCTGAATTTTGACAGTAGAAATTGCATTACAGGTCGTCCTTTCTGAGCCATTGTCCACTAATGATAATGAGACCTTTACTGACGAGCCTCCCATTGTCTCTGAAACAGCAGCAGACACTTATTATAGGAAATGATTATGGTTCTTCTCCAAGTTGAGTGACAGGGAAGTGCTGCTAATATCTTTAAATGTTTCCATGCATCACCAAATGTGCTCTTAAATTAAACATCCAGCTCTTCAACTGAGGAGGAGGATACACTTGAGATGCAGATTGACTCTTTTGTCAAAAGAATAGAAAAAAAAACAGCAGCAACAGAGATTGAAAGGGGCAGGTCTCTAATCCTTTTACTTATGTGTTATAGTAGCAGTTGTCTGAGGAAAATAATTCAGGTGTTTCGTTTTGACTGGTGCCTGATCTCGATTTAATGCCATGAGAAAACGTTGCTATAAACAAGGATGAGCTGAGTTCAATGCAAAATGCTCAGAGGTAAGCTATAAACACACACAAATATAAGTTACCAGATATTTCTATATCTTTTTTAAAAACTTGGATTCAAACAAGGCAAAAAGAATAAAAAAACACTTATTTCATTTTATTTTTTATCAAACTTTACAGTTTCTATAAATGATCACAATAAACTATTTTCTTTTATTTTAAAACAAAATGTATATGTAGCTGCTTATAGGTATGTAATTATATGTTCTTTTTTTATTATTCCTTTATTACACCTGTGGAGAAATTCCTTGTTGGCAGCCACCACCAGAGGGTGCCCAGTATGTTATTTAATGTTGGTGGGGGAAACCAAAGTACATGAATGTTGTTGCTTGATTAAATGACAAATGTTTCAAAAGGGTAACAAAGAGAGCTCCATTTGTTTTCTTCATCATAAAACCTGAGCCTAACTATAATGAAATACATTTCCACAGATGTCTAACCACATTTGACACTCCTTTCATCCCTCTGTTATTAATATGCAGAGGGCTTCAGGGTCTTTTCTTTGACCTGTGAAGACCCTCAGGCAAAATACTGCAGGGGTTCGTCTACAAAACCAATCAACCCCATATTTAATCCGTGACTCTCCTCTGTTGTGACGGATGTGCAGGCCAGACGGGACCAAGGAGCACATCAAGGCCGACCTCATCGTGGGATGTGACGGTGCTTTCTCTGCTGTTCGAAAGCAGTATCTGAGACGCAGCCGCTTCAACTACAGCCAAACGTACATCCCTCACGGCTACATGGAGCTGACCATGCCCCCCATCAACGGAGAGGTGAGTTTAATGGAGTTTGAAAGCCTGTGACACTTCTTGTTTACTTCATGTCCATTTGTCATCTGCAGTTTGCCATGAAGCCTAATTATCTGCACATCTGGCCCCGAAACACATTCATGATGATTGCTCTTCCAAACCTGGTGAGACTGCATTTTTCTACTTTTAAATCAATTCAAGCCAAATATCAAGTCCAAATGTCTCCTCCTAGACTTATTAATGTAACAGAAAGCGAATAACAAATATACAAACAGCACATAACAAATACCATAGACTCCCAAGGAACTACAGCTGCTCGCCATGAGGCCAATTGATCTCTCATTAATAGAATCTAATCTTCGTTGTGGTTTGTTACGTTGTGTTTTTTTTGCTTTCCCACATGCAACATTTTTGTTAAATACAAAACCTGTTGGATCCTGCCGGTCTGTTTAGAAAGATAGGATCCTAATCAGATGTGGAAATCTTAGCGTGTGCTTGACCTTTAAAAAGTCCTCGAGAGCTAATTAGCCCCAGATCCTCCACAGCAACCACATGCTTACTCATCAGAAACATCTTCACTAAAGCCCAGCCTGAAGCAGCTCTTACGCTTTATATTTAGTGTCCTCTCTGACTTCTGTCTGAGTTTTGTGTCCTTTCTTCAACACAGTTTTGTTCTCTGTAGCGAGTCGTGGTTAAAGCGGATGAGTGCATTTTACTGTCACCCACTGCCCTAGTTCCCAGGTTTGCTCACTCGGTCCCGCTGAGGATGCCATGGAAACGGTGCTAAAAGGTCACAAGGAGGATTTTGTGATGGCGTTGGAAGATTGTACCTGCTCCGACAGACTCACACAGGCAGATAGAAACATGTCTACCACCATCAAACACATTTATCACTAACTCTCAGTGGAGCTGGCTTTATATAAAGCATCTATATATGGCATTGCTATTTTTTTGTGAGAATGTCTAGTTTGTCCTGAAAGAGTATACAGTCAACACTTTAGTGGAGCAAGTTGATGAACATTTATTACCTTACCAAAAAGTTCCAAACAGTGAGAAAGAAGATTATTTATGTGCACTAGACTGAGCCTGTAAAGCACTTTGGGCACAAACCGTTGTTTTAAATTTGCTAAATAAATAAGGTTGACCTTGACCAGTAGGGGGCACAATTAAGCAAGTACAGGTGAAGAAGACACTGTATAACTTTGGTTGCTGGTAGGGGGAGGACACTAGCAGTGGAGGATAATTAGCATGAACTCATAGCATAGCTTACAGAGTAGAGACAACAGAATAGCATTTCCACTTGGACTTTATTACTACAATAAACTGAAACCATACAAAGCCAGGTCTCCTTGGTGCTAAGTCCACCCATCATACATGAATGTAGAGTTTAGTCTGTATTACCCATTCCACTCATTATTGAAATTTACCATTTACAGCTTAGTAAAACTACTGCTGGAGCTCCACTGGAGCAGAGTCGTACCCGGGATCGAAAGAATACTGTGTATGACACAGAAAAGGAAAACAAAACTTTGACTAACTTTACAGCAGGAGCAAAATATAGAAATAAGTCACACATGCTTTTTTGGTTCTAATGTTTCATGCCAAATATATGCACTTAATCCTGTTGAGCTCTGACTAAAACCTATGTTTAATCATAGACTTTTGGTTTTTGATCAATAATAAAGCTCACCAAGAGTTATTTGGGTGAGTTAGTTAAACAGTCACGCAGATCCTTTTGGTTCTAACCCCTTGATGATGTGCTTAAACTCTGAATATGTGAAGAAAAAAAATAGGAGTAAAGACAAATAAAAAAAAGGAAAACATTATGAAACATTCTTGCCCATGGTGTCTGTTTGACCTTTAAATACATTTGTCGACCTTGTGACTGCTACACACCAGTAAACACAGAGATGAACCCTTCTTTAGACTTATATATATGTATATATTTACACTAGATATTTTGAGAACAAACCTGGGACAAACCTAAAGTCTTTGAGAGCAGGTTTTTTTATACAAATTAAAATCACTAGACTAAAGTAAACTGTGATGTAACCTCATTAACATATGGTCCACAGTGTTCTGTGGCCCCTCGAGCATAATGACAGACTTTTTTATAGTTACTATGGTTATGTAAGGGTTATACTGAGGTGATTATAATTTTCATGAATGTCATAACTGAACCCCTTCTGGTTGCTCTTCCACATAAACAGACCTGAGAAAATTTCTCAGTGAATTTGGCCAATCGTAGCGACTCTTGCAACAGCCCATAGCAGAACTCTGTAATTTTTTTTTTTCTTGGAAAAAAGTAAATTTTGCTTGAAAACAATGTAACTACACAGAAGACATTGTACATGAATTGCAAACAAATGAACAAAACTGAAAAAAACACAACGACAATGTAGACAAACCTGAAAAGGTAGGTGTCATTTGTGGACGAAAGTGGAAATCATTCAACGCTACTTTGAGGAAAGATATTCATTTGTCTATGTCTTGATTTTGGAAATGCTAAGAGCTTATAATGTCATAAAAATTAGACTATGATCTGAAAAATATCCACAAAAAGGACAGAACATGATTTTTCATTCATGTACACACAAAACTACCACTGCAGCAGTCTGTACTTCCTGTATATCTTGAGTGACAGATGTGTCGTCCAATCAGCAGAAAGAATTCCGTCCACAAGCTATACCTACCTTTTCTAGTTGGTCTGAATTGTTGTGTTTTCTGATTTGTTATTTTGTTTGCAGTTTTGTTATTTTCTTTGCACTTTGCAGCCAACGTAACATTTCAATTTAAAGGTGTGGTTGTAGTTATTAATAATTTTGTATATTTAAAATATTTTTTAGTCTTATTTAAAATTCCAACATAAAGAACTACATAATCTGTTAAAAAATAAAATCTTTGAAAAGTTTTAGAAAATTTGCTACAGGAAGCTGATTGTTGCTGGAAACACATTGGATGAGAGGAAATGAGCCTTGCCCTGTATCACTGGAATTGTCTCAGTAAATGGAGGCTGTAGCACTAATATCTCTGTCTATTGTGTTTTTTTTCTGGCCACAATAGGACAAGACATTCACCTGTACACTCTTCATGCCGTTTGAAGAGTTTGAGAAGATTACTACGGGAGAAGAGGTCATCACGTTTTTTCAGAAGTACTTCCCTGACACCATACCTCTGATGGGAGCGTACGTGTCTGCCTCTTTCTCACATCCACAGGCAAAAGCTGTGAACTGTGAAATTACAAACGTACAGCTACACGGCTTTGGCAGGATTTTAATTTAAAGTGAAGCATGTGGCGCAGATATAAGAGGTGTTAGCGACAAACGGTGCTCGAGGTTGTTATTCACTCCCGTCCTCTGTGGACTTATGAGACGTTCAGATACAACACCAAATACGAGTTTAGTTGCCATTTGCTTCTACTTTATTAACATTTGTGCCTCTTTAAAATATGTCAGGCATTAAAACATATTTTTTAAACATGTTATATTCAGATGTTATTAGTAAAAGGTAAATTAATGGGAAATGTTATTTTTTTCTCTGTCTGATCAATCCTTTGTTAGGAAAATACAAATGTTTAAATAGTGGTTTAATCCCTGTTTGTGTTTTCCAGTGAGGCGCTCAAGAAGGATTTTTTCCGGTTGCCAGCGCAGGCCATGGTGTCTGTCAAGTGCTCACCGTATCACATTGAAGACAAATGTGTGCTCATGGGCGACGCGGCCCACGCTGTGGTGCCTTTCTACGGGCAGGGCATGAACGCTGTGAGTAAACAGGCTAAAAAACAACAACTGTTAAACTGGGCCTCATTCATCTGATTGTCCACCGCAGGGCTTCGAGGACTGCATTGTGTTTGATGAAATAATGACCCAGTTCAATGAGGATTTGAGTAAGTGCTTCTTAATCGGCTGCAAATGAAAAGAGCTGACGATAAATCATTAATAAACTCTGCTGTGCTTCTGTTTGATTCACAAAGGTGCTGTTCTGCCAGAATACACCAGAGTACGAGTCCCAGACGACCACGCCATCGCCGACCTGGCCATGTACAACTACGTCGAAGTACGTGTGTTTATTTTATGACTTACAGTAGGGCTAGATTTTCTTTAGAGGCAGTTTATCATTTGAGGCGAGGAGATAATGCAGAAGTAAGTGATGTATTTTAATAAAGGTGTACAGTATATTCAAATAGATACCACAGTTACAAAGTGTACAGTATAGTCAGTAATACAGTATGTCCCAGTTCCTCTATACTTTGCGACTGAGAATCCATTTTGGTATCCCATCTTATTTTTAATCAGAAGAGAAACGTTAGGGTCTGTTAAACACTGTCTAGTCTGAGAGGTAGAAAATGAATGTTGTTTGGGGCTGTCACAACTCAGACTTAATGAGACTCACTACAAACTTTTTAATTGTTTAGATCCCAAACTTTTTAAAATTCAGAACTTCTCATCAGTGAACGAAACTCACAGCCAGACTACTCTACCTTCTAAACTCATTGTCTCAGCTACTGACTTATGTTACTCATTTATATTTTAGAGGATGAAAAAAAAACCTTTCATTTTATTTTTTGAATTATATAAACTTTGCTCTAACTCTGCCTCCTTCATCAAACACTAACACTGTATAAGTCATGTTGCTCAAAAACACGATTATCTATTCTAATGTAGCTTTAGGCTGGTTTTGTCTTGTCTCAGTGTTCGGTCACTGTCACTACAACACCCTCATACTCTTATCTCGTACGCCGAAATACACAATTAAACATGATCTACTTTCCATATAATATAACATCTTCAGTTCCAGACAATAATTCAAAACCTCTAACCTAAAAAGCCCTGTCTTAAAACTATTTTATTAACTTAGTCTCGGTTGTATGGTATACCTTCCACATATTTCTTGTGTTTGGATGACAATTTCAGTCATTTTTTAATTCCTTAAAATAGTCCCCTCTCTTTCCGTTTCTTTCACCAAACACAAGATTGGATTTCAAAAACATGACATAGACTGTTTAGAACCGTTGCCTGGCATCTATTTATTGTATTATCCACTGGTTTTGGTCTTGACTTTGTCTTGACTTGCCATTGTCTGTGTCTTGTCTTGATTAAAGTCTTAATCCCTTTGCCTGTCTTATGTCTCAGACATGACATGGTCTCTGTAAATGCGTCCTTGAACACAAGACTAGTCCAACCTTAAGACACAGCAGCAACAAAGTTCAAAGCCAGAACTTCAATTTGCTTCATTTTTTTCTGACACTCTTTTACATCATAGCACGTCTTTGTTGCTCTCACCACAAAGTAAATGATAACTTACTGTGTTTGAACTAAGACAGCAAGTTATAATTGCAACTAGAATGTAATTGATCATAAGAAGTGCCTGCTCCAGTTTTGATTTTAATTATGATATTTAGACTCCCCATCACGTCTGACAGAAGAAAACAGCTCCCTGACAATCTGTCCATTAAGATCGTATCAACAAAATGTCAGTAATTACTTTTGCTCACAGCTGCTAATGCAACAGGACCTCCATGTGGTGCCTTAATTAATCTATATACAGCTTTGATGACTGAGACCAGAGGATGATGAGCGCTGATGAGAACTGCCACTGCTTTATTTGAGTCAAAAATAGAAAACATGAGTTATCTGATTTTTCTTTTTCAGATGAGAGCTCACGTTAACTCAAAGTGGTTCCTTTTCCGAAAGCATGTTGATAACTTCCTGCACTTCATTATGCCCAAAAAGATAATTCCTCTTTACACAATGGTAAGTGTCCTCCTCGTCTTTGTTGACAGTAAAGTCTTTGGTTAAAGTCTTAACTTGGTGAGTTTGTGCCGTACATTCAGTCTATGATGCTGTTCATTTTGCAGATTGAATTTAGTGTATCTCTGACCTGTCCATGCAATCAGTCATTTAGTCCCAACTCCATCTGTTTCACTGACGGCTCCACAGAGAAACACGGGGTTAACTCTTTAGCCTCACTGACCCAGACTCAAATGGTTAGATTGTGGCTGGCTTTGTAGTACAGGGCCCTGGATTCTGGTTTACAGTCCTGAAGTCGCCTCAATAACATAGGTCTTGAGTTTGACTTCCAGCAGAGTCTCTCTGTGTTGAGTTTGCATGTTCTTTACATCAAACATCAAAAAACATGTCTCTGGTTAGTAGTATGACCAATTACTGGCCCAAGATCTGGAGAAGACCACTGGGCTCCTGATCGACTGGATGGGTCAAATGCAAAGAATAAATTTCCCCCAAAAGAACCTAAACCGCTTTGAGCCACATGCCTCTGGGATACTTGATCTTAGTTTAATTCTTATGCATACACAATATGTTACAATGATGTTTAATATTTTTAGGTGACTTTCACAAGGACGAGATACCATGAAGCAGTGGAGCGCTGGCAATGGCAAAACAAAGTAAGACATAGTATCTTAGACAAATCTTCAAGTCATTTATATCTTCCTCTGCTCACTTTAAGTAGGATTTCATTATTTAGCATTTTAAGTGAGTCCTCTTTTAAAGTCCATATTATCAATGAGGATTGTGAAGCAAACCCAAGGCTGATAATGAAGGAGTTTGTTGTGGGTTTCTTTTTTGAGACTTCTGTGGCCTGTGTCGAGACAAAAAGAAGTTCTGCCCAACAGTGTTTAAACCAGTGTCTGTAGAAGAGAAAATCACTGAAGAGTAAAACAGTGGAAAGCTCACAGTAGATCTACACAAGGCCCAACGACCAATGTTCTGTTTGTGCTTTGAAGCTGTACAAACAATTGGTTTGGTTTCCTGATCTACAAACTTTTTTCTACAAATTCTTCTTAAATCTTTAAACTTTTCTCACCTGCTGTAAATATAGATAAAAACGTTGAAGAAGCCCATATTCCTAAGCAGCACATTGTTTTCACACATTCCATAAAGCACACCAAGGTACTGTTTTGAAATTGTTCAATGACATTCTTCAGTTTTGATTATAACATTCTTTTAAGTATTAGCAGAAAACACAACTCTTGACAGACCTGAAACCATTAAAAAAAATATTTGTACATCTCTGTCCACAATAGCGTTTTTTCTCCTGAAAATCTGCACCAAGGTCCGCTCTAAGAAGAAAGAACTCACAAATTGTTACACAGTATTTGTTTGTTTTATTAACTTTCCCTCTACAGTTTTTTAAAAGACTTTCCCTGACACTGTGTTCACTGTCGTCATGACAACGGTAGACGGATTTTACTGTGGTGAATGTGTCTCTGCAGAGTCTCCTTTTACAGTTGAACTGGAGAAATACAATAATAAGACAGGAGCAGGGCCGATAGAGACATGTTATTATTAATATAGTATAATACAAACAGATGAAACTTCAAATGTACAGTTTAAGACATGATTTAAATCACTGTAACACTCTCACTATTAATGGTCGCCTTACCAGGAGGCCTCTGTCGTTTTCTTCATCTGACTTCCTGCTTTTGGTCCAAAAGTCTGAATTATTGGCAAACACCCTTTCATAAACTAGACCAAAAGCAGCTGCCCTGAAGATTTGGTTTGGACCAAACGGGAAAGTCCGACAGTCCTGTCCATATATGTTTCCAAACTACTAAATAATTGCTTGAAAAATAAACTGATCATACAAAGTTACAGTAAATAACAATAAGGATAAAGAAACAAAACGATATACACACAAATACACACTATCTGCTTTTCGTTGTAATAATTGGCATTGAAATTTAAAAACATGTAGCTTTGCACTTTTTGCCTTTATGTGGAGACTTTGACTTAAAAAAAACAATCGATCCAATACTTCTTTTGCATCTTTTGCATCTTTTTGCTGCAGGTGATAAACCGTGGGCTGCTGTGCTGTGCCACTGGAGCTGTTCTGGGAGGCTCTTACCTGCTCATTAAAAACCCTCCCAGCATCCACAAACTCAACATCGACGTAGAGAAAATGTGGAGCAGACTCGCAGCTTTCGGGAGCTCCTGAAATCTGAAACCTGAGACTGAAGTCATGAGCCACAGAGGTTTTAATTAGGCTTTGATTAGATATTTTAATTTTTAATGCATGTGCCAGGCAAATACAGTGTTCAGTAAGTAAGTTATTCAGGTTAATTTGATTCTTAATGTACAATTTCAAATCTGTTCAGAGCTAAAGTGGTAAAAGAATGAATGTTGATTTACAGAAAATAGGGAAAATTAATGTTGAATGGTAAGATAACAAAGCAAAACCATTGTTAGACAATATCAATAATGGACCAAGAGATAATCTGAATAAAACTTTAAGTGTTGGACAGACAAGTTAATGAAGCCCGAAGTTATTCCATATTTTGAATAGGGACAAATTAAAAGTCTTATATGATATACTATATAGTTAAATAGCAACAACATTATATGTAGCTAGTGATGCTAACTAGTAGATAAAATAGCACTTATTAGGATGTTAAGCCAAGATCCCAAATAAATAACCCAGATTCAGGACCAAAGTCATTGAACGGAGAATTACAGTAAGAGTGGAATAATCTAAATGAAAGACTGTATTAAATATTAAGTACGTCTGGAAAGGATAATTAGGTTGGTGTGTGTAATAGGTAGGTGTAGTCTTAATGAGTTTGTTTATTGAGTGGTTGCATACATGTGTTGGTTTTTCTCGTTATGACCTAGAAAGGCTGTTTTTAAAGCACTTTCTCCAATCATTCTCCAACACTGATAAACTGAGCATGTGCAAACTCAACATAATGTCAGAGGTACTTTCTCAGTGATAAATGTGACCTCAGATCTCCTCATTGGTATTAACGGTGGAGCCTCGAATCCACTGATCCTCTATTTTTAATGTTTGTGGTTCTCACATGTTTTGTCTGTGTGAAATTTCATTATAAGAATGTGTGTGTAAATGAAATACAGGTAACAAACAGAGACAAAATCTGATTTATTTTTCCTGCTTTATTAAAACATAGCAAAGGTTTCGCAGAGATAAAAACTGTTTATTTCAGATATCTTAAAATGTGCTCTGGAAAACCCAAAACATATTGTGCCTTTCTTTACCAGGAGCTCCTAAGATACCTTTGTGAATTATGAAATAATTGTCCTAGCATTAGTTCTACTTTCTTTAGTTATTTTTCTATTTTAGACACAAAAATTTAGTTGAACCAAATGACAGTCTTGTGTCCGAGTACAGTTTTTATCAGCTTCACACATTCATTCATCACGTCTATTCATAGCTGACAGCTCAGGAGGTTAGATCCCAGCCTCTGATCTAATTACACTGCTCTACTCATCGTCACACATATAATTCAAACCAAATGGCACTTCACTGGGACTGCTGCAAATCAAAATGAAAGTACACAAGGTGGTTAGCTTAAATTAGGATCTCTTTATTGAATCCATACACAATAATATCAGTTTGTGTACAATGGTTTATCTGCAAAAGTGCTAGGGCTTTTCCCTTTCGATGTACACACTGTAGTTGGGTACCAACCAAAATAAAATACTACACGTTCATCCAAACTCAGGTCCTAAACCTGCTGACCTCTAACATTAAACACAGCACTACAGTCTTTAAATCAATGCTATATCTGTGGTAATTTAAGAAACACATGAGTGAGAGCGTCAGACCTGGGACTAACTGGCCACTGTCCAGGATGTACCCCCCCTCAGGCCCAAAGCTGCTGGGATAGGCTCCAGTCACCCACGACCCCTAATGGGAAAAAGTGGTAAGAAAATGAATGAATAAATGAATAAATGAATGAGAGTGTTTTTGAAGAGCAGATCATGTGAGCTCAGCCCCTCCAGGACTTTGTCAGACCAATCTAGTTTATTTAAAAAGTTTTTCCTAGGCTTTATAGTTAGATATGTTAAGTTAGATATCAGATATATCCACATGAATGACTTTGTAGAATAAAAATGATCTCATAAAAGCTCAGTTCTGAGTGTCACGTTTTAGAAAAAAGACATGTGTTGTACAGTTTAAAAATAAGACTGATCAAAAGTATAAAATTTTTTCCTCCAGAAATAAATCAAAGACGTATTGTTTTCTCAAAGACTTCTGCCCTGAACAAATGAAAGCGGATATCTCTGTCTTTAACACTCGCAAACATTGTTTTAGGTCATGGTAAATATATTAATACAGCCTTTTGAAAAATCCTTGTACAGGTTGAGTCGGTTCTGGCGCATTTTCATTACCAAAAAGTGTAATAAAAACATTGGTATAGATGTAAGAAGAAAATATCATCCATAAATGAATGAATGTATATACTGTATGTGAACTTGATAATTATGTTAAGACTACCATAAGGTCTTGAAGATTTATAGTCCAACTCTGACCCTTTACTATATCGTTTCATAATTCATGCCCCTATTATTTTAGATGTAACTGTAGAAAGTGTCTAATTACTTTCATTTGTGTTCTGCATAAGCTTTACACGTCGTACAAAACTATTTGGTTCTTTGACAAAAAATCTGCAAAAAACATTATTATTTCCGAGCACAGACTGTGGGTAATCGGTGGGATTTGCTAAATATCAAAAACCCTGGAGGGAGTGTTAAACGACGAAGGGCTATCCCACTAAACCTGCTTTGACATAACACTGTCGGGAGAAACAGTAGGTTTAAAGAGGTATCTTCTGCAGCTGGGTATTTACACGCCGCTGCAGATCAAGGTCCGTGGAGGTCAGACAGAGTTATTTTGGCTTGGATTAGCATGTCAGGTCCTAAGGCTAACAAAGAGGCTTCACAGCGGCCGCACTTGGATGACCCGGCTGTCGCTGCCCATCTTGGAGCTCACGTCGACGTGCTGGAGGTTATCGCTGGTGATGATGAAAACAATGGAAGAGGAGTTGAACGTGACTCTCTTTTTTGGTCTCTCGCGGGCGCCGCAGTTGCGCGGCACAAAATGGGACGGATGGGACGCTCGGCGGGAGCAAGGGGCCGCTCGGTGAGGAGGCTGCGCTTGGGCCACGACAGACGGGAACAGAGCAGCTGCAGCAGAGAGCGGCGGAACTGTGGGCGGAAGGACATAAAAGGCTGTTATTTACACAGGAACAAAATAGCATCGCCTCAATCATCTGCCCGTCAGTCATTGAACAAACACACAATACAAATAATACTTTTGGATAAACTATTTCAAAAGAATATTAATGAAATATTCTTCATTCATAAAAATGGCATTAGGAAGTGAAAACAAGTGTCCATATTAAAGATTTAGTAATGACATTTTTCTTATTTCATTTGCCTATTGGCAATGAGTCAAATTAAGAAATTTTCCCTCTTTTCCATTGAGGCACTAATAATATTGTATAGGTTCGAGACAAGTCCTTTTTTAATGACATTTTTTTAACTCCCACCCACAAACTACAGCCAGAGTGCAGGATGTGAAAAGTAGAGTGAAAAGGTGGAAATCTACATTAAGATGTTGCAGATACGCAAGTAAACCTTTTTGTTTATGACATTACATTGTTATGGAGCCCAGCGGAAATGGATTAGGGTTGCAGCAAAGATGGGTTTACAAGAATGATACAACTGCAACACTCACAAACAAGACAAACAGCTTACATTCTCTCTTTTTGGACCTTTATGCACCGTCAAGTCACAATGCATCTAAAGTCATGTGACATAATAAAATAAATCGATCAAATGCTATGTTTCTGTTTGGTTGCTGTTGTTAGTCAAACTATGCATCATTTTTTATCATTTAAAATGTGCCAATAAACAAAGCAGCCTGAGAGAAGAACAAACTAAAGCCTGGTGAGATATCGACATTGATTTGCCCTGTTTGCCTTCATTAATTCTGCTGTGGCCACTGATGAGGAAAAATAAATCCACTGCATTAAAACAAAGGCAAATGAAAACTCTCAAGTACAACATGTGAAGATTGTGATGTGAAGATTTTCTTCTTGTTTTTCAGGACATTCTTGGCAATTAACAAAATTGATCAAAACTATGAAGAAGTAAAAGGACTTGGATGAATAAAAAAACCTTCACAAACCAAACTTTACAAATGTCAGCAGAATGCTCACCTTCCTGCTCATGAAGATGTAGATGACGGGGTTGTAGGCTGTGCTCGATTTGGCGAAGAACGAGGGAATAATGGCCACCGTCGGAGAGACCATGCTCTTTCTACCGAAGGCCTCCAGCATCGACACGACAGCGTACGGCGTCCAACAAACCAGGAAGCAGGCGATCATCAGGAGGAACATCACAGCCACCTTCTTCTCGTAACGAAGAATCTTAATGATCTGAACCGTCTGCAGGTCCTGGATCGAGCGCAGCTGAGGACACACAGGAAAAGGAGGGCCATTAACTCCAGGAGAAGTACTCGAGTCTGGGCTGAGGTTCCCTTTTTAAATGTCTCGTCTTAGACTTTAACTTCACTATTGCTTGGTCTTGTCTAGATCTCAGAGGGTTTAGGATTTTAATTAAACAGCTCAATTTAAATAGTATTGATTGATATAGTTTTTTTTACCTGGTTAAATAAATAAAAAAAATAAAAATAGACAATAACTGATTGCTTCCCAAGAGCAGAAAGAACAATGTCTGATGGAATAAAACAAAATAAACAGAGGCCAAATGTAAAAGCAGCATCAAATGACAAATAAAAACTAACTTCTTAATTCATTCATTACTGAAGTATTAGCTATACTCTTCTTCTTTTGCAGAGATAAGGTGCTATTTCCAACTTGATTGACAGTGGCAGATTAACCTAAATTAATGTCCCGATTAAAACAGTGCAAAGATTGTTGTCTCCAGCTGTGTCTGAATCACTCACAGCTGCTATTTTATTTACACTCTGCATCTATTTTCAAGCCACAATGTTCTTAATGTTCAAAATGGACATATATTTTGTTCACAACTGAGATCTGGATGGTGCATAAGTACATTTGAAGTTTTGAAATGTTGAAAACAGAAAAATGCTAGTTAGATATAATAATAATAATATATTCAGAGCAACCCCTTCTTTTCATTATGGGATATTTCAGTTTTTCTCACACCTCAGCTTCACTGTAAAGACATGAGAGGTGTGAAGTCGTTCTGTCATTATCCCACAACAGGAGGTAGTAACAGAGGCGAGACACAGGCGAGGGTTTACACTTAAAAAAAGAAAAGAAAACGAGGCTAAGTGTTAATAGAATGTGAGGATCATTGACGGTAGAAGGCGTGGAAATAGCAAGCATGCTTCCGGGTTGGAAGCCTATTAGGAAGTAGGGGTAGGCTCCATCAAGCATGACTCCCATTGACATCCATTGAAAAATCGGCGCCAAATACGAAGTGACTATTTTTGTCACAGTCATCATTCTAACTATGCCGTCCTTGTTTGAACACATTCCTTTTCCCGTAATCGTTCTATTGATATTTCTCACATAACTCAAGATATTAAGCTCATAAATCTGACATAATTGATACACTTTGTATTTAAGTGCACAGAGGTAATAACTTGTAAAAAAGTGTTTTTATTAATTTTAAAGAAACTTTTAAATAACATCAAAGTAGATGAAAGCAAACAGACAAAACTTTAAATCATTTATTTACCACTAAAGTGTTATTTTAGCATGCCATAAGCAATAGAAGTTATTGTAGAAAAGAATCAGAAATGATAAAACTCATTGTTTTGTCTCTTTAAATTGGAATGATAAAGTAGTGCTGCAAAGATGGAAGGGTTTCTTGAACTTTCAGGTTGATCCTGAGGTCTTCGACTTGCAGTTGCACGGGTAAGGAAACTGAAAAACAAACATCAAAATGGTTTAACATATTTACTCCATCTCAAAAATACGGCACTTGCTTCGTTGACTACAATTTCTAAAGAAACAGTTTCTTAAAAAATGTGATGTGTCTTTTTTATGTATTAAAATAAGTTGAAAAAAAAAACGTATTAAGCACAGATGCTAAGATAGATTTCATACAGAAAATATAATTATAAATGATCAACTTTATATCTCTTTACAACATACAGTTTATAATTACGAAGATATCTTTTCATAATATAGCAGTTTAGTTTTACTTTGTTCTCTAGTCTTTGCAGATGACAAACACTCTACAGTTACCTGTCTGCTGTAAAAGTGAAATTTACCTGAATTAGAGCCCTCCCCAGTCCAGTCAGTCCAGTTATCGGTCTGCTGCTCTGTCGGTCTCTCTGCTCCTGCAGCTGACATAGTCCAGCCTCTGATTGGCTCACTGGTTACCATGCAAACGAGCACTCAACTCAACTCAACCCAAATTGGGACTTCTGGCTCCATAAAATCAACATGGCGACCTCCATAACGGCTAAAAATGGCGCCTGAAAGAGCGTCAATGCCGAGGTTATAACGCTATTGACGTCCAGCTTTACACAGTCACTGGTGAGGATATACTGAGGGTATGTATACCCCTCCCTCTAGAGTTAAAGCTCAGCTCTTGTATCAGTTGAACTCAGAATTGACAAAGTGACTTCAGCGTCCATCTGTTAGGCAGTAAATAGACAAAGATGATGCAGACACAAACAGATTAGAGACTCAGCTAAGAGTGAATGGTTTTTAAAGTGCTGCTGCAGAAATAATTAAAGTCCTATCCTCTCTGTCTGACCATGTGATGTCTTTAACACAGCTGTCCTCCGAGTCACGTTGCAGTGATCGAACTCTGGCAACAGAAATAATGACTTCTCCTGCACAAGACAGGCCCTGGGGGCAACGTATTTAAATAAAAGCCGTATAATGAAAGAAGCTTTAACAGCGGCTTTAGGTCAAGAGCTTGTTTAAATTAAAAAAGAAAACTAAAGCTCCACAAACCAGTGCAAACAGAGATTCTCAGCATTTATTTACAGCAAAAACATCCATAAACAGATAATATTTGTCTAAAGTGGCAAAAAAGACTTGTGCTTGAACTTATTTCCAGTATACTAACCAATCGGATTCAAATATTGACAATGACACCAATTTTAAAGATTTTTTTGTTTACCCGATCAGACATTTGTTAAACTAAAAGAAAATCTTGCAATATTAAGGACAGTAGTGTTTCAAAAGAATGGTTTATAATATTTAAATTTTGCTAAATGTAGCCAACTCGGACCAGGTCAAATAAGTTTCATAGCCACATTTATATTTTAGATAAATGTAGAGTGTAAATAATATAATATAATAAATAAATATAATAAATATAATAATTACTCAATTACTATTACTATTTATGAGAACTTTGTGTAGAATTTTAGTTTTCAACAAATAAAAGAACTTGGGTTATATCTAGCCTTAAACAAAATGGCTACTTTGTGCTTTTATGTCGACATACAATGTACACAGTGCATCTTTAATATTGTTGATAAAAGATGTCAAAACACACATTTACTGGGACAAAAGAAAGGATAGAAAAAAATCATTTCTGTAACAACAATGATCTCTCTTGTCCATTTGAATCAAATTTTGTTCTGTGCTTTGAGGTCAATCAGAGTAATTTTTTAGTTATGGGCACTCTTGTAGCTAGCGATACTAACAGCTGGTTTATAATCAATAGAACAAAGTGTAGTGGATCTGTAAACAGCGTCTCCTCAGTATAATCGCCGATTGTGTTTCCATAATCACATTTAACTGGCATTTTAAAATATCCCAACAGAAATGAGTAAGATTTACAAATTTTTCCTGTGGGGACAATACACAAAAACAAACATTTGTAGATGCAATAGAGGCTCCACTGGGGAATAATGGTTGTGTCAGAGTCAACACACATCAACAGCTCCTGAATTATTATCTATCTGCTTTAGATAGAACTGAATGTACTGAGTTAACAGAGTGTATTGAGCAGAGGTACGGATAGAGCAGCTGTTACGTAGCTTCAGTTTTACATAAACATGCAGCTGCTCACATAACACTGAAAATAGCCCTAAATTGAGCAAAAACAACTGCTCTTATCATGAAATAGCACAGATGAAATAATAGCTCATATCTGAATTTCCAATTGTTGTCTAGCTGCTCAACTCAGACTTAACTTTAACTGATTTGGACTTAACTCGGACGACTTCCAGTGATGGTAACTCAACTCAAACTAAACTTAAGACAATTGGTGACTCGGGTACAACACTTCTTTGGCCTCATATAAATGATAATCTAGCTTCTCTACATTTAATTAAAATGCACCCATTCCACTTATGTTTCAACTTCTGTCTTTAAGGAAACAAGACTACTGTTATGCTTAAAGTAGAAGCTTTAAAAGTTGTTAGCTGGTCGGAAGTCATCAGTAAATGTTAATGTGATAATGGAATGGTCCCAAAACAATTGATTTACTTTTTAGGACGGATGTATTATTTAAGAATTAGTTTAAGACCAGAATTGTAACAGTATTAGCTCTAAAGACATGCAAGCTCCTTACACTTGCTGCTGTAAATGTGGGTGATTCTTACCATTTTCACAGTGTAGAGGATGTTCCCATAGCAGTAGATCATGATGCCCACTGGGACAAAGAAACAGGCCAAGAGGAAGAGGAGGATGAAGGAGGCGTCGTTGGGGTCTTTGGAGGCCCAGTCCAAGGAGCAGCCCAGTTTGTGGATCTCCAGTGTGTAACGGTTCCACCCGATCAGAGGAGCTCCGGTCCAGACCAAGGAGTAGAGCCAGATGTGTCCGATGGCCTTCCAGGCCCAGGGGAAGTCCACCACCTGAGCGTGCACCACCCGGATGTAGCGTTCATAGGCCAGAGCTGCCAGAGTCATGATGGACACGATGCCTGGAGAGACACAGTGCTTTAATAGGAGCATGCTTGTATTAAAAATGTAAATGGTAAATGGCATGCATTTATATAGCGCTTTTTTGCACCCATCTCGGGCACCCAAAGCACTTTACATCGTGCTTCCACTCACCCCATTCACACACATTCACACCTGGGGCAGACAGAGATGGGGGCTGCCATACAAACGGCACTCAACCTTCTCCGACCACCACCAAACACACCTCTACAGTCACACACATTCATACACCAGTGCTACGGACACTGGAGGCAAGGTGGGTGAAGTGTCTTGTCCAAGGACACAACGAAAGTTTGAACAGGTCAAAGCGGGAATCGAACCGCCAACCTTCCGGTTATAAGACGACTGCTCTACCACTGAGCCACTCCATCCCACAAATGTAAATACATATTTCCATTAACCCTCACATAATCATTAGACTGGACTGGTGGTTATATCACATTTTTGGTTTTTGAGCAAGGGAGAAGTGATAAGGCAATATTTTCTTTTTTTATAACTTATTTTTATGGAAAAGCTGTATTATAACCTAATGAGTTACAGATAATGTGTTCTCTCACTTGACTCTAGCCTTGGATCAGGCTGAACTCAAAGATCATTCACAGTATATTGTACAGGCAACCAGTACAGTTGTCCCGGGCCTCAGGGTCTGGGGGCCCAGAACTATCAGTTGTGTCAGCAGCACTGAGTTTACTGAGTGTAATGAATCTTATGTTTGAAGAGATTGTGTAAAACACTTTGTAACCTGTTTTCCCAAAAGTGACATATAAATTAGGTTTCACTGAACTTTTCTTTACATGAATGAATTTTATTATTTTGTCATTCTTGAAACACAAGCCCATCCCAAATGTGCTTAAAAGACACCACCAGTTAAACAAAAGACCAGATACCAACACCAGGTGCAATAGATACATTACAACAATTCTGCAGGATTTAGTCACAAACGTGGCTAACTTAAAGATACTGAAAATGAACATTTTATTCTATTGTCATCATCATCCTTCAAAAAATATCAGTGTTGTTCTAAGCTCATCCTAAAAGGGACAGTACAAAGACTTTCCTAAATGACAGACTTCACAGAGTCAGCTCCTCTGGTGTATTGTTAAATCTCTCACTTTCTCTCGCCGAGGGAAGGATTCTGGTTCTTAACTGTGTCAGTAAAGATCTGTAAGATTCTGTCAGAAATATATCCTTTATTTGGATACAGTATAAGTCCTTAATTTCATTTTGGTTATTATGCCATTTGACCATTACATCTAGTATTTACATGCATCCTCCTTAGAGCAGTTGTCTAAACGGAATCTTTTTGTGCTTAGTTAAAATAGCTTTTTCCAATTGTTCCAAGTCATTTTCAATCTATTCATATGCACAAGCCGCAGATTGATTAAAATGCACAGTGAGCGTGTTAACTCCTGTTATGCTCCCGTTTAATAAGAAAAATAAAACAACTCTGGTACAAGCGTTTCTCTTTGATGACAGAAATTAATGTAAATTGCTTCATTAACGATCACATGAGAAGAGCCTGCTGTCTCACTGTCACTGATGAGCTTTTATTAATAAACATCAACATATTTAAGAGCTTAAACACTTTATTATTTATAACAACCTGCTGCTTATATAACCAGTGCTTTTCCATTAAAACAAGTCAAACCTCACAGGACAGTTCCAAATGTGTCCTCAGATCTGATCTCTCAGGACACATTCTAGACACAGTTACGCCTTAAGGCTAGACACATTAGATCAACACCTTTAAGTCGGAATCAGGTTTAAAGTGACTCTGTATTATCAGGTTATCAGGTAAGTGTCTTTATTTTTGTCTCAGACGAAGCAGGTGCTGTTGTTGTTGCTGCAGAGTAAATACATCTGTATAATCTCCCTCCACGTGTTCTGGGAGTAGGTACACAAGCTCAGAGCTGACAGGAAAAAACAGCTCACGCAACCTGACAAGGCAGTAAACACGTGAGCACATGTTTCCTCATTTTGCTGCTGCACACAGAGTGTTGAACAATGATGTGAGTCTGGTTGGGCTGAAGTATAAGCTGACACACTGACACAGGTCACAAAGTGGACTAAGGGACTAAGGGAGGGTCTTTCTCAGACTTACTCAGGTCTAAATCTCAGTGTTTACAAAGTGGACACGGTCGAAGTTGAAGAAGCCGACTCCTTTGCAGTGACCGTGGTTAATGGGCTATAATTGGTACGAGTATTTGAACAAATGCACATCATAGCCAAGGAGTTGACACTAATGTTTAGAGTTTAAGGCGTTAGCGCTCCACATACAAGACCAGTCGCACTTTAAAAAATCAAGTCAACACCACATCCACAACATTCACTGTCTCTGCTTCTCGAGGACGTGCGAACATTCTTCAGACATGACGTCCACACGGAGGCTGTACTGGGTGCCATCATGGTATACACTGGGTAGATTTATTACAACTGTAACAGGTCCTTATTATAATAATGTCTAATTACACAAAGTTCAGTTACTGTTTATTCATACCTAACACCCAAATCCTGTGTCTTTACTGTGTATTAGGTTGAGTCCTCCAGGGCCGCCTTGTTTCTTCTTCGTTTACCCCAAAAATGTTTTATAAATATAGTCTTCTGCCATTTCCTGACTGGATATGTCCCACTGGGAAGAGATTGTTCTGGAGATCCGGTAGTACATGTGTCTTGTGGGTCCTTCAGACGGCATGCACACAAACCAACCACAAAGCAGAAGTCCACCAAGGTCACACAACAACAAGGTCACACAACTCCTTTAATAAAGTCAGGACAGAGTGCTTTAGTTGACTAAAAACTAGGATTACCGAGTAACACCAGATAATTATTTGTTTTTTTACCTTCAGACTCAATCAGACTCATTAATGATCCTTCTTTTTTAATATCACTTGGTAACAGTATTTTATGTTTTCTATCCTGGCTATTTTCTGTCCGTTTATTGTCTCCAGTATAATGTGATAAATATGGTTGTTAGAGTTTACATGGTGTTGCTGCATTAATAGAAGCTTGTAAAGGAGAGAACCCTTGAGAAACCTTACCTTGAGGAGAGAAGTGTTTTTTATTTACTACAGTATATCCCAGAGCACTGATTATAAATCAGTGACAGTGTGACACTAAACAAACCCATACATACATGTCCTTATCTTGCCCTGTTGTGTCCAGCTGAAACTCACAGAAGCATGTAACTCACTTAACTTCCCCACTGAGCCGTTAGATAGACCACAGTGAGTAATCCAACAGTGTCAGTCACGATCTGGGCCAGTGGACACTCCTTTCTCTAGACTTCCCTCTGAGAACATCACATTCAAAGACATCTCAAAGACCCAGGGTTGGTTTTAAGATGTACTTCAGATATTATCAAATATTCACGGTTTTATGTTTGCTAGTCTGACTTCTTTTCTACAGTAAGTGTTAACTCTCACAGCAGGCTCTCAATAGAAACAGCACAAGGACACGCCTCTTGAGAATTGTGTAATGTTTATATAAATGAAACTGTCTCTCTCCTAAACCCTGTCCACTGTGGGTTATGGCCACTAAAGAAGGAGATTGAATGGCTTGATAACTGGCTGCTGTGTTTATACAGATTTATAAAGGCTACAAGTCACTGGATTCTTGTAATGAACACCACAAGAGTTATACAACGACTGTTTTAAGACCTGTGTTTCTTCATCAGGGACTGTTAAATGGGGATCTGCCTGATAAGATTAGCTATAATTAGCAATACACAAATGCATTTTAGGTAATCTAATGGCCAATTTATGGCTTAAGAGCTGCACAAAAAATGTAAAGTCTATAGCTTCTTAACAACCTTGCTCATTCATTCATTTCTTCTTTTCTACAATAAGCTGAAGAGGTGCTTGTGCTCATTTCCATCTGTAGTCCTATATTGTACGTCTTTAATGGTGGGGGAAACCGGAGCACCTGGAGGAAATCTACGCAGACACAGGGAGAACAGTAAACAGAAAGGGCCTGCTCTTGGAGGGTGACTGGAGACTATCCCAGCAACTTTGGGCCTACACCTTGGACAATGGCCAGTTAGTCGCAGGGCAGGATCTGCCAAAGGTAACAACCACCAGTTTGTCTTCAACTTGCAATAGTTTTGTTGAACTTTCCATAGGTTTGTTTGTGGAGGACTCTTTACTTTAATGCCCTGGTAACAAAGTGCTAGAACCAGTGTGACCCTTTTCCCTTTAGAACTACATTCAACGTCATACATTAGCACTCACACAAAGTGAGGGGTCCTTTACAGTAACATATATCTCCATTAAACGCAGCAGAGCTCTTTGTAGTGCTGTAATTCACTCATCTATTGATTTATAAGGGAAGCACAAAGGAAACACTCCACTTTCAGACCCACTGGGCTTGGCTCACTTTGCACTAACCCTCGGCTTGAGTTTCAGTCGAGCACAGGCATCGACAGAAGTGTGAGTGTGTCGGTCAAAGTGACACCAGCCCCCACGGCGCTGCAAAGATGACTAAATTCACAAGGAAGGGGATTATTTTGGTCAAAGAGGTCGATCACTGAGCTGTGGGGATACACTAAGGTTGGTTTTATGTTACAACAAGGAATGTCACAATCTTTATCACAGAACAGGAACTACCAAAGCAATAGTTTGTGTGTAATGTAATGTCTTATATTTTGATTAAGGCTCCTTTTGTAAAATATAGTTCAATCCAATCCAGGTGAAAAGGGTAAGTAACAGTGGAGTCAAAAGACATTTTTTACATACACACTTGACATAAGCAAGCAGCTGATCTAATATTGACATTGATACTCTTTTGAGAGATTTCTGTCAATCATCCATGCTCCACTGACATTCCTTCACATTTGTAAAGAGACCCATAAATATCTCTTGTCTATCTGCATGTGTTGAATTTAAACAGAAGCTAAAAACCGAAGCAGAAGACAAAAGGATGATGCAGTGTGACCGTCTACAGTAAGATGTGATAAACAAAGCAGGCATTGGGACAAACTAGCATTCTAGCAGATTAGCATTCACAAAAACACAGTAACATGGCATTTTATTGAGCATTTGTTTAATTCTAAATCACCATGAAAAAATTAAAACATCATTGCTTTTTACCAAGAAGGTCAAGAGAAGTACTGCCATGTGTTACAAACCTAATTTCAAGAAGGGTTAGGAGTTGTATAAAAGCCAGGAGGAGTCTGGACAAGAACTGAAAATGAGTTTGACATTGATGATTATAAAAGCGGCTCTTGGCTTATGACTGAATAGTAAAAATGCAGACTGCCTCTGCCTGTGTCTTTCTGCACGTAACTTTTACTTCCTCCAGCAACACCGTGTTTATTGTTGTTTTTGACCATTGTACTTGGCATTAACTTTGAATCTTGAGCAATGACCTCAGAGTGCATTGCTACACGCTCACTTCTTTTTGCAGTGTTGCCACAATGTTGTCATACATGACCCATGTCTGGAAAGTATCCCAAGAAAAAAAACGAATCTTGCTTGCATTAGAGAAGGAGTTGGCTAAGAGGTTTTATTCAGACTAGTCTGGACTCCCACAGCCAGACTGAGTCAGACCTGATAAGCCGCAAAAACGTCATCTACATTTACATTTTACATTTAGTCATTTAGCTGATGCTTTTATCCAAACGACTTACATTAAGCATCCATTCACCAGTGTTACAGCTGGAACAACACTGGAGGCAAGGTGGGTTAAGTGTCTTGCCCAAGGACACAACGACAGTATGAACTGTGGGGAGAGCGGGAATCGAACCACCAACCTTCCGGGTGACGGAAAACCGCTCTACTACTGAGCCACTGCGCCCCATCTGTCGGCAGCTCATTAAAGTCACCTGTTATTTCAATCAAGCCTCAATAAAAAACTATCGCCCACCTCCAGCGAACATCCCTTTAACACTCGACGTAAACAAAGATGATAAAAGAGCCCTGATTCCCGAATGTTTGGGCTAAGTCTGTCCTTAAACCTGTTCTAGTCCAGGTCTGCACCAGGACCAGGCTAATCTTTCTTCAGAGGTTTCCTGATGATAGCAGTCTGAGTCTTTTTGAACATTTCAAATATTTATCACATGGGGCTTGTCTTTCAATGGGTTCCGATGCAGCTGTACAGATTTTAACACCAAATGATCCCTTAAGTACCTGAGTGTTGTTGAAATACAAACGCAGAGAGAAAAAAAAAGAACTTTCTACCAGCAGCATTGCACTGAACTGTGAAGTGAAGGACAAGGAAGGGCCAACAAAGCCTCAGTGTGTGGCGGCTGTAATTGGAGGTTGTATTATCGGACCCTGTGTGTGGGCCCGAGCAGCGGGGGACCTCTGTGGGGGCACTGTCTTTAATGACATTTCAATAAGAAGAAGTCATTTGGACACTTTTAACTCTTTTTTAACTCGTTTGTGAATGTAACCCTAATTTCTGAGAGAAGTGTGTTTTTTGGTTTACATATTTTTCCCCAATGTTTTGTATAATGCAGGGATTTATAACAGGGTTCCCTACTTACTCTTCCCTGCAGGGGTGTGTAGTTTGTGTCTTGAGGCAAAGTACATTTGACTACAGTATATAAAAATACATACATAATCTTTCATTGCCTTAGTAATGTGCCCGAGATTCAAACCTAACACACCAAACAAAATACTTCCAAAAGCAGCCGGTACCTTTATTTTAGTTTAATTTAAAATGTTTCTCTGCAGTATTCAACATGGATCCTGAACTAAATGTGAGCCTCATATATTGCATCAGGGTTAAATTCAAGCATTATGCCATCATCGTGATTAGATCCTGTTCAGGTCGTTCAGTCTGGTGAACAGGAAGTCAGCTCAACCTAAGCGTCTTTTAAACACCAATAAACTATACAACCATATACAAAATTAATATTAAATTAAGTTACTTTATTATCCCTGTATAGAAATTCATTCTCTGCATTTAACCCCTGCATCCCAGTGTCGCAGCAGATACCTGTAGAGAGCAGCGACCAGCACCTGGGACCATCTCCAGATCTTGAGCCAGTATCTTGGTCATAACTAAACAAGCAGAGCAGCCAGCAACCCAATTAACATACACTGGATAATGTTATAATCCTTATAAAACAGAAGACATTTCATAATCTCTTCTGTTTAAAGTTTAGGTTGCATAGATTTGGCTAAATAATAATATTTTGTTGAATTTCTACCAGTTATGCAAACTTTGATATCTTTCCTAACCATAACAACTTTGTGGTTTGTCCTTAAATATACTTATTTTTTTTGTAAAATGCAACACGCTGCTCAAACATATTAGACATGAATGTGGACTGTAACCATAGCTACAATGCCCACATACAATAAACCACATTCATAAATAACACAAGATCATTTTTAAATTTTCTTTCATAAAACACCTTAAATTGCTTGAACACAAAATGTCCTTGGTCATCCGTCAGTTCAGACTGGGTTTAAGTGTCAACTCTAAATAGACTGTCCAATCAGAGTTCAATTACACTGAGGCAGAATAAAATAAAAGCCCAAAGCAAGAGTTTAGTTTGTCTATAGCCAGTATTTCTTCATACATTTTAGTACAATTTAACTTAAACTATGCCGAAGGGAGCATTTAAACATTGCAAATCATATTATCAAAGCAATATTTTACATCTTTTTTTGATTGCAGGTCTACTTTTTACTGATGAAGATTTTTTGTGAAGCAGACTGCCCAGTTCCCAAAGCACAGTCTGTTTAATGAAAGGACAATGACAGTTAAAGGACACAGTGATAGAGACATCGAGGGAGAAACGGGCTGTCGTCCACCGCGCAGTGTTTACTTTGCTGATAACGCAGCCAAAGGTTTGAGGGTCTGTTCTAATGAGCTCATTACCACACATCTTCCTGAACTGTGATTTGAACACACTCAGGGAGCTTTACGCACACTTCACCGACAAACAGATACACTGAAAATAAACTCACAATCATGGCCTGCTACAGTCAAAACAGACGCTGCAGAAGATGAGGCAACACAAGGAAGTGAAGGTTAAGTGTTCCTACTTTTGAAATAAACAGAGGCTGCAGACGTACACAAAGCATCAGGATAAAAATAAGAAGTGGTATCATTATTGTATAAGCACTTTAAAGTGCTGCTGCTAATGAATGTTCAAGCAATCAATTATTCTGCTGGTTATTTTTGCAATTAATCAAATATATGTCCAAACATTTTTGTCACACTTGTCATTTACACTAACAAAACTAACAAATACAAAAGCAAATAGATATTTACTGATTTGTGCTCTACAGAATCAGAAAAAAACATTCAGTTTTGACACTTTGAGGCTATTCCAGTGTCAAACCTGTATCTGACAAAGTTACAGCTTCATTAACGTTAATGGACGAGTTAACACAAGCAATGACACTGAAGCTGAAAAAGGCTACTTCAGTGTCAATAATATCTTTTAATCAACAGCTGATGATGTCTAACTAATCGTTGCAGCTCTAATGAGAAGGAGCACCAGTTCTGGGTCCCACTAAAACACTGTAAAATTTGGTACAGTTAAACATAATCAACTGAACACAATCAGAACCAAGGCATCAGACAATATTTGGTTTTAAGGTAACAGTTGTTTTAAAATGTCACATTAGTTACACTATTAATAACACTAATAGCTGTTAACTGTTATTTTATTATAAGCCCAGAAAGTATCTCTCTCTTCCACTATTTTCCTCCAAAACAATGAATCAAGTGGCAAACTGGGTGTTGCTTGACTTGATGTATTGTACTCATTGCTTCATTTGTGGGGGGAACACAAAGCTCTGGTGGGACCAAGTCTATTCTATTTATGGCTTGTCTCCTGCCTTTGTCATGTTTCATAAAAAAATGTTGTATTAAAAACCAACTTAAATGGACTCTTTGTTTTTTCTGTCACCATAAAGACAAGAAAAGACTCATTTCCTCTGATAGCACTTAGACTATAAATAAACCCAATAAAAATATGTAATAATAATAACATGTTTTAGAGTGTCCTGTTAATGTGACCACTCCAGTGCTCACTTTAACTTGTTGTCTCTTTAATACACACTGGACTAAACCAAAAATGTACACCAAATTTAGAGAATTATGTCTTTTAATTGCTTATAATAAAACATCATTTATTTTGATTTGTGGAAACTTGAAGCAAACAGATTTTCACTCTGACCTTGATTGGTTCTACGTTTTATATTATTGCAGCATACGTTCCTGAAAGCTTTTCACAAAAAACACACAGACTGCTTTAACACATTCTGGGATCTGGTAAGTTGTTCTTAATCTATGTTGCTGAGAATGTTAAATAGATACACAGATATTCAGAGACACTGATCCTGATTGCATAGATCCATCAACCGTAAACCTACAGCCTGGGTTTGGTAAAACAAACAAACAAAAAAAAAAATTCAGGTATCCAGGTATAGACCAGTTTCTGACTAGTCATAAAAATTAAGAATCTGTAGCTATTTCTAAATTAAAAGAGTTTGCTCTTTCATTTGAGTGTCCCCCACCAAAGTCAAATCTGACCTAGTTTCTCTGGTTTAAATTAAATGATACTTTAGAGGGCGGGGCAACTAAAAGAGAATCAATCAACCTTCAGAACCTCCCATTTAATGTCATTTTGCACAATGTTTATTTACATTTTATTAAAAGGAAGGAAGGCCATGCCTGCTAAAGAATATGTTTTTAAATATTCTAAAAAAAAAAAAAAAAAAATACCAATAGATATTCTACCATAATGTTATTTATACCAAAATATTTTTGTTTAAAATCATTAACATACATTTGATCAAATCCTTTCCAACTTTTATTCATATACATCATATTAACCCTAAAATGAACTGCCATTTAACTGTGAGACAATAATTAATGAATATAAATTTAATTTTTTTATTTTATAATATTACTTTATAATCACCCAGACCTTTTCTATTATTTGTTGTCCTTGAATATACTTTTGAAAGTTTTATATTTGATAATTATACCATTGCGATTAATCGAGGGGGAAAAAATCGTTAAAAATTAATCAATAAATAATTGTTAATTCATTGAAATTGAAGTAAATTTTGTCCTAAAATTGATTAAGGGTCATTTGCCAAGGCCCAGTAGGTGCGTTCACTTAAATATACTTAAGTTAAAGTATGTGTGGAAATAACAATAATAATGAGTGTTTAAGAATGATGGTAAAGTGGCATTTCTTACCGAATAAGCTGTTGCTGAAGCCGTCCCAGATGCACGTCGCATGGCTCCATATCCATCCGCCTTTGACGCACGAAACAAAGGTAAAGTTGACGCCTGTGACCGAAACCAGAAAATCACTCAGGCTGATGTTGACCAGGAGCAGGTTTGTGGGCGTCCTCAGCCTTTTGAATTTACAGTAAAGGATGATCACCACCACGTTGTTGCAAAAGCCGAAGACGCCAATAGTTCCGATGGTTATGGCCAGAAGTTTGTAAGTCCCCTGCGCAAACAGAGCGTGCTCGCTGTCACTTCTTTCTGCTCTAGTCTCGTTGAAAGGATTCATGTCGCGGGTAAAAAGTTGGTTGGCAGCATCGTGGAGAGTGCTGTGAGAGCGCGCGCCCTGCTCATGTGAGACTGGCAGCCTGCTCTTCATCCACAGACGTGTCTTCTCTGCGCCCCGCGCCGCTGATTTAAAAGCGAAGAGAGAACGCAGTTCGCTGAAAGTGGGTCATTGCACCGTCATGAAGCTAGACAAAACCACAGTGACTTCCTGCCAGTTGTCACTTTCAAAATAAAACTAGTTTGCGTACCCATTCAATTTCCTTTTGTCATTTATTTACATTAATCAGTGGAAAAAATAGGGAAAAAAACTGCGTGTATAGCAGGAACTGTCAGAGTGGTCCACAAAGGAGAGCAAAAATAGTTTTATACTTTAAACAAAACATATTGAATAAACCACTTTATGGATGCAAACAATGAAAATGTCAGGCAATTATGACTTTTAACAAGACTCATTATCTCTTATGAGGTGAACATTTACTATTGTTTGGCACCACTCTATAGCATTTGGCTAAATGTGCCTTCTTTTTCACAACATACATCCACGATTATCTGTATTGAATAAAATAAAATGCACAGAATGGTACTGAGTCAACTAAATCAATATCTCACAACAAGAAGGTCGTGAGTTCAAACCAAACATCCTCAGACAACCATAAATTTCTCCGGGTACTCTAGTTTCTCCCACCGCCCAAACACATGGCAACTCTGAAGTGTCCCTAGTGAATGAATGTGAGAGGGAATGGTTGTGTCTCTAAATGTCAGCCCTGCGACTAGCCGCCGTCCAGGGTGTACCACGTCTTAGGGCCAAAGCTGCTGGGATAGTCTCCAGTCACCCTCGACCCCTAACGGGACCAAGCAGGAGGAAATGAATGAAGATACACTGAGTGAAGGTTTGAATTTGTTTTCATTTGTACTCATATTTGCACCTGAGTATTTTGAAATCCAACTCACTCTTCTTTCCTTTTTGAAAGTGAACAATTATGAAGGCTTTACTAACTGTAGTTTTCACTCCAAGGTATTAAATGTATTGAAATTGTTGTGTTCAAGTTTAATTTAAACATTTAACATTTTAGTGATGGTCAAATATTTTTGTAGTTCTTTTCTTTCAAGACTTACCGTGTGTCTATCAATTCATTCTTTTTTTTCAGCTGAAATAAAGAAAAAACATTAAACTCTTGTTGTTTATGTTTATTGTACCACAGAATAGTTTAAGCTAAATTTTTGCGTTCACCAGAGTCTGGGGCCAGGTAAAAAGAGCTCTAAAATAGGTCATATCATAAATTAAAGCAGAGAATTTAAAATTTAAAACTATGTTTTTTTTTTGGGCATTACTAACACAAGTCCTATAGCCTACACTTTATAAACATGCATAACTTGGTCAGGTTGCACTCATAGCTCAATAAGACTGTCTCACTGGACTACTGTCCTTGTCTGAGTCCACAGCTGTGTGTTTGGGTTCATGCTGCATGTGATCTTGTTTTTTAAAGCATTCTGGCTTTGTTTAAAAGAGTAAGTCTGTTGCAGTGTTAATGCTCAACCCTTCTGATATGGAAGGACACCTGAACACAATGAAGTCGGAAAGAAGACTTCCTGACTTGAAAACAGCACTATCTTGATATCTTATGAATCTAACATACGCTACTATTGAGTTAGTCAGCAAGGTTATAAAATAGACAGCTGCTTTTTCCCTATTCTCGGAGGAAAACCTTTGGACATTTAGTTTCATCCTTAAACATACATGCACCTGTAGCTAAGATTTACATTATTCAGGTAGTTTGACTCTAATCAGTGTGATTTCTTTTGGTCTAAGACAGATATATATGCATTTTAAAAGACAGATTGTTGTTGGGCTTTGGCAAAAAACATATATAGAAGGGTCGGATAAACAATTACAAAAGGCTGGATGGGTCTATTGACTTTGTTTCCACATGTTCTGACACATGGTGAACAAACTGAGTGCATAGTTATTGGTCACCCTTTTGTTGGCTGGAATAATAATGAGTCTTTTCCAATCAAAGGACAACCCTGAAGTGCACAAACCAAAATTGCTGAATATTTTTACCTAAAGTGTCACACAAATAGCAAAGACAGCCTCCACGGAAAAGCCCGGGCGGTGGACAATCAGCTCCCTGTGCAGCCGGGCCTAAACCTGACAACACAGTGACTCATTTCTATTGTGAGTCTCTGGACCTACTGTGCTCTGCTTCCTTCAGCCATCGTTCACAGTTTTTATCCAGAAATGAACCTGTGGTGAAATGTTGGGTTCCAGCAGCGACGTGTTTGTTTGACCTGGTTTCTCGGAGTCTACAGGTTTATTCAAAATAGTAAGTGTCTCTGGAGCAACATCAGGAATGAGACTGCTGTCCTTTGTGCCTACAGAAATGTCTGATTAGTTATTCCGCACCTCACTCACAAACCCTCTTATTTATTCACAGACTGACATACGATGCATCAATCAAAGAGAAAATGAGACACTATTTCTGACAATTCAATTACAGCCAGTGCATTACATGGCTCTTGTTTATGCTTCAATAACATTTGATACCTTTTTTTTTTCAGTCTCAGGTCATTGAGTTATTTTGTATTTTTTGTATTTATATTGTGTATTTTTCTCTCTTCAATAAAATCTGAAGCCATCTTTTTGTACTCATATAAAACCATATCTAGATTGTTCTCTACAGCAAACATAAAAAATAAAAATAAATTCAATTATTTATTTAGGTCAGTGCTATTCAAATGCATTTATGTAAATTTAAAGTCTAAAATTGAGTCAATAACATAATCTATGTCTTAAATCGTACACAATGCAACTCTAATATCATTAATAAACAAGTCCTCCATAAATAAGGCATTAAAAAGGTAACAGGATTATCTTTCTCTGGTGTTTATAGGATTAATTTTTGGGGGATACCCAATTCAATGGTAATGTTTGCACACAAAGTAGTCTCAGTCAAATGTTTTGTTTTAGCGGTCCTTTGTTTGCTTAAATCACTAATGTAGTCATGTTTTATTCATACCGTATAATGGATTTTTTTATTATTATTTTTCATAGACTAAAAGAACCTAACTTATTCTCAGATTGGAAACAACTGTTGATCTGACATTTGTTTTATAAAAAAAAAAGTCTTGCCTCTTTTAGCCTTTTGACTGAAAAAATAAATATAAAAAAATACACTATTAAGGTGAAAACCCATGAGTGATGCTTGAAAATGTAATACTTTTTCAGGTTTGTATATGTCATATCTTACACATCTACGACTTGACTGAGCTTCCTTACCCTAGAGGTAAATGCATGTGTCACGGCCCTCCTCTCTCTTGCAGGGGCGGTTCCTCCTGAAGGCAGAGGAGGGTCGTTAGGGAATGGAGCCACCAGTTTTGCAGTGTTTTGCAGTGTTTTGTTACATCCATGCACTTCATCTACACCTTAAATTATAACACTTACACCTCATTCCCTCTTCATTTGTTTGAAGTTAATAGTTTTGGTTTAAAATAAAGAACATTCTTTTGATTGGCCTATAGCTATCGGTCTGTGCTACATGTCTCAAACTGAGAGCATCACATAAACCCTTCAGTCTTGTTCTTTAGGCCATTTAGCCGACAGTACATCCATTGAGACAATTAGGTCAAAGTAGGTCAAATCAAAAACCTCTCAGTCTGTCTATACATGTCTTTAGTTTGTTTATTTCTGTTTTTAATAAGAGTGTGACTGTTTCCACTGCAGAGAGGTTTAATAATGGTCATCTCTGAGCATATAATCTCCTCTGTGTGTCGTACTCAGCAAGACAGTACAGATGTAACCGTGAGGCTTTATCAACTTTAATATCTGTCTTTAATAAGGAACACACAATCGAACTATCCAAAGACATCTCACCTGCCCAAGTTGTTAATTGTAGGTTTTTGCTGATTCACACACTTGAGTACTGTTAAAAAAACATGGTTGTATAAGATCGATTGGTACTTCCAGCCCAAGTTTGAAAACTGTTGTGTATGAATTACTGCACATACATTTCAGACAGTGTCCTCAGCTGAAATCCTCTGCCCTTGAAATACCCTGAGCCCCTGTGTAAGCATATTTTTATTGCAGTTAGTCTGTCCCCTTCATTTATCTAAATTTTAAGTTGAAAAAGTGCCCAACACCAGCTGCTCTTTGAGGGATTAACAGCTCAGGGGAAGGTAACCTCTGAGCTGAGGACAGACATTCATTCATTTAAACATTAATTCTCACACTGTGGAAATGTTTCTTCTTCAACAGAACAATGGGGAGGTGAAGCTGTCTCTATGCACTGCAGTTTGGGGGCAGTTCCCATCACAGATTTGTTATAGCATTTATTTTGGGATAGTAAGATAGTAATATTCAGAAATCATGGTTAACTTGTCTTTTTAATACAATAACTAATGTGTAAAGTCTATATATTCCTCTAGCCGAGAATTCTCAGAATAATTTTATGGACAAGGAACTAATGTCCTGTTATGGAATATTGTTAAGTATTAAGGTAAGAGTGGTAATGAAGATGCATGGAGTCTCAGTAGTCTCAGGACCAAGGTCATGATGAGACAGTCACACAAAGAAAACACAATATAAAGAGTGTAGATGTTAGACATGTTGGATATAAATAAATGGATTTTAATTTTAAAGAGAAGATATAAAAGCAGGCCTCAGAGCTCATTGTTCCAATAAGGCAAGGCAAGGCAATTTTATTTCTATAGCACAATTTATACACTGGGTAACTCAAGGTGCTTTACAGGAATAAAAGACAATTTACAAGATTCAGATTAAGAAACATTAGAAAAATTAAACACATTTTAAAAGAAGAGTGCAGATAAAAAACACTTTCAGTTGTAATTTAGGTGGAGCTAAAGAGGAAGGTTTTTAACCTCCCCTTGAACATTGTTAAAGTTTAGGCTTGTTTTATTTCATCTGGGAGGCTGTTCCAGGTTTTTGCTGCATGAAACTTAAACGCTGCTTCACCATGTTTAGTTCTAACTCTGGGCACGAGCAGAAGGCCTGTCCCAGATGTTCTCAGAGTCCGAGGAGGTTCATAAGTAACTAGCATGTCAGAGATATATTCTGGTGTTAAACCATTTAGAGACTTGTAAACCAGCAGTGCTGTTTTAAAGTCTATTCTCTGAGCAACAGGAAGCCAGTGCAGAGATTTTAAAACTGGACTGATGTGGTTGTACTTCCTGGTTTTGGTGAGAACCCGAGCAGCTGCGTTCTGAATAAGCTGCAGCTGTCTTAACCCTCGTTTTGAGAGACCAGTGAGCAGGCCATTACAGTAATCTAACCTGCTGGAGATAAAAGCATGGATAAGTTTCTCTAAGTCTGGTTGAGACATCATCCCTTTGACTCTGGAAATGTTTTTAAGGTGATAAAATGCAGATGAACTTAATGTGACTGTGGAAATTTAAGTCTGAGTCCATGATGACCCCTAGATTTCTAACGTGATTTTTAGATTTTATTGAAAGAGCCTGTTGTACTATGCATCATTACAAGAACATGAGTAAAGCCAGTTACAGATACAGCTTCACTCATTTCTGTTTTCTGGACCATGTCTGGTGTTTACAGCTGCAAGAGTTTGTGTTTTATTCATGTTCCCAACATTGTTGTACCTTTCCCCAGTGTTACGACTCAAACTCAAGCTGGGAGGAAGGTTGTACCAAGAAAACTGTTTGTATCTGACACTAGCTCACACAACCTGTGAAAGTCTAACAATTAAGTCCTACTTGTGGTAAACAAACATGGACACTATGTGAAATACTAGATTTTTATTGTCCGAGTTACTGATGCTCAAACAACACAAACAGAACGTCCTGATTATCTTTTTTTTGTACCATTTCTAAATTTATGCTGTAGTCTTAGTTAGTGACCATAGGTTTATCTACTTTTTATCTGTTATAGACTCTAATGAAAAGCTATACTGCAGGTCAATTTATAGTAATCCCACTAAAGACACTCACAAATAAATTTAACTATATATTTTGATAATGCACAATCTCAAGTCAAAGGTCAGCTTTCCGTGTCCAGTTTTCTTGTCCGAGTGCATGTCCATTATTTAACTTGAAAAAAATGCAGGTTTCTGAGAATAAATGAATTCAAATGCACACTTTGCATGCGCAGCAACTGGAACGCGCGTGCATAACAGTGACTGACAAGCCAGAGGGCCAATGGATAACACTAGCCAAGCGTCTATGATTGGTTGATGATTTTCTGGCCCCACAGAGTATATACAGTAAGTTTATAAATGTTATAAAATAATTTAGTACACTTATTTAACAGTTGGTTAAATGTTTGTTAAGGCAGTTATAGATTATATAGAAAAAATGGGACATTAATAAATAACCTCTGTAATACCTTTAAGTACTCTAATTATGTTTGCCACAAGGATTTCTGTAAAAGTAGCAAAAACTCTGAAACAGATCTGAAAGGCCAAGTCAAACGCAAAGTGCAGCAACAGACTTAAACTCTAATCACAGCCGGTCAAAGACTACCGACCCACTTCTGCCACGCCATAAAGAGACTAAATTACTGCGGCTGGTGATGTCAGCTGAATTTAGGGAGTAATCTTTTAAAGGGATTCAGAGAGGCAGACTCCAGATTAACGTGCTAACCTTTGCATCTCTTTTTAATTATAAATGCATAATTTATAACAGAGAGGCACATTTTTCTTTGGAGGAAATTGGAGCAGACAAAGACGAGTGTGTTGAGTGTGGAAATGCCCATCGCTTCAGAGTCAGTGTTTGAAATGATGATGTAAAAATGTGAAGACTTTGTATTACTGATGAACAGGGGCCTGGGTGTAGAATATAATGCACCTGTTCGTTCTGTTGAATGAGACTGGCCAAACCCAAAAGTACAAAAGACTGTATTCTCATTTTTTTTTATAATCTCTGAATCACCCAGCCCCAAAATCAGCAGCATAACCTTTCTTGGTTTTCTTTATTACAAAAAAACAAACTGGATAAATTTGCCACTTTAAAATACAAATTAATTAAATCGAACTGTAGTTTAATGCTTACTTTTATATTCTAGCAATATATTTTTTCAGTGATTTTATTATCTTCATATTGATTTTACTTCATTGTGAATAAATGTTAACACTAGGTTTTTCTGACTTTTCTCTGGCTGTGTTTGCCTCGGAGATGATTCATGCTCTGATATTTTTCACCTCGACTCATTTGTCCAACTGTGACCTACATTTCTCATTTCTGTCTCATCTACAGCTGCTCTGGGTCCGTCTCTTACGTTGCTCTACCTTTGAAGCACCCCCCACCGTCGCTCTTCACTCCTGCCTTTGAAATACACAACGATACTGTCATGTATTTAAGATTGAACAGACAAACTCAGATTGTGTTTTGACTGAGGCTTTAATAGTTCCCTCAAATGCACGCCCAATGCTTTGGGATTTAGAGGCAGATTACTTTCCCAGAGGAGACTGTATCCATTAAAAGCTTTTAACAGGACGTGTCTCAGTGGGACGTGGTAGAGTCTGCTGCCCTTTTAGTGCTTCATATCCAACACCGTCCATTTTTTTTAAAATAGTACATCAGACTTTTCACACAGTGTTTGGGCTTTACTTAAAAAAGAAGTCTCAAAAAAACCACTCGAAAGGCCAGTGTGTGCCCCAGAACAAGTTCACATGGACATGGAGATTTGGCACTTACTGTTGGTGTTAATGTGCATCTGCAAATTTCAGCTCAGGTTCATTTTCTCTACGCTCCTCTTTTCAACTTGATGTTGTCTGTTTATCTGTACCATCTCCATCCAACAGACTAAATAAAAACTTATAAAAGATTTGACTTCCAGTAAGTACAGGATTAGGTCGAGTGGCGTTGCTTAATGATGACATTACAATATGATTGGTTGGAATGTTGATGGAAAACACATGATTGGCTGTACGTCATACGGACACAGACATTTTATTTCAAGCTCATTTAAACAGTTTTAGAACAAACTGATCTGAGTTGTTTTAACAGATAGAGCTTGTTTCACCCTTGTACATTCTAGAAAACGTATATACACAGTTATGTAAAGCCTACATTGTTTTTTCTCATCAAAATAAACACAAATATTCAGTATTTATTGCAGGATGTTAACCAGTTAAGGTGTTTGCAGTTAGCTTGTTGGAGCTACTAGTTGTCTTTCAGTGAGAAAACCGATGTTGTTTAAAACATTAAGTTTGAAAACATTATCAGAAACTCTTAACTCTTAAGTGAAGCCTTGATCTGGTTCTTACCCTGGACCACTAGCCCTGCAACATGCTGTCCATGAAAACCCCGTGGAAATAGTTCAGGCGATGAGTTTAGTTGTGGTCAGTGCAAATGGCATTAGGGGCCTGAGCCGAACCCACATCCAGCTCTGGAGACATTTTTCCACTGGTCAAATACCTGTTCAGATGCCCATTAGGTTTTCTAGAGAAAGTCAAAACAGTGATTCTGAACTCGTTCTTCCTTCCAATCCTAAAAATGAAGTAGCTTGTACCTGCAGCCATCATCATTATCTTCCCCAAACAGCTTCTAACAGCCAATGTCCCTTTTGACTTTCTTCAAAACCTGCATCGCAAGCAAACCTCAGTGTCATCTCTAATGTCCTTCTCTGTCACAATGAGAAACGCTGACTCATCAGGCTAATTGGATGGACTTTACTCACAAAGGTATGCTACTATCAAAGTAATAAGCACCTTTCAGGACCAAAACAAAGGAAATGGAAAACCTGATTTGGTCAAAATGTAAGTGTTCATTTGAAGCTGACGTAGAGTGATAGTGATGGATGTCTTTGTAAGTGTAAGTAAATCCTGTGTTAATGTGAAATACTTATAATGTGTTGCTTTAAAATGGACAAAGGTGCATATTTAGTTTCACTGTAACTTACACTTTCATAACTTTAGATTAATAACTTTCATAAGGCAGTAAGGTTTATTTTTGGATGACAGACCATGGATGCCATTACACAGCTGTCCTATTAACATCATCTAACTTGCTTTAATCCCCTTTATAAAGGCTTAAGGTGGCTTTAGTGCATCATCCACCACTATTAAAATAAATTATAATGTGTTTTGTCCATTTGAAAAATCTGAGTGGTACCGTCCGGGTCGGTCCTGTATGACACAGTTTGGTTGAGTTTCTCCTGAAGCGGCTTTGGGTTCTGTCCAGAAAGAGTCGTCTGCTGCAGAAACAGAGAATAATAATTAGAATAAAGAAGAGAGAAGACCCAGAGCCTCAAAAACCTGTGGCAGTGTAGAAGATAAATGTAATGGTTTATTTGAATGAAGTGAGAGCCAGACATTGCTGTTTTTACTTGAAGGAAATTCATATCAATACATTTATTTAAAAGGGTTTAAAGGTTTTATGTTGTATGGTTTATCTATCATTCAACAAACAGACTGCAGTGTTTAGCTCCATCTTTTGAAAAACTGACCACACTGATGGAAAACCTTTAGCAAACACAAGGCTTTTTCATTTTGTTTACAAAGATCCTTAGACAAACCCGACAGTCAGAAACAGATTTGTGTTTGTTGTAAAGTGGACCTAAAACTCTGAAGTCTGTAGCACTTTATTGATCCAAATAAATGACTTCTCCGACACGAGACGCAGCTGAACTGAGAAGACAGCTGCTGCAGATGTACTTCTGGAACTACAGAGAGAAAGAAAAACAGTGAGAAAAATGAGAACACATTTATAAAAGTGCTGTGAACTTTTAAGAACTTTGACTCCACATTAAATAAAAGGAATGATTTATTGAAGCTGTAGTTGCTTCAAAGTGAGGTGATGCTCTGTGCAGCTTAATAATGAAAGCAGAATCTCATTTATATTTGAAAAAGTAGAGATGACCTTGATATTCATTAAGATTTGATGGTTTTGGCCCACTTTTATTAATTGTCATAAGCTTTTTTATTCTCCTCTTTTTTGTCTTATCTTTTTTTGATAACCTCATTTGCTCTTTGACCTCCTGTCCCGGCTGTGGTCTTTACTTGTGGCCGTCTGACAAAAAAAGATTAGGCCAAAAAGACACTGTACTTACCTGAAAGGACACACACTGTTCACCTTCACAGGCTTCAGGCTAATCTCTGAACTGAGTGACATTTATAAACACATTTTCCTGGAAATAGTTACTGTCAGCGTCAGGTTTAGTCACACAAAGTCAAAAGTAGGTCAATGTTAAAGAGGAACTTGTATGCCCTGGTTTTGTTACAGATGCTAAATGAAGAGGGTTTTGTGACTCACTGAAAGACAGAGATATAAACCTCTAATGTTAGATGTCAATTCTATTATTTTTATTGATATACTGTATATGTGTCAATTGAATGACTTTTTTGGGGTTGTTCAATTCAGTCAGAAAACATTTTGATTGATTTTTGGTTTACTGGAAGGTTCACTTAAATGTTCACTTGTTGGTGCTACCAGGCCTCAGTCTCATATTGTTCATGTTTTAGGTAAGCCTCATATAGAAAATTATGTTTAAAAGGAACAAAAACAGAATTTCGTAGGACAAACAGTAATGTAGTAATAAGTGGGAGCAAGTAGTCCATCTATAAAACTTGAAAAACATTGCACTTATCAGAAGCAAATGAGGGAGAGCGCACCTGGATATTTGTGGTTCATGGTCAACAGTGATGTCATACAACACAAGTCAATAGAGTCTAAGAGAAATAAAGTGACAGGGAAATGGTAACTTCCACTGAACATCACATTATTCTCATGGATTTTCTTTGCAGCTGTTGTTGTTGCTCTAATCACTGTAGTAAAAACGTCCCGCCTCGCCCACACCAGAGAGAGTGGCTTCTCAGCGTTTACTCCTAATTAACAAGGAGCTGCTGAGCTATTCATTTACACAAACTTAAATATCTCCCACTGCTCTGGCTATTTTTATCTCAGGAAACCTATTTCTTGAGGTGATGCTGTGTGATTTTATGAATCAAGATAAATTTGATAATGTTAATATGTAATATGGTCTAAAGCATTCCAGCCTAAAAGTCACGTTTTCCAAAAAGAATAGTCCCTGTCACAGAAAACTGGAGCCCACTTTTCTCAATCACATGGTTCAGTAGAGTGTTGAAGTTGCTCTGCCATTATAAAGCCAAATGTCAGGTGCATCTCTCAAACAATGTCTTTCAATAACGTCACCAAATCAGTCAACATGTCTGTCCCAATTCCTCTGCTTTATAACAAACAGAGAATACATTTTGTGGTGTCCTTTGCCCTTTTATCTAATCAGAAGACAGCTCACCTTAAAGAAACACTTTTCAGAATGTTTGCACTAAATACAAATACTGCGTTTGGGTGTTCCTCTTCATTAAACATCTGATAAATTTAACCTGCAGCTTGATGTAAACTTGTCTGGTTTATGTGAAAATTAACTTTTTATAACTTTTTATAAAATTATCACTGGTGACTTGGCAATAGATATTTTTAGTGCAATGTGAAAAGATGGTTCATAATGTGGTGCAGTGGAGCTTTAAAAGTCAGGTAAATGTCACACGGCTAACGGAGCGGGACAGGTATCGACTCAAACGCTGCCCATAGATCATGTCCCTGCCTCGACTCCAGCTGTGGGGGTAAAAGTGCTCTCGGATGTTTAAACAGGGCAGTCTGGCCCACACTCAGTGGGGATTATTGAATGCTTTATCCCAATAAAACATAATTTCCCCAAATGATCTCAAGTTACTTCCAAACAAACACGGGACAGGAACGTGTTTAACATCTGTAGAACTGTAGAACATAGACTGAGACGTTTATAACGGTTCCAAACACAACAAAGCTTACCTTCCTGAGAGCAGCGAGCTGATTGCACAGTAAAACAAGGTGGTTTGTTAAGGCTTGTAACACCTCTCGTCACCCTTGCACCTCGTACAATGGCACCTGTGCACTCATATAGCTTTTGACCCGCCACCGCCACCTATGGCCGAGCCGAATATAGGTCACCTGTGCTCAAAGACAAACCAACCACCTCTGCCACAATAAACCTAAACCAAGCACCATTGAACAAAACAGAAAACAAATAATGGATCAATAAACAATTATGGTTTCTACAATATCTTTTACACACATTAATCAAAAGTGGTTTAAATTGTTTGACAGATGACGGTGAAAGAAAAAGCCACACGTTGCCGGCCTGACATTGTATTCAAGTGCGCTCTCGTAAAACATGCTTCCATGTGTCCAGGGCTTTGTGAATCACTATTAACATATGGTCATGGCAACATTTTGTATTTATTCATCACACAGCATTCATTTAGTATCTCCGCTCATTTTGAATTATGATCATTTATTTTGTGGATGCTCATACATCAGTTATCATTCATTAATGATCAATTAATAATATGTAATAAGGGTACTTTAAACCATGTTAAGTGCACAAAAATGTAACAAAGGTCTGAAATAGGTCTATTGGCTGCAGCTTTCAACAGATGCACCTTTTATATTTCTAGCTCTAAAAGACTGATCTAGACACAACATTGGTGTTTCTGATTTTTATCTATGCTCAGACCTTGAACAATGACAATAAAGACTTTCTGATTGTGTGTTGTTTCCATCTGAGGCGTGTTGTTGAACCAGACTCCACTCTGACTAATGGCCAGCGCGAGGGTCATTAAATATGACCTTGTCCTTTTGCTGAAACTCATGAGAGCTCCAGGCCTGTGTACTCACTCAGACCCCCAGCAGGCCCTCCACTCACAGACAGCGGGGGTGAAACCAGAGATGCACAAACACAGACACTGCACAGTTAATCTCCTCCTAATGAACACAGGCCTGTGGCAGGACATGTCCCGGACACAGAGGTTGCACCAGGTCAGAAGAGGGTTACCTGAGGCTACAGTCCTTTTGTGGAAAATATATTTGACCTTCATGTTCTGGCATCTTTACTCTTGTTAAAACTGTTATATGTGAAGGTACAACACTACAGGACTTGTTTTGAAATACCTCCATTTCTGAGAAAAAAAGCACATTTTTCAGATGCTTCAAAAAAACGTTTTTTTTACGATTGAATAACAGTGTCCTTAAAAAGATGAATGTGCTGCTGTCTAGACACATTCATTGTGTGAAATGCATTTTCATTACTTCCTGGTATGTTATTGGTTTGTTGATTCAGTATTGGACAAATAAATGTTTAGCTTTAACAGTAAAATTGCACAAAAACGTATAAAAATGCCTGGACAGAATCTCATACTGACTCTCATATACGTATATATACTCTCATATATACATATATATATATACTGTATATATATATACAAATGCTGTTGTGTGATTTTTTCCACATACTTGCTTATTCACACCATACAGCTGTAATACAACCACAATCCACAGTGGCTCTGTGAAGGCACCGAGGGGACAACAGTTTTGAGTCTCCCGACACCAGTTTTCCCTGAGGTACCGTACTGCATGAACCATATGCAGATTTAAGAGCCATGCTAATGGTTTAAATGTTTTATCAATGACTTAAAATAGGATATTTTAAATTTTTTCTTTACGTTTTCTCCCACAATCAGTGCCATGTAGAGAAAAAACTAAACTGTAAAGTACTCATTTGGCTTTACCTGAGGATAAATACAAGGATCTGAGAATGAGTACAGGACTTAGATTCTGCAAAGAGAACCAAATATTAGCAGTGATAAACAGTAACAATGTAACACTGGGTATATTTAGACACTGCTATTGGTCTGTGCCTAAACACATTACCTTCTTAAAATCTTTTATTACAATAGGTACAACATCAAAGTGATACAGCAAAGGGAGGTCTTAATAAGCCCTCACTGCTGACGTTTGGAGGAAAAGAACATTTGTTTCATTCCCGTTACAATCACTCTGCTGCGTGACTAAAATACTCTGTGTTTACGTCACTCATAAAAAAATGAGTTTGTCTCTTTGTGTTATTAAAGGGCTCAGGGCTCATCAAAATGTTAAGCTATGGTTCATGTTGCTCTGTGGAATCCTCGGAACGCATTATAATAACTCTGACCTCGGCTGTTCTTAAAGTTTTAAGATTAAGATTTTTTAACTCAATAAACAGAGTTAGATTGTTTTCCAGGAGTTTTTCTCAAATAAATTACTTACAATGACAACTTGAAAAACTGATAAATATGACTTGGAAACTACACAGATACAAGTTTTCCATGAACCTTCCCCAGTGCTCATGAATATTTATCATGTGGTGTATAAGAATCTTGTATTTCATCAGAGTAACCTCTCAGTCTGTGTCGGGGAATCATCCTCTGAAAATGATATTCCCACATTGGTTCCATATCACACAACAGCTGAATTATTCATGTGTGGGTTTATTTTAACACAAGCTGGAGAGAGACAGGACGGGCTACAGAGAGGGTTTTATAATTCATATGGCACTGCAGAACAGTTTCATTTGTCTAACGCTGTTTAATAAACTTAATGAATAAACAGTTACAGATTTTAAAAGCATTATAATGTAGACCATATGACATAACATTTGTAAAATATAGACTTTTAAGGCCCTATAGAAACATGGGGAAGTTGCAATACTTCTACAGCTGCCTAAAGAGGACAAACTGAGCACTGCTGAAGAAAACACATGTTTATTTTTCTTGTATCTGTGTTTATGTGTTTCTTTTTGCTTTTAGTATTGTTATTATGTTAATTATAGTGTCGACCAAACGACAGATCTATTTTGAATGTCAAAATAGCCTATGACACATTAATAAATGTGTGAATAATCCTAAAAAAATTTTCAGAGAGCATGGAGAGTGTTTTTTTACATTTTTTTTTTTTAAACAGAATCATGTTCAATTTGACATAAAACATAAAAAACATAAAAGACATTAGGATTTAAATGTATTGTATGGGCATTGAAATTGGCATGAACCAACTATTATTAAAACTATATATTTAAAAATTATAAGTTTTAATCCAACATTTACCACTTAGAACACAAAACATTAAATAAATGCTTAATGTCAAATCAAATGTTAAATGAAGTCTCTGATCGTCTGTTTAATCTGTATAATTTGACAAAAAGTTTAGAGTCACACAGGCCTCGGATACACAGTAGCTACTGCCTTTGTTAGCAGTTTATTGTATTCATTACAGTTTGGCTTCTTGATTGCCAGTGTATGGAAGGACTCAGGTGTATTCCAGAAAAATAAAATAGGTAGCATAATAAAGGTTATTGACATATACAGTATTTGTAAGCTATGTTGTAATGTGAATTTAAATACTATACAATACGTTAGTCAGGTAAGCTCTGATGCAAAGGCTGGAAAGACTGCTATTGACTGATATTGACTTCAGTGAGCTGGTGCCTGTGAGCTTTTCAACATTTTTGATTATCTACAAAGTTCAATGTGTGTCAGGTGTGTAGCATAAAGGGCTATGAATCAATAGAATTAATTCTATTAAAAGGGTCAGTCAGGTTTTGTGAAAGGTTTATTATTATTATTATTATTATTATTATTATTATTATTATTATTATTATTATTATTATTATTATAAAGCCTGAATGTGGCCATAGTCTAATTTAATGAATTGATAAATCCCAAAAATGTAACAACTTTCAAATGTTTGGATATTATTTGATGAACAAAATCTGTGTGGGACCATTTTCTGACACACACCACATTAGTGCAAGATAATTTCTGAGATTTTTAATTTAATCAATGTCACAAAAATAATCAATAACAAGTTGAAAAAATAGTTTTTGTTAATGTTGTTTCAGGCAGTGAGATAACAACAAGAACAAATTACAGCTAGCTGAACACGTTTAATTAATGTGGGTTGATGTGATTTCTGGATTAGTCCTGAGAACGGTGTTTCCACTGATTATCTGCTCAGATGATCTTGTAGCGAGAGTGAAAAAGATCCTATCTCACCCATTTTGATTTCATTTATAGGAAACTTGTCTGCTGTTAATCTCTGCCAATGTCAGACCTGATCCATAAGTACAGCTACACAGGCTTTGGTGCCACTACTCGGCAGAGGCACAGGACCGTTACGTAACGACATAAAAGACATAATGCACTGGTAAACAGCTCTAGCACTTTTTAATGGATGGTTGTGGATACTTTCTACCTCAAAATAAAGAGCTGAACAATCATTAAAATAATAGCTTTAAATGCATTTTGATGGCCTCTTGTTTTATTACAAAATAGAGTTGGTTCAACATCTTAAACACGCCAGTGTCAGTCCCATGTGAGTTTCCAGGACCATGTGTCTCCTTTACATCATTAGTGGTTAAACACGTTTTAAAAGGTTATATCTCATTATCTTTTTAAATTTATTATCTTTTAGTTGTTGCTAGCACTCTTTTCATAAGTGTTCATTTTAAACTAATAAACTCCATATAAAGCTCTACTTCATTTAAATCCTGACCTTGTTGTGAGCCTTTAGCGCTCTGTCCCTTTTGCCAAACCAACAGGAACCATCTGCCTGATGAGAAAAAGACTGAATCTAGACTAAACACGTTTTTATTTAAAGTGTAAACCTAAAGCATTTATATGTATTGATTGTCCTAGTTATTTAGTTTTTTATTTATAAATATCTCACCACCACTTTATTAATATCCCTATCATTGTGCATATTCAGTCTATTTACATTTACATTTACATTTATTCATTTAGCAGACGCTTTTATCCAAAGCGACTTACATTACATTACCAGTGTTACAGTCACTGGAGGCAAGGTGGGTTAAGTGTCTTGCCCAAGGACACAACGACAGTATGAACTGTGGGGAGAGCGGGAATCAAACCCCCTACCTTCCGGTTGACAGACGACCGCTCTACCCACTGAGCTACTGCCACCCATCTATTCTAGATGATTTTGGTACAGCATAGATTTTAATTTACAAATGCATAGTGTTCTAGTTCATTTTAGTTTTATTGTGGTGCTGTGTTGTTTTTTATTGACTGCATGAACCCAACCCTAACCGCATTTTTAATAAAACAGCAGTGTCCTCCACTCCCGGGACATGTCCTGAAGCATTTTCCTCTCAAATCTCAACACTTGGCCAAAGACCCAAGACAAAGACATAAAGTAAGGTCTGTGAATTTTCCAGACGTGCCAGGTTTGAGTCGGATCTGCTCATATTTAATGCATCAGCTCTCGTCTTTGTGGGATCACAGCTAAGTCAGAGCCTGTTCATTAAGAATCGCTTTGCAGTCGGGTCACGTCGTGTCAGGCTCGTCTTCAGAGGTAAAGACCCAGAGGACAGCAGCTTTCTTTTTGATGTTAGTATTTGGGGACTGTGTGTTTCATCCTTTTGTGGTTTCCATCTTCTCAAGAGTCATTCAGAAATCCAAACATGTTGCAAACTTCATTTTCATCTGTCAACATTTATTTGTGTGGCACTTTATGGTGACTCAAGTGCTTCATGTGGATAACATCTGATAAAACACATGTTATTTTCACAAACACAAGTTATTTTTGCAGCCAGTTTTTTTTCCCATTTTAACTGAAGTATTTTTAGCCGGGTGTTTATTTGACACAGACCGTATAGATAGACAGCAAACCCCAAGCTGGAATCAAACCTGGATTGCTTGAGCACATACTGTAGGTGCCCTGTAAAATGTCTGTTTAACCAAAAATGGAAAATGCATGGACTGATATTTTGAACTGATTATAAGTTCTGGTATATTAACTCAACTATTTCTGACATGTAGTTGCTATCAGCTCTAATAATAAATATTTTCTCTGAATAATTTTCAATTCACAAGCATTGCTCATTTCACAGTTAGACATGTATTTGTGACGTTGTCATATTCATAGTATTGTTTTTGCTTTTTTTTTTTTACTCTTATTTTTTTTATTGTTCTTTTTTATTTTTCTGCAAAATGATCCTCAATTCGACCCAGTAAACATGCACGAAAAGTCATTTTTATTGGTCCCAACATTTAAGGCCAGCGAAAAATTTATGTAAGTCCCCAAGGAAAATGACTCAGTGGCGACCCCTAGAAAATGAAAATACATTGTGCCTATGGAAAGTGAAAGTAAAATTTTTCTAATGTAGAAATACAAAACTTGGTACATCCATAGGACACCTCAGGGCAAGAACAGAAAAGTTTATTACAGCCATACCGTAAACTCAACAGGAAATCCACTATGTTGGATAAAATGCGTGACCACCTAAATCTCACCCTTGTGTCTAAAGGCATTTCATCTAAACAGCTCCAAATTTGGTGAGTATCATCTAGATGAGTGCCAAAAAAGTTATCAATTTGTTTTTTGATATATTTGTGGCTGTGGTCATAATGAGTCTGTGAAGAGGCAGCCATTTTCTTTGGGAAATAAATGCCATTTCCCAATTGCCAGGATCCTTCCTTTAGAGGAGGCCCCTCCAGAGCCAAGGCTAGAGTCTTAGAAAACTCCTCAGAATCCTTTGGAACTTGTAAACTTGTACATTTAGACAAGTAATATTTACATTTTGCCCTTTTAAACAGGCGGGGGGGTTCAGCGATTTCTGAGTCATCTCAAATCTCCAGACAGTATTTTTTTTTTTCTCGCCTTAGCCCAAGCATAATCTATTATTTTCAAAGGTTCAGACAGCTCCCAGGAAAACCAGGGATTGTGGAGACCTTTAACTCTAAATTACAAGGTGGTGTAACAGGCCCCAGCAGTAACACAGGCCCGGTTATTTGACATTACCGTGAAGTTTACGCTTTAAAGCACGAAATGCAATCCTCGAAGTGCATGTGTCCCCGCGGTCTCAAGGGAGGCGAGGGCCTTTATCGCCGCTTGCGGCTTTAATTTATGTCCTAACCTGACTGACAGATAGAACTAGTCCACAGAAAATCTTGAGAGATCCTGCTTAAAGCATTAAAGCGCAAAAGGGCAGGTTCCTCATAATTTTGCTTTTGTCGCCTCTGGACAGTCACAGAGTCATAATTATTCCCATTTATCATTTTCCTAAAATAGCTGGGCCTACTTCTTTGGAAAGTGTGCAGAAACCATGGGCTTTATATTTTACCAATTCATTCACAACTTGTTCCAACTGCACTCACAGCCAACATTACTTAATGAACCATCACTGAACACATCACAAGAAGTGACTGGAGAGCTGGGCTTTTGTAGAAGCCGGGTTGATTGGAGATTGAAGACAGGTGAGTCCTTGTCTGAAGGAAAAACTCTGTCCACACACTCACACACAGAAAACAATGAAGTAGTAAAAAATAAACCGGAGAGCCAGGATCCTTCCTTGGGACGACTCCTCTGCAGGAAACCCGCTGCTGAAGGTGTGTTCCATTTGGTTCCAAACTCCACCTCCTCCCATGGAGTCTTCTGTTTTGCTAAAATACCAAGGATTCATCTGCAGATCCTCTGAGACCTTTCCCTACCCACAATGCACTGCAAGTGTTTTGGAAAAAAGGCAGTAGAAGAAGAAGTGCAGCTTAGAGCAGAGAATTTTCAGTTTAAATACAAGGGTACATTTGCTGTGTTTATAGAACATGTTTTATTTTGAAAACAGTTGCTCAATAAACTGTACTTTTCAGTTTTATTTTTTATTAGTGAGACTTAAATAAATCAAGTAAATCTCAGTAAATGTCAATAACTTTTCAACTCCACAAATGTTTCAGTCTTTTTTCATGAGCCATGGATCAGTATCAAACTGTCAGACTATCAGACACCAGACAGAAATAATCTTGGGCTGTTTTTTTAATTATTTTTATTATTATTATTATGTGTTTTTATAAAAGATACTTTCTTTATTTATTTGCTTAAACTTGCATTTTATATCATGGTAGTTAAACATTTAATGTTACATAACTCCCTGCAACAGAACCTTTACAAAAAATCAGCAATTAAGTAATTTATTTAGAGAATAAAAAACAGCTGCAAAACTGTGAGCAGGGCTTTAGATGATGCAGCTTTGAAGCTTGTTTCAAAAGACTCTCACAAGAAAGAGTTACCCAGGACTCTTGTCTTGGGAGGGGTCTCCTCCGAAAAAAGAATACTGGGAATTGGGAAAGTGTCAGAGCCAGGGCGTGACATATTTTGCCCTTAAGGAATTGTCAAAGTGAACTCTCTGCTGTTATTGAAATAATTTGTAGGCTCCGCTTGAACTGGAACAGGCTGATAATGAAGTTTAAAAGTCACTCTGTCCTTTTTGTTGCTTTTAAAGGCAGGCTTTTTCCAATGAACTCTCCTCTGTAAGTCAAGAACTGATTATATTTTCATCATCATTTGAGAGAGTTATTCTCCTGACTCTGTCTCATTTAAAGCAAAAGGTGATTGATGCTTCACTGTGACTTTAAATCCCACAGTCTTTAGAGAGCTTTATGTGAATTAAAACCTCTGTTTGACTTGACTTAACTTGACAACATCCAAAAATGAAGAAATGTCTTGAGACATGTTTTTCTGTTTATTATTTTGAAAACATAACTCAGCAGACTCTATACTTAAAGCACCTCTCGTCACTAAGATGAGTCATTTTGTAAAAAAAAGCACTATTAAATCAGAAACTCTCAACAAGACTTAAGAAGCATGACAAATATGTGGCTCTGTATAATTTCTAGTTTGTTCACGACAGATGGGACTCCTGCCTTCTTTCTCACTTTGAATGGAAATGCTTATTCACAGCTTTCTTTGTGACATTTGAAAAGCTGCTTGCATCAAATTGGCTTTATATTACCCAGAGACGTTAATTACAGACGTCCAAACATGGCACTCAGAGCAGCACTTATTCATGACTGACAACAGCAACGCAGTGGGAGAATAAAACTAGCATGAGTCTGCAAGAAAAAGCAAACAAACTCCAGGTACTGTCAGGTTTTAAACTGAAATAATCTGCAGATCCAGGTTTTATTTCAAAATGTGTGTTATTTTGTCATCAATAAAAGTTCTAAACAGCTGCAGGGACGGCACCCTCTGTGACAGCGGGTGTTAGTGCCTCACGGCTAACATTTGCGGGAGAATACACACCAAAGTCACAGCTCGCCGAGGGAAAACCTTTTGAAAGGATAATACGTTGTGATTAGACAAAGAAGTGCTGTTTATGCAGGAAATTGCTTGTCCGTGCCGCTCTCTGGTGATAAATGTGGGGCGGGATAAGCAGTAATCATGTGGAGATAAATAAAAGGTAAAGTGTTGTGTGACATTGGAAAACTTTTATAACAAATAACACACACCACGGACTGTGTCTCTGGAGCAGAACGACTGTACAAGCCAGTAAACTAAATCTGTGTGTTTGTGGAAGTTAATAAAAGTAAACGCATTACCAAGCAGTTTATTGAGTAAACACATTTAAATCGACAGAGGAGGGCGAAGAAACAAAGACTCTCTATTAGTCTTTCCTCTGGATAAACAAGTCACAAGCCTTTGTAGACACGGTTTATGTTTGTATATTTTTGTAGGAAATGATGGTCTTTGCAAAGAAATGCTTTAATTCTCTTTTATGTGTTGACATATATTGATAAAAAAGCCTCTATAAAGAGCTCTTGACCTAAGATCGTGGTTTCACTTCTCCAGGTTGTTATGAATAGGGTTAGTTTTTTATGTGACAGTCCTTAACACAAAGATTCACAGACTTCTAAAGCCGTTTTTAAAGTTAACCAAATACTGTATCTATTGTTTTAGAAATGTCTTAAAGTCCAGTCTTAAGATAAGTACTCCAACGTTATGTCCCTGCAGTCACATTGATACAGAAAGTGGTAAAACAGCTGAAACCCATGTGTCGTCATCAAAAATGTTCAATTTGTATGTATATCACTGGCGGAGATAATCACTGCACTGCGTCGATTCGTCATGTTGTGCCAGTCTCCTGTTTCCTGATGCTGCTGTCTAAAGTAGACACTCAGACGTTGCTGACAAAAAGAGTGTTTTTTAAATGCCGTACTTATAAAACACTTTGGGTAAATTCCCACTAAAAGCAGCAGGATGCTAACTTTCATTGGCAGCCTTTGCCCAGATCATTGACATTGAAGGGACTCAGACAGTTATATTTCTGCTTGGACCTATTGATCTCAGGAGATAATCAGATCTTGTGCTTTTATGTCTCTCACAAGAAAATGTAATAAAACTCTTCCGATTACTTTAGTTGCTCATGTCCCTTTTTTTACATTACATTAGTTTAAGTTTTTGGTATGAGTCCATCTTTAGAGAAAGACACAGTTAAAAGAAAGGGAGACAAAAGTTTTAAAGCTTTGGCCACAACATGTTGAGTTTTCTTCCAAGAAAAGAAACATTCTCGGTTATAACAAAGAAGGAGGCTTGTTAACGCTTCACAACTTTCCTCGAGAAAACTGACTCTTTGACCTTTTCCTGTTTTGACCTGAGACTGTTCTTTGAAAAGCTTCATGTTTGCAGCTCTCGTGTTATTCTTAGTCTGTCACCAACTTGTGTGACGTGTGAACTTTTAAGGTGTCAGAACAATGAAGGTCACGATTAGGACAATTAATGTTTTCCAGCATGAACAAGATTTATAAGATTAAATAAGGTGAGTTAAAGAAAAGACTGAGAATGTCATCTCTTATTCTCTTTTCTTGACTCTAAAACCTTGCTCAATCAGAGCTAATTACAATACATTCTTAGCATTTGTAATAGAACCAGGCCCTGTCCCAATACTGGCACCGGTGCCCTTAAGTGCACCTTCACAGTGTGAACGATAATTCTCCAATAACACACACAACTACATTTCTCTTGTTCATCAGGACTGACTGTACTGAAAGAGATTACCCACAATCCCTTTTGTTCTGTGTGTTTTTAATGATGTGACTGTTGTTTCTAAGCAACAAACAGTGACAAAAAATAAAAAAGAGCAACTGGATAGAAATGTAAATACATAAACAGATCAACTGAAAGGACAACTCAAATAAATAAAGCTGTTGCCCGGGTAACCACATTGTACAAACAAACATCCTGTAGCGGCATGATCGGACACTGGAAGAAAATTAGACCCCACTCAATAACAGTGTAACAAACGACACTGTTGCTGTATTACATTTTCTTCAGGGGTTGGATCGTGTCACTACACATCCTTTTCCTTTGTGTCTGTCTCAGACGTTTACCTTTTTGGGCTTATTTAGAGATCGAGCTGCAGTTTAGCAAACAGCGCTACAAAAAGATGTTGTTAAAGCTCTATTTTCTGACCAGGCCTGTTTGAGCCCTGTGAGTAATGGGACAGGGCTACTTCCTGTTCCTGCCCAGAAAGGACAAAGAAGCACTTTTTTGAGCACATATTCTGGATCATTGGACGAGGGCTTAGGACATTAATGAACTAAATTCATCTTAAAATGACCTCATCGTCAGATACTTTCTACAACAGCATGTGAAATTACAGTATGTAGCAATAAACACTACACACCACACCTTTAAATATTATTATATAATTATAAATATAATAATCTAAGGCTAATGTATGAAAAAATGAATACTTCAATACTTGCTTCAATGTTGCTCAATAAAACTGCACACTCACGGCTTTTTTTAAAACTTCACACAGAAACCTTTTTAGACTTCACTGCTCGGGTTAATGACTTTCTGTTGTTGAACTAAAGAAAATGTAGCGTTGATGCAGAAGCAGCTCCTGACCTCTCAGCTGTGATCACTTTAATGTCGGGCTGTTTCAGTTTAATGACAGAGTGGCTCGACCCGTGGGTGTCAGTCACCATTAATGACAAAGACAAGGAAGCAACATTAGATAAATTCATACCACAGACCACCTACATCGACAAATTTACTTGTCACAATAATTTAAGGCTTGTGGGGGAAGACTGTATTTGTGTAAAAAGGAAACGAGAGCATCTGTGTGAAAAATGTAATGATTGTGACTCTATTTAAAGGCCCTTGTGCTCAACTCAAGCTCAGCTTTTAAGTAATTATTCTGAGCAAGTGGTAGAAAATGTGAGAAAAATGTAAGTTTCCCTTAAACATATAATGCAACTGAGGGATTAGAGCAAATGGCATGAAAACTAATGCCCTCTGTAACAGATCCTTTCCAGTATGTGCTACATTACAAAGATTATGTGAGACAGGTCAACTGTGCGTTACACAGTTTATCCCATCATCAAGACCAATTAAACTCACAACACACACAAACCCTCCTGTGACCACCAAGAAAGGGTTCATAAAGATATAATTGTGTAAATGTCCCATATATGTTGGATAAAAAAACAGTGTCAATACTGTCTTTGGTTCAAACTGGGTCTTTGCTGAAAACACATTTAATCTTTTTTATTATGCTGATCATCCATTAGTGCCTCATAAAATGTCACATAAAAACTGCACTGTCTCTTTAAAGCAATGTGGATTTATGGATTGTAATAAATGAATCTTAAGAATGGGGTTTTACAGCTAAAAAATTGCAAACTCTTCAGAAATTTGCTGCAACTATATGAGGCATAAACAGAAAATTAGGAAACACATAATATAAAATGTAATAGCTTTTAAATCCAGCTTTGTAGAGAAAAAAAATACAGTACAAATACTGTATCTACAGAGGAGACTCTAGTGCTCCACAGCCTCAGCCTTCATACGAGAGCATCATATCAGAGTCCTCAGGCTGTTTACAAGGAAACGCTTTCAACCATGAGCTGCAGCCACTGAGGCAACCGCTGCTCACTGGACACACACCAGTGGACATTACTCAAGAATAACTAAGTACTCATGTATCTAAAACCCTTTTTGAAGCAACATGATGCACTGCTGAGATGTTTAGCATAATAACAAATATTTTTATTTGAAGCTTTTTCTTTTTTTTAGGAAGAGAAGACATACACAATTAAGTGTTACTCAAAGTGAGAGTTACAAGCTAAAAGCACTTCTCATCATCCACACAGAAGTACTTTACGCTCGTTTAGTATTAGTGACAGGCATTTAAAGTCACAAGAATGGAATAGTGAGCTTTTTTTATAAAAAGAAAACTATCTTTGGTGCATTGACACAACTCTGACATAATAGGGGTTGGGCATAAATCTGAATCAAAAAATCAGAAACAAAAAAACAAACAAAATTCCAATGTATCTGTAGCAAAAAAAAAAAGTTTAGATTTTAATTACATTTTTTAGATTTTCTTATAAGCAAAGCAAGGTCATGAGTTTGTGTCCCGGACAAGCCCACATTATGTCACAAATGTGTTTGTAAATGTTATGTTTTGCCTTTTGACTTCCCAAACATTTCCACTTTTCTGTCTTTTTTTTACAAAAATGGCGTTTGAACTTAACTTCACTTGAAAATCCCTGGTGGATGTTTTAGCCTTTACAGCTTCCCACAAAGCTAAGTTACATCAGATGACAGTCAAACTTTAAGGTGTTATGAATAAAGAAAACTATTTATGAACCATTTATAAGAATATATTACACAAGAGTTTCAACAGCTTCAGGCGGCTCTGTCATAAAAGAGAGGTCTGTAACAGTGATAAATTACAACAGCACTGTGTCCTAAAGAGGAAAAGAGTATTGCATCATATTTGAATTAGCATAAAAACCTCTCTCTATAAGGTTTTGTCTATGAACTTATGAACTCATATATCTTCTTAACAAAAAGGATCAGGTAAATAGAGTTTTTAAAGATATATACAAACCATATCCATCTGATTTTAATGGCTAAGAAATTGCACCTGTAAATGTAATGCCATAGATTTTAGTTAGTCCTGGTAGATGTCCTTAACCGTAACATTGTTTTTACTGTTAAAGCTACAGCTCCACCCAAATAAGGTCACTTCTGGTTCCAGTGAAAAGTTGAGTTTTCAGATCAAAAAAGGAAACATTATTGCCACTAAATCAACCTTTAATCGTACCTTACTTTAACCAAGCAGAAATGATACTTGAGGTATATTTTCCCATAATTAATTTCTCTGTCTCTGTCTGTTCATGTTTTATTGGCTGCCCCTTCACTCTTATGTTCTGTTACTGGCCCTGACACACTATGGATTTTAACATTGGTAATGCACACTTGAATAAAAAGACACTTTGTTCCCTGCTATAACTTCTGCTGCAGCACATGGCTCCATTCGAGCATCAGTGCGACAGACTGAGGTTATACCCGAGGCGACGTGTGCCCATGCTTCATCAGAGACACTGAGCATTAGAGGGAGGTGAGAAAGCCTCCGTACACAAGCGCACACGAGCGCACACGAGCGTACACTGTGTGACCAATTACCAGCTCTGAGCTGCCCTTCTGCGTGTGTCCGGCTGCTCTCTCAGCAGATTGTCTCAGTCAGAAAGAGCCTTTTCATGTTCGAGTGCAGTATTTTAAGGACAAGGTCATGGAGAAGACGCCACAGAGGGAAAGGAGGCGTGTGAAGTGGTAAATAGCAACGATTTTCCAATGTTTACAAAGTTAACGTATGTAGCCTATAATAAACATTTCACATAAGTGCAGATTAAAGTGCACTGTTTCATTTTTCAGTTTGGCATTTGTCTGTATTTGACAAATAGACTCTATATTGTCTATATTACACAGTACACAAGACAATAGTCCTGTCTTTGGAGCTTAGACTGTCCATCAGGGTAAGGATAAACACAGTCATGGGAAAAAAGAGAAACCTTGTGGAGAACCACAGAAGGATCCACTCCCAGGACGGACAGAGGGTCCAACATATGTGTTCAGGACAGTTATATATGGAACATTCACATAATGTCCATTCATATAAATAAGTCCATATCCCTGTCATGGACTGTTGTGCATTTAACTGCTTCAGAATGCTTTATTAGATGCCCACATGTCTTACGTTTTCACAAGTTAAAAATGTTACAGCACAAAAAATTGTTCCTGAAAAATAACAACTGTGTTCCTCTAAGATAGTATGATGTAAAACTGCATAATGTGATGTATATATTAATTTGTACATGTCTGCCATTGTTATATAATAAATATTACTGCTGTGTTTGTGACTCTTCCTTCCCTTTTCTCCAAACTGCACCCACATTGACCATAATGTAACACAGGTATTAATCTAACATTTCAGAAGTAGCCAATTATTTATTTATTTATTTATTTAACCAGGTAGGTCACTCTCATTTACAATATCGACCAGGAGCAGCGCACAAAACAAAACACAAAGGGAGCACATTCACACCATATTGCACACAGTATAATACAATGAGTTTACACAACTCTTACAGAATAAGTTTACCAAAGCCAATACAACACAACAAAACTTCAAACAAAATGTCCCTTTAATACTGGCCGTGTGGGAACAAGTAATTGTGTTATTGACAGTTTTCCTGCAGCTGTAAACATTAGATTTATATTCTTTGACACTGCACTGACAAAACCATACAGCCTATTCCTCATGTCGGAAAACCATTCTGCTTTACAATCCAACTCCAATCCTCAGTCTCTGTTGTTGTCAGTAACAGTGGTCAGTGTCGGGGGAATTGATTTTTCATTTCTATTCATTAGTTTCCTGGTAACAGCTGCCGAGTTGTCTTCCATCCTGTTTGACGCCTGGGCTTTCATTTCCGTCGTTCCTTAACTTGCCCCATGATCCTTGTCCTTCATCAGGCTGCAGTGGAGGTGGTAATCGAAGGCACTGCTGGAATCCTGGGGCGGGGGAGAGCTGCAGTGGACCTTGTTCTGTCGATAATGAGCCCCAGCGTGTCCTCCTCAACATGCAGTGGACTACACAGCACCACAAGTTTCAAGTTTCTTGGGGCAGTATGATAACCTTGAGGAGAATCATGGTATTGTATTGTATTGCTGTCTTAGAAGAAGAAGAACTTGTCTTTGTAAGTTGTGGAACATATTTGACTGGGATTGATTTTCAAGAGGATTTTTAGTTTGAGGTAATATAAAGCATTGTCTTACTCCTAATGTTGGAACATGTTCAAACCAATGACTGTAGAAAATATGGACGTCTTCCGCCCATTGTGCCCCAATTCCCCGATATTGTAGTTACTACAGGGCAATAAAATGGCGGTTACATCCGGGCTTTTTGGCTTTTATTGGTCAACTGTGATTCAAGGTCTAAATGTGCTGAATGCACCTTTAATCTGTTCAATACAAGGTCACATGTATCAGGATGTATTCTCTCTGAGCAGCTGTGAATGTGAATGACTCCTGGCTTTCATTGAGAGACATGCAATAGGGACATTGTAATGTTTATCCATGGTGCTGCCCACGGGACCAGCACACTGTTGTAAACTATTACCTATGTTTTTTTTTTATTAAAGCAGCAGCCATCACATTATTGGTTCGAACCAGCCCTAGGTTGAATGAAATCATGAGATTGAATCCAGTTGCTGCACACGGTAAACCAAAAGGAACCAGGGACGTCCAGTGACCTCAAAAATTATCTTTATTTCTACTTATTTCTCAAGTGACTTTTTCATGTTTATTTGTACAGGTCATTCTCATATTACCGCTGTGCATCTGGTGTAGAAACAGCTGTATTATGAACTTGAACCGGTTTGGGAGCAACCTGAAAAACAAGCAGAGCATATTTTTCCCATTTGCAACTTTTAAATACATTAGAAGGAGCTTATTTTAAATGTGAGTCTGAATAATAGTACAGCTGCAGCAGTGTTAGCACTGTGACCTTTATTTTTGTAACTCAAAATGCATCTAACCCACTGTTCCTGCATTTCTCCACACCTGCTTACACTTATGAGAGCTGACATTTGTTTGTATTCAGTGTGTTATGTAAATGAGTCTGGTCCATTTTGAAGTCAACAAACACCAGATTGAAACAGAGAAAATGATTTTACATACGTCTTGTTTGCTTCCTTCCACACACAACAAAATGTTGTAGGAAACAGAAGGTCTTAAAAATTGTGTTTACCAGTCAAAAGATTGCTTTGTGGACCCACATTATGAAGCACAGGTGAGATTTTATTAAGTACATTCCTATGACAGCTCCCAGCATCTTGTATAGCTGTGGTTTAATGCAGGCTTGTACAAGAGTGAATAAATACTGTATGTTACTGACTGTTTTATGGGACACCCGCTGAAACTCATTAAGGAAGCTCTCTGGAGCTTAAGTGCTCTAAGTAGCCTGTTTCTGAGTGCTAAGCCTTCTGTAAATGTTTGACGTTAAAGAGATAGATCCTGATCCCAGTTAGAGGTGAGTGACCTTTTAGGTGAATGGCCTGGTAAACACATTTCAACTTTTGTGACCAAAGTCCAGTAAGATGGACTTTGATTAGTGGACAGGGGTATGTAAGGTAAGTTCTAAAGCTGAAGGCGCCCCTATGTGTTCCTTAGACCCCCAATGACATCCTCACATATGCTGCAAAAAATGATCTTCTCCTGTCTTGGATTGGTGATAGACCCCCCACAAATGTAACTGGCATAAACCTGTCACAGAGCTTTTCCTCCCGGAGTACTGACCTGTCTGCTGCATTCCAAAAAGAGACCGTTCCTGCAGATATGGGGCCCTTACCTCCGCTTCATTGGGGCTGCTGTGGCCTCGGTGCTGAACAAACTAACTGTGGACATTTAGTCTTTCTTTCTTGTCTCTTAGGACTGTGCTGAGCTGTGTTTGTTCTTTGTGTTTATTTATTATAATAAAATATAATGCATTATACAAACACTTTTGATATTGGGTTTGCTATTAATTCAACTTTTTTTGTATTAATGTGCCAGGTTTTAGATTTGAATGGCACCCAAAGGTCTATTCTGCATAAACTCTGTGGAGGTGTGTTTAAGAGTAACTCTGCTAAATTCCAGCAGAGACTGAACTGTACTGAAAGCAGGGGAGTAATGTATCTGCAGAGGAAACACGTGTGCAGCAGAGGTGTCGGACAAGTGGGAGAGTAAGAGTGACAGCGGATAATAACACTGAGAAGCACTGATAACATCCGTCACTCACAGATGTCACTCTTTACTGTAGTTAATTCCACTTCCGCAAATTGTATTTTATAATACAACTCAGTTTAAACTGACTTCGATAACTAAGATTTTCAGATGGACATACAGCACATGCTTAATTTTATGACCCTGAAAAACACGGCTGGACAGTTAGTTGTGTCGCTATAAGAGCGAGTCCTACTTTCTCAGTTATATTTTTGTTGCCCCGCTGTATGAGGTAAAAGAAAAGAGAAAAAAAGTGCTGATTGCCAGGTTTGGCCAGGTTTTGAAGCAACAGAAAAGTGTTCAAATGGCCTTACACAAGATCTGAAGAGGTTTTGATGTGACATTTCTGTTTTAGGCCAAATGTATAAATGTATAGACGTTTATAAACTAGTATTTTAAATATCTCTATGATTAATATCTTTAATACTACACCAGAGCAATAGGTGCTGTTTAGACAGGCATTACTAAACAGTTTTCAGATAAAAATGCTAAAATATTAATCTCAGCAGTGCTACACTCACAAACTAAACTTTGAACCACTTTAAACCATTATTATTACTTATGTTACTGTATAAAACAAAAATGTAAATAATTAATTTAGAGAATTTCATAAATCCCTCTCTGTCCTACTGCTGGTTCTCTCTGGTCCTCCTTGGAAACATGTTTTTAGTGTGCATGAGTTTGCATGAGTCTGGTACCTGGGATTGTACAGGATCCAGTCTCTCATGGCCTGTAAAGGATAATAGAAAATAAATGAATGAACAAATTAACCAATGAATGTTGCTTTATCAGATGCATGTTCAAAAACCTTTGGGTTACTCTGTGGTTATTCAACAGGCCTAGTTATGGAAGAATTACAGTAACCCTCATCTGAGCTGTCCATCATTAAAATGGTTTAAAAAAACAAAAAAACCAAAACAGGAGGACTTTGAAGTTGACAAGAGGTGAGTGCTTTTCAATCACCCCTGTCCTTCAACGCTCACAAAGCAGATTATCAGCTGTAAAATCCCAGGAGCACCTCTATTACAGGCTGTTCACTGACGCTGTACGTTTGTGTAGAAGGACTGGATTAATGGCACTTTCACACTGGCTTTATTTGATCCTTTATCCTATACCTGCTCTTTCTGGAGGTTTCTTATCTTGTCCATGTCTGTATTACTGCCCTGTGCTGCCTGGTGTGAGTTTTGTCATTAAATGAGTCCCTTTGTAAATCATTAATCATCTGAAACATGTCAGGACGCAAAAGTAGTTTGTATCACTGAGCGTGTCTTAATTATTTTTTACTCCACAACACAGACTGTCTCCTCGGTGCATCTTGAAAGCCTCACTCATCTTTGCAGCTCCAAGTCTGATTATGGTCCCAAAAACAAGATTTTAAACCCGTTGAGAACCCATCATTTCAAAGCAAATGCTCCTTGACTGATAATGACCTCCCCTTGTCCCTGGCTGAGGCTGATTGTTAATTCTCACTCTCATTTTGATGGTTCAGTGCTGCTTTAACCCTTGTGAAGCCCTCAATGTTTTCATCAGTGTCTTGTTTTGTGGTTGTTTTCTCTCTGCAAAGCCAATTTAAAATCAAAACCCATTAGTTTGTACAAAGCCTTTCTGCAGAGAAACACTGTTCACCTCTTCTATGCAGCATTCAGAGTAGGTTTTATTGAAGCTGCTTTGAAGGGATTTAAAAGCTGTTCACATCATTGATTGTTTTTGTCACTGTCTCGTTCAAAACCTGAGACAACCTTGGCACAGCAACAAGAGTGCTTTGAAACGTCTGGTGTCTTAAGCAAAGACAGAAACAGTCAGTGGGACATTACAGCAGGTGTCACAGGTGTTACTGCGGGTATTCAACAAAACATATCAGTTAACATATCAGGAGCTCTCAAAGGGCAACAAAGGACTATCTAACACAGTGGGGCGTCTGAAGTACCTTTTCTTTTTTCTTTCCAAAATGTTTTAAATGAATTAATTTAGATTTTGTGTGCTTTTGTTGACTTCTTATGTGTAAAGCTGTTTAGTCTTTTGTGTTTTTTTTTCTGTTATTACACAAAATAGTAAGAGCTGTAGTCACCCACATGCTTTGAATCATAAATTGACATCCCCCCCCCCAAAAAAAAAAAAAACTTCAAACAACTTCACTGAACCAAACGTCTTTGTTGGGAAGCGCTGTGATTGGAGTTTGGCTGCAGGAGGCCACTGGGCACAACAACAGATGAGCTTGGTCTCGGTCAAATAGTCTTTGAAGATATTGCCTCTGGTCTACGTTGAGGGGCAGTCATGTGCTTAAAAAAGATAGCAAACAAAAGACAAAGAGTGTGGACTAGTTTGTGGTTTGGAAAAACAAGTCCATGTCTGTCCATCTCGATCTCCTGGCGGCCTATGAAAACATTTAATGGAACTGGTCTAATTGGTAGATGCTATTAGTGTTTATGAACCATGCTGCAGTAAATATCCATATGGTTTGACCTTTAGTGAAGCAAAGCAAAGGGAACTCATTATGAGCTCCCACAGCAACAGGAAACAGTGTGGAACCAGACAGAACTGCATTCAATTATTCAAATTATATATTTACTTTTAATAGAAAAACTTTAAAAGCTTCAGGAAAGACTTTTTCTGCTCAAGCCTTTAAAGTGAGCAAAGCAGCTGTGCTACATGAAGTCATTAAATAACCTTTTGACTCTGTTTTCTCAAAGCTGTGGAAATAAAGGACGCCCTCTGGATTTAAAACATGGTAAAAGGCTTTTTGACAAAATGTTAAGAGGTAGCTTTTACAGTAAGGTCTGAAGTTAGGAGCCATATTTATCTTCTTCAGACACAGTTTAAATGAAAATGTTTTAGATGGGGTTCAGATTTTATAACATTGCTTTGTGTTTCTTCTGTAATAATAATAATAATAATAATAATAATAATGTTGTTAATAATAATAATAATGTTGTTAATAATAATAATAATAATAATAATAATAATAATAATAATAATAATAATAATAATAATAATAATAAAATTTATAATTTATATTGGGCTTTTCTCCCAAGGGACTCAAAGCGCTTACATTTTTCATTCATACACAGTCACACTGGTGATGGTAAGCTACAACTGTAGCCACAGCTGCTCTGGGGCAGACTGACAGAGACGTGGCAGCCATTTTGCGCCTACGGCCTCTCCGACCATCACCACATACATTCACTCAACATTCTTACACATTCTTCTGTGTGTGTAATATACGTCAGGACTAAACCAGTCAGGACTAAACCAGTCAGGACTAAACCAGTCAGGACTAAACCAGTCAGGGCTAAACCAGTCAGGACTAAACCAGTCAGGACTAAACCAGTCAGGACTAAACCAGTCAGGACCTGGTGTTATGGCGGTCGTGGGCTTTGTGTCATTGTTTCTCCTCCAAGACATTTGGAAACTTAAACATAATGTCTGTTTATCATTAAGTTTGATCAAATCTCACAAAAGGAGGCCTGCTTTTTCCAATTACTACTGTATCAAGAAATGATAAGGGTTCAATTACGTTCCATATCTTTTTGAGTGAGTGTATGTTTGGAAGAAATTTATGATTTCAAATGATAGTTCTGCAACAAACTAAACACATGAGTTACTGCACTGAAGCTGGGATGTTCTATAAAGTGTCTTTTTAAACATTCCTGCATTAATGACCATCATAAGGTGTCCTGTATCACACATTAATCATTGTCAAAGTGAAGCCCATAAAGACAGGGTTGTAATTATCACAAATAAAGCCTGAATGAACAGTAAAAGCATTTAAGCATACATTTTACATAAATTATAGACAAATCTGACCAAAGCCCTATATTCAATCCTCTGCTGCCGTTTTTCATCTCTTCCTCGCGTGTCATTATCGATCGACGGTCATTTATATTCACAACATCAGCACAAAGTCAGACTGAGAACACCTGACCAAAATCCTGATGAGCTCTTTTACATGGCAAGTGGCTGCTGACATTAAAACTCTGTGAGGACAGAAAACCAATAAAACACAGGAGAAGAAGTTTATAGTGCAACCTTTTAGCTGAGTTTAGATCAGACACGCAGAAATGTTCTCTTCAGTTCGTTTAATACATTTATTACTTTGAATATTTACAGATACAAGATGGATAACATGGCTGTGGTCGTCTTATATTTTGGTTTAAATAGAGATATGCACAATGACAGATGATGGGCTATGATGCATTAAAGCCTCTACTATTGACCATGAAGTGATTAACAGCTGTATTTACCAATCATGCTTTGTCAACCAAACGTGTGCTAAACTTGTAATTAATGTAAGACTAGAAACAGGTCTGTTTGACAGTAGGGGGCAGTGTGGCTCTATGTGACACTATTATTTATTACGACCTATAATGCCATCTTTAATGATAAAAAAGAAGAGAGTACGTTTTGAGTGAGAGGTTTGAGGTATACCTGTATACTGCTGCAATAAACAGGAAATGTTTCTGGTTTATTCTCTTTTTGTTGTGTTCCTGTTTAATGCAATGCTGATAAACACTACTTTGTTTTTTAAAGAACAAGACATGTTTAATTTGAGAAGATATTGTCCCTTTGTGTTTTATTCCTGTTTTTAGCTCGCTCACCATCGTACAACCAAGCCTCGGGGTGACTAAAGTGGTTTGATGTGGTTTTTTAAAGACATTTTGGACTGACTTGACCCGTACAGTCCCGTCCCAAATGGGTCTTTAGAGGCTCAGATTAGATTTAGCCAAAACACAGACCAACAGATTTAATCTGACAGAAGAAAGTTCATAAACTATGCCATTATTTCTCCTGACAATCACACTTTTACTGAAAAAAGGAACACACACACTTCTGCACTTTCTTAAACTGAACACTAGGTGGCATATGAGTCTAAATAATTATTTCTGTGTGGCTGTCAGTAATAATGAACACTAACCTTCCCCATGGGGATATTATTCACATTAACGACCTTTGATTTTCCACCACTTTGAAACTCATAAAATCCTGACGTAACTGAGGCAGCTCACACTTCAAACACACTCTGTCTGTTTCTCACTCTCACTCTTTTGAACCTCTTCCCTTGATCTCGTTTTGGGAAAAATTGTCAGTTTAATTTGTGGATTTAAAAAACCTCTTGTCTTTTCTTTTTAAACTTGAAACAAAGCTATTCAGCCTTTAATTACCAACAAAACATGACCGTTGACGTATTTGCATGTGACAAAAAAACTCCACTGTGACCACTTAAGACCAAACCAAAACTTTCCACATGGCTTGCAAAGTCATTGAAATTGGTTTAGACATGAAAGTAAAGGTTTTCGTGCGAGAAAAGCCCAGATTTCAAAAGCAACATTATATTTTGTGGAGATTTGAGTCATATGGGGCTGTATTGTGACTGCTCTACTTCCCAAGTTGTTAAACTCTTCTAATGAGGTTTATATAATTTAGCAAAGCTGCCTAAATCGGATCATTTAGGGCTTTAATGGATCAGTTAGCATGCGAGGATTAAGCAGCAGGAATATTTCCCTCCAGTTTTCTGTAAAAGACTGGCAGCTGTAGACGTCTGAGTAGGCCATGTAAGAAGGGAGAGTTGAAATAAACAGGTGTATGAAGTTATGATTATCTGAGAAGTGACAGAAATGGTCTCTTCCTGATTTTCACTAAAGATAAGCTTGTATTTTATTATTTTACACAACAATTATTCATCAATATAAGAGGCTTGTAAGTATGGCAGCCGTCAAAAGGTTATGTTGTGTTGCCGAGGTCAGAAGATCTCCAAAGCTGCAGCTCCTGTGGGATGTTTCTGGTCTGCAGTGTTCAATATGTACTAAATACCAATGTGAGGATCAAAAATCATGGATCAGCCGACAGGACAAATGTGGGCTACTCTGCACAAACATGTCTGATCTATGGGCACAAGACTTTCCTGGACTAAAGGATCTGAAGGCAGGTCTCACGGCAGACTTTTAGTCTACCTAAAGACTGGTAGTGATGGATCATGGGAGGGTTTGGAGGATAGAAAACACAACATAAGTAGGTGGTGTAATGTATCACTCACAGAGCCACATTTGTTATTTAGATATTGATAAATGGTTGTTTTATTTGTTGCCACACAGTGTTATCTGTTGTTGGAACTTCATTTCCTGATGGCAGGCTGCCACCCTGTGGTGTCACACACAACACTGAAGGACTCAGTGTTAATGAGTTAATGCAGTTGACCTTTTACTGCTAAGAAGAAAAGGGGTATGTTACTTTAAGGGGGCCTCGATGGCTTTGTTTTATGCATCTTGGGTTTGAATCCCGTCTTGGGGCTGTTTGTGCCTTTTTCTTCTTCACATGTTTCACTATTTCTCTTTTTCTACAAAGTGGTAAAATAATATATTTTTATTAAAGAGACATTTAATTTAAGCAAGAACTTGGTCCACAAACATTAAAAATAAATTAAAACAAAGTACGATAATAAGCCTTAATTACAAGTTGTCTATGACACATGGGAAGAGAATAAATGAATCAAATAAAGTTATTTTATACCTTGGCCCGACTGATCACTTTCAGCTAAGACTTAAACTTTGTGCTAAACTAACTGGCAGTAACTAGAGTTAGTAAAAGTTGGAGTGGAGTCAGCTGGATGCTTAAATGTATGCTTTTCTTTTGATGATTTAACAGTTTAAAGCAGTTAAAGTAGTTGAAATGTGAAATTATAATGTGAGCTTGTGGGTTTATATGAGCCTCACAGCTTGCTTTAACCAAAACTGCACTTGTAGCCAGGAGCACTTCCTCTGTTCCCCTGATAAATCTAATCTAGTCAAGTCTAATTTAATCAAACGCTCAATTAACCAACCCAACATGATTCCCCTGTTACAACAACCCAATCAGCCTGGTCCCTCTCGGAGCTAATGCTTTCAGATGTGAGGGTCCTGTCTGTGGTGGGCCTGCAGGGGACCGAGCGCAGGGCATGTGACATGTTTGGTGACTGCTGTTGACGGGCACTAATGAGCGAGTGGCACGCAAGCAGCTCATTATCCGCTGGACGAATTAGCCGGTTGCATGCAAAGGACTTGGGACACGGTCCAGACGGAGAAAGTGGAGAGTCATTTTCATTCTTCCTCTGAGGGAGGCGCAAACAGAGGTAATCCCATTAGGAGAAACAAAACATTGGACAAGAGCTTTAAAGTAGAGCTTAGACTCTGGGGATTAACTACCAGAGGCTTTAGGGGAACACACCTGCAGTTAAATAGGCTAAATATCTGGAGCTTATTATATTATTTTAATTATGTTTTGTCCATTATAGAAGCCTGGCCTGCCATCCTAAATCACTTTCTGTTTTACAATTAATCTGGTCTCGTTGGATTTGAGTTAAATTTCCAACAGGAGGTAACACAAACAACAATGAACTTAGGAAAAAAATCATAAAATATATATTTTTAAATTTGTGTAAATAAATAAATTTGTAACAATGGAAAGTTTGTATAGTTTTAATTTGACTTGTCTGAATAAACTGTGGTTTCTATCAACAATCTTTAACTCACAACCATTGACAGTAAAGAAGGCAAGACAGACAAAACAAAGACCTATACAGGATTATTTAAAGAAGCTGAGGATAACTAACGCTAACCTTATTAACCTTAATGGACAGTAGGGGGAGCTGCTCACCCTCAGTTCATCCTACAGCCTCCCTCAGCACTGATCGTTGTTACATGTCTGGATAAGGATAGTGGATAAGTGTCATGTCAAAAGAGAAAAGCTTCTGCAAAAATGCAATCTTCATGACAGGATGATCCATGCAGCTATGTGTTTGGTTTGTGAACTCTATGATCATCTTTTACATGCACTTTAATCAGGCTGTCCACTAACCATTTGTCTTTTAAGACAGAGACCTTTAACAATAATCTCATTCTTCATACTTTTTTCTCCCTTGCATGTGTTTGACAGCTTTAGTTGCTGTTCCAGATTTTGTCCCATTTCAATAAACGCCTCTATCTTAACCAATGTTTGTTTGAAACATTCTTGGTTTATCTAAAATATGCAATCAGCTTCACAGTAAATTACTTTTCCTTTGGGACATATGTAAGTCTCACTGGACAAAAGCAATACAAACTCTTGATGACTTTAAGGAGTAAGTCTAAACACCAGTTAACCCAACATTATAAAGTCTGTGTCTCTGATGCATTATGATGAATTATGACCATACTTTTAATCCAAGTCTCATTAAAACTGTAGTGTACGTCATTAGAATTCGACTACTTCATCCCCTGCATGAAGACTACAGGGTCATGTTTCTGTACCTTTTCTGCTAACCACTATTTTCACAGGCTTTTTACAGTTTACTACAAGTATGTGTGTTTCATTAGTTTTGTCTGTTAAATGCCATTATTCATTTCCATTGAGCAGCACACTCCAGGCTGCGTCAGTTTAGCACAGTTTGGTTTAGTTAAGGCCTGAAGAGTCTTGAGAAAAGTGACGTCACAAGTGCTTCATGAGTTGTGTATCTGTGTGAGATATTGGATCTGAATCTGACTTTTAAAACCACTAACTAGAGTGAAAACAAAGTGAGGCAAACCCTGTCAGAGATAGAGGCAGGTGTTAAAGCTGTTTGATGATGAAATAAACCGGTACAATTACCATTTTTTTAATTACTTTCTTTATTATTTAAATTCAAAGAGCTGCACTAGTTCTCTGCTTTAACAAACTCACTAATAATTAAATCCTGAATAAACTGAAGACAGCGGGACTCCTCGTTAGTGTCACTATCAACTCACCTGAGCCTTTAACAACTCTCAGGAGTCACTCTGTCCTTTCAGAGCTAACGGCTATGAGACCAGAACAGCCTGGTCCATCAGCTTTAGTTTCAGGTCAAACTCCTCCCTCTAGAGATAAAACTAAGCTCTCTTACCAGTTGATCTCAGAATTGATAAAGTCTCTTGGAATTAGAGACGAAACGTATTCATTATAAAACTGAGTCCAGATGCTTTTGTTTTAACCTTTTCTTCAAGATGACCTGGATGACTGAGAACCCTCACAGACATGCATAAAAACAGACTGAAAATGTAAAACTACTACCAAAACAAATTACTGTTTCATAGAATGGAAAATAAACAGTTTTGAATTCATGACAAAATTCTAAAATAAAGAAAAAAGATTGAGCACTGCTTCTTCATAGAATGTATTAATCACAAGAACAAGACAAGCTTCATTTGAGAAAACATTTGTGTTTCACCTTTGGCTTCTTGTTTTCTCCAGAGTGAGACTTCTCTGTGGCCCAGCTCTTCTCATTGGGAAGTGCACCACACTGATGGAACCAAAAAGTGAGGGTCACCAAAACAGAAAGGATGGTTTGCACCTATTTTGCCAGTGGACAGTGACCTGAACTGCTGTGGAGGAAAGGTCATATCATTTATGAATAGAAGTCAGCGGCCCTCAGACTTTATGGAGCCAAACTTTATTTCCATAGACCATTTTAAAATGTATTTTATATTTAATTCTTAACAAAACAATGGCTTCCTTTGGTTTCACAGTGTGTCTTTTGCATTTTATGAAAGTAATGGATCTTTATAATTCATTCACCAAAGTCAGTATTATGTCACTGTGAGTTCACGTCCCGTCCAGACCCGATGGGGAATACATTTTATAGTGAATATACATCACTCTTTAATGTTTGCCATGTGCTCGTAAAATAAGAAGACCCCCGCATTGTTCCAAATCTATTTTTCTTGTGGCTTTGTGATTATTTATTCTTCCCTCACTGGATTTTTATCAGATGAACAACAATAGTTCATCAAAGTGACATGTAGAAATACAAAAATAAACAGGGAGCACCTCGACAAGGCTCTGAGATCACTGAGGTCATCTTCAGTCACTCGGTCTGGGACATTACTCATGCTTCTCAAACTTTACAGAAATTGGGTTTCCAGAAAGTAATTTTGTTCACAACTATTGCAAAGGATTTTTTTTTGTGTGTTTTCTTTTGCAAGTCTGTGAATAAAAGCTAATACTCATGTGTCTATTTATGCTTACTTAAACTGACTAAACAAACCATATGGTAACACCATGACTGACAGATGAATTTGTGGGAGACCTTGTACTTTGGAATTTTCCCTTCAGCCCCCCACCTCAAGAGGAACCCCTTGTGACCTGTGAACTCTGGGAAACGGGCTGTTACAAAAGGGTTGCGTCGGGTTATGAAAGAGTAATGTAATCAGAAAATAAACAGCTCCATAAGACACAAGCTGGGGTCATATAATGAAATAATGTGCATTTTTGTATAATCTTTACCATATATGCTTGTGATTTTAAAAGCTACATTAAAACAAGTCACCACTAATAGAGGAGTATTCAGAGTAAAATATATATTCAAATCTAAGCATGTGGAACTAAAAGAGGTCCTACATCTCTTCCCCATGAGCTACAAAAAATGAAAGTCCTGAAGTCATAGGCTATTGTCTCACATATAGTCCTTTAAGTTCAGTCAGACACATAGAATACAGATCAATTAGAATTTTCCGTTTGACATTTTGAAGACAACCACAAACATCTTGCTGTTTGAGAATCTGAAATGTAAAAAACTGTGTCCCATCAGTACAAATGTTTTAAATAAAGGGCTTACAAAGGACAGACCCCCTGTTAGTAACCGCCTATAACCAGGTTTTGTCCAATCAGAGCCACCTTATCTTCTTTATCTCAAAAACAAAACATGTCAGTACGTCCTCATCATTGGTCTGAACATTCAAGAGAAACTGCATCTCCTTTGGCAAAAAAAGATGTGACTTTGTGAATCCAGCTGATGGCCATGGTAAATAAAATAAAATACTAATTAAATGTTTTCCTGGGTTTGACATTTACATAGGCCATTCAAATGGGTCATTTATTATCTGCAGTTTAAAGAAATGTAAGACAGTTATCCACAATGGTCCATTTTACAGCATGTGAAACAATCAGAGGTCTAAATAAATCACAAGACAACAGGACAATTTATTCTAAACCTTTGCATTACAACAGTTCATCATCACTATTAGAGACATTAAGTGGTACTCACTGCAGAAACATTGCCTGCTTACTTTCATAATGGCATGGATAATCCTCACAGTGCAGGCCATGAAGCATTATCTATAGTTATACATTAGTGAAAAATACATCCATTATGTTGTAAGTTTTCCACTGAAATCTGGAATTGTTTTTGTTGAATACAGTAAAGTCCTATAGTAAAGGGATTTACAACCGCAGCCAGGTTTATTACTTTGAAGCCAATGTCTGACCTAACACACAATCTAAATACATTTATATTTGGGTAATATATCTTGCACTTTCTCCCAGACCATTGTATCATCCACCTCTTTGTCTCATAATAATAAAGTTCTGTGTTGATCTAGAAACAAACCTGGCCCACATCCAAGGCTGCTCTTCACACTGACAGAGTTTATGAAGAGAAGCAGGCCTCCTCTGTGACTGACAGCCCTGAGAAAGCAGCTGTAGCACGAGGCTGTTATATTGCTTTGCTCCCTGCGGTGTCCAATGAAAATGGGATGAATTTCACAGACGCACTTTGACATGTTACAGGTGGAAGCACAATGCTGCTTTTCACTTTAGGACAGAGGTCAGTGCACTCTGAGAAATGCACTCCCATTCATAAGGCGTGTGTGGGGTTTCCCAGACTTATCTCCAAAGTTTAATAATCCACTGCCCAATAGGATGAATTAAGTAAGAATGTAAATGTTTTTAAAGATAGATGTTCATCATGTTTATCATATATTTTAAGGCTATTTAAAGAATGTTCAAGAAAGTAGTGGCTTAGTCATTTTTAAAAAGCCAGCATGTGTATTATTATTATTATTAGTTCAGATAAAATTATAAAAAAAACAACATGTAGACCTTTTAAACAAAAGCATGAAACCAACAAACCTGAATTTGAAACTCAAAACTACCTGATTCAGTGTCCCATCCACCACCCCAACCTACCTCCTCGACTTTGAGAAAAAGATTATTAAACACCAGATGTAACAAATCTGATTTACTAATCTACATACTGTACATATTTTTACTACTTAAAGAGTAACGAAGTACTGAAATTGTCTATGGACTGGATTTGGTTTCTCTTCGGTTCTGTTGTCCCACTTTACAACCACAGCTGTGCAAACCAACTCTTCCAAACAAAGAGTAAAAGTGAATGGCCACCAGCTGCAGTTCTTTCAGTTTAGGGCTGAAAGAGCGGAACCTGCACGGAAACTTCCTGCAGATGTGATCGCTTAAAAAAAAAAGGAGAGTCCAGGGCGTCCAGTGAACCCCTCAGAGACACACAGGGATGGTTTGGGATAAACGTGAAACAGAGAGGGGTCTTCCCTTAAAAGGCAGAATCCTGGAGGCTGCAGGAATGTACTCTTCTGACCTGATGACTGGGCTTTCTAAGAGGATATTCTTTCCAGCAGCTGTTATAAGATAGAAAGGTAGAGCTACGGTAGTTTAAGGAACTTTTAGTTAGAAATAGTTTGGCATTTGGACCTAATTTTATGAATGGGATACTATTAGCAACTCATGGATAGTTAGTATTTTGGCTGGAGTAGACAGTTGCCAGTTTGGAGAGCAGACAGGAGCACTGACAGAGTGTTTAAACCATGCTGTAAATAGTGCCAGTGAAATACATGCACTTTAGGAACTTCTGTGGGATGCAATGATTCATATTCTTTGCAGGAATTCAACATAATTATCAAGAGATACAACTGGAGGCAGGAGTGAAAATAAACAGAACTTAGGCTTTGTTTAGAGACAGAATCATTTTCTGGCAACGCTCTATCTGCTCTGTGTATTCTAATTGTCAGAAATGTAACATCTCCCACAGGAGTTAAAAGCACAAAACAATGCTCATCTGGTTTTCACACACAATGAATCAGTGTGAGTGGTCTACAGAGGAGAAACTGAGGAAAGGATTTGGCTTTCTTCCTTTGTGTATGGGTAAATAGTGATGTGAATATTCCAGTCAGCCATAACATTATGACAGGTGAAGGTGATTTAACATTGATTATCTAGTAACTATTCTTTCACAGTGACCAGGCTCAGTGAAGGCTCTTGTTTTAGCTCTGGTTCAGTTCTGGACACCTCTCTTTGTTGAATGAGCCCACAGTGTCTGAGCTAAATTACTTTGGTGGTTCCCATGGAGTGTCTAACACCACAACTGGCTCAGGGCCTGATTGGTGTGAACGCTGGTGGGCTACATCAGGAAGAAATGAACTTTTTGTCCTTGATATAATGTAGATGTATTAGAGGCTAGAAGAAATGACTTTGAATGACTTTCACCGAAGTGTTTATATGTTTAATAATGTATTGGAAGAAACAGAAAAAACACCTCTATTGCCTGCAACACATTTCTATAATACAAAAAACTTTGTCCTTCACCCTCTGCGGTTGGTTTCATCCTTTGAGCTCAGGTCCTCTATATATATATATATATATATATACATATATATACATTTTACATTTAGTCATTTAGCAGACACTTTTATCCAAAGCGACTTACATTCACCAGTGTTACATTTACAGATGATGCTTTCATTTAAAGCGACATTACATTAAGGTTCCATTCACCAGTGTTACAGAACACCACTGGAGGCAAGGTTGGTTAAGTGTCTTGCCCAAGGACACAACGACAGTATGAACTGTGGGGAGAGCGGGATTTGAACCGCCTACCTTCCGATTGAAGGACGACCGCTCTACCACTGAGCTCTTTACACGCACAGAATTCAAATACTGACAATTATATATATATATATATATATATATATATATATGAGCCACTGTATATAGAATTCATATATATACTGTATATATATATATATATATATATACTATATATATATATATATATATATATATATATATATATATATATATATGTATATATATATATATATATATATATATATATATATATATATATATATATATATATATATATATATATATATATATATATAAACTTATTTTAAAGTCCATACACAGAGAAAATTGCATACAATATCTGTGTGTGTGTAGACAGGGACTAAACTGGTTGCAATGGTCATAATATTGTTTCTCTTTAACAACCATTTGGAAAAAAGTAGGAGACAATAAACATTAAGTTTGCATTCTCATTTTTGTATTTCTCAGTTTGTGTCTGTCTATACCTCACTGCAGCACCACACTACAGACAAAAGTCTTTAAATTAAACTCTGCTGGACGTAGACAAAAAAACATCCATTTTATAAAATGGCATGAAACCAGGTTGTTGCTACGTTGCATGTTTGCCTCTAATATTGTCCCTGAATGCCAATACAAGACAAAAGCAGTCAGTCTCTTATTGTGAATAATAAGATTAACTAACATGCACAGAATTCAAACACTTTGATGCTAAATTAAGACTATTGTGCATCTAATCCCTGCTGCAGCATGTGGCATGTGCCTGTAATACACCACTCCCAGAGCAACTCAGTGACCTGGCCTCATTCATTAATAGATCCTAGAAGGTGCTGGTGGCGTGCTCTCATTACAGTGACAGAGACCTGCTAAATTAAAACTTGTCAGGTGATGTCACTCATATCTATAAACAGAGATACAGTGTAAGCCTTATCCTTGCCTCAGCTCGGCATTTTCTCAGAAGGTTGTCAAGAAGAAATAGACCAAAGGCTGATTATATATAAATATCTTAGGGTTGAGTTTAGACATTGCACCAAATGCACAGTTGCTGTCCTGGATTGAGGTTGCCATTTACAAAATAGACAAGGACGATCTGAGAGGACTCTCCTCCTTAGAAGGAGCGTCTATAAAGAGAGCAGACATTATTGCCCTTGGGAAGAAGTCATGATCCTTTAATTTGAATAACACATGAGTTGTTTGTTGTGCAGAGGTTGAAGTTGATTAAAATGACAAGCAGAGACTTTGTGCGTGTGCCAGTGTCGCAGAGCACCTTTGTGGTATTTATCACAAAGCTGATGATGACAGTCAATGTCAGAGACTGTCTATTAAGGAGTACTGTATGTCACACTTAACACTAGCTTTTGAAGTGCTGTGTAGTTAAACTTTACATTTCTGCCACAAGGGGGCCCTCAAACAAATTTACTAACCCTGTTTCCAAATGTATTGTTGGCTTTATGTTTTGTTTTAACTGTGTAAGATTAAGAAATGTAACATGTCTTTAAGAAGCTAAAACACACAGATGTTTCTGGAACAAGATATAGCTGCTTGTATTTGAAAAATCAATATTTCATTGAAAAGTCATTGCATACTAAGAATATATTTGCAGTCATATTGTGTAAGGTATATTATGTTAACACCCAGACATGTGTGCTTTAGTTTTGAAATGAAGAGCTTGCTTTGTCAGTTTACACAAAATAAATCCACTAGTGTTCAGAGGTTATCAATTAGGAAGTCTAATTATTTCAGCTCACACAACATGAAATTCAGCCTAAATGGTATAAAACAGTGATTATTTGTAAAAGGTAATATGGCCTACTGCCATAAAAAGCCTAATTAGATTAGACATTATGATAAATTCCCAGAGCAAATTCAACCAGATCAACCTAAAAAAGTTGAAATGAAGTTTTGTGCTTTAGCATGGCACGTCTATTTTAGAAGCCTGTGTTTTGTCACAGAGGTATATCCTGGCGTCTGTGAGGTGACGCTGGCCATTTGGTCTCACGGGCTACAGATACAAACTCACCTCTCTATAGCAACCAAACAGCAGTCAACAGTGAACCAGGCCTGCTGCACGTGAGCACTCCTAGGTCTGCACTGCATCAACCTGCTTTATGAGAAGATCCACAGAAGAGGCAGACGGACTCCGCACTTTCACCCAGACAACAATAGGAGCTGTGATATTGTCCAAAATGTATGCAAATTTTCCATGTGCTTTGTGGACTTTTGTAAAGACTTTGGGTACATGTGTCAAACTAGACACCAGTCTGGCGGGATGTATCCTGGACAAGCCCCCACTTTGTTATGATTTGATAATTAAAATAATATTTGATGAGAGATATTGACAAAAGGTGCTGCAGTGGTAATACTCTAGAAATCTGACAGCCAACAAGCTCCAGACGACCTCAGGGAAATGAAGGCAGCAGCTACACACCCAGACATAGATACAGCAGCTTATAGCACGATAGCATAAAGTAAATAGAGCAATGCCAGAGATGTGTGGCATATGTGCAATAAGGTTCTACTATGTTTGATTATTCATTGGAGTTGGGAGAGAGGCCTCCAAGGTTATTACAGTAGATTCATTTATTCACTTTCTAACGCTTAGTCATGTTTGGGGTCGTGGGTGACTGGAGCCTATCCCAGCAACTTTAGGCCTTAGAACTTTTAGGCCTTTAGGTAAGTTTATCATTAAATCAAAGTAATTAAGATCAGCCATTTTGAGCTCTTTTCAATATTACATAATGTCCTGTTATCTTTCCTCATTTTTAGCCAGAGATGGATTTCTTTAAAATACAACCACAAAAGTAGTAGACCATTTTGTCAATTTCAACATTTACCACTTTTTTTTAGCTCAGCAATGTTAAATTTTCCTCCTTACTAAACCCAGATTATTTGTGTTATACAACAGTGAAAATGCACAAGGCACTATTTATAAAGCAAGGGGCTCAAATCATCAAACAATATGTTTTAAAAGTCTAGTTTTATCTCAAAATTCATATGTTTCTATTTGTCTATTTATCTTTAAACATAGACATTTAATAATGTATAGAACCCAGTAAAAGCAGATCATCTCTTATATAGCAGACAAACTGAACACTGTTGGAGAAGCACACTCATGTTTCTTCTTGCATAAAGGTATAAGACATTTGTAAGGTGAACACATGTTGCTGCTATATTTTTAGTGAACTTATGTGACCTTATGTGGCACAAAAACTGCCCACTTTACCTTTTCATAACATTACATCTAACTTAAGCACCTCTTATTTTCCACATATTTTGTTTCCTCTTTGAGCTTTCAGCATGTATTACAGTTAATTTAGCAAAATAGTCCTTAACAGCAGGTAAAAACTAGAGCAGTTTTGCCGCTGTCTCTGCTGTCTCCATTGAAAAGCACTGAGCCGGGAAATGTCTTATTAAAATTTCCCTCTCGCTGACCTGACACGGCTTAAGTCCACTGTAAAGGGCTCCTCTCTGAATAGACAGTGCCCGTATTATGCTCTGTTTTGGACGTTGGGTGGAAAATTTCACTGGATCTGAGCTGTGCTTTCTTTGGCACCAATGGCCTCTGGACTGAAGCTTATTCATTTGTGAACTGACAGCTTCACCTTTAGCCCAGGAAATGGAGAAGCTGGATCCACAGATCACCGCCTGCTGCAGGAACGCTCATGAAAAGTGTCCTGAATGATATGCCTGTAACGCAAAAGCAAATGTTTGGAGAAGAGAGCCCTGTCTCTTACTGTTGCCCCACATGATGTGTAGGTTTTCCAGCAGCACACAACTGGCTGAACAGACCAAAACGTAGGACCTCTGCCCTTGTTTTTATGACCACCATCTCTTATAGGGATTTAAATGTAATAACGTAGAATAAGGTACCTACTAAAGTGTTATAAGAACTGTCTATGTTTATCTAAAGTAAACATCTTTGTACAGTAAAGTAAACCAAAAGCAAAATGCCTCTTTGATCATACCCTGGCAGCCATCTTAATTCATTTTGTTGTCCCTCTGTGGATTTGAGTTGCATTTTCAGGGAGCAGCACAAAGGGACGCAGACTAATCAACCTATTTCTCTTTTATGAAGTGAATGAGTATGGTTTACCGGACTAATCTTTTGCTGTTTTTGTTCTTCATGCCATGTTACTGTTTTATACAATAAAAATAGAGAAATTGTAGTTTGTAGAAACATTAACAAAAAATATTGGCAAAAACTGACTAGAATATCTGTTGTCCTTAACTTTATCCACAGTGTTAACTCTTATATGTATGAGTGTGTCTTGAAAAAATGGATGTGTACCAAGCCTCTCTCATGGAAACCTCTTAAAAGGTCCTCGAGTAAGGGCGCCACCATACAGCCAATACAGCGAAATACAGCGATATACCGCCGTCCACCAGAGGGCAGGCTCCAAAAGCAGAAATATAAGGAAAAACCCAATGGCGACTTTACAAGTATAAAACTCATGTTTACAGCCTGGTACAAAAGTCCGTTTATGCAATGTGAAAACTATTGTTTACTGTGCAGAAAAAGCCGAAAAGCCTGGATGTAATTTTATTTTATTGCCGTGTGATAAGGACATAATCCATATTTTTACAATCATTGGTGTGCACACTTGTGTTTTCGAATTGGTTTTAAAAATGGATTCACAGAGACTCTAATCTAAAGTAATAGTAAAAGTTAAAAAATAGTAACACAGCAAGAGGGGCATGGGTCTGAGAGGGTCTGCTGAGTTTTGGTTGCTCTCTGGCCACTTCAACCTGTATCGATGAATTGTTGAATCTAAATTCTGTTCTCCCTGTCATTAACTGATGCTGGTCCAGACTGAGCCCTTGTAAGCTTCAGCCCTAAGCAACCAAGGATAAGTGATAGAAAATGTAAGATTGGGCTTGACTGTATTTTATATAGTTAGACACTTAGCACTCTTAAAGTAAAGTAAAGATCAAGACTTTATAAATACATTTTTTGTTTTCTCTGTGAGTTAAAGTCTGTATTAAGGTTAATTTTGTTTAATAGCTTTTACAGCAGGTGGAAACCTGGTAAAAAAATATGATAAGTAGCGTGCTTATTTGTTTACAGAATAAATACTTAGCCAGTCCAGTCCAATCCATCAAAGCTCACGTGTGTCACACTCGGATGGAAACATCTCAACATTCATGATTCTCTGCTACTTTAATAAGTCAATGAGTAGCTTTTGTAAGAATGTAAGTTTATAACCAACTTAGAAACTCCAATTCAGCTAAAAAGGACTTATTTTAGTCTAATTAGGGCTCTATCTGTGGACAAACCCATGTGTGAACAACAGTCTTGTCTGAGAGGTGTGGCTTTAAAGCACAGTACTGTTTGCTAATGGTTACCAACTGTAACATTAAAGCTTGTGTTTTGTTGTGTCAGATGTCTGTTGGGCGTTTCTATGCATCCACCTCTTCAAAGTCTGAAGATTTAGTAACACTATTTAGTTACGTTTTTCTGTTCATGTCAACAAAGAGGCTGGTTTGAAAATTACAAGGCTGCAGGTAGCGGCACCACCCTTTTTCTGAGTAACGTCAGCCATTACTCTTCAGATTATCATCACTACAGCAACCACAGAACAAGAAACACAAGACGAGACATTATTATTCCATTGAGAAAGTCAAGCAAACTCAAAAACACAAAGACATTGACTTGCAAATAGACAATACAAAAGGGATAGTGTTCTTCATGTGACTGTGGGGGCATCACACAATGGATTCTTACACACACTGAATCTACAGCATGTTCTGGTTTGAGAAATGGTTGGACTCAAGAATTTTTATGTCAATCAAACAATAGCAAACATAAGTTCATCTTGTTTTTAAATGGTCCTAGAGAACAAGAGGTTATAGCATATGTTAACAACATTAGACCTTTATTAGGGAATCTGAATATCTCAAAGTAATAGCTCCTGATTCCTAATCTTTACTCCTGTTCCTTAACCTTTGTGAGTTATGTCATGGGCTCAACTGTGAGATGTTAGGAGGTGTCTTATTAATTAAAGAAAAGAGTTACAGTGGTATTTCCACAATCTGACTCTACTTTAGGGCAATGTTCAAAATGGCTCTCACAGAATCTGTTGACAGAGGACATAAAGTGATCAGAAACACACAAATCTATCTGCTGCTATGACAGGCTGGTTTATGTAAGGAACCATGAAATATAAAGACACACTTTAGGCACACCTTTGACTGTTCGGCTACAAGAAGAAGAAAACTGTAAAGTGCTGTTTTGCCTGTGTTTGGAGAGCATTTGGAGAGTACAATACTGTACTTTCTGCAAGATTTGTTTTACATTAAATATATTGCCATCCACCCAATTATAAAAAGTTAAAACCAATTACAAAAAGATTAGCACTCTGTTCACTGTCCCATTCAAATCAACAATAAATAAAGCCTTTATGAATGCCACATACGTGTGTTGGTGCTTGAGCATGCAGTCACTTAGAGTCTGGGACAAACTACATGTCGTGTGTTAAGATAAGATACAACTTTATTTATCTCTCAAACACTTCATGTTGTTCTTGTTGTCTTGTGCTTTAATGTGTAAAGCTTCAATACAGTATGTGTTTCCAGTGTAAATATCTAACAAACAACATTCAAACCTGGATATTGTGTGACTCTTTTAAATCCCAAACTATTCTCTTTTACTTTGTTTATTTTACCAATATTTGTTCTGTTGAGACTTATGAATTGTTTATAAGCTATGGATACGTCTTTTCTTTTTCTTTGTCATCTGGGTTTGAGTTTCTTAAACCAAACAAAGGCGTCCAGTGGAGGCACAGACAGTTGGCGAGGTAATAAAATACATTTTATTTTAGTTTACATGTCTTTTCCATTACTTTAAGTGTTTTCCAGGTCAAATGGAAACACTAGAATTAACATCAACACTTTTTTGTACACTGCCTTGATGTACGGCTTGTTTTTGCTTCTGAAAAATCGTTGTGTGGGTGTCCTCGGGTCAAATCCCTCTATGGCCTTGTGGTAATGAGAAACACTCACCTGGTGTTTTGTCTAGTGCCCTACGGCTCCACTGCAGACTAAACCAGAGACAAGACAGGACATTTCTTCTGCTGGTAGCCAAACAAATTGTTCAGTCTGTGCAGTTTGAAGGCACGCTCAGGCATTTGTTATCCTGGCTGTTTAACAAAGAGAAGCATATATCTTATGTAAGTCAAACTATTAGAAGAACAAATACCAAAACTCGTCTAAACAAGATTCTTTACCGTTTTTGTCACGTCTGTGGGAAAACATGGAGGCAGGGCTCCAGAGTATAGCATAAGGAAAGTATTTGAATTGGACTGAATAATAAAAGAGTGGTATTTCCTGGTATTTGGTGTCGGAGAGCTTTGGCATGTCCACTGAAATTCTTCACTGTGTTACACAACATGGCTGTGGACGTAAGTTCCTTTGTAAACCAATAAGGAGTCTGCTTGGGGCCCACGCCTGTCGTCAACTCAATGATGGACTATTGACGCGACAAAGATAGTAATTACCTTGACAGCTTTTCATTACTTATGTCGAGTGGTGTGTTCTCATCCAAGATCTTTAGCTCTAATGGGATTTTCCAAGAAGGGTCCAGGGCTATCTGCCACGACATGGCTTTTCTCTCGAATGTCTTTGCAAACATCTGGAGTCCGACAGCTTCAGATGGTTTGCCGTTCGCGGTTGTTTATGGACAATTTGCGGTTTATGAAGAGTTTGGAGAGGCCGGCCACATTGAACCGCTTAATGACAGAAGTGGAATCAAACCCAGATAATTATTTGCATGTGAAATTATGCATAAAAACATGTCGATTGTGCATGTGTTTGAAGTAAACGAAGGCTGTTTTTTCAGTTTTACGAGCGTGACATTGGTTTGTTTTAGCGCTCAGATGGCCAGAGCCCCGGGGGCCCCACATGGACAAGGCCATTGCTGAAGGGTGACTGAGTTTAAAAGGGTACACGCATGGGTAACTGCTGCTGGTCCTGCTGGGATCAACAAACACTGCCTGACCAAAAAAAGGCACCAGCAGAGTTTAACTGAGCGAATATGCATTAGCCCTCCACTGTATGAGTACTGCAGTCATTATGTTGGTGAAAAAGTCTGCTTTTTGATGCTGAGTTAAAAATATGCAGAAGTGTTGTACTCAAGCCCAGTCATGTTCTTGAGACCAGTCTTAGGACCACTTTTCAAAAGGTTTGTTCTCTTCTGGCTCAAACCCACTAATGCAAACCACTGAAGCTACTCTGAAATAACCTAAAAGGATAGAGTATGTGTATTTAATGGATCCCAACTTTTGAATGGGATGGTTACGATTTTATTTAGATGTACATGTCTATAAACATTCTTCTATTACAGTGCAAAAAATGGCACCCAAAACCAAATGTAGCTGGGACCATTTTACCATTAGTATAACATTTGAGGTGGAAGTCATTTGGAGATTTTCTTTTGAACAAAAAGTTGATTCAAAGAGAGACAGCACATTCTATTTTCATTTTTCTTAAAGTCTTATAATTCTTGTGTTTGGATAAAAACCTGTAAAAAAATAAAATCTAACGTTATTTCTACTAACCTACATGAGAATAGACTCCTGCTGTTGGGATCTAATATAATACACACTTGTCCTGACTGAGTCTCTCTTCCTAAAAGTCTTTGACTCAGTCTCAATGAGCTCTGGTCTCCTTGAAGTTATCACCGGGGCAAGTTCAAAGTGGCTGACACATCTGTTCACAAAGGTCATGTGTCAAATTTGGTGGAAGCTCATCACACGACAGCATGTGGGTGGGCACATGGGCAGTGTTCAAAGAAGACTCACAACATAGTATACAATACAACTTTATAATGTACACAAACTTTAGGCAACACCATCTACTAAAATTGGGTTTTGTTTTAAACTGTGCAATTATTATCTTAATCTGAACGTTTGATGGATAAAGTTGTTGTCAAATGAAATCATAAATGACAAGTAGAATTCATAGTGAACAGACAATGTTAAAAGAACTCCAGGGATTGGACAAAATGGTTCAGCCTCATTAAAGCCCCTGTCCCTGAGTGATGGTGCATTAGGGTAATAAGAAAGCCCATTAAGTGATTACCCATCATGCCTAGTGCTACGATACAAGACTCTTCCATCATAAATACAAGATTATCATAAGAATTTAATGTAACTAATAGTGGAAATATATTTTACCTATTAGCCAATTGAAAGGATACTACAGTGCGATGCATGTTGTAATAAAAGGTCGTTCAAAAGCGCATATATCTTCAAGCCTTACTTGCAGTCAAATTCTATAATCTTAAAAGTACTTAGAGTGAAATTAGATAAAATGGTTTAGTGTGTATGCTGCTGGTCTTTGATGACAGCTACGTTTGAGCTCTGCCTGTGGATAATACATACAGTATATCACCTTATTCTCTCGCTGGAGGATCGTGTGGGCTCTAAAAGCAGGGTCCAGCCCCTCGACTTGAAACAGCTGATTTATGTCCGGTGCTGGACACTCAGCGGCTGGAATGTGGAGAATGTCAAAGACCCCTCCTCTGCATGTCCCCTCCTCACGCAAACAAATGGTGCAGGCGCCTGGTCGGGCTGCCACTGCAGGGCAGGGACGCAGTATGTGAGGAATGCCAGGGGCGAGAAAATAAATCTATTCTGCCCTTTAGTCTGTCAAACGGAGACTAGTTCTTTGCCTGTTATCCTTTTGGTTTTCTCTTTAGTGCTTCTTCATTTCCCTGATATCAGTTAGACATACGTAGACTGTCCAGGGTGGGATTGTTTGGGACACAGCCTGTTATTATCAAATATTCTTGAAATCTTACAGAACACAAAGATGGTCAACAGTGAGGTTTAGGATAAAATACTGGAGAGATTTGTGGTGTAATCTGGTAACGTCTTTTAAATGATTGGATACAAGTTTATTGAAGATGTGGGTATACGATATCTTTCCTTCATTAGATATCAGCCATTTTTAGAGCAACTTGGTTCACATGAGGCCATAGTTGTGCTTCTTCCCAGTGAATGCAAAAAAGTTCCATACAAACCTGAAGTTAATTTGAATGTGGATATTTCTTGGAAAAAGTTCCCCAAATCTCAGCAGACTTCTATGTAAAAAGCTTTTAAAACAAATACATTTTGAATGTGTAACCAGTATTTTTTTCCAGACCTAAGGAAGATTTGGTTTCATTGCTGACTCCATGTACAAGTTTCAGAGAGTGGTTCTGTGCATAATCCCTGTAAGAAACGAGGTTGGAGAAAACTGTGGTGTTTTTAAAAATGGATTTTCATACAGCCCTTCTTGAATCTGACATGATTAATAGAGCTTCTTTTTAGCCTTACAAATATCAGCCATACGTATCATTATCCAACAGAGTCCTTTAGTTTATTCAAAGTAACTCCCACTTCAAACACAATTTAACACTCTAACAGACCATATCAATCCGAGGAAAGCAACCCATTTTCTAATTTGGAAGGAGAGTCTAGAGTCAGTAAATCAGTACCGTATGTCCTGCAAAAAAAAAAGACCAATGTGATCAAAAGTAGTTTATTCGTGTTACAGTTTTCACAACACATTAATGCATAGTGTTACGCAGTTTCAGATGTGGAAAATTAATCATGTGACAAACCAAAAAGTGCTTTTTAAACCACACTTAAAGTCACACAATGCAATATGTTACGAAGGACCTACAGTCAACTTTGTGTAAAAAAGCAAAAGACTCCTAGTTTAAGGTACCTTGTAAATACTGTGGACACGATAACACAAGTCTATAAGGGAGCATTTTTACAGTAAGTCAAAGGCACGATGGCTGTGTTTAAGCTGTAACTCAAAAGCACATGCATTTTTAAATAAGCCGCTAGCTAGCATGGCAAACACATGTATCACCTCTAGAAGCTAGGATTGTTCAGTTTTTTTTAAACAGTTCTGTCTCCTATAGCTCAATGATATATCCAGACACCATTTTGATTGCTTTGTAAGTCTATCTGCCCTTGTGGCTATTGTTTTATTTTTCCCTTCCTCCTCTGGGAGCCTCAGCGCAGCTTAAGGCCTGCTCTTCACTGCGGGTTTGTCCATTATGTTGAGCACATCATCCAAAATGGAGGGGCCCAGATCGAGTTCAAGAGACAGGAGTGAACCCGTGATTTGAGCGAGGGAGTCCTGTGAGGAGCTCTTGTCTTTGGAAAACTCAAAGTCAAAATCGCACATACGTCCCTCTTCCACCCCACTGTCCCGGTCCACCCAATCTCTGTTGCACTTAGGCAGCTCCTGCTTGAAACAGAAGTCCTCGTTAAACTGTCCAAAACCATTGCAGTTGCCGTTTTCATTGTAGATTTTGTTCTTGAAGTTGTCTTTGCCGTTGATGCTTTCAAAACTGTCGCTGCTCGCTTCGCTGTTGAGGCTCCCGTTGGCTTTGTAGCTCCCAAAAGATGGGAGCTTTTCAATTTTGTGCATTTTGTTAGCTTTGGGGGCAGCCTTAGATGTGGATTTATGTTTTTTCTCGAGCAAATCCAGCAGAACATCAGGCTTGGATAGCATTTCAGAAGCAGGAGACGAGGGCTCGCTTCCAAAAACATCCATTGATCGCAACAGAGCATCCATTTGTAGAATCTCCATCTCTTCAATGTTATCTGGTTTCACAGAAGGCCCCAGAATATTCTCCAAAGGCTCTGGTGGCATTGAATACACATGTGACGATATTAATGGAAGCGTGATTGCTTGGCAGCCACCGATTGTCGGGAGAGAAATGGCGTTTTTCAAAACTGGGGAAGGTGTTTCAGCAAAGGAAGCGTCGCCAGTACTGTTGGCTCGAACATACTCGCTCTGGACGCCATATTGGACTTCCCCTTTCCCTGGTAGGAGCTCGTAGTTCCCCTGGAGAAAAGACATGTCTCCGAAAGTGTCTCTCTCGCCTCCACGGCCGATGTGGATGGTGTGGCGAAAGTCCCCCAGCGGCGGACTGATCATATCGGGCGACAAGATGTCTCTGAGTCTGCATTTCTTCCCTTTCTTGTTGTTGGCAGGTTTAAGGTAGATGGGGGCTTTTGCTGGCATGGTCTTATTGGATAGATATCAGATACTCGAGACAAAACAATCAGAAATGCTTTATCAGCTCTGGACCTTATAGTTCCTCAGGGGGACGAGCTCGAGTTACATTCTCAACGAAGGGATAAAGACAGCTCCAAACGTAATGGCTGCTACAGGAACATTGATCTTGAAACAGGATTCCAAGTGGCACTGGTGAGGTCTGGGGGTCAGTCTGTCGATGTCCTGAAGAAAGACAAAGAGTTGGTCAGCAGTGATGTCTAATTTAGGATTTTAATACTTTCTGTAAAGCAAGGGCTTGAAATAGCTTTTTTTGGCCATGTGACTGGTTAATAAATATATTTTAGTTGATAATTCTTTCCTGGACAATTGTATGCTTTACCATTTTTCAGATACATCACTTTACCCTCCGTCTACTGGACTCAGTTTTGTTTGTTTTGTTTTAAGTCAGACTCACTTTTAGAAGTTTACACAAGCTAGTTTAATCTGTATCTCTTTTCATTTCCTGTTCATTTCAAATGAAATGAACTGCTCTTGTCCAACCCAGTAACAGTGACTTGGAAGGGCGGGCTCATGGATGGGACAAATGTTCATGGACTGTAGTATGTTCCTGTCCAAATATTTAAATACATTATTCCATCACTGGGTGGGTGGGACTTCGACAAAGGGTCATTGTGCAATGAATGAGGTCTTATATTTGCATTAATATCTAAGTTATTCCCTGTTATCACCCATATTGGTTTGTACTGGGTTTGTTTTGTTGAATGGGTCGGTAGCACTTTATATTCTAGCTTAGTAATAACATAGTACTAGCATGGTAATAATATTTAGTAGAATATGCTAAAAAAATGACATGTTGAGACCCAGATTTGTGGGCACTGATGCTCTACTTACTTTATTAATTATATTATTTTTAAATTAACTATATTTGTTGTTAACTGTACATTGTGTAATTGTGTTTTGTGATTTTAATGCTGCTTTAGGGTTTTTATGTTAAAATGTTGATGAATGTACATAGCACTGTCCCTTTTCAAATAAACAAATAAAATAAATAAATATGATAATAAAGAGTTATAGTATGGTAAATATTGTTAATGACAATGAAATGAAAGTAGTGTCCAGCTCTGCCTAAGTTCCCAGTGGGTGTCTGCTGAAAACCTACACATGTTGACAATTGTACCGAAATTATCTCATAACTTACCATAATTACTATATAATTTCCTAACAACCCCCATTATAATGATATTACCGAAGTGGAATTTTAAATGCAACCCAGTCAACTACATCTTTATTTGGAAAGGAACTCGTGTCTTGCCCAGTCAGCTAATGCTCTTTCAGAGATATCTATTAAGAGTCTTGGGGACTTGCCCAGAAATAGATCTGTGCTAATGAAAGTATAAAGTATGACAAATTACAAAGGGGATTAGCCTTTTGGATCATTTTAATTTCCCTAATTGAATATTAAGTAAATTAACATTGCTGTAGTTTCATCATCTAGGACTGGAGTCATTATTATCATTTATTAGCTTTGATATGATTGGTGCAAACAGCTAATGCTCATATAACACAGAACTTCTATTCAGTAATCATAACTTGGTGACTTGCCCAGAAATGAATCCATGCTGATGCTACATAAATAAAACGACCTTGAGTTGCTTTTATGAAGAGATTTAGCATTAGGAACTATTTATAACCGTTAATGCCAAGTCAAAATTTACAATAATAATGACCGCTAAGTTTGACTCTTGTCCACACTGAGGAACAAAGGGATTTTCTATTTTTCAAACTCAAAAATAGGCAAGGCAATTTCATTAATATAGCAAAATTCATACAGAGTAATTCAGAGTGCTTTACAGAAATATATGACAATCCAACATTCACCAGATTATCAATATAGGTTTTGAACTAACATTGGTTTCTTTACACACTATCTTGCACTAATTTTTCCTGAACATTTATTTTCTCTTGACGAGTCTCCCAAATCTGGTCCCTCAAGTGTATTCTGGATCTAGTCTGAAAAAAAAAAAAACATCCTCATCCCTGCATCTGTTGAGCTTGAAGCCAAGCAGAATGAGGCCTCACTGTAAGCTTTCTGCTGCTCTAAACACATTTCCACACACACAAGCCGAGTATTTGGCCTCGGTGGATGTGCTAATGTAGAACAGCTGGAGCACAGATCTGCAGAGGAGACGCACAGGAGGACTTTAGTGGGATCAGACCAGAAATGAGCTACTGCTTCGACACAAGATCGACAGAGGGGAGAGGGAAAGAGGGGAGGAGAGGGGTTTAGAGGGATTATTAAAGAGCAAGAGCATCCTAAAAGAAAGATGCTAGTGTTAGGATGCAAACTACCGTCTAGGGAGCAATAACTAGAAATGAATGGGTAAACAATAACAGTGTCCAAAGCCTCAGTTCAATTTGTAAAGGTGGATTCAATTAGATTTTTGTGTTTTGTGTTGTGTCTCTTGTTGCCGGTGAATGATTCGCTCATGGATCACAGTTTACATTAGCTTTCTTGACTGCAGTGCTATCAACTGACTCATGCTGCTAGTGCTATGTCCATGTCCTGTTATGGGTATACAATAAAACGACAGGTACAACGTTGAACTTTTATTTTGTAAGGTGTACAGGACTCATTAGAGCAGTGTAACATTACGTGTCGTTGTTTTTTTTATGTCTGCACACATTTAGGAAGAACATGATCTGGTTGTGGGAATGAATCAGAAATCTCCTAGTCAAAAACATTATTAAGAAGTACTGCAACATGACAAAACCAACAGAAGATATGACTTTCTTTGTTTTGTCCCAATCATCTAAGATTAAGTCCATCAGAATTTATTGAGTCATTTACGACTTTTGCTGATTTTGTATGTTGTGTCCACTTTATTCCAGTACTTTAACATCTAACATCAGAGACTTTTTAACACTTCGCGACAAGTATTTTAGGTTTTGTGTGAATGCAAACGTTGTGACCAGACCATATTGGTTTTGGTCTGTCCATTTTGATGTCCCAACAAAAACCTGTAAAAAACACACTATGTCCTTGTTTCTAGTCTCAGTTGCAATTAAACACTTAAGCAATGCAGCAAATGTACTCCACATCACTCAGTAAAGTTTCTATGATAGGCACAAAATTAACCAAAGAAAAACATACATATTATGTTTTGATTGATTTTGGAGGGCACAAGGTTGCTGCTTTGGAAACTTTAGAAATATTAGTTACTCTATGTAATTAGAGCTGTTTGAAATCAGTGCAGACTTTGTGTTTGATACTTTGTTGTCTTCTCTGATTTCTTTCCAAAGGAAAACAATATGGAGACAATTAAAACCAGTCAATGCTAAATCATGAATCTCAGTCTCATTAAAATGTACTGCCATGGTTTCTAAAGCTCTTATATAGACGGAGATGAGTTTAAGATGTTGTTCAAGATGATAGCAAACACTTGAGCATAGACAGAGCTGCAGCAGAGACGTTGGAAATGACAGAGCAAACGTGAAGGTGCAGTGAGTTGGCGGTGTTTAGGGGGAGGGCATCGCTGAGGAGAGAGAGCTTGCCCATTTATAGACATATTTACTTATGAGAGGTCTGTCAGCGGTGACTATCTGAGGTAGTGCACAGCAGCGTAGAAGAGCCTGGGCGGTCGAGAAAAATGTTCGCTGAGAAAACATTCAAATTCCTGCAGCAGGCCGAGCTTTCGAGCAGCTCTACTGTGTCAGCCTTATCAGAGACACTTTAAGTAGGCTATGTTTATTCAGCAGCACATTAGAGAGGAGCCACAGAGACAGATGCTCACTGAGGATTTGAATCCAAAGAGCACACTAGGGCCACTTCCACACTCATTTATCTTGTGCTTAAGCTACTTTGTGGCATTGACTAGATCTACGTATGTCCAAAGCTTTCAAACATCGGTTGTACATGTAGACGGACAAAAGCTGATGTGTTTTTACCATATGTTTGCTAAGGGCTCATTCTGTCTGATTTGAGTTTTGCACCAGTGAGAAACAGCACAGTACCTTTACTAAAATGTAGCTCATAGGATGTAAGACTATAAATTAAATGGACACGTCTTTTTAAAGCATCGGTTCCACATTACAAAGAGGTTAAAGTCCTTCTCTAAAACCACATAGGAGCCAATTTGTCTTTGCCTCAATGTCACTAAATAAACCAAACATTTTTTAAATTAATGGGATTTGAATCAGAAAAACGTGATTAGTTTTACCAAACAACAGCCTATTTTCCTTACTTTAGCCACTAACTTGGTCCCCTTTCAAGAAATGAGTTGATTTGTAAGCCACACAATGTTATTTAGTTGCTTTTGAGCCAACACATTCTCAGTGTTCGAGGGTGAGGCGGAGACATCTGTAAATGAATTAAGACACTCTTTGCAGACATTAGACTATATATATATATATATATATATATATATATATATATATATATATATATATATGTATATTTATAAATTTTAGTATATGAGTAATAATATATTAGTTATAAAACGTGCTAAAATTATAGTATTGCTTACTCCCTGTTTTAGATGCTTTTGGACCAGTTTATTCTTTATTTCTTTCGTTTGCTGTGAACTCTCATTAACTCAATTTCAAGTTAATGGAAAAGTCCTATTACTGGACACCATTCATATTCTTCTTCCAGTGGGTTTTATGGCTTCCCAACATGTGGTCAAATATTTGTTAAATTTGGCAGTCAGTTCAGTTTGAGCTGAATTAAAACACTGCCTCTGGATATGACATACAACCATTCCTATCATAATCATTCACCAATCATATGATTGGTCCAAAAGGATTGTGACATTTTCTGGTTTGATTCTGGATAAATCTTGGTCTTGGTCTCCCTCTCAGTACCTCAGTCTTTTGTCTTGGTCTGAGCTCACTTTAATCTCAGTTATGACTTGGTCTGGGTTAGTGTGGTCTGAGCAGATAGTGATTTTCTCTTACTTTGGAGGATGCAATGAGAGCACAAATAAACCTCTCACACACTCTATAGACCCATATAAAGCCAAGATAAACACTGCTGAAGCTGAACCTGTGAGTGACTCTGGTGAATGGCTTTTCACTCGTGTGTTTGAGAGTGCTGCAGAGTGTTTGTGCGAGGCGCCTGATTGCACTTGTGGGAGATAGTGGTTTTGAATGCAGGCCATGTGTGCGAACAAGAGTGTTTGTTTGCTAATAGTGACAGAGAGAAAAGGGAACTGGGGGAAGGGAGGGCTGCTGCAGTGTTTCAGGAAGAAGATTGTAAAGCAAAACCTCCCATTTTTTATTATTATCCTTGTTCCTCAGATGTAAAATAATGTTTTGACCAAAAACCTTTTGGTGGTGTCTTGAAGTTGAAACTCACATCCAGTGTAGGAAAGTTGGGGCTTTTGATTTGCTGTTCTTTCAGACCTAGTACTTCCTGACGGGAGTTGATGGGGCAGAAAACCTAGGATTTTTGTTGTGGGAGACGCAAGCTTGTTAATCAGGACGAAGCTTATATTCTCATTCATGGTTTCCTGTTTGTCAGACCAGAGTTGTGGCGCAATCAGCCGAAGGTAGTTTGGGCTGGTGGATGACGCACAAAAAATAGACATGAATTTGTGTTCGGACAAAGTTTTTTTGTTACAGAAAGAGAATGGGAGTGTTCATTTTGACAATCTAACTCTTTTTTTCTATGAAGTAGTCGACAGGAAACAGAGTGAGAGACAGGAATGACATTGGGAAAAGGACCTGAGCTGTAATTGATCCTGGGTCACCTGAGTGTGCGCTCTACCAGGTGTGTCAACGAGGCGCCTGTAAAACTCTTTTTGAGCACTAAACCTAAGAGATGTGAGAGTTTGTTTTTGAGAAAAAGTTTATATCTTAGTTAAGTTTACATTTTTAGTTATGGCAAAGGAAAGGAAGTGGTTTTGCGCAAATAATAAAATAATATGTAAGTTTAGAAGATTGTACCTGTTCATATCCAACTAAATCCTTTTTAAATCCAATTAAACCAGTTTAAATCCAACTAAACCCAGTTAATATCCAACTAAAACCTGTTCAAATCCAAATAAAACCTGTTCAAATGCAACTAAAACTTGTTTTTGTCGGCCCAATAGAAATTTTCCTTTCGTCAAATTTGGTTCTCTTTCCAAAAATCTTGGGCACCTCTGATGTAGACTCTGATTTTAAGTGTAACATTCGAGTCAAACAAAAATGTGATTTATCCAGATTTCTCTAAAAAGTGAACATAATTATTTGATAATACAGTTACAAGAACATTACATTTATGACTTTCTCCGTGTTAGCTTTAGAGGCTAGCACAATTTAGCAACTATTTCTTTACATGACACTGCAGTCTCGAAGGTAGAGTGTGTAAAACAGCCAAAACACATCTGTTTTATAGCTACTGTGATGTGCTCACAGGCTGTGGAAAGGAGGGGATGTGAATGCTAAACATGTACATAGTCCTACAGTGATCTCCATATGTATTTTCTCATTTATATGTCAACATTGCTTGAAACATTACAATAATCTTGGTTTATACTTTATAGGGTTTTCTACACATTCTACACATCCTCTTTTATTCTCTTGTATCTCTGCGGTTTGTGCTGTTCCTCGATGCTGTCTGACCTTGACAGCTGAAGAAGGCTGCAGTGGGAAATCAAACTTGGATGGGAAGCTAAACAAATGCACCACAGTCAATGCCAAAACCTGCTTCCTGTGGGCTGCAAGACATGGATCTAAATATGTGTCAACTTTTCCACCCGAGACTGGAAGGTCACGGCTCGAGCACTTCCTATCGAACACATACCTATTGATTATCGTCCAGCCGTGGTATAATTACATCTACCGTCTGGTTTTGAGTCTCTTGTGGCCTGAGAAATCCCAGCTATCCATTAAAACAGATGATAACGTTAGTGGAAATCAATGTGGACAAGTCTTGAAAGAAGCTGTCTCACTGCAAAACATCAAATTGAACACTCCTTTCCAGACTCCTTGTTTGAATGTATCTAAGGTTTCTAAAAATGTGGAGGTAAAAGACAGACATAATAATACAAATAAACTTGTATGCAGCTACTTTAAGTTGGTGTTGGCTATTTAGGGTTGGCATAAAGAGCTGTAGTTTCAGTTCCCTTTGAGTGGCTTTATAAATACTGTAAATGTCTGTGTTAAAGACAAATACTGTACATGTTTCTAAAAGTATGTATTAGGAGCCTGCTTATATGCACACACACAACTAATATCTTTATTATCTTCAATCAATTCTGCTGTGTTGTGTAACACCAAAAACTATAACTTGTAACTTGTTCAAGCCCAACCTAATTTTGTCAATAAGGAAAAGCTTTGAAGCTGACACACACAATCGTACAGTGGAGACATTACGTTTGTAGATTATGGACATGGACTGGAAAGCTCTAAACAGGTGGACATCTGCTGTGCATCCTACACAAGGCCACCACATTTGACCCCTGGGAAGTCAAAGCCTGTGGCCTCTCTTATGGCCACATATCTCACAGACCTCCAGCACAAAAAGAATGCTTTTTTCATGTTATTCATTTAGGGTTAAGTGTTCATGACTATACTGATACTACTCATTGTTAATAGGCAGATTTGAATAATAAAGTGATGTAGGCAAAATACAATGAGGGACCAAACGTCTAAGTCTATGTCTAAGTCGATGTAATTTTTCACTAACTATTCTTGCACATTAGGATTTAAACTAATACTTTACAAAACACTCTGACATTGACTTATGGGTTGATCCTTGGTCCATTTCTGACGTATATAAATAAATAACATAGGATTGGACATTTTACAGAACAAATGCAGTTGTACAGTCATCACCAAACAATGATTTAAGCACATTTTATAAATTGTTAATAATTGTGGACTATTTGGTAAAATGGGCTCTCCAAAGAATTCATAAAAATAAATGAATGGTTTGATGTCATTTTGACTTTTTTTCTTCTTCAGTAACAAATGCATCTAAATATATGGGCAATTAAAAACTAGTATTATTCTATTCTATCATGAACTGTATCGAGTTACTTTCACCACTCTGAGTTGTCATCGTGTTTAGCATTCTCAGCATTAAGTTTTATTTAATGAGAGACTAAGAAAAGTAGGATGGATTAAAAGGTACCAGAGGAATTCACTGCAGGGTTTTTGAGGCTTATGTTGGACCAGAAGGAAATGAATTAATTACAACAGCTCAGGATGTCCCAGGACGCCGCCTCGTCCCCTGCTAACCCACTGAATACATGTGTGTCCCTGTGGGCTGTTATTAGCAGAGGCAGGTGTATTCTGGGATATGTCAGAGCGAAGGCTGGGATTTGCACCCTGCCTACTTTTGGAAACAGTCCAAAAAAAGGCCGCGCTGCACGTGTCGTTTGGGACATGCTGAGCAGCGGCGCCATCGACAGACACCAGCTTCATTTACGCCTCAGGGGAAGTGTCAGATCCAATGGCGCCTTATTTTAAAAAAACTGTCCGTCTGGGAAGAAAACCAAGTCATAATCTGGGTTCCTGCGTGAGATGCTAAACCTGGGAAAGTGTTGCCTATTTCTTAAAACATGGGACAGTCATGTTTGAGTGAAAAATAGTTAAAGCTTAGAGCTTTACTAAACCTATGATAAAGGATATTTCTCATGTGAATTTATTTTACTTCCACTCTGATGTTTTGGAAAACTAGCCTGGCCAGTCAAAGTGAAGTGGGTCTGTAATACCTTTCCCTTCACTATGATTTCCACTCAGCAGACATCTTTCAGACCAGATCTGAAATGGGGCGGGCTTTATGCATTGCTTTGTTTGTCTTATCGAATGTATATCCACTTACATCCTGGTGGTATAAAATGTGTTTGTGTTCCCTGAAAATCTAACATGAATTGTTTGCATCAACAAGAAAACGTATCATATCATTTTGTACAACTATTTTATGAGATTGTACTGCACTGCACTGTATATACCATTTCATTGTATGTCTTTGCATTAGGGGCTATAATGTAGCCTAAACAGGTCTCTCTTGTAAATTAGATCTTAAGTCTCAAGGAGATTATGAGTACTGCTTTGCTCCACCTAAACTAATATTTTTGAAACTTCACATTTAGTCTCTTTGTTTGAACTTTTTTTTTTAATTTTAAAAAAAGGGTAGAGCACGCCAGAGACATAGAGAGTCAAAAAAGTATCCACAAGTGTTTTCACACTCTTTTCATTTCCAATATTTCAAGCTGTTCTAAACTGTGCAGATGTGAGGGCTCTATTTCCTCATGCACTTTAATAATTCATGTAACAATTATCCATGTATCCGTAGTAACAACATAAACAGTAATGGTGGCCAAGACATCTGGGAAAAATCATGGGTTTGTTCATTAGTTTCCCGTTTACATCACTTTGTATTATCAACATCTGTCCACACAAATCAGTCAAACTGCACTCATTTATCTTTGTTTTTTTCATTATAGGTCATTGTCAAGTCTTTGCAAAAAACGTTCCAAACCCAAGTGGAAACTTTGGTAACATACATCAGACTAAAGCCACTGTGTCATTGGGTCAGTGGCTGCTCTGTGTCTGGGCACGATCTGGAAACCACTCAAGCCTCTTTAAAATGGAGCCCTGCCTCATCTGCTCGCGCTGCTGTTGAAAGCCAAAGTGTTAGCGCTGATAAATGTAGCGCCGGTATCTGGCAATTAAAGTAATGGCTCGTGATTCGTCTGGGTATTTCTGGAGACCTCGGAGTCACGTGCGAGCGAACTGGGTCAGTACATTCTTAGAGGTCGTGTAAACCTACAGTAGTCTAAACAAATGCTGCAGAGGAAAGATGCATTAGGTCGAATGTACAGTGAAAATCCAGGCGTTGAGGCTCGTGAGTGATGTTCACAGAGAGGCCCGGCTCGGCAGCTGTTCAAAATATGACCTGCATATGACATCCACTGCTTCTTTAAAATAGAAAGTCCTAAATATTTCACGCGTAATGGCATTACTGCAGTATAGAGTTGGTACAGTGTATAAAACAAGTTTGAAATGAACTGTATGTCCCAGACGTATGTATGTAACCTGGAGTGTTTTGTGTTTTAGTAGAACAACAACGTAAAATTAAATTATTTTGGTTATGTTTAGGCATAAACTATGTCTTTAAAGGGTTAGAGATCAGTAATATCAAGGTGTGCACTTGCAACTTCTGAAGACATGCAAGAAAACTAAACCAAAGACTTTCTGAATATCACAAAAAAACTTGTCTTGGAACACAAACTTTAGTCTTCAGTGGGAAGTTTTTGAGTTTTGTGTCACATTTAAAAAATAAAAAATAAACTTCAAACTTGTTTGTTACATACATTACATAATGTCACTTAAGTGTATTGGTTCCGTACACTCTTGTTTATCCATTTACAAATACATTTCGGTGATAATATATGGTTTCTGTCGCTAATAACAAGCAGCTTACAATAGCAATATAAAACAAATAAAAAGTAAACTGCATTTAAATGTCACCAAAACTGAACAAAATTATGCTAGAAACTACAAATTCAAAAAGCTTGGTCATAAATAATAAAAGTATAATGGCTTTGGCCCCTTGATTAATCCATTTTTGATTCTGCTCGTCTAAACAAAACCACTATCTCCCATGGCCAAACCAATTCAACTACAATCTACAATGGCACTTGTTTTATGTTGGAATATTTCACTAACATCACAGCTGAGCCTTAAACCTGTTGATTAATATGGAGCTATAATCCTAAAATCAGTCAAGTTAAAAACAATTAAAGGACACCAAACCTGAACAGATATAGTTCTCAAGCAGCCCTTGATTTAAGTTTGACAATGCTCTTTTAAATCAAAGCACTTCCTTCCTCTGACCATAACCACAAAACTTACAGCTCTAACCACAAGTAAGAACTCAACTGTCAACTTTCTGAATGGATATTAACTTCTCTCATGGAAACATCCTGAATAAATTTAAGACAGACATAACTTAAAGAGGACAGTGAGGCTTTGTTTAATAAAGCCAGACTTAAAAAATATCTTCATTAGCTGACTCATGTAATAGGCTATGACTCAAAAACACCAGACGCATAATTAAACCAAAAATGCTAACTTCTAAGGCAAACTTTTTCTTGGAAGACAAACTTTGGTCTCCCACTGAGACTTAGTTGTGTGTACATCCATACCCCAGCTTTTGTTTAGTCAATTGATATGATCTATTATATAAAAAAACTCAATAAAATGTGGTATGTTAAGTATTTTCAGGCTACCAATGTTGTTATTCTGTGCCTCGGAGAACACTTCCAATGTAAAACTGCAACTAAACATCTGAGAGCGGTTTAGTGCAGCACCAGAGCAGGTTTGAAGCCTCTAAAGCCTCCTCGTCTAACCCTGGCCTTGACTCGTGTCCCTAAATAGCAGAAAGACCCTCTCTTTTGGGGTTGTTATAAAAAGAAAATGCACATACCACAGAAGGTAATGGCAGCCTTAGTGAACAACCAAAGCTGTTTGTTACATAAAAAAACCTCAATTACAGGCAAAGGCCCTACTTTTGGGGGCATTGTGGCTGGGCCTGCACTCGGGCGAATGGCAGGGTGGAGTGTTTAGTCATGTCTTTCTCTCTGACTGCCCCCAGTGCCACCCAAAAGCAACGGCCAGCTGCGAGCCCAGAGTTATCCTTGGCAAAGCCTGAGCCGGAAAAACACGAAAGGAATGTGAACTGTTTTAATCCAAATTGTGCTTACACTTTAGATAACAGCGTCGCTAGCTTTCATGTTTTAAAGCATGCAGCCCCAGAACAGAAACAAAAAAAGTGTCCGCCAAGGATATCAGGTTGCTCTGAAGAGTTGAGCTCTTGGGTTACATGTAGGACTAATGTGTTAGAGCAATGTTTGTTGCGCGCTTTGACACGTTTACCTGTTCTTTTCAAGAGTGAGGATGACGACCAAGCAGGTTAACAAAGAATTTACTTGCAATAATTTAGCTCAAGTCTATTTTGGAAGAACTGTAAGATGTTTGAGCACAGCAAAGAATTTGAGAAAGAAAGAAAAAGGGATATGCCCATAGTATTTTGACATAGCAACTTCCGTTTTGGTAATACGCCAGTGCCATTTTATAATAATAATAATAATAATAATAAACAATAATAAACATTTTAAACACTGCACAACTAACATTCTCTGCATTATTTGACACAGATACTGTACTGCACGTAAATACATACAGGTCCTATATATATATATATATATATATAGGCACAATAAAAATTAAAGACTTTGAAAAAGCTAGAATTTGTTTGAACAAGACTGATTGGTTTAGATTGATTGGAAAGACAAAGAAATGGTAGAAAATGTTACATGTCCTGTTGATTTTGCATGGATTTGACTGAATAAACCTGATCACATTGCAGACCCGGTAAAGATATTACTTTAGTGTTATTCCATTTGAGCAACATTTTGTCTATTTTTAAAGTCAGGCTTCATTTATGTCTGATATAATTTCTGACTAGTATTCCTTTCATGCTGTGACACATCTTAAAGCAATCCTGTTTGAAACTGTGAGCCTTTTTTTGGCAGCAGCAAACCTAGCAACATCTTCACTTGCACTAATATAGCTCTAGTTTGGCACAAAGTCAGGCTCCTCTAGTTTGTCCCGGCAAAACTGGAATATGGATAACCAGCTTTAAGGCCACGAGAAAGAGGTAAACCTAACATATACTTAAAAATGTAGTGTTGTTATGTGTTTTTAACAATCCCAGGCCTTGACACAACGCACTATGAGCAGGCAGTTCTGTTCAGTGGTGAGGCTTACATGACATCAAGCAACTTAGCAACAGTTTCCCATGCATTAAAATAGATCTAGCTTGTCATTATGAGAAACTTAGACTCCCACATGTTCCTGCAAACCTAGAATCTGTTGTACCAGTGTTTCAGTCAAAGGTAAGGCATAGAAAATGATACAAACTGAAACTCTGTCATATAACTGTGCATATTGAATGGGTTTTAGAGTAAATCTGCTTCCATTTTGTAATGCTTTGTCTTTTTAACATTGCTAGGCTAATATTCTTTGCTTGACTGGACAGATCCTTTGTTAGCAAATCTTGCCGGCAATTTAACATTAATGCATTTACAAATTTACAGCCTTCTGTTCTGGGAAAGACAGAAAATGGAAGATATAGTGTTGTGTCCCCGGAATTCTTTCAAAATAATTACTCCATATTAATACCATTGCATCTTGAATGTGTTTAATTCTGCTTCCACATTGCCACTTTGCACCATTTAAGCATAATTTATTACATTTATGTGTAAACTTTGCTCCTATTTAGTGTCACCAAGACCTTTTAACATCACCAGACAAGTATTCCTTGCATTGATTTGCCATTTCTCACCATTATGAGGCATTTCAGTCCATGAACAGTCTCTCATCTTTAAGACTATGTATGGCTAATTCAACTCAAGATCCATGCATGTCCATCAGTGCAATAATTTATCTCAAGATCCATGCATGTCCATCAGTGCAATAAAGCTACAGACCATGTTTCCTGCAAAAATATTACCCTTGTCTTCAATAAATTCAAAAATCAGCGCCCGACTCACCTTAAATTCCCAGATCTCCCAGTCTTGTGGGAGCTTCAGGTCGCTGTAAGTCGGTCTGTGAGACTCTGTATGGACTCCTGCTTGTTGACACTGCCTCTTGTCTTCGCCTGGGGCTTCTGTGGAGCGGGACGTCTGCCGGACAGCTGTTTTGGAAGCGGCTCCCTGGCTCCAATTCCCTTCTTTTTTTTTCTTTCCTCTGAAGCGCAGTCTCCTCCTACCCTTCCCTCCTTCCCTGCCCCCTTCCCTCGTCCTCCTCTGTGTTTAACTGTGAGCTCTCTTCAGTAGCACCTGTGCGTGTCCATCTTCTCTGCAGGTTTTTTTAAGTGGGTTTTCCTGCAGCGTTGCGGGATCAGTGCAGAGCTGGTGGTGCCTCATGGGAGATCTGTCTGCCTTTGCCTGACTTCTCCACATCTGATAAAGGCGTCTGTGAGAATCATTCAGTAAACACTCAGCTGATTGTTCCTCTGTCCGTCTATCTCTGCCTCATGTGAGCCTCCTCCATTTATCCTTATCTGTCCTTTACTGGGACACGCCTATTACACTCCAGTTCCACCAGAGAAAATGTGCACGCAGTGTGAAAAATCCCCCACATTTCTCTTTTAAACTTAATTATGATAGAACATTTCTGAGATTTATCACAGCATTTAAAAACTTAGCTGTCATATTCACATTAAATCTGTTCTCCAGAAAAGTGCAAACATGTGCAAAAGAGACTTAACAATCTTAAAAGGACACAAAAAACAGAATGACAAACTGTATGAATAAGAGCCATCCAAATACAGTCATTTTGAACATATATGGTTCTTGTAAGGACATTAAACAGCTCTACCATAAGAAACAAGAACCCCACTGCCCTGCTGTTACTGGAGCTGTAAGTCTGAGGTTTATAATGTCATGTTTCAGATCTTATCTGACAACTCCAACAATGTCAGCACTCCTCCATTTTCAAACCTTGCACAAATCAAATATGTTCATTATCTGTCACTCAGAAGGAAACCTTTCCCAAATGTGTGCTTTTCCCAAAAGTGCACTCACTGCATTCGTTTGTCAAAGGTCAGTAAAAGCTCTACAAATTGCATCATTCCTGTCGTCTGTCCTTTTTGTTTGCTCTAGAGTCATGTTTGAGCACCAGAGAGTTAGAGAGATGTCCTGTGTTGTTTCTCCGAGACTGTTATTGTTCTTAATGTCTTGTGAAAGTCTGTGTTTTGTGTGAAGATTACAGCACAAACTGAACAGTCTGGGCTCATCTGAGGGTTTGTTACTTCATTAGAATCTCACTTTAATGTTGAGCTGTTATGACGTACACAATGAAATGCATTATTCTCATATAAAAGTAACTGAACTCACACTATATCTACACAAAACAACGACACATCATACAGCCGTCAGATTTATACTGAGTTCATTTGAACTTGCTAATTGTGAATCAGGGATGGGTCCAGTCCCTGAGATTCAGAAAAGGGTTCTTTGGGAGCTGCTGCAGACTGAGACGTCACTGAATCTAACAGGCTTCTGGCTTCTTACTGCAGAGAGAGCACTGCAGCACTGAGCGCGTGCAGCGGACATTTATAAACACCAGCTCGACCCCCCCCCCACACACACACACACACAAAAAAGACTTCTTATTTCAAATGTATTGACTGAGACAGGTTCTACCCTTACACCTTTAAGTCAAGGGCAAGGCAATCCTCATGGGTGCAGCGTGGGTTTGAGATTAATAAATAAATAACAGCCATCGCCTTGGAAACCGGCTGAGAGGAGAGAGATCACACGTGCTGAGGGTTTGGTCCAATCGGGGAAAGAAAAGGAGAGGTGTGTGTTTTTGTATATACAGTGTGATTCATGAAGAAGAAGACAGTTTGGGGGAGGGGTGTTAGCTTTTCAATCAGTGTCTCTGTCTGGAAGATGGTCCAGACAAGTCCTCACAAGCTCAGTTTAAACATGAACCTGTGCAGTGTTTTCTTGCAGGATGTGAGGGATTTTTGTCACTGCAGCCCGAATGTTTCTGACTGTTCAAAGGGACTGTTCAGTTTTTGAAGAGGGTTTATTCACTGAGGGTGTTTGGACTATTGGTACAGTATGAGTGCAGAAGAATGTGCTCTCGGGGCACTTTCACACCTGCCTTCTCCTGGTCTGGACTTTCCAGCACTAAACCTGCAGGTGTTAAAGGTTGAACAAAGCTGTTTTTCGGTCAAACAGATGTTGTATGGGTTTATGTAGTTTGAAAAAACTACGCTATGTTGTGCTTTTAGGCTGAGACAGCAGTACACATGGGTTATTTCAAACATGACTGTATGAAATATTATATGTTAGTAGTCTTTTATCTTTTAAACTTCAGATTATCTACTGAAGTGACGACTCAGGGGCTGTCCACACGGAGACAAAAATCACTGTATCCATATACATTTTGTATCGTATTGGCCTTTCGTCCACACGGATCCGGTGTTTTGGGAGACTGAATCCGCTATTTTTTGAAACAGGGTTCTAAAGTGGATAAATCTTTCGACAACACCTTTGCGACACCCTTGCGGTGTCGTGTGTACAGCCAATCCGTATATTTTGTAAAAGCGATGATGTCATCGCATCACGTGTCGGCCTCACACACGTAACAGCAACAACAATAATGGCGGACTACATGATTGAGTTCGTGCTGCAGAAGCTACTAAGCCTACTAGCTTTATTACAGCAAAATCTATTGCTTCTATGCAGTTGTGGTGAGCAACAAGCGATAATGGACAACACCATACGCCACATGCTCTTAGATCCACCGAAAGAGAACCAGGAGAGCAACCTGGAGAAAATGAATGGAGAGAGAATTTCCATGTCCAGCACTCAGAACTCAGTCCGTATATTGAAGAGCAAACAACAAACATGAGGGCACCAATTACTACACTCTAAATATATGACTGCAACAATTTGAGAACTTGTTTTTATTAGAAAATAAATATTTAGGTCTTCGTCTTCTTCTGCAGCCATGCTCAAAGTCTTCTTCTCCGTGTATAGTGTATATCTGTGGCAGAATTACAGCGCCCCATACTGGTATATACTACATCGTTTTCAGCCAGTATTTTCTTGAGAGGACGCCGTCTCAAGATCGGATAAAAAAAAAAAACTTTGTCTTCGTCTTTTCAAATGATCGGGTCATTTCTGCTCCCTCTGTTTGAGCTGCTGAGCGTGTTTCTCAGGAGAAGTCTGAAATATAAATTTACATTTACATTACATTTAGCAGACGCTTTTATCCAAAGCGACTTACATTCACCAGTGTTACATTTTACGGATGACGCTTTCATTTAAAGTGACTTACATTAAGGTTCCATTCACCAGTGTTACAGCTGGAACACCACTGGAGGCAAGGTGGGTTAAGTGTCTTGCCCAAGGACACAACGACAGTATGAACTGTGGGGAGAGCGGGATTCGAACCACCTACCTTCCAGTTGAAGGACGACCACTCTACCACTGAGCCACTGCCGCCCCATAAATAAATAAATAATTTATATCACAGTTTTCTGTCCAGGTGAGGGTTATTAAAATAGATTCTACCAATCGTGTTTTCAAAAACCATTAAGTCAGTACAAGAATGTATATTTTTGGACATTAAAGTTACGGGATTATAGCTAAAAGTTACGCAGTGCCACTTTAATTAGACATTTGTCCGTTAATATGGAGGTTACTTGTTGGAGCTGACAGAGTCATGCCATTTATACACTTTATTTATTTGCCCAAAAATCCTGAAAAACCTTGCCACTAGGCTTCCAAACAAATGCACCACAAGATAAGATAAAAAGATAAATTTATTACAAAAAACTGATTAAATATTGCCTTTATGTCACTGAGATAATGGTAGCGGTGGTGAGGGCACTAGGAGTGCTGTGAGCGGCTCTAAGGACGGGGGATGTTGTCTGGTGCAGGCTGTTGTTGTGTTATTGGGCCTTTACAAAAATAAATGTCTTGTCTTGCTGTGGGAAACCTTGAGAAAGATTTGGAGCAAATGTTGTTTCATTTGAGTCACACAGACCTGTGGCATACAACAATAATACATAATACAGTATCTGTCTGAAGCTGCTGACATGATCTTGAGTCTGATGCCACAGAATTGGAGAACAAGCTGTAAACTTGATTATAAAATATACCGTAGCTGGTAGAGAGGACGGAAATGAGGTGTGAATACAGTCTGCATTTTTGCCACAAACCACAATGCTTCCCAAAAACAATAGACTCCACCTTTAATTCCAATCAAACATCAGCTTTTTAAAAAAAAAACACCAGTTCTCAGTGGCTCTTGTTCCTTTTCAACAACACTGTTTTAAATGCAGTTAAAGTGACAAGGCCTCAGCAAAATGGCACAGACTCAGCACAATGTCAAAATACATTCCCAGAATTTCAGCACTGAGGTCAAACAATGTAAACTCCTGACCTCTGACTGCACATCCTTTTACAAACATCCCAAATCCCACTGCTTCCAGGTGAATTTGTCCTGTCACATATCCCCCATACTCCTCTGTTTCCCCTTCCTGCTGTACGTTATCTGACGACGGCTGCTCGGATGTAATGCCTGAACAGGCCTCAGCTGAGACGCCCTGTGTTTTACTCACACAGGCGTTATTTAGCTGTTGTTAAGCAGCACTTAGCTGTGAATGGGGCCCTTTTAGAGGCACGTTGTTGTGTCGGCCCCCGGGTGATGTCACCGCAGCGTCTATGTGGCAGGCACATGATCTGTAACACACAGTCTTCTCATTAAAACAGACCCTTCAAGCCTCGGAAACTCCAGAGGCACTGTCAGGAGAAACTGTTAGTGATGTTATAGTCACAAAATAAACGGGATGGGAAAGTGATAATGACAGTGTACGATTTAAAGCTGCTCATAAAAAAGAAAAATAGATACAAGTTACAGCAGTGGTTAGATACAACTTGGAAAGTCCACCAGGGCTAATTTGTTTTAGGAAAAACAGATAAACAAGGCCAGATCTCAATTAAAACATTGGGACTTGCAATGGATGCAACACATTTAACTGTCCAGTAGATTCAAGTGGTCACTCTTATTATACAACCTCTTTCAGCTGCTCTTTAGTGAAGCCATAGCTAAAGTTAAAATCAGGCTTTTTGTTGTTGTATTAAAGTTGCTGCTTGCTCCATGTCTCTTGACTAAACTCGCACATGCTCAGTTCACTGGCAGTTTTCCGAGAACCAGGATACGGCCGGTTTCTCAAGGTTGTGGGTCTAGGTTTTTCAAAACTGTGATACTGGCTTATCTTGGTTTATGAAATCAGGATCTGGTGTTTATTTGGACAAAGACAAACAAAATATTTAAAAAAACATATCAATACCAGGTTTAGAGGTTATTTGGCCTGAAGCAGCCCTTACAGAGACTAAAACCTGTTACCTTTTAACATAACTATGCAACATGAAACCAGGGTAAACACCATCCAAAATACTTGAGTTCAAACTGCACGCTCCAACTTCTCAGAAAGTACTGAGCTCTTTCAAACCTGGCATCAACACTGTCAATTCAACCACAAGTGATTGAATAAAATAAGACAGACCACAGTGATGAAATTCAAGAGCTGCCGCAGCAGAATTTGATAAATGATCCCAACATTTTCAAACAGAGATGAAAGATCGCTGCGAGAATCAACACATCTTTTGTAGTTAATGTTAACTTTCTCTTCCCTCAAGAAAAGAACACATGAATGCAGCTTATATGCAGAGATTTTGAAGTAAATGCTGTTTTCCAGACTAAATATATCCAGAATATATCCTATTGGCTTAGTTTTAATGTTTTGGGCCAGGAATGAATTAGCAAGATATAATAGTAACAGTAATAGTCTTGTTCAGTGTTTTTCCGGAGCAAAGGCACAACTCTCCGGGATGATGTGTCTGGTTAAATATACAATTTTAGCCACAAAAATCCCTGACAACTTATTCTTTCCTTTACAAATAATGTTTTTGGTCAAATTGACTTATATTTTTTGTTCCAGTTTGAAATGAATTTGCTGTGGTCCACTTTGGCCTTTGCCTTTTGAACAACAAGGCCTCTTTGAGTGAGCTCCTTTTACAGTTTTCAGTGTTAATTATTCCACTGAGGTCACTTTCCAACTGACACTCATCCTACTGAAGGTAAACAAGCTTGTCTGAGGCAATCAGCTGAAGGAAAACAGACATTAGTGGACATTTTTAGCTCTTAACATAGTGCACATGTATTTACAGGCCCAGCTTTAAGACTTGAAACTCATGGGTGGAACATGCTTTTGCAGTTTTTTGTGGCAGATTGTGTTGTAATCTCTGTTAACACCTCTCTGAGTTGACACATCGGAGACTCCACCTTTCCTTCTTGCTGCCACACATACGTTCACACCCATCGATGCAGAAAGTAAAATCATTATCACATGGTGTCAGTGGGATATTGGGTAAGTGCAGTGAGGAATGAGGCAGTCGTCTCTAAAAAGGCGCTGCTATTTTTGTCACTCCATAAGAATACAGTGGCATAGATAATGGTGTTATTGTACTTGTTTACGTAGGTTTTAAGACATGTTGTAAAGCAAGAATGCCTTTCCTTTTGTTGAAAATGCAAAGTGAACAGAAGAAAAATCTAAAGCAAATCATTGTCACCACTCTTTATTTTCCATTTTAATGGATCTTAGACATGAGGTCAGTAGAATCATGCTTATCTCACTCACACTGTCCCTCAGCTGGACAGACACCTCCAATGTAACTACCACATAATGCACACAATAAAGAAAATAGGCCAGATACTGGATACTTGTATTTGTACAAAATACACTAAAACTGTTCCAAACTTTCCGTCTTAAACGTCTCTACTGGTAAACAAACATGGTGGGCGCTGACAGTCCAGCTACACAGAGAGGGATCTGCGCCCTCTGCTGGATAAACATTGCGCAGGGTTGCTTTAAAAACACTTCTTCTAGGTACACTTGCACACAGCTTTTAAAAGAACAGAGCTGCTGGGTTGTTTCAAACATTTGGGGAACCAACAGACTCATGGATGTTGAGCTTGTCGGTCTTTGGATGGATTTCTATGGTAACATATTCTAGACAGCTGACGATCAGAGGCCACATGTTTTTAAATGTTGCAGTAGGTCTGTCTGTCTGCCTTAAACAAATGTAAATATATTTCCATACATTTACATTTACAATTCTTAACCATATGTCAAGGGTTTACCAGCGACATCCTGTTTTAATCCAATGAATCCAGTATCAATGCATCAAGTGAACAAGACTGTATTTAAGGCACAGGGGAATTTCTGTAAAACAGTAAAAGATAAATTCAGCAGCAGTCAATTAAAGAAGTGCACTCTGTCACTTTGTTTTTTATGTTCTACATTAAATTTGTGGGGGGCATCGTTACATAAGGACTTCTCCGGGCAACAACTAAATAAACACTGAAGATATATCACCAGCCCTCCCTGTTTCTGTGGGAGGAGGAGGAGGAGATTCCAGGTCATTGGACTTAAAAATCCCAAGAGTTTAATAACAAAATGTTCTGGTCACAGGCATAGTAAACAGAGACATGAGCTGACCGACGCTGAGTGCAACATTTAGCTTTTATCAAAGGTTTGTGTCAGGGTTTCATTGGACTTTTACAGACAATGCTAAGAGACGTGTTCCTGTTATTTCACTGTTATCTCATACAGCCCAAAGAAAGAAGCAGCACCAAAAGAGGTATCTTTGGTGTGTAGTTAACTTGTTTAATAAAAGGTCAAGAAGAGAGTCCACTGTAGTCAGACTTTTTTTATTGTGTGCTTTGTAGGAGTGTCTTAAAGGCTAAAGCTAAATAGTTATAATTTTTGGTCCTTTTTCCAGGTCTTTATTCATTAATAAACAACAAAAATGGTGGGACAACATGAAAAACTTTAATGAAGCTTATTATTGTTATTATATGATCCTGAGTCATCAGACAAAAATGTTTAGTAGAAATAATCTTTATTTAGTCAAAGTTAAACCAAATGAATCAAAATGAAGGTTGGAGGTATTGAGTGGAAAAGCCTAACCAACCAAAACTAAACTAAAGTCAGGTGGAGCCGAAAAATAACAGAAAGAATAAAAGTGTGTTTAATATACTACATTAGTGTTTATTTATGCAAACTACCCAATGGTTTTTGGTTTTTCTATTTCAGCAGAAGGATGTTGAGGTTAAAGAAGAGAATAATGGATGTAGTGAAGGAGGACATGAAGGTGGTTGGAAGATGAGGAGGAGAGGGACACATGGAGACCTCTGAAGGGAACAGAACAAAGGAGGAGAAGAAGAATTTTACTTATGTGTACATATCACATTACACTTTTTATGGTGCGCCAGGATGGAGCATAAAAAGAGAAAGAAAAGTGTGTGGCATGGAGCATAAATGGGGCAAAAGGCTGACCGACACTAGATATTGCTAAAATAAATTCTCACCAATATCAGGTGTTAACATGGACGTAACAAAGTGAGAGACTGTAATAATAAATAAAAAAACAGGTTTTAGATGGATTTGAACAGGTTTTAGATGGATTTGACAGACAACACCAAATTACCAAAATGACTCTAAAAACAGTCCAGGCAATAGGGGCACGATTATCATTTGGTCTTTGAGAATATGGATCCATTGGAAAAAAGGTTTGGAAAACTCAGGTCTAAAAGGTAAAATGGGGAGTGGGGCTAAAGACATGTACAACAGCCACAGCCCCCCCCAAAAAAGCTGCTTCATAATCCAGACCTGACCCAGTGTGCATGTATTTTTATCCCATCAGTAAATGTTTCACTCTGTTCCTGTCCCAGAGGCAGAGACACAGGGAGGGAGCGGCTCAGGGCACAGCCAGGCCTCTGAGTCCAGCCGGAGACGAGCAGCCCAACGCCTGGAGGAGGGCCTGTGTGGGTTTAGTCTAAACAACGTCCTGCTCTGTGGCCTGAGCCCAACATGCTTTTTGTGTGGGTGCGTGGGTCATGCATCAGCCCGAATTACAGCGGACCACACACACACGCCTTTAACACCTCGACTTTGAGTCTATTTTAGGAAAAGGACAAACATCACAAAAAATGTAGGTACAAGGACGGCAATAGGTTTATATTCTTATAAACTCTGTTATATGATCAAGAGATTTAGAAGAGGAACAAAGCTGCAATTTACAATAAAGTCAAATATATAATACATTAAAGGGTTCAGCTTACAGTTTAAACTTTGGGGGCACAATATTTCCAGCAATAAGACATGTTTAGGGGGGTTAAAGTGGACATTTGCAACATGCAATGTGTTGTTAGCAGCCATTAAGATCAGAAGTGATGGGAAAATGTACTTATCCCTGAGAAAAATAAATTAAATCAAATTTATTAGATTCGGAAGCAAAATATATAAAGATACAACTATCCACTCATCTGTGTTGAAGCAATGTTAAGTAGATTCCAACAATACAACGCTACTCTTATTGTACTCCTGTTGCCGATCCGTGCTTCCATTTCAACTGTCAAAGAAGAATGTACTATAAAAACATGCTCATCAGTCTGCTGCATCAGATGAAAAACTCTGAGCCATTTTACTATTAATAATACATTTGCCTAGTATTATGTTTATTGAAGGTAAAGTGAAAAGATTTACACAATACAAGGAATTTGTTGTAGCATGTTGGTGCAAAAAAATAAAGTTACAAAAGATATTCTAAAAAAAAGATAAAGATAAAAAGATTTAGAGACAAAAGACCATCTTTAGAGCCACCATAACAGACAATTATATTGTACTATATAACATTAACCTACATTATACAACAGGATCCATCAAATTACATTTCATCAGGGTGAGCTCAAGTAAAGAGTAGGTGGAAATGGGTTCAATGACTGTTCTTTTGTGGACTTATTACCAAAAAATAAGTTCTGGCAGGACTTAAGTAAACTTTTGATTCGGTAGCGTTGTCAATGGCAAGCTAAACTCAGACAAGACATTCTGGTACAAGTCTAAAAGAGTTTCCAAATGTTCACAAAGTCTGTCAGGAGACGGCTTTGTGCAAGTTGCCACTGAATCTGGTTGGACAAAGTGGAAGGAGTGGACACTGGACCAGGGCTTAAGTAGACTGAGTAGATTGTAGATGGACCACAGGTGAGCAGCAATCAGCAGGCAGGTGAGTAATACAAGGCTCCACCCAGTAGACACACACACACACACACACACACACACACACGCACACGCACGCGCACACACACACACACGCACGCACACACACACACACACACACACACACACACACACACACACACATACACGCACACGCACGCACCCCCCCCCACACACACACACGCACGCACGCACGCACACACACACACACACACACACACACACACACACACACACACACACACACACACACATCCTGTTTTATTGTCCCTAATGGCTGAAAACAACACTCCTTTATGAGCGCACAGACAGAGGAAGCACTTATGACAGAAATAAACAAATAGTAGCTTGACCCTTCGACCCAAAGGCAATGAAACCACAGTCGTGTTTGAACTTATTCTGATAATGATTTTGTTGTTTAACATTTTATGCATTTGTGTTATTTTTTGTGCAGGTCGCTCTTAGAGGTGTGTATGATTATCTTGCCAGGTATATATCAATTTAAGAGTTTTTGATGAGGAACTCTGCCCCGATGTGGTCTAATTTGAAATACTATATTATGAATCCACACAAAACATAGTCCTAATCAGTACTTTCAGCTTGTAGCCTTTAGCTGGTGTAGCCTACGTAAATGTTTGTAGACTATATACTGTATATTGTGCCTCCTGCTAATGTTCACTACACACCTGCTCACTACATTTACACATTTACATTTTAGTTGGACTGCACTCATAGCACACAACACAGTCAGAGGAATGACTTCCAAAGTGTGCACGAAGCTTTTTCCTTTTAATTTGAGAAACAACTGACAACAACCAGTCACTACATGAAGGTTTAAAGTAGATGTCTTTGCCACTCTAAATATGCATGTGTAAATGGCCTATAAATGGCCTTTACACTGCCTCTGCTCTGTACCGGCTTTTAATCAGATTAAATATGTATGTTGGTCCGACGAGAAAAATCTGAATTACTGCCATTTTAAAGTCTGATTATAGTTGTACTTGGGCATTATATTCATTATCTCTAGTGACATAGAACAGCACTGACTGACAGCACACACATGTTATTAGTTAGTTCCCATTTACCATAATTATCTTGTTTATACTCAATTTTAGATGTTTGAGGCTGATGCCCTTTAAACCAATGAATGAGAATCACAGTCTGCTTATCTTTGCAGTCGCCAAAATGTGTTCGCAGGCCATGCTATTTACAAACAGAAAAGGGTTTATTTGTAGGCAAACATTACTCTTACTGTTATCCATGTTATCATTGCTGCAGCGCTGCCTAAACCAGTGACGTCTGTGAACAAACCACAAATTGAGGCTGTTTGGTGGATGGCAGGAAAAGGAAGTTCACGTAACACTTCATTTCCAAACTACTCCAGGAAGGCAGCACAGACTGGTGTAAGAGTATCTTCAGGGGATTTCACTTAAACTTGCCTCTTCACTTAAACATTATGATCTATGCCATCTATGTCTGATCACAAAGTCTGGAGAACACATACTTATAACAGAAATCTACAGAAGAGGAGTGACTCTGCCCACTGTAATTCCTGCAGCCATGTCACAGGCCTCTCACAATCAGCCTGCGGTCACTTGTCTATAGCAGCCTTCATCTCATTCTGACAGAGGAGGCAAGAGGCTTTAATGTCCATGAGAACTGGCAGCCTGCCCTCAAATGCATCTATGGAACATTTACAGAAATGTGGATTCACAGGATCTTCCAGGGGCAGCACAGCTGGGGATACAGACTTAGGGCTACTCTATAACACAATTTAAAATTTTTGCCCTTATGCACTAAATATATACAGTATACTGTATGTTGTCTAATAACAGATCTTACAGGAGCTTATATACCCTGACCCACCTGCATAAAATTAGGAACAAGACAGCAGGGTCTTGGGTAATATAGACAAAGACTGCAAAATGAAAAGCTGCCATGGTTGTAAAACGTGTTTATCTTTTACTCAGGAAAGAAACCCAGGAGCTGAACGTGCCCCCTGTCCTGGACAAATTCATAAATTATGGGATGTGACTCCATCCATCCATCCATCTTCTACCACTTATCTGGGGGGCAGCAGTCTAAGCAGAGACGCCCAGACTTCCCTTCCCCAGACACTTCCTCCAGCTCTTCCAGGGGATACTGAGGCATTCCCAAGGCCAACCGAGAGACATAGTCCCTCCAGCATGTCCTAGGTTTTTCCGGGTGTCTCCTCCCGGTGCGACATGCCCAGAACATTACCCTAGGGAAGCATCCAGGAGGCATCCGAAACAGATGCCCGAGCCACCTCAGCTGCTCCTCTTGATGTGGGGGAGCAGTGGCTCTACTTTGAGCTCCTCCCAAGTGACTGAGCTCCTCACCTTATCTCTAAGGGAGCACCCCACCACCCTGCGGAGAAAGCCCATTTCGGCCGCCTGTATCCGAGATCTTGTTCTTTCGGTCATGACCCAAAGCTCATGACCATAGGTGAGAGTAGGAATGTAGATCAACCGGTAAATCAAGAGACTCCAAGAAGGCCAGGTAATCTACACTGCCATTTGACCCGTAAGCACAAACAATAGTGAGAGACCTATCTCCGACCCAAAGGCGCAGGAAAGCAACCCTCTCGTTCATCAGGGTGAACTCCAACATATTAGCAAGCCCACACCAGCCCGCCACCTCTCACCGCAAGCAACTCCAGAGCAGTGGAGAGTCCAGACTCTCTCAAGGATTTGGGTTCCAGGGCACAAATGGTGCGTGGAGGTGAGCCCGAATATCTCTAGTCAGTATCTCTCAACCTCCCGCACAAGCTCCCTCATGTGTTCGCTGTTGCTATCGCTGCGAAGGGCACGCTGTTCTTAGAAGGATGTTTATGTTATTTGTGCAGCTTGGGCAGAGCCTGTAGCTCATTAGAAACACGTTAGCAGCCCTCGAAAACATGCACCCCTGTGTTGGAATCTGGAGAATGTCCACAGAAGAGGTTATATAACCCCTTTAATGTGAAGGAAAATGTCAGAAAACTCATGCACAGCTGTTGAGCAACAAAATGGACAATGTATTAAGTGAATGTAAGAGGAAAAGGAGATGTGAGAGATAATAATGACGTACATTACATGAACATGGAGCCAAAGAGAGAGTGGTGAACACAATGTTTTCAGAGTTATTCTGATTGAATAATTACTTTGTGTTTAACTTCATCCAAAACAAACCAAAACAAATATAGGTTTTATTTTATCACAGAGAATCTTTCAAAACTTCAGGTTGGCGGTCACATCAAAGTTGGAAAGAGTGACAAACTGTGTCCTGCTGCACACTCAGGTGCTGTGTCTCTGTGAACATGAACAGCAGATGGACACATTTAGTTCGTTGTGGTTTTTCTACGTGCTACTTCTGTAAAATGATGAACTGAGTTAAGTCAAACATTTAGTGCACTCTCCACACTCTTCATGTCCGTCATGGCTGCACATCTCTTATTCATCCTGCTAAGTGAGTGAGTTTAACCATTTTTGTTTGTTATATAATGGCTACTTATGATAATACGCCAAACTGTTTGTTTTTCAACCAGGAAGTTCATCTTTATTTTGATAGCATCTATTTATAAATAAAAACTGTGTAGTATTGTTAAGCACTTTTGAAGTTGATTCTTTATTCAATGTGAAAACAATGAGGGGAGGCTAACACTGGGAAAATGTGCTCTCTTCTGTTAGTTCTTGTTAGTATTTTCCTATTTAAGTAATCCACATCAATTACCTGAAGCTAATAGAAGATATTAATCATTTGTTCAACAGGTGTCTTTTCTGAGACCAAAGGACAAGGTATGCTCTTATTATATTTTTAAAATGGCAAATGTTACATGTTTATGTTCTATTGTTGCTTTATTAAATATTTACTAACCTCATTGTTAACTGCAGACCTTGCTGCTCCTAAACTGAGTGTGTCTCCATCGTTCATCAGTGAGACAGACTCTGTTACATTAATCTGTCAGACTCCAGTTCCTGTGTCTGACTGTTACTACTTTTTTGGAAAACCTCCTGCCAAAAGTCTCCCATGTCTGAAGTCACTGACCGGACGTGAGCTGCTGTCGATGGTGAACCAACGCTCACCTGCTGACGTCACTGTAACATGTTTTTACATTAAAACATCTGAGTCTCCTCACAGTGACAAGAACATCATCTCTGTTCGAAGTAAGTAGGGTTTAAATTGAAGGCTGAGAAATGTGTGACTTTGAAAATATTTTGTGTAAGGGCTGTATAAGTTTAGACTGCTATAACTAAACTGCTATGAATTATCATATTAAAAAAAAAAACATTTGAATACAAGCAAAAGATCTAAAATATACTTGCAGATAATTGATAATCAGAGGTTTGTTGCAGAACAAAAAAAAGCCTTAATGTTAAATACCAGATGTTTATGGCAACAGTATTAGAACTACAACCTCTTCTTTCTTTATGCTTCAAGTATATATTAACTAAGCATTGGGTATTGCTTTCAAGGTTCTTCTTAAATAATTACACTATTAAACTCTGTCAGAGACTGAGTTAGTATTACCTCTGCTGCAGTCCTTTTGCTGTCCTCCAGATTAAATACTGTTTAATTATTCAATTCAAAACTGGTCTATCAACCATTAATAATACCATATATGCCATATATTATTTTAATAATCAACTGGAATTTTATATATTTATTAGGCCCGAGCCGGTGATGGAGGGCCAATTGTTTTTGCTCGAGTTTTTTTTTTTTCTTTTTCTGCAAAATGATCTTAAATTTGACCCAGTAAACTTGCACAAAAAGTCATTTTAATTGGTCCCAGACTTCAAGCCCGGCGAAAAATCTATGTATTTGAAGTCCCCGAAAAAAAAAACACGAAAAATGACTCAGTGGCGACTCCTAGAAAATGCTCACTACGTTTAAAATACATTGGGCCTATGGAAAATGAAAGTACATTTTTCCAATGTACAAATACAGAACTTAGTAAATCCATAGGACATCTCAGGGCAAACAGAAAAGTCTATGACAGCCACACCCTAAACTCAACAGGAAGTCCACCATGTGGGGTGAAACGCACAACCACTGAAATCGCACCCCTCGGGCAAAAAGATGCAAATCATTGTGTTTTAATCTAAATGGCCCCAAATTTGGTGAGTATCATCTAGACACGTGTGCCAAAAAAGTTATCAATCGGTTTTTTGATACATTTGTGGCTGTGGTCGTAATGAGTCTGTGAAGAGGCAGCCATTTCTTTGTGAAATAAATGCCATTTCCCAATTGCCAGGATCCTTCCTTTAGAGGAGGCCCCTCCAGAGCCAAGGCTAGAGTCTTAGAAAACTCCTCAGAATCTTTTGGAACTTGTAAACTTGTACTTTTAGACAAGTAATATTTACATTTTGCCTTTTTAAACAGGGGGGTGCAGCGATTCCTGAGTCATCTCAAATCTCCAGACAGTACTTTTTTTTTTCTTGCCTTAGCCCAAGCATAATCTATTATTTTCAAAAGTTCAGACAGCTCCCAGGAAAACCAGGGATTGTGGAGACCTTTAACTCTAAATTACAAGGTGGTGTAGCAGGCCCCAGCAGTAGCACAGGCCCGAGGTGATGAAGCAGGCTCCAGCCAGAAGAAGATTCAAGCAGTAGCACAGGCCCGGTTATTTGACATTACCGTGAAGTTTACACTTTAAAGCACAAAATGCAATCCTCCGAGTGCATGTGTCCCAGCAGTCTCAAGGAATGCGAGGGCCTTTATCGCCGCTTGTGGCTTTAATTGTTATTATTTTTTCATCAGTATGTCTCAGACCAAAACTAAACTTAAAAAAAAAACTTTTTCTTCTTTAGTCAATACCAACACTGGGCTGGACCTTATTATTTGTATATTTGACCAAACCATTTCTGCAATAAAGTTAATATAGTCCTTACCACTTTTTCAAAGCATGACAACAAACAGCGGAGAATTCCTCTGTATATGTGCAGTTAAACAGACCTAGAGAGTTACTTTTGTAAAATGGTGGTACAAATATTTTGAGTAGGATTTATTCTAAAAACTATTCTATATTTTCAGAATAAATTTAGTTCACAAAGTCAGATAAAAATGTGTTCATTGTTTTGATCATGTCTTTTACGTCCCAAAAATGAAGTATCTGTTGTTGTGTTGTGTGTTCTTGTTGCAGCTCTGGCTCCTCCCACTTTGACTGTGCATCCATCAGAGATCACAGAGACAGACAGTGTTTATGTCCACTGTCAGCCTCCATCTTCTGTCTCTGTGTCTCAGTGTTATTTCTACACTTTAAGTGGACAACATCAGGTAATGTCTGGATGTGTCCAGACTCTGAAAGGCTTTGAGCTGCTGACAGTGAACCAAAGACTTCCTGCTGAGGTTCAAGTACAGTGTTATTACACAGTAAAGACAGGAGGGACTAATTCTCCATCTCCACACAGCAACAAAAGATCTGTCATTGTTCAAGGTAAGTTATTACTGTGGTTCATATTAAAATGTGTTGTTGTGCAATGTCTTCTCCTTTTATGGACTGGAGATGGAATTTAGCTTTGTAAGATAGAATCTGGCACAAGCATCTCTGCTCTTATAAGCTTTATGATCTCAGTTTGAGATGAAAAGAAAAAAATATATATTCAGTAGTCCATTTTTTTATTCAATGCTTACAATATTAAACAGCACTTAGCTTCTCATAACAGGACAATGGAAAAATAATGTATAAGTATTTTTTTAAACAGCAAGTCAATCAATGCAATATATTATTAGAATAACTCATTATTAGATTATTATTTAAACAACTTTAGTTTATCTTCTACATGTCACAGACCAAAACTTACTTTTCTTCTTTAGTCCACATCAACACTGGGACGGCCCTAAATATTTGTAAAATTTACCTCCAAACAATTCCTGCAATATAGTTTTATTTTTTTTTTTTTCCAGGACAGACCCACTGAGATTACATTTCTTTTGCCCACAGGGGGGTGGGACACTATTGTACATGTCTTTAGTGTTGGGAACATGAGGAGAACATGCTCCACACAGAAAGGCCCTGCCCTGTATGGGAATCGAACCCAGGACCTTCTTGCTGTGAGGCAGTGTGCTAACCACTGAGAACTGTTGTGTTCTTGTTGCAGCTCTGGCTCCTCCCACTTTGACTGTGCATCCATCAGAGATCAAAGAGACAGACAGTGTTTATGTCCACTGTCAGCCTCCATCTTCAGTCTCTGTGTCTCAGTGTTATTTCTACACTTTAAGTGGACAACATCAGGTAATGTCTGGATGTGTCCAGACTCTGAAAGGCTCTGAGCTGCTGACAGTGAACCAAAGACTTCCTGCTGAGGTTCAAGTACAGTGTTATTACACAGTAAAGACAGGAGGGACTAATTCTCAATCTCCACACAGCAACAAAAGATCTGTCATTGTTCAAGGTTAGTTTTCACTGCAGATTCAGATTCCTTGCTTACATTTCTCAAAATAATAAATCATCAATACTAAGGTCACCACAGTTTTCTTAATTATAATGTTCTATAATAACTTTATTGATCACTGAAAATATGTATATGTTAAATAAATACTAAATAAATAAATACAGTTTTCTCCAACATATGTCATACATGAGTACTTTTAATACTAGTACTTTATAATTGGGTACATTGAGTATTTATTTTGAACGTCTGCACCAGGGTCCAATCCAGCAACTGGACCTTTGTTCAGTTTGGTCAGAACCATGGTACTGTGTGAAAGACCTGTGTTCAGCTTTAATAAAGTCAGAAGATCATTTTAAATCTGATTTGTGTCAGACACTAAACACTGATAAATAACTTTATAATAATTAAGTATTTCTTTAAAAACAGATACATCCAGCTATGTATGTTTCTTTACTTCTAGATCAAAACCAGAGATAAGTCTTCAACATGATGATGACCTCATTTTCATTTCCTGCTCACTGCCTGAATCTGCTAAAGATGGTTCAAAATGTAACCTGTATTTTGGAGAATCACCTCAGCCATATCAAACATTATCCAAATTGATGAGATCATCAACAAACAGATATTTTTGCCAATCTATTATGTCTGTGAGAGATTTCTTGAAAAATCTCAATACAATACAGATAAAAGACATCAGCTGTGATTACACTTCAGAGAGTGGACATGGTGCTCTGTCTCCTCGAAGTGATGGATACAACTTAAAATGTATGACAGAAACATGAATATAACACGATAAAGGTCACACAGTTTGTATTGTCTCTCAAACCAACCTTGTCTTTTGCAGATCTCATGAACACATTAGAGACAAACCAACCCCATATGACCACAGCTTCATTAGACTCAGTGATGACCACAAACACAGAGACAAGAAGAACAACAGGAAGCCCAACGACTAAAGATGTCACTCCAGGTAACAGCTTTTACAGAAACGGTGTAGTGCCTATATTTTAGTACATTCACTAAAAGTGCATTCTAGCCTGATCTGATGAAATGAGTCTATTTGATCCTTTCCCACAGAAAGTGAGTCGGGGCCAGGCATAGAATGTTTTCAGCCCTGTGCTCCTTCACAGAGGAACCTGTTGGTTGAATCTAAGATGATTTCTATAGTCTGCCAGTTTCCTGGCAGTTTTCTCATGTTCTTGTAGCAGTTGAAGGGTGTCCTGCAAAAAGCTGGTGTCAACATGTCTGTAAAAGTTCTCAGTCATCCAGGTTTTCTTGAAGAAAAGGTTTAAACAAAGGCATCTGGACTAAGTTGTCAAAGTGAAGACGTCTCTTAATTCCAAGAGACTTACAATTCTGAGATAAACTGATAAGAGCTGAGCTTTTATTTCTAGAGGAAGGGGTTTGATCTGAACTAACACAGATTGGACAAAGAGTCTTGGAATGAAATCGTGTAAGTCAAACTGTGGGAATAGAGCTGAGGCTATGATTCAGCACAAACACAGGCGTCAGCGAGAGTCAACTGAAAGGTCTTCAAATGGGTTCAATTTTGCAAAAAGAGCTTGGTGTAAGATGGTAGCATCTGTTTGTTTACACAGCCATTTACCTGATGTGTCTGATGAGGTATTTTTTATTTCAAATCTGGACATAATGGGCCTGTTACATCCTTTACTTATTTACCCTTTAAACCCGAGCCTGTTTTTTAGTCTGACTGCTTAAAAAGGACATGTCCACAGTTAATATCTCTGCAACTACAAGGTGTATTTCAATAATTCTGGTGTCAAAATGAAGGGGGCACTTTCCCAGACTGGAAATTTTGAATGTGCAATGTTACTGTTTCAGAATAAATCAAGATGAAAAACAGAAAAATAACCCCAAAAACATTTCCGCCTAAAAAAAAACAGGGATTAATCTAAAGGGATTAATATCCCTTTAGATGAAGGCAGTTGCAGCTCAAACACTATTTTAAATTACAGCCACACATGTCAACATTACCTGCACCAAATATAATTGTTCTAATGTGAAACAAACCAGAACTATTACGATTTTATTATGAAATGGTCAGACGGAGTCTCCATTATAAAGAATTGGGCAGAATTTGGTCTTGTCATTGTTACTGAAAACCTTGGGTCAGCCATTTTTATCTTTATACTTGGCCCTAGCTGGTGCAGAAAATACAATAAAAAATAAAAAAAACACACAATTTTTTTCAAACTACTGCATCTAAAAATAATAAATACAAGTTGCTGTTGAGTAAACTAAATTGATAAATGTATTTAAAGAAGACACTGTAGTTAAATATATAAAAATATATGTAAAAATAAGAAGAATTGCAGTTTATGTATTTATTTATTTATTTATGTTGATTTTGTTTAATGTGATGTTTTTAGTTCAGTCACTTGAGATATCGACCTTAAAAGTGAGTGTTTTGAACGAGAGAACTCTTCGACCAGTCAGTTGAGAAAAATATGGATTTAGCTCAAACTAAAGTCAGATTAAAATATGTTTATTCTTTTGGTAACATCTTTTACATCCTCTTTTAGGAGGAAAAAGTTGTGCTGAAGATTGAATCAAATATTCAGCCAAAGCAAATATCTGAGAACTGTTGTGTTCTTGTTGCAGCTCTGGCTCCTCCCACTTTGACTGTGCATCCATCAGAGATCACAGAGACAGACAGTGTTACTCTCCACTGTCAGCCTCCATCTTCTGTCTCTGTGTCTCAGTGCTATTTCTACACTTTAAGTGGACAACAACAGGTAATGTCTGGATGTGTCCAGACTCTGAAAGGCTTTGAGCTGCTGACAGTGAACCAAAGACTTCCTGCCGAGGTTCAAGTAAAGTGTTATTACACAGTAAAGACAGGAGGGACTAATTCTCCATCTCCACACAGCAACAGAAGATCTGTCATTGTTCAAGGTAAGTCACTAAAGTGCTGTGACTAATAAATAAATAATAATATAAAATGTGGTGGTTTTCACTACTGCAAAAAACATACATTTTTCAAAATAGTTTCTCAATTGTTTTGAATTAAAACTAGTCACCAGGGGATTTGAGGTGATGTTGTGATTAACACAGGTTGTTGCCCAAATAAGAGTGACCTAGACTAGTTCAAAAGCTTTGTGTTAATGTTAATTGTATTTAACACCTCACAGTTGGGTTCAGTGGCTACACCTCTATTTGTGTATTTCTAATAATTCAACCTGAAGAGCTGAAGTCAAGCATGGCTTCTTTCTGACATTAAACATGATAAATTATTTTTGTACTTATTTAGTTTGTGAAGAGCAAAATACATTAAGAGCAAAATACATTTTTGAACAATTCACTTCTTGGGATCTGGAAATGTACAATTAGAACATAACACATTAATGAACAAACCCAATTCCAAAAAAGTTTGGACACTGTACAACTTGTGAATAAAAACAGAATCAATTTCAATTTTCAGTATTTTATTTAGAATACAACATAGATGACATATCAAATGTTGTAAGTGAAACATTTTGAATGTCATGTCAAATATTGGCTCATCTTGGATTTTATGAGAGCTACACATTCCAAAAAATTTGGGACAGGTAGCATTAAGAGGCCGGAAAATTTAAATGTACATATAAGAAAAAAGCTGGAGGACCACTTATTAGGAGCAACTTATTAGGTCAATTGACAACATGCTTGGGTATAAAAAGAGCCTCTCAGAGTGGCAGTGTCTCTCAGAAGTCAAGATGGGCATTCCCCCAATGCTGCAGTGAAAAAAGGTGAAGCAATATCAGAAAGGAGTTTCTCAGAGAAAAATTGCAAAGAGTTTGAATTATCATCATCTACAGTGCATAAGATCATCCAAAGATTCAGAGAATCTGGAACAATCTCTGTGCGTAAGGGTCAAGTCCAGAAAACCAGACTGGATGCCTGTGATCTTCGGGCCCTTAGGCGGCACTGCATCATATACAGGAATGCTGCTATAATGGAAATCACAACATGGGCTCAGGAATACTTCCAGAAAACATTGTCGGTGAACACAATCCACCGGGCCATTCGCAGTTGCCGACTAAAACTCTATAGGTCAAAGAAGAAGCCAGATCTAAACATGATTCAGAAGCACATGTGTTTTCTCTGGAGCCAAGGCTCATTTAAAATGGACTGTGGCAAAGTGGAAAACTGTTCTGTGTCAGACAAATCAAAATTTGAAGTTCTTTTTGGAAGACTGGGAAGTCATGTCATCCGGACTAAAGAGGACAAGGACAACCCAAGTTGTTCTGAGCGCACAGTTCAGAAGCCTGTATCTCTGATGGTATGGGGGTGCATGAGTGCGTGTGGCATGGGCAGCTTACACATCTGGAAAAACCCCATCAATGCTGAAAGGTATATCCAAGTTCTAGAACAACATATGCTCCCATCCAGGCGTCGTCTCTTTCTGGGAAGACCTTGCATTTTCCTACATGACAATGCCAGACCACATACTGCATCAATTACAACATCATGGCTGCGTAGAAGAAGGATCTGGCCCTGACATGTCCAGATCTTTCATCCAAAGAAAACATTTGGAGCATCATAAAGAGGAAGATGCAACAAAGAAGACCTAAGACAGTTGAGCAACTAGAAACCTGTATTAGACAAGAATGGGACAACATTCCTATTCCTAAACTCGAGCCACTTGTCTCCTCAGTCCCCAGACGTTTGCAGACATCTATAAAAAGAAGAGGGGATGCCACACAGAGGTAAACATGACCTTGTCCTAACTTTTTTGAGAAGTGTTGATGCCATGGAATTTAAAATCAACTTATTTATCCTTTAAACTTATACATTTTCTCAGTTTAAACATTTGATACGTATGTTATCTATGTTGTATTCTAAATAAAATGAAAATTGAAACTTCCACATCATTGCATTCTGTTTTTATTCACAATTTGTACATTGTCCCAACTTTTTTGGAATTGTGTTTGTATTTTAATGTTGATGATTCTAGTGTTATTATCTCCAAACCTCAAATCAAAACATTAAATAGAATTTAATATAATCCTATGATTATATATATATATATATATATATATATATATATATATATGGTTTCACAGTTTTTTTAGACTAAATAAATCTTTAAGGTAAAATCTGTCTTCTATAAATTGACATATAGACTATAAATTGCGTGTTTGGCACAAGCGGTTATCAGTACCGTTTATTTACCGGCTGCTTATGTTTTACTTCTAGAGCCAAAACCAGAGATAACTCTTCAACTTGATGATGACCTCATTTTCATTTCCTGCTCACTGCCTGACTCTGCTGAGGATGATTCAAAATGTAACCTGTACTTTGGAGAATCTCCTCAGCCATATCAAACATCAGCCATCTTGAGGGAAATGAGGAACAAAGGCAGCACAGTTTGCCTTTTTACTGTCTCTGTGAACAATTTTATGATAAATGTCAATACAGTCCAGACAAAAGACCTCAGCTGTGATTACACTTCAGAGAGTGGACATGGTGCTCTGTCTCCTCGAAGTGATGGATACAACTTAAAAAGTTTGTCAGAAACATGAATATAACATGATAAAGGTCACATTTGGTTAGTGTTTGTGAAACTACCTTGTCTTTTGCAGATCTCATGAACACATTAGAGACAAACCAACCCCATGTGACCACAGCTTCATTAGACTCAGTGATGACCACAAACACAGAGACAAGAAGAACGACAGGAAGTCTGACAACTAAAGATGTCACTCCAGGTAACAGCTTTTACAGAAACTGTGTACTTTTATATTTAAGGACATTTACAAGAATAAAGGTTATATTAAATCTAAAAATTAATACAGTGAATAAATAGTTACAAAACCAAATAAGACACCACTTATGTCCCTGAGCATATTTTAAAATTGTGTTTGTCAAACTGTGAGATTAGAGCTGAGACTATGATTCAACTCAAAAACAGGTGAGAGTCATCTGGAAAGGTCTTCAAAGGTCTGGGTTCAGTTTGGCAAAAAGCCCTTGGTGTAAGAATTTAGCATCTGTTTGTTTACACAACCGTTTACTAATGTGTCTGATAAGGCATTTTTTTATTCAGATCTGGACATAATTCGGCCTGTTACATCCTCCACTCATTTAACATCAGGTAAGAACTGATTACAGTTATTGTTTCTGTAAACCTTGGGTCAGACATTTTTATCTTTTTACTTGACCTAGCTGGTGCTGAAAATACAGATATTTTAAGCAAATTTAAGTTGTTGTCTACAGTAAGTGACAGCTAGACCTGAAGAAGTGAGACAGTTTTTGTGTCAAACAGGATCCCTGATGTGGAAGGTGGTGATACTGCTGTCAGTCTGTGTTGTGACTGTGGTTGGCTTTCTGTTGATAGTGTTGTTTTTTGGCAGAAAACAGAGAAAAGGTAAGAAATCCTTTTTTAGAAATTTCAAATTATTTCTTAATAGCTTAGACTTTTTTTCTTGGCAGGTTCTGAGACTGTGAACAGACAAGAGCTTCAAAATGAATACCAGAACGAGGCAAGGCTCCATAAACCATATACACTCCTCATTATGTTAGATTTATTGTAAACATAACTTGGAGAGCACCACAGCTGTTGTAAAAGTTTTTTTATTCTTTTTTTAGAGAACAATTTCTTTCTCTACCCCACTTTCTGACTTGCAGACAGTTTATAGCACTGTACAGACGAAGGACGACTGATGCAACACATTGGTTCCTGAAGATGGCGTCTGGTTCAGATTCACACAGTGTTGATTTGGTATAGATTTGACTTTACAGCTATGATTGACGCTATGTTCTGATTGTTCTCTGTGGGATGAAGGCTGGGCAAGTGGGTCTGCTGTAAAAGAGTCAATAATGTGTTTTGATAAATGAAAACAGAAAAGTGCTACAAATATAGATTTGCAGACATGAGAGTAAAGTTTTTTGTTAAAGCTTGTTTTTATTTATTTTGGTGTAATCTGTCATCATTTAACATTTCCCCTGAGGCAGTACATTAGTTCACATCATACCCTCAGTCTAGAGTCCAGTGTGTGAGGATTGCCCAGGACAAATCCTCATCTCTGAACATAAAGATGGGCATACCACAGGGCTCTATACTCAGACTCTTGTTGTTTTGTCTCTTTATAAATGACTTGCCTCTAGTTGGCTCTGGGGCCACCTGAGCAGGCTGCTGATGTTTTATTTACATGTATGGCTGAGGTTAAACAGTGGCCCAGTCAAAATCATTCATTCATTCATTCATTCATTTTCAACCGCTTTATCCCGTTTGGGGTCGCGGGTGACTGGAGCCTATCCCAGCTTTGGGCCTGAGGCGGGGTACACCCTGGACAGTGGCCAGTTAGTCGCAGGACTGACATTTAAACATAGACAGTGTCAAAATCAGTTGGTGCTAAATCTGACAAAAACAGTTTATATGTGTTTCTACATTAAAAAGAGAATTTAGATAAATGTTTTCAAATAAACCTACAAAATGAAAAAATACATACTGTAACTGAATTTTAAAACCTTGGGTTGCTTTTAGATCTTCTCTTGTAATTTGATAAACATATAAAGAAAATATCAAAAACAAAAAACATCCTAAACTGTTTTAAATTAATCAGACATTTCATTCCAAACTAGACACGCTGTACAGTACATGCACGCTATGGTCTTCTCACATTTGTCATACTGCATGACCGCATGGGCACAGGCATTTCCCTCAACAATAAATGGATTGGTTCGTTATACAACCAATCAATAAAAAACATGGATAAAAAGCCAACATGTTACCATCACTGCATCATCATTTAAAAAATCTAATCTATTAAGCTTTGAAAGCTTTAGTCATTTATATTTTTTAAAATTTGTATTTAATATACTCTGGAGCCACTCAGTTCATTTGCACAGAGACAAAACATCAAGAGTGTCACCAGGAGCTCCTTAAATCTCAACCTCCAAATCCCAAATTGCAGGACCACTTTTTGAAAGACGGTCTTTTCTTAAGAGCTGCAAACTGTGGAATTTATTACCCACTGAGATAAAGGTTATGTCTGATTTTATGTCTTGGCTAAAGACAAAACAAAATTATACCCATTTTTAAATATTGTATTCTGGTGAGTGAATGATTGGCTGAGGGAGGAAATTGTGTTGTATTTACAATGCTTTTTATTGTAAGCAGTAATAAGCATAATATAGTGTTTGCTGTAAACGTTTATGCATCACATCAGCTGTAATAATAATTTTATTAATTTTATAATATATTATTTATATTATTTAATAATAATATATTAATTTTGTTGCTATGTATGATGTGGTGTAATATTCTGAATGTTATGTGCTATATATCTGTGTACTTATTTTTTTATTTATTTGATTGGGACAGTGCATGTTAATGAACATATATGAGACACAACCACATGAATGTAAACATGCCAGATTGTAGCTGTTGTCCCAACATTCTCACACCATTCACCGGAGCAACAATCACACACCAGTGCTGTGTCACTGGAGGCAAGGTGGATTAAGTGTCTTGCCCAAGGACACAACGATAGTATGAACTGTGGGGAGAGCGGGAATCGAACCGCCTACCTTCCGGTTGAAAGACGACCGCTCTACCACTGAGCCACTGCCGCCCCTTTACTTATTCATTGTGCATGCATTTATATTATGTGCCCTATGGTTCATCATTTTTATGGTTTATAATCAAGTATGGGATGTTATATACATCTAGAAGCGTATTAATAGAAAAGAGAAAAAATAATAGGGAAGATCTGGTTAAAGATATAGACATGGGTGCCTGGTACAAAGGGTTACTGGGGAACTAGGTCAAAGGTTAGAAGAAGGGGGTCTTCTGTTCCCCTGAGGAGCAGCTGTAAATTTGTGAACTGTCATGTGAAAACTGTATAAAAACCCAAGTTTGAGTTGCAAACCTTTAGTAGAGCTGAAGATAGTCTACTTGGGTCATTTGTTGTTACAATAAAGAATCTATGGCATTGTACTTGTGTGTTACTGAGTTGTTGCATACAAGTGTTCTGGTGGCTGAGGTTTTAGTATCAGACATGGCCATGACTGCAGTTTCCCTGTTAAATAAATAAATATCACAATCTCAACAGGGATCAGAGGGAATGGTTTCTCCTCTTTCTCCAGAGGCTCAGTCTTTTAACAGGAATATGATTTTGTATGGCTTTGTATTAAATGTAGATTAAAAGCAGATCTTTGGGTTTGTTTTCAGTGTAAAGTTAAAATACACAACTACAAACTGATATTACCTCTTGTTGTAATATAATCAGTTTTTTGCCAGTCTTTTTATAAATTCATGCTGCCAGATATAAAAATAAATTTAAAAAAGTAATAGCCCTTCTAATAAACAGTATCTTACTTGTTACTGACTCTCCTCATCTGTACGGTTCAACAGATGATACACTCTGAAACATGTTTTTAAATGTTTTGGAGCCTGAGCAAAGGGCCAGAGCAGGAATGGAACTACAGTATGTAGTGGTGTAGAATTGTAGAGCTGGTTGCTGGCTGGAGCTAGGCTGGAGGACTGGAGCTGGGCTAAAGACACCACAGGTAGGAACTGGAGCAGAGCCTGAAGAAATGAGAGGCACTGCTCTGCTCCTCCATGGGGAGGAGGGGAGGTTTGTAACCTATAGAGCATTGAAAAGGAGACAGACTAATTGCAGAGGAGGTGAGAGGGATGGGAATACTCCATCTAAGGTAAGTATGAGCTCCACTTGGTAGGATTGTGATCAGTCCAAGGCCTGGTTAGCTCTCTCAGTTGGTCCATTGGTCTGTTGGTGGAAGCAAGAAGTCAAACTTACTTTGGACCACAAAGATTGGCAGAACACTTTCCATACCTGGGAGATGAATTGTGGACTTCTGTCTGAGACAATGTTATGGGGGATACCATGCAACCTGAAGACATTCTGTACCATGACATCAGCAGTTTCATGGGAGAAGGAAGTTTGGAAAGGGCTACAAAATGAGTGGCTTTGGAGAACCAGTCCACAAAAATCATTGTGGGTGCAGTGGCTCATTGATAGAAGCGGTCATCCTTCAACCGGATGGTAGGAGGTTTGATTCCCGCTCTCCCCACAGTTCATACTGTTGTTGTGTCCTTGGGCAAGACACTTAACCCACCTTGTGTGGTGTTCCAGCTGTAACACTGATAATTAGATGCTTAACGTAAGTCGCTTTGAATAAAAGCGTCTGCTAAAATGACAAAAAAAAAGTAAAATGTAACACTGGTGATTGGAAGCTACATGTAAGTTGCTTTGGATAAAAGCGTCTGCTAGATGACTATGCACGTGGCAGAGCGCACCTCACAGCAAGAAGGTCGCGAGTTCAAAACCTGGCCGACTCAAACATTCTTGGCCTACTCTGGTCTTTCTGTGAGGAGTCTGCATGTCCTCCACGTGTTACCGTGGGTTCTCTCCGGGTACTCCGTCTTCCTCCCACCGTCCAAAGACATCTATGTATAGGTCAATTGGCAAATCTAAAGTGTCCCTAGTGAATGAATTTGAGAGTGATTAGTTGTCTGTCACTGTCTGTCTCTAAATGTTAGCCCTGCGACTAACTGGCCACTGTCCAGGGTGTACCCCGCCTCAGGCCCAAAGCTGCTGGGATAGGTTCCAGTCACCCGCGACCCCTAATGGGACTAAGCGGTAGTGAATGAATGAATAAATGTAAATATTGTAGTATGTGGCACAGGACTCAGACACACAACTCAGAAAGGGTTCAGAATAAGTTTTATTGGTAAGTAGAGAACCGCAGATGAATGGGGTTCAGGACCAGGACTGGAGCACTGGACCGGAGCTGGAGCTAGAGTGTATGTCTGGAGCTGGAGGTAGCAGTCTGATAGTGATGGACTGCAGGTGTGGAGACATGAGGTGGCAGAGAAAGCAGAAGACTGGCGTGGACTACGAGGATTGTGACACATAACAGTTTGGCCACTAGATGGAGGAAGGCCTGTCACAAAGTCAACTGCTATGTGTGACCAGGAACGGTTAGTGACGGCCATCAGCTTAAGGAAAGACAAGCAAGAGTGAGGATTTGCTTTGAGCATGAACAGAGCAGGTAGCCACAAAGCTGTGTGTGTCAGCATCCATGGTCGGCCACCAGAAATGTTGATGGAGACTGGAGAGAGTGCGGCTTACCCCAGGGTGACAGACGAGAAGTGAGTTGTGAGACCACTGCAGGACCTCATTGCGAACTGCAGATGAGGCACATAAAGTTGGTTGCAGGGGCCACCACCTGAATCAGGCTCAATCTCCTGTGCTGTCTTTACACTCGTTTCTTCCTGCCAAGATAAAGCGCCAAGGATACAGGAATTAGGATACAGGAATTAGGTAAGATGTTTTTTGGAGCGGATTGCTCACAAGGGTCAAACTGGTGAGAGAGGGCATCGGGTTTGACATTCTTGGAACCAGGGTAGAACGTGATGGTTAGTTATGGTTATGGTCAGTCCATACCGCTGCTTGAATCCCTCCAGCCAGTGCCTCCACTCTTCCAAGGCCAGCTTGACAGTCAGAAGCTCTCGGTTGCCAACGTCATAGTTGCACTAGTTGCTAAAGTCAACTGCCTGGAAAAGTAAGCACATAGGTAAAGATTATGATCGAAGTCAGAGTGCTTTAAGAGTACCGCCCCCACCCCTGCATTGGAAGCATCCACCTCCACAATGAACTGATAGGAGCAGTTGAACACCTGAGTCTACCACAGCTAGCATCGGAAGAAACTGCTGATTGTAGCAGAGTGTAGCATGTAGTTGAAGTCTAGGTTGGTTCTTGAGGAATCTTGAGACTTTACCCCCATTCCTGCTAATGGGCGGGCTCTTTTGGCCGGCTTGGACACCGGTTGAGAAAGTGTCCTTGTTGGCCACAATAAACAAACTCACCAGCTCTTATTCTACGGGACCGGTCCTCCGGGGAAAGCTTACAGTGTCTTGGGACGGACTGGCAGCAGCTGATGTGAGAACAGCATTGGTGGAGGGGCTAGGCGGGAATTCGGGGATGGTTAAAACAGATAATTTTATTGAAATGTGTTCCACCAACCAGCTAATGCTGGAAACTTGGGCCCAGAGTGCCTGCTGTTAATCTTCCAATTCATGTAGCATTTGATGGTGCTGGCCAAGTAGAGTCCTTTAGTTTGAAACTGCCTTATGTAGTGTATTCATGTCCACTGGGTCCATATTTGGGCCAGATGGTTCTATTAAGGTTTGAAAACGGGCAGACCACAAAAATGCAGACAAGTGAAGCAAAAGGTAGATTTATTGAACAACAGGGTGAAGTGAGGCAAGGTCCTGAGCGGCTGGAGGTTTGGTGGGGAAGACAGAGAGACAAAGCAGGTAAGTTTGAGGAAGTAAGAATGCATAGTTTTCAAATACGCAAGAAACTTGGATCAGTTAACACCAATAACAACAGTCTGGCACTGAAGTGAAAGTTTGCAGGATTCTTGTAGTAGTGGTGCTTGGAGAGTGAGCCACAGGTGTGGGGTCAGCTCACCAGGTGGAGGCATACGAGGAATCACCCAGGACCTTACAAAGATAGACAAACAATACACACACAAACACGGAGACAGAGGAGAGGAGGAGGAGACACAGCGTGGGAAGGATCATGACACAGCCTTGTCTTTTGCTGCTCTCATGAACACTTTAGATGCAAACCAACCCATGTGACCACAGCTTTATTAGACTCAGTGATGACCACAAACCCAGACAGGAAGTCTGAGGACTAAAGATGTCACTCCAGGTAACATCTTTTACAGAAACTGTGTACTGCTTTTAGGCTATTTAACTACTTCAGACAGAATGTTCACAGATCTGACAAGTTGAGATGAGTTTAGTTGCTCACATATGTTTAAGTTTGCCATTGTTTGACAATAATTAAAAGGTCTCTTCAGGGGTTGCTACAGTGAAACTTGCACAGATAGAGTTTGGTACAGCGATGCCCTTCTAAACACAATCCTCTCCATTTACCCGGGCTTAGGACCAGCACTCAAAGTCTGACCTATTGTGGCTGAAGTTGCTCCGTAAGGCAATCAAACCACCCAACCTCCCACTTCACCAAAGAGGAGCACATGGTCTGACAGTTTTAAATAGTTTTAAGTAAAACATTTGTGAATGAGCTTATCATCATTCTCATTAAACATTTAGATGTTTGCTATTTACAATTTATGAGGGAAACGAAAACAAATAAAATGGAAGATATGCACAAGAATTTATTTTTTATCATAGAGAAACCTTTAAAATTTCTGGTTGGCGGTCACATAAAAGTGGAAGGAGTGATGAACTATGGCCTGCTGCAGACTCAGGTGTCGTGTCTCTGTGAACATGAACAGCAGATGGGCTTATTTAGTTTGTGGTTTTTTGTGCTACTTCTGTAAAATGATGAACTGAGTTGAGTCAAACCCTTAGTGCACTCTGGACAGTCTTCATGTCCGTCATGGCACATCTCTTATTCGTCCTGATAATGAGTAAGTTTAACCATTTTTGTTTGTTATATAATGACTACTTATTATAATGTTTGCTGTTTGTTTTTTAAGCAGGAAGTGCACTTTTATTTTGATAGCCCCTGTTTTATAAATTAATTCACAGCTATTAACATGAATATAAAGAAAATTAAATGGTATAATTTTATTAAGCATTTTTCAAGTTGATTCTTTATCAATGTAAAGACCAGGAGGAAACACTAACACTGGGAGAATGTGCTTTCTTCTGTTAGTTCTTGTTAGTATTTTATATATTTGAGTAATCCAAGTCCATTACCTGAAGCTGTTAGAAGATATTAATTATTTGTTCAACAGGTGTCTTTTCAGTGACCAAAGGACAAGGTAAGCTCTTATTAGATTTTTAAAATGGCAAATGTTACACTCCATTGTTGCTTTAATTAAACATTTACTTAACCTCTTTGTTAAATGCAGACCTTGCTGCTCCTAAACTGAGTGTGTCTCCATCGTTCATCAGTGAGACAGACTCTGTTACATTAATCTGTCAGACTCCAGTTCCTGTGTCTGACTGTTACTACATTTTTGGAAAACCTCCTGCCAAAAGTCTCTCATGTCTGAAGTCACTGACCGGCCGTGAGCTGCTGTCGATGGTGAATCAACGCTCACCTGCTGACATCACTGTAACATGTTTTTACCTTAAAACATCTGAGTCTCCTCACAGTGACAAGAACATCATCTCTGTTCGAAGTAAGTAGTGTTTTAAATTGAAGGCTGAGAAATGTGTGACTACTCTGAACATTTGTGTAATGGCTGTATATGTTTAGATGCTTATAACAGCTTATAAATAAATTATATTATTGGATAACAAGCAAAAGATCTAAAATATACTTGCAATAATTGATAATCAGAGGTTTGTTGCAGAACAAAAAAAAGCCTTAATGTTAAATACCAGATGTTTATGGCAACAGTATTAGAATTACAACCTCTTCTTTCTTTATGCTTCAAGTAGTTATTAATTAAGCATTGGGTATTGCTTTCAAGATTAAATAATTACACTATTAAACTCTGACAGAGACTGAGTTAGTATTACCTCTGCTGCAGTCCTTTTGCTGTCCTACAGATTAAATACTGTTTAATTATTCAATTCAAAACTGGTCTATCAACCATTATTAATACTATATATGCCATATATTATTATAATAATCAATTGGAATTTTATATATTTATTGTCATTATTAGTTTAATTAGCTCATGTTTATCTTGTGTATGTCTAAGACCAAAACTAAACTTTGATTTCTTTAGTCAACACCAACACTGGGCTGTCCCTAAATATTTGTAAATTTGACCTCCAAATCATTTTTGCAATAAGGTTTATATAGTCCTTACCACTTTTTTAAAGCATGACAGCAAACAGCAGATAATTCCTCTGTATATGTGCAGTTAAACAGACCTAGAGAGTTACTTTTGTAAAATGGTGGTACAAATATTTTGAGAGGATTTATTCTAAAAACTATTCTATATTTTCAGAATAAATTAAGTTCACAAAGTCAGATGAAAATGTGTTCATTGTTTTGATCATGTCTTTTACGTCCTCACAGGTCAGGCAAAATGTTGTCTATCCAAAAATGAAGTATCTGTGAACTGTTGTGTTCTTGTTGCAGCTCTGGCTCCTCCCACTTTGACTGTGCATCCATCAGAGATCACAGAGACAGACAGTGTTACTGTCCACTGTCAGCCTCCATCTTCAGTCTCTGTGTCTCAGTGTTATTTCTACACTTTAAGTGGACAACATCGGGTAATGTCTGGATGTGTCCAGACTCTGAAAGGCTTTGAGCTGCTGACAGTGAACCAAAGACTTCCTGCTGAGGTTCAAGTAAAGTGTTATTACACAGTAAAGAGAGGAGGGACTAATTCTCCATCTCCATACAGCAACAAAAGATCTGTCATTGTTCAAGGTACGTAATTATTTCAGATTCATATTAAAATGTGTTGTTGTGCAATGTCTTCTCCTTTTAAGGACTGGAGATGGAATTTATCTTTGTAAGGATCTGGCACGTAAAAATGCATCTCTGCTCTTATGAGCTTTATGTATGTTCGGGAAATTGTCTCAATAAATAAATAAATTACAATACAATTAAAAAAAAACTGTTTAAACAATATAAAATTACCACAGTCAACTGTTTTGTTCATGTATCTGTCAGCAGGGCTTCAATTCAAGAGCTGAGAACCGTGTGGGTGCAAGCGACTTTAGACATTAATCAAAATCAATTAGACTTAAAAAAACAGTTAGAAATATATATTTGACATACTTGACAGGAGGTTATTTTTAGTAAAAACCTTTGTTGAATAAGATTATATTATAGTGGTGTGAACATTAGTTCAGTTGAGTGTGGTAAACACATTATTTAAACTAAAACAGCGGCAGCTGGAGATGAAAAGAAAAAAAATATATATTTTCAGTAGTCCATTTTTTTATTCAATGCTTACAATATTAAACAGCACTTAGCTTCTCAGTACAGGACAAAGGAAAAATAATGTATAAGTATTCATTTTAAAACAGCAAGTCAACCAATGAGATATATTATTAGAATAACTCATTATTAGCAACTATTGTTTATCTTCTGCAGCTTCTTAAGTCCACATCAACACTGGGACGGCCCTAAATATTTGTAAAATTTACCTCCAAACAATTCCTGCAATATAGTTTGTTTGTTTTTTTTCCAGGACAGACCCACTGAGATTACATTTTTTTTGCCCACAGGGGGGTGGGACACTATTGTACATGTCTTTAGTGTTGGGAACATGAGGAGAACATGCTCCACACAGAAAGGCCCTGCCCTGGATGGGAATTGAACCCAGGACCTTCTTGCTGTGAGGCAGGGTGTGCTAACCACTGAGAACTGTTGTGTCCTTGTTGCAGCTCTGGCTCCTCCCACTTTGACTGTGCATCCATCAGAGATCACAAAGACAGACAGTGTTACTCTCCACTGTCAGCCTCCATCTTCTGTCTCTGTGTCTCAGTGTTATTTCTACACTTTAAACGGACAACGGGTAATGTCTGGATGTGTCCAGACTCTGAAAGGCTCTGAGCTGCTGACAATGAACCAAAGACTTCCTGAGGTTCAAGTAAAGTGTTATTACACAGTAAAGAGAGGAGGGACTAATTCTCCATCTCCACACAGCAACAAAAGATCTGTCATTGTTCAAGGTAAGTTATTAATGTGATTTATATTGAAACTTTTTAAATTATATGAAATTACCTGGGTCGGTTGAGGGCTGAGAATCTGGACAAAAACTAGTGACTTTTTACATTGGTCAAAATCCGACAGACTTAACTTTGAAAATTGTGCAATGTTTGCCATTATAAAAAAATGCTGGGTTGTTTCTGTAAACAAATTGTTGGGTTGATTGTGCTGGGTCAAAAAGTTGGGTTGTTTGGGGTACTGTAAACACATTATTGGGTTGCTCATGCTGGGTAAAATGATTTGTAACGGGTCATTCATAAATAAACAGTTATAGTTGGGTTATTTTGACCCAGCAACTGGTTTATTACTTTTTCATTCTGGAACTTTCTGGATTCTTCACTTCTGACTGGAGGAGGCACGCACTCGGAGCGGGCAGTGTTTTATGGTAAGTTAATATGAATGTTTACCTATATTTTTAATAAGTTGTGGTAACAGCAAGCTAATTTCACTGTTCAACATACAGTCTTTGATATGGAAGTGTGAGGGGTAACGTATTTATTCTGTGAAACATTAAATAGACACTGCTAGCCTGCTAGCTAGCTAGGTTAGATTTTTTGACAAAATGCAGCATCCTTAAATCCTTAGTTGTAAACCAGCTAGCCTATATATGCAGCCTTTTTGAAATATGCTGTTTAAATTGTAAATTAATCACGTAATTATTATCGTATTCATTGTGGACATTGCGTATTTAAAAGTGAGAAAAGCGTTTTGTATGAAATCCATAGGTCTACAAGCGCAGTAAGTTAGTCCCTCACAGGGCTCGCACGTAAATCGGCGGGAAATAGCGATTGAGTTGTGTGTGGAAAGTCTGCTGTATTTTAGAAATATGAATTGTTATATACAGCATACTATATAAATGTTAATGCAACTTTATGTATTTTTGTCAATTTGTTTAGCTGCTAAAGAGGAGACAGCTTTGAAGGTCCTGCCAACTCTGCTTCCCCCATCCATCTACAGGAGAGGAGGAAAGGTCTTCAGACCCACCACAGAGGAGGCCCACATCCATCTACAGGAGAGGAGGAAAGGTCTTCAGACCCACCACAGAGGAGGCCATTTATTGACATGCAACCTGTAAGTTTTGCTTTAGTGTTTCTACTTCAATAAGGGTGGACGTTTGCACTGTTTGATATGCTTGATAACTATGAAAGTAATTCAGGGTTACAATATTGATAATTTACAATATTTATAATTTTGAAAGCTGCAGTCCATAACCTTTTTTTTGTGTGTGTTCAAAATTTACAAATAGTATATAATGAGTGAGTACATCATGAATCCATTTTCCAAATCGTGTTTTTGTCTTATCCTGAATCACTAACGGTACACCTATATAATAAGTCTTTATATTCAGACTATTTTAGACTGGAGGAGGAGCACAGTACCTGTGTGACTCGTCATAGACATAAAAGAGAGAAGTAACTCCGGTTACAATGTTCTTCCGCAAAATGCATGCAGTTCTGTTTATTAACCGCTAGAGCACCAAAAGTTATGGACTGCAGCTTTACCCAACAAAAGTTAAGGAAAGCTGCAATTGAACTTTTTTGGATACAAATTTTTATTTGTTAATGTTTGCAATACAATTTTTTTTATATTTCCACCAAAAAAGCTTAACTAGCATGTCAGTTATATTGCAGCACTCTAAGTTATTGTGTGTAATCAACAGGTTGGGACCAACATGGTTGAATATTTAAACCTTGAGATGACTGGAGCATTGCTGCACATTCTGTGCCTCAGTGATAAGACAAGGGGGACATCACAGACCTTTGCCATTATTCCACGCCACGCCATTGAGACTGAGTCTTTGTTGGAGGCGGTTGATCTTTTGCTTTAAAGAATGTATTCAATATTGTATACAAACAAAGTATTAAAGAAATGTATTGTTTTTAAAGAAATAATATGTTTTAAATTAAATGAGATTGAAATCACATACATGGCCTCTCTGGTTTATTGTATTACAGAGACAATTATTTTACATTCGTAATATAAAATATATTTGTAACTAATGAATAAAGGCAGTGAGACAGGAAATAACCTATTTATTTTATTAAATAATAACTATTTATTTGACTAAACAATTTGTTTGACTTAACCTAGCAAGAGGGTTAATTTTACCCACTGGTTGGGTCAAATGAATGACCCAGTAATATGGGTTAAACGGTAAAACCCAGCACTTGGGTCAAACCAACCCAGCGCGTGTTCTGTCCAATAGTGACCCAGCAGCGTGGTTAAGGTTGGGTTATTTTTTAACCCAGCAGTTTTGTAGATACATATAATTGCTTTAATAAATTTATCAAATTGGAAACATCATGAAAAGTTGGTTAACAAGCATTTGGAGGTTCAAGTAAAGTGTTATTACACAGTAGAGAGAGAAGGAACTAATTCTCCATCTCTACACAGCGACAAAGTTTGTTAAAAGTAAATTATTACTGAATGAATTGTTTTATTAATCCAGCTGTGTATGTTTTTTGCTTCTAGATCCAAAACCAGAGATAAGTCTTCAACTTGATAATGACCTCATTTTGATTTCCTGCTCACTGCCTGACTCTGTTGAAGATGGTTCAAAATGTAACTTGTATTTTGGAGAATCTCCTCAGCCATATCAAACATTATCCAAATTGACGAGATCGTCGAAAAACAGACAGTTTTGCCAATTTATTGTGTCTTTGAGATATTTTATGAAAAATCTCAATACAGTGCAGATAAAAGACCTCAGCTGTGATTACACTTCAGAGAGTGGACATGGTGCTCTGTCTCCTCGAAGTGATGGATATAACTTAAAAAGTACAACGGAAACATGAATATAACATGATAAAGGTCACACTTTGTTATTGTTTCTTAAACAAACTTTTCTTTTGCAGATCTCATGAACACATTAGAGACAAACCAACCCCATGTGACCACAGCTTCTTTAGACTCAGTGATGACCACAAACACAGAGACAAGAAGAACGACAGGAAGTGAGACTGAGGCGACCAGTTCAGGTAACAGCTTTTAGAATTTACTTTAAGAGTCTGGTTCTGTCAAATGACTCTGTTTGACAAAACACTGCTGTGGTATTGTTTGTAAAAGTATTATTAAACATAACATATAATAACAAAACTCTTATTTAAAATCAAATATAAACTAAGAGCTAAATAAATTAAAAGGTTTATATTGATTAGGCCAGCAGTAAACTATTTGGTAAAACTATTTGGATGAGCACATGGGTAAGTTATGATTATTAATATTATAGGGGTTTAGGTAAATTTGTGAATCTAAAATGCCAACAGTGAATGAATGTGAGAGTGAATGGTTGTCAGTGTCTGTCTCTAAGTGTTAGCCCTGCGACTAACTGTTTATTGTCCAGAGTGTACACTGACTCAGACCACAAGCAGCTTATGTGAATAAGAAGAAAAAGATGAATTATTATTATTATTATTATTATTATTATTATTATTTTTATTATTATTATTACAGATTTGGATATTAGTACACGGCCTGTTACATCTTCCACTGGAGCAGCTAAGACTTATTCAACACCAGGTAATAACTGATCGATTGATAAAACTCCAAGGGTTATTTTTTCCTCATTCACTCTGGACCAGAGTTGAACTGTAGACTGTGACCATGAATGAATAATAAAAACTGGATGAGGTATCGCCCTGACTTCCCAGCTGATATAATTCCCATCAATGGAAACTTGAGGTATTGCATAAGTGGAAACTCGAGGTATTGCAGCAAAAATAATTACACGTGGCCCGGAAAACATTTCCCCCATAGAACTTAATGTAAATGAGACGCCCTAATTACAAAATAGTGAAATGTGTAGTATTCATTGTTTGTTTTCAAATCAATAAAAGGCCTACACTATGGACCAAATAACATGGAAATAAACCTGGAAACACGTAAAAGCATGTTAATAATTAAAATAAAGCCAATAATTCTTCTGATCCTGGTCTTGTAATACACCTGTGTCTATAACACACTGTAATATAACATTGTTCAAGCCTCTCAACTGCAAAACATGCACAATCTGACAGAAGCTTTAACCTTACCACATACATGACCCCCTGGTGTTACTGGGGGGTTTTGCAACAGTGGATCCTCTGTTAAATGTCATTCTATAAGACTGTAATTGTTTGTGTGTTGTCTTTAGTTCAGCCTCGTCACAAAACAACCTTAAAGAACAGTGTTCTTCAAAAGACATCTCTACAGCCTGAGTCAGGTGAGCAAAATATAAACTTTATCTACATAAACAAACAAAAAACAAAAAATCTTAGTATATTTTATTTATTTTTTCCAGAAGATTCATCTTCTACAAATAAACCCTCTACATCATCGAGCCTGAACTCTCACAGTCTGTTATTACAGAATATAATCATTGACTCAAAGTTTATTTTTATCATGTTCTTTAAAAAGTGACAATGTGTTTGTGTGAAACAGAAACCCTGATCTGGATGTTGGTGATACTGTTGTCAGTCTGTAGTTTGACTCTGGGAAGTGTCATTCCCATTGTCTTTTTCTGCACAAAACAAATTAAAAGTAAGAACTGTTTTTAAAGTATTGTGCTGCATATTATCTTTTTAAATAAACATTGTCTGAACTGTTCCAAGATAACATTTTTATTTCTTTTTTTAGGAAAAGGTTATGTAAAACGGTAAGAAGATTATGTTTTGTTCTTGAGGTGTAAATGCTCTTTAGTTTCACACTGCAGCTCTGTCTTAAGCAAGTGTCAAATAGGTTTCACTTCCTTACTTAGAGAAATAAATTAGGTTAAAACATGAACTGATTCTGAAGTAGGGTCTTCCGGACTGTTTCCATGTACTTTTTCAATCTTTCCTGAGGGCTTTGATTGGTCAGAATCATGTGACAGATATCTGTCCAAAGAGTCTCTATTTGAAACCTTAAAGACATAAAAAAAACTCCCATAAACCCCTCCAGCACCCTAGAGAGGGTATAGAGCTGGACCAGTGTTCCACGACCGGGACGAAAACCGGAAAAAATTCTCCTCTACAGTACCCTGGCATACAGTTTCCCGGGGAGGCTGAGGACTGTGATCCCTCTGTAGTATGAACACACCCTCCGGTCCCCCATCTTAAAAAGAGGGACCACCACCCCGGTCTGCCAGTCCAGAGGTACTGTCCCGCCACGCGATGTTGCAGCCAAGACAGCCCCACAACATCCAGAGACTTGGAGCTTCCCAACTACCTCAGTGACTTCAGCTTGGGTGATGGACGAGTCCACCTCTGAGCCCTTGGCCTCTGCTTCCTCAGTAGAAGATGTGTCTGTGGGGTTAAGGAGATCCTCGAAATATTCCTTCCACCACCCAACAATGTCTGCAGTTGAAGTCAGCAGATTCCCACCTCTACTGTAGGGCACTGCTTCCCCCTCCTGAGGCGCCGGACGGTTTGGCACAATTTCTTCGAGGCTCACCAATAGTCCTCTTCCATTGCCTCACTAAACTCCTCCCAGACCCGAGTTTTAGCCTCCACAACCACCCGGGCTGCAGTCCACTTAGCCTGCTGGTACCCATCAGCTGCCTCAGGAGTCTTATGAGCTAACCAGGCTCGATAGGTCTCCTTCTTCAGCTTGACGGCATCCCTTACTTCCGGTGTCCACCACCGGGTTCGGACTGTTCTTCCCAATCATGCCTCTCCAGGTGTCACTGTCGCTGCCCACATGAGTGTTGAAGTCCTTGAAGTCAAGAAGGCCGGGTACTCTGCACTGCCATTTGGCCCGTAAGCACAAACAACAGTGAGAGACCTATCCTCGACCCTAAGGTGCAGGGAAGCGACCCTCTCGTTCACACATGGCGGGCAGCACCAGCCCTCCGTCTCTCACCGCAGGTAACTCCAGAGTAGTGGAGAGTCCAGCCTCTCCCAAAGAGTTGGGTTCCAGGATTGAACCGCTCTTTGTCTGGTCCGTCACCTAGGGCCTGTTTCCCTTGGGAGACCCTACCAGGGACACAGGGGCGCAGCTACCCAGTGCTAGAGGGGTATGCAGCATCAATTTTTACCCCCTTTTTGCGCCACTGCAGGGCCATATAGTCCCTGACAACATAGCTCCTAGGATCATTCGGGCACTCAAACCCCTCCACCACGATAAGGTGGCGGTACAAGGAGGGGAGAATAATAATAATAATTTTCATTAATCTAAATTTACTTATGGAAACTATTTTAGCTCTTCTGTACGTTTTTACTTTGAAGAATCTGTCTTATTTAGTATTAGTATTATCTGGTTTCTGTATAAAATAATAAATAAATAGAATAACAATATAGAATAACAACACAGAACTAATTTAGTCTGTAAATGACCAGGTTTAAATAAAGAAACACTCCACAAAAAGTGACTTTGTTTTTCAATTTATTGTTTTTGGTCACAGACTTTAGTAACCCTCTGCACACACTGCAAATACAAACAAATGTTGTTAGATAATTATACCTAAATCATAAATCATGTTCACTGTACTGTATTGCCACTTTTAATGATAAACAATCTTTTTTTTTTTTAAAGCTCACGAGGCAGTAACCCTGGTAATGAACACAAACAGCACATTCACAGCATTAGTTTTGTTGAACTGATGCAGTGTAATGTTTGTGTTTGTGCTTTGTTTTCAGATGACATGGACACACAGGGCCCTCACAGCACTGGCATGGTAAATAAAAGTGTTTTGTGTTGCTCTAACTTTAATAATACCTTAAATGAGATGATAATAAGTCATGTGTGTTTATTGTTTCCTCTGTAATAAAGCCGTTCGCTGGTGAAGCCTACAGTCTGATCACCTCAGAACCTGCAGCAGCCGGCTGCTCGACTGGTGAGCTTCTTTTTTGTCTAAACTAAACCTGGGGACTGGAATCATTTATATTTTTCTTTTTCTGTCAGGTTCTTTGACTGTGAACAGAGAAGAGCTTCAAAATGAGAAAGTGAACGAGGCAAGTCACTTCATCAAGAAACTAACAAACATTTATTATCAGGTCTAGTTTGAGATTCTTAGTAAAACACTTCTGGGATCCAACATTTTTTTGGGGATATTTTTTATAATATAGTCGCTGACATTTCTTACACTCTGCTCTGACTCTATTCAAGATGTTGAACCTTTAAAAGAGACACTGGGGCTTTAAATAATACCACAGGTTTGAGCTTGAGGCCTTTGCAATCTCCATTTCCTGTCTGGTCCTCTAACCTGTACATTTTATGGACACATTATTTATAAAATCATTATTTAATGTACCAGACCTTTTTATTTTTAATTTTAAAATCTGGCCTCTATACAAATAATTATTCTGATCTCTGTCATTTGGAGTTGGATTGTCGTTGGGGCCGAATGTTCAGTGCTCTCATGCGTCTAATTACAGAGAATGGGGTCACGTAGGGTTAATGTTGAATGCATACATACACACGTGCACATATATGTGTATGCATGCATGTGAATTGTGTACTCCTATATACTGTTGTATATAAATTCTTATTATTATTATTATTATTAAGAACAAATTAACACAACATGAAATAATAAATAAATAATTAAAAGGTTAAAAGATTACATTAGATATTTAATGGCTTCAATATGTTTTGTCCAAATGCAGGGACGACTAATAGTCCGGTACCAGTTGATTTTAGGTTCATATGGTTATTAGCTCTAAATACTTTGGAGCTAAACTGTTCAGTGATTTATGGACAAGGAGAACACTTTACTAATCAATAGTTAGTGCGACTGGAAGCCAGTGGAGTGATCTGAATATTGAGATGATGTGGTGACTCTTTTTGTTTTTTGTAATTACTCTGGCTGCTGCATTTTTGATTAGTTGTAGCTGTTTAATGGCTGTCTTTGAAAGACCTGTGAATAGTCCTTGAAAAGAATGCATGGACTACTTTTTCAAGGTCCTGTCTGGACTTAAAGTCTCTGTGACGCATAATATTTTTTAAATGATAGAACATAGATTTTGTTACAGCTTTAATACAACTTATAAAATTTATGCTATAATCAAGGATAACAGCAAGGCTTTAGTTTGATTTTTGTTTTTTCTTTTATAGATTTGTAAACAATAATTTCAGATCCATACATATACTCACACTGTGTGTATAAGTGTATGCATGCGTATGTATTGTGTATAAACATAAATCTATGTAGATATGGTTACTGTAGTTGTATGATATTTTTTGTATACCTTTTACATTTGTATTGTGTCTAGGAGTGTACACAAGTCAGATAGAATGGAAAAAACAAAACCCCCAACAGTTTTATATGTATAAATAACCAGGGGAAAAGTGTGGAGGTGTTCACAAGTTTTTACTTCTTCCTACTCCTTTAAAATTCAGAGTGAATATAGAAAAGTATGCAAATGTAGCAACAGGCCAATATTTTTATTTTAGCGTGTTATTAAAACATGTTCTAATTCAAAGATTTACCAGTCTAATAATAACCAATCTTTGACATATTTATTTGGATAGACTCAGAAGTAAAGTGGTACAGATATTATCACAGATGCTGTTTAAGATAAATCATTATTCATTTTTTTCATCCTCTTTTTTTTTTAGATCAACCCATATTAGCTCTATGCCACTATTCCTGATGAGCCGACCTCAATAACAATGAAGAATATGGTTCACAGCGCTCTACAGATGACTGACAACTGACTGATGCAAGAGTTTTGTACAGTGTATCTGTAAAAGCCTGCTTCTTGTTCACAGCAAACTGTAAACTACTGTGCAGTCTTACGTCTCTGTAGACTTCCCTTGTGTTTGGAGAAAGTGATTACTCACCTAACCTCTGATATGACATAGAAGTAGTATTTTTTGTTTTGCTTATTTAAATTGAAGTCATAGCTATTGTTTTTCTGTCTTTACAAGCCATTAGGACTGCAATTTATCAATGTTTTATCAATTTTATGAAATACCGCAAATGTCTATGCAATTTTCACTGTGCTTTAAATGGTTTAAGTGGGACTTCAATGGTTTTTAAACATATTTTAACTTGATTTGAATGGTATTAATTGGGCTTTAACATTTATTTTGCATTTATTTTTCTCCTTTGTTCTAGTTTTATTACAGTTTACCATCTTTTTTGTTTTAAACAAAATATGTGGTACTAACTCAAGTGGTAGAGTGGTTAGCACTTTTGCCTCACAGCAAGAAGGTTGGGTTTGATTCCCATCCAGGGCAGGGGCTGTCTGTGTGAAGTTCACATATTCTCCCTGTGTCTGCATAGGTTTCCTCCGGGGGCTTCCATTTCCCTTTCCACCAAAAACATGTACAATAGTCCCCCCGACACACACATGGGTCCAAGACTCCCCTGCAAAAGAGATTTTTAATCTCAGATAATTAAAGGACTTAACCTACGTCCAAACCGTTTGTCCAAAGAAAGACCTGAACCATGTCTGACCCCATGACATAATGCTTATTGTTTTTTATATTGTATTATAGTTTATTTAAAACCAGCTTTTATAGTGACCCTTGTGGGAGGAGTGCCCCAGGGCTGCACCCTTGCTCCCTAAGAGTTTCTTGTTTTATGATGAATGATGATAGAACTGATAATCACTGTTAAAAAAACAATAAGACATTTCCTGCCACCTTCTCGTGCACAGCTCTGTAAAACATACTCTGTGAAACATGTTGAACTTGAATTGGTTATTTTTGTTTTCACACACATGCTCTAAGTTAAACACCAGACATACTTCTCTACAAGACTGCACTGGTTTCTGTGTTTTCTGCATTTCACTATTATCTGTCTATTTTAAATAAACTAACTACAGTGGTGGAATGTAACGAAGTATTTGTACTTCGTTACTGTACTTAAGTAAATTTTTACGTATCTATACTTTACTTAAGTAAAAAAAATAATGCATACTTATACTTTTACTCAAGTAGATTTTTAAGCAATTATCTGTACTTTGTACTCCACTACATTATTAAAATGCGTGTCGTTACATCCTTCCGAATCTTGCATAAAAAAAATTTTGGTCGACTGACGTTTTGGCGTTGCTGGCCAATGCACATTGAAACAGATCGGAGATCTGATTGGTCAAAGAACTCACGCACTCAGCGCGCGTTTTGAAACAACACAAGCGGGACTGATGTAAATCGAAGAAAAGGACACGGTGGACACCAAATATCAAACATGGACGAAGAGCCAACAACGTCGACTGAGCTTGAGCCTGTGCCCTGCAGCTCTGATTCTGAGAGACATCCCTGGCCTTATTTAAGCAAGTTATTTGAATTTAAAGGTTCAAAGAATGACTCCTGGCGTTTTAAATGTGTCAACTGCCTACCTCAACGCAAAGAACTGTTGGCGTTTAAAAACTCCCCTTCAAATTTGAAGAAACATATAGAGGTAAGACATGCAATGCTAGTTATTAATATTTAAGTTACAAACTTGCTATGACATGGTGCTATGACTGTTATAGAAAAACGGATGTCAACATAACAAAAATATCACACCAGTATAATATTTGTTTGACGTAAGTTAGTGGTACCCTAACAGGGCAACTTCTTTAGCTGGTTATTAGCACAGCAGGGACGATATCTTGCTAGTACGTTACATTTTTGGAGATGAGCAAACTACTGCTATATCTGTACATTCGTAGTTTGTTTTTGACTCGATGAAAATTCAGCTTTGCATCACCGAAATAAATGATAATTTAAAGATAATAATAAATTGAAAACCAATTATTTTAAATTGTAATAATATATCACAATATTACATTTTTTTTCTGTATTTTTGATCAAATAAATGCAGGCTTGATGAGCAGAAGAAACTTCTTTCAAAAACATTAAAAATAGTAATGTGTCCAAACTTTTGGCCTGTACTGTGTGTGTATATATATTATTTATTTATTTATTTAGCAATTTAGCGCGAAAGTATATGCAAATATCAAACCAATTTTACCCGTGTGATATGCTTGGTTGTAAGTGTCAGTAGCTTGTCTTTTTTAGTCTAAAGATGTAATCACGTTGGTTTCGCGTTTCAGTGCCCCATACACAGTGGTTTTGTATTAACGTAAATGTAAAATCCTGTAACTTTAGGGTCCAAACTCTTAGTTTAACAAAATACAGTAGCTTTTTGCTTGTGTGGTACTTACATGTTGCCAGTCATAACAAAGTAATATGCTAGTAAGATGTAAGGTTAGTGTTTGCACTTGCACTTAACTAGTAGTGGTTTAGATTAATTCTTGAACCCTTAAAAAATATTTTACATTATGTTGTGAGATTTATTTTGGTTGTAGATTGACTATATTACTAAATACTAATACTACTAATGCTAAACGTGTATTAATTCTGTTGTCACTATCTTTTATAGAGAAAGCACAGACCACTTCTGAAGGAGTACTTGGCAGCAACTTATTCTAAAAAGAAGGGGACATTGTTTGCTGATGGAGGCTCTTCAGTAAAGCAGCGAAAACTTGAGGACATCAAAGCATCTCAGAAGACCATAGACCTTGCAGTGGTTAACTTTATTGTCCAGGGTTTGCACCCTTTTGGAGTAGTAGAACAGACTGGGTTTGTTGATTTAATACATTGTACTCAACCTGATTACACAGTCATGTCACGTACAACATTGAGAGAGAGAATTGATAAGTGCACAAAGCAAATGAAAGAAAAATTGAAGAATGCAATGCAGACTGTATATTGCCACGACTACAGACTGTTGGACAGCTCATAGGCAAAGTTTCATTTGGGTTATTTCACACTGGATAGAGCCAGATACACTAGAAAGAAAGTCTGTGGCTCTGGCTTGTAAAAGGCTGAAAGGGACACATTCTTATGATGTGTTAGCCAGTGCACTTAATGATATTCACAGTGAGTATAACATCCGTGAAAAAATTGTTAGGACCACATCAGATAATGCCTCAAACTTTATTAAGGCCTTCCGAGTTTATGCATGTGAAGATGAAGGAAGTTCAACTGAAGATGAGCGTAAAGGTGTGAATGACAGTGAAGAGGAGGATGCAGAAGAGGAGACAGAGGGTGTTGAAGTGGAAGCTTTGATGGAGGAAGAAGATGAGTGTTCTGAATATCAGCTTCCAAAGCATCACCACAGCTGTCATATTCTGAATTTGATCTCAACCGTAGATGCTAGAAAAGCTGAATCAAATGTTATGTACAAGAAGATATCTCGTGCAGCATTTGCCAAGTGCTCAGCTCTTTGGAATAAGAGTGCCCAGTCATCTACAGCTGCAGAGGTTATTGAGAGGGAGTGCAAGCTGCAATTGATCCGTCCAGTTGAGACCAGGTGGAACTCTCTTCCTTGCAGTTGAGCGAATACTGAGGATAATTAGGAAAGTGGAGAAGGAGGAGTCAGAGCAGTGACCATTGCACTTAAAGTCCCAATGTAAGTTTTTCATGGAGCAGATACGTAGTTGTGATGTGGTAGGCTATTGATTGTGTGAAATAATGTTTACTAATGATTTACTCCATTTAATTGAACTGCAATAGCTAGCCTATGCTTATCATGCTGACATTATGCATGTTCTCACACGGTGTTTTACAGGTTCAGCCCTGCAGAACTTGCTTTCTTGTCTGACTATGCATCAACCATGAACCCAGTCTCTAAGGCACTCAACCAGCCACTGATCTCTGCTCTTCAGGAAGGAATACAGAAGCGGTTTGGAAAAATTATGAATGACCCAGAACTCATATCTGCTGCAATTTTACTTCCTAAGTTTCGCACATCATGGACAAGCAATGAAAACTTGCTAAAGTTGGGTTAGTCATTTAAATAATTTCTTTGTCAAGCATTCATTTGTTAATAGAATAATGGGTAGTGGTTCATTTTAACCAATGTATGTTATTTTCAAAGCTGGTAACTGGTATTTTAAAAGGCTAGACAGAAATACTCTTCATTCATGTTTGGATTTTTTTTTTGTGCAGGCATGGACTACATCAAGACACACATGGAGGAAGAGCCAGCCTTATCATCACCTGGTAGCCATTCTGGATCTGAGGAGGAAGACTTGCGAACGAATGTTTAGCACAGCAGGGCACATTTTTTCTGCAAAAAGAGGCAGGCTAGGATCAAAAAGCTTTGAGAACCAAATTTTGTTGAAATTGAACAAAAACTATTGGTAATGCTATGCGGAACCAACTACATTATTAGGGCTCTAATACTATCATGTTCTATAGGGGCATTTTGCCCTTTTGACCTTTGATTGCCTGGCCAAAGTTTTTATTTGAAGGTCCTTTTGTTTTTAAGTTTCTTATCGTAACATCTGCCTTTATATTGACTTCATTGTTTTTCACATAGGTTCTGTTTTTTTGTCCTGTTAATGTTAGGTTGATCAGAGTTCTAAATAGCAATATTGCTTGCATGTTTTAAGAGAAGCACTCACCCTTTTCAAATTTTGTTTGGTGCTTATTTTTTTCTCATTCTATTGTGTTATACATTATTAGCCTAATGCTTTTGGATTTTCTGTAATCAATGGAGTATAAGCCTCAAATGCAGTTTAAGCTACGTTTTCCCCATGCAGGCCTAGGTAAAGGACTAAAGCAACTGCTGTTGAGCAGAATAAACTGGTCATACAAATTTGATTAAAGTGTTCAGAATAACACTCACCTGTGTACTTTTGAGTTTTTTTTACTGCTCTTAATAGTATAGTAAAAATAAAATAAATTGTATGTCATAATTGGCTTAGCCTAATTATTATTTAATGAGTAATAAGTAAATAACCAGATTTTTAACTCTTTCCAGTACACAATAGATATTGTTTGTGATTGTTACAATTGAACAGCCCAGACATTGATACAAATGATTGTACTTTTACCTAAAAAAAATACTTTAAAGTAAATTTAAAAGTATGTACTTATGACTTTTACTTAAGTAAGATGTTGATGTAGTAATTATACTTTCACTTAAGTATACATTTTGCAGGGTAGTTGTACTTTTACTTAAGTACTAAACTTAAGTACTTCCTCCACCACTGGGTCTGGGACTTGGTGAACGAACGAACGAACGACTCGGGAGATGAATGAGTCCTTTCTGTTTCCAGACGGACAGATGTATTAGCTACAGCTACATGAGGCTGTCACGGCCCAGACCAGACATGTTGACGGAATTAATGCTAAGCTAAATATGAAGTGACAAAGGAAATAACTATTTGGATTAAGAGGTGAGTTGAACTCTCTGCCTGAAGTAAGCTGCAATGAATTTATAATTATTTTTCAAAGTTTGGCCATGAATGCATTAGCTTATAGTTATTATAGTTTTTATTCCAAAAGTACTAAATGTGTTAAAAATTTTAACATGTAACATTTTAATTAGATTCTGCTGAAATGAACAAAATTAACAAAATGACTTGAAAAAAGATTTGTTCATTTTGCTGAACGAGACTTAAAGAACTGAGTTAGTAAAATGATCCGAACTTCCCATCACTATGAAGTTGCCAACAAGTAAACGTTGTCCCTTCGGCAATATCTTTTTCTCTTTCTCTTACGCTGTCAGAGGTTTCCTGGTTCTTTTTGTTCGGGGCTGCCATTGCAATGTTACCTGGGAAACTGGGCAGCACTCTCCATTTGAGAGCCGTAAAGCACGTAAATCTTGTGATCTCTCGCAAGATATATATTTTTATATTATATTAGTTTATTTCAATACAAAAAAGAAGACAAAGAATACAACATTTTCATTTAAACATAACTTAAATTGACTGAAAAGGGTATAGGCTGAAGTCAACACTTATTTTTGCCATGTTACAACAAGACAAAAACAGAGAAAAAAAATTTAAAACACAAATTCACCATAGCCATTCACAGAACGTTTTAAAATAATTCATTATTTATTATTATTTAATAAATTAATTATCCTTAATTTATTAAATTTTTATAGATTATCATATTTTAAATTATTAATTTTAAATATTTCACATAATCTATAACATTGTATACATCATTTATATAAAGTAATAATTGTGATTATGGATATTGTTCATTATACATTTTCATCACCAATCTTTTTATAAATTATTTTAAACTGTAGAAATGGAGTAGCCTTTTTTAATTCATCAGAAAAACTATTCCACAGCTGAACACTTTTGTTTGATGGGCAGTTTCTTCTTAAATTCTTCTTAAATTTGAGATGACACCGTCGCAGGGGGCAAGTACTTGTATTGGAGGTTTTAGGCCAGCAAAGGGAACTGTATCAGTGAGATAAGCACGATTATATTCACCTCAAAGTATAATAGAGAATTGAGAATTGAGAATATATATTTTTGGACTAAAAGGTACGCAGTGACATTTTAAATGTCATTATACAAGACTATAATTGTTTATGTGTTGTCTTTAGTTCAGCCTCGTCACAAAACAACCTTAAAGGACAATGTTGTGAAAAAGACATCTCTACAGCCCGAGTCCGGTAACAAAATATAAACTTTGCCTTTATAAACAAACAAAAAACAAAAAAAAACTTGTTAAATTTTTTTCCAGGAGATTCATCTTCGACAAATAAACCCTCTACATCATCGCCTGAACTCTCACAGTCTGTTATTACAGAATATAATCATTGAGTCATCATTTTTATCATGTTCTTGAAGAAGTGAGACTGTGTTTGTGTGAAACAGAAACCCTGCTGTTGGTGATTCTGGTGTCAGTCTGTGGTGTGACTCTGAGCAGTGTCATGTTGGTTATAGCCTTTTTCTGGAGAAAACAAACTAAAAGTAAGAACTGTCTTTTGAGTATTGTGCTGCATATTAACTGTTATAAACATAATCAGAGTTGTCTGAACTGTTATAACTGGATATAACATTTTTATTTTCTTCTTTAGGAAAAGGTTTTGTGAAACGGTAAGAAGTTGATGTTTTGTTCTTTAGGAATAAATGCTCTTTAGTTTCACATTGCAGCTCTGTCTTGTGCAAGTGTCAAAAAGGTTTCACTTTCACCAACCAGTTTAGACCAGGATTAAGAGATAAAACTCCAGTTGGAGACATGAGTAACTTTTGATTTATGTGATAAACGAACCATATCAAAAACAGTCCATCGTCTTAAAAACTTTATAAATTTCAGCCCGAACTGTTTTTTTCTCTGTGCTGAGTCTAAAGTTGGGTCATGGCCAAATGTTTTAATGTTCTTTTTTCAAACTTTCCTTTTTTGTATCTCATTCCAAGAAACTTTATCAATTCTAAGAACAACTGGTAAGAGAGCTGAGCTTTATCTCTAGAGGGAGGAGTTTGACCTGAAACTAAACCTGATGGACCAGAATGTTCTGGTCTCATAGTCGTTCGCTCTGAAATGACAGTGTGACTCCTGATGTGAGAGTCGTTAAAGGCTCAGGTGAGAGACACTGTTCCATTCAGATGTTGTTATTGTTCTAGAGTCAAATTCTTTTGTTTTAGGTTTCAGAACACTGTTATAAATACTAGGCAACATGAATCTGAGGCCACCTCCACTGTTCAAAGAGGGCTTTTCCATTTTAACAAAAATGGCTCCCCTCTCTCAAACCATCTGGCCTCTCTGGCCAAAATCTGAACATTTTTGTTATCTAAGGAATGCCCTTTCTCTTTGAGGTGGACTGCAGACTCATGTCCTCCAGGATTGGCTCTTCTGTGCTGATACATCCTCTTGTGAAGCTGTTGTTTTGTTTCTGCAACATAACTCTCACTGCACTCTTCACTGAACTGCATAAACTACAATACTCTGTGGGGGGCTCGCCTATGGGATGGAGCAGTTTTTAACACAGCGTGTGCCCTGGTTTGGTGGACTGGAATGTTGTGTTTGTAGAAAATCCTTTTAAGTTTTTCAGATTATCTACACCCTTTCCTTTTGTCCCTGGTTTGGTTTCTGTGTCCTCTTGGTTTTGTTGAATGTCCATTTGGGGTATCCACAGTCTCTCAGGGCTTTACGAATGTATTGTTCTTCTTTCCGTTTATCTTCTGAGGTTGTGGCTCTTGTGCTCTGTGCTGAAGAGTCTTGATGACTCCCAGCTTGTGCTGCAGTGGGTGGTGGGAATCAAACAGCAAATATTGATCTGTGTGTGTTAGCTTCCTAAAAACTTTTACTTGGAGATTTGGAGAGTCCTGTCCTCACAAATAACCACTGCACAGTCTAAGAAGGCCAGGCGGTTGTCTATGACATCTTTACGAGTAACGTGATGTTCTTGTCCACTGTGTCGATGTGTTCTGTGAAGGCTTCTACTTCCTGGGTTCTGATTTTGACCCACGTGTCATCAACATATCTGAAACAGTGACTGGTTGTAATGACTATGAGACCATAACATTCTGGTCCCATCAGGTTTGGTTTCAGGGGAAACTCCTCCCTCTAGAGATAAAGCTCAGCAATCTTATCAGATGATCTTAGAATTGATAAAGTCTTGGAATTAGAGACAAAAGGTCTTCACGTTGAAAACTGAGCCCAGATGCTTTTACTTTAACCGTTTCAGAAGATGACCTGGATGACTGAGAACCTTCACAGACAAACTTATTATGTAGCTTTTTACCTTGAAATATAAAGCTTTGAGACATATTCCTTTCACTCTGACTAGGTTCTGGTTCCTGAACTTGATTCCTAATCAACCTATTTACACTAAAAATATCCAGGTTCAAAATCTGAAAGTTGGTTCTCAGTCTGAACCAAACAAGAGTTGGTTCTTCTTTGCAAACTGCAAGTCATATTATTTTCCCTATTAACATGTTATGAATATTTACAAACTCGTTTTTTTACCCAGAGAAAGAACTTCATACTTCTCTTTATATTATGCTACTGCTCACTTTAAATTAAAAACAATACTTTTTATTACTTTTTAAAGCTCACAAGGCAGTAACCCTGGTAATGAACACAAACAGCACATTCACAGCATTAGTTTTGTTGAACTGATGCAGAGAGTGTAATGTTTGTGTCTGTGCTTTGTTTTCAGATGACATGGACACACAGGGCCCTCACAGCACTGGCATGGTAAATAAAAGTGTTTTGTGTTGCTGTAACTTTAATAATGCCTTAAATGAAATGTGTGTTTAACGTTTCCTCTGTAAAAAAAGCCGCTCGCTGGTGAAGTCTACAGTCTGATCACCTCAGTACCTGCAGCAGCCGACTGCTCGACTGGTGAGCTTCTTTTGTGCCTTTGTGTCTAAACTAAACTTGGTTCTGTGACTGTGAACGGAAAAGGGCTTAAACATGAGGATGTGAACGAGGCAAGTCACTTCATCAAGAAACTAACAAACATTTATTATTAGGTCTAGTTCTTAGTAAAACACTTCTGGGATCCAACACTTTTTAAGTATGAAAGAAGGGGAAAAAACAAACCCCCAACAGTATTATACGTATAAAGAACAAGGGGAAATGTGGGTAGATGTGTTCACAGGTTCACACTTCCTTTGTTTTCTCAAAACAAATTCCTCATTTGGGTAGACCCATAGCCTCACAGATGCTTATGAATCATTATTTATTTTTCTTCCTCTTTCTTTTTAGATCAACCCATATCATCTCTATGCCACTATTTCTGATGAGCCGACCTCAATAACAATGAAGAATATGGTTTACAGCACTCTACAGATGACGGACAACTGACTGATGCAAGAGTTTACTACAGTGTATCTGTAAAAACCTGCTTCTTATTCACAGCAAACTGTAAACTACTGTGCAGTCCTACGTCTCTGTAGACTTCCCTTGTGTTTGGAGAAAAAGATTACTCACCTTTTAAAAACCTTGAATGTGAAATAGAAGTAAAAAATGTTGTTATATGGATTAGAAGCCTCGGTTTTCTGTCTTTACAAGCATTAAGACTGCAATTTATCAATGAACACCAGTGTTTTATCAATTTTATGAAAGACCACTACATTGTAAACCCAGATAAGTTTATTCTACTTAAACCATTTGAGGTAAGTGACTGACAGGAGAAAAAAATATTTGTTCTTGTACAGACAACTTAAATGTAATTGAGTCAGAATTGAACAATGTAAGTCATATACACTTAAACGGTTTAAGTAATCAATATTACAAAAATCTTTGATTAGATGGACTCACCTTAATTGCACAAAGGTCCAAACTTAATATTTTAAGTTTAATACACTTAATATTTGGGATAGGAACATTCCAATGAAGTTTGCTTTTTTCTTGAATGACCACACAATGCAGTTCATTTGTGACAATGCTGGACTGTATATATAAAGTATATTGTTTTGTTAATGAGTGACTTTAACCATTTTTGTTTGTTATATAATGACAACTTATTATAATAGGTCTTGGACAATTTACAAGAAAAATAAGAAAATAAAACAAATTAAAACATTAAAAAAGGAGTGCAGATATAAAACTTTATGTTGTAATGTAGGTGGAGCTCAAGAGGAAGGCTTTTGACCTCCTCTTGAACGTTGGTAAAGTTCAAGGTTTGTTTGACTTTATTTGGGAGGTTGTTACAGATTTTTGCTGCATAAAACTTATACGCTGCTTTTAAGGTTTTTAAGGTGATAAACTGCTGATAAAGTTGCTCGAAACAGAACAGAGATGTTTTAGATACTTAAAGGTTTGTATAGTACAATCCAACAACGCCACCCTGGGAATTTCACCCAGAGAATACTATGGAAAAGAAGGACACGCACAGGTTCGCTCACTGAGAAAGGAGACAAGATTCCAGTCTTTACAAACAACTGAAATTAATTTATGTTGAATGGCAGAACAAAAACAAACAAATAAAACCTTTATAGGGTAAAAGAGCTATTAGCTTTATTACAATAATAAAATACCAATTCTAAAAAAAGGTCTAATAATCTTTAAAAGAGCTACATGAACTTAAGGGCTGAGACTTACCAGTGAGGGGGAGTGTGAGGAAGGGGGAGGTGATCTAGTGAGAAGAGCACCCTAAACACACGACGCACACACAAAAAAAAATGGGCACACCAAAGATAAAAGGATAAACAGACTGGAGCATCACCACCAGGGGGTCACCACTGCCACCACATGGAATCTCAGCAACTGAAACAGCCGTAAACTGAAACACAGGAAAATTAGGAACACGTCTCAGCACTCAAATACAGTCCACAGGTGATGCCTGGAGAGAACAAGAATTACAAAAACAGGTCTGGTGTCAGTTTGTTGCTTTACAATCTAAATACACAGTTGTCCATGCGGAAAAATTAATTAGAGGGTGTTAACACAACCAAGGACTGGAACACTCGCCCCTGTCAGCCGTACTGACAGAGGTAACCCAACTATTATTATTATTTTTACAGTTTGGTACAAAAAATGGCTCCAGTCTCTAGAGCTAAGTTTTTACTACATGACAAATCTGGGTGGGAGTGTATTTTTAATTAATACGTCAGTTTATGCTATAAAAAAAACTATTGTTTTAGTATGTAGTAAGAGCTGAAAATCCCAGATGTAACTGTCATTTTATTGCCCTGAGGTAAGGACAATATCGGTGAATAGGGGGCCAATGGGTGGAAGATGTCCATATATTTTACAGTCATTGACTGACCCCTAAATTTCTTACCTGATTTTTTGATTTTAGATAAAGAGAATTGAGGTGACTGCTGACACTTTCTCTTTTTTTCTGTGGCCCAAAGATGATTAGTTCAGTCTTGCCTCTGTTTAGTTGGAAAAAAATATTTTGCATCCACACGTCAATCTGTTTGATGCAGTGACAGAGTTAATGGATTGGTCCAAAATGTAAATCTGAGTGTCATCTGCATAATTATGGTAGTATACGTCACAGCTGCATATTAACTGGCCTATTTGGGTCCCGAGATAGACCCCCACATGTCAGGGCCATTTGGTTTGATACACAGTTACCAACCGAAACAAAGTACTTCCTGTCTTCAAGATAGGACTGAAACCATTAAAGGCCAGTTCCAGTGATGCCTATCCATTCTTCTAATCTTTGTGACAGGATTCTATGGTCCACTGTATCAAACACAGCACTCAGGTCCAACAGAACTAAGACAGAGACTTTGCCCGCGTCAGTGTTCATACGGATGTCATTTGTGACTTTAATGAGTGCAGTCTCAGTGCTGTGATGGGGCCTGAATCCTGACTGAAAAGGATCAAAGCAGTTGTAAAATAATAGAAAGTCATTAAGTTGCTGAATTATGACTTTTTCAATGACTTTCCCTGAAAAATGCAGGTTTGATATGGGCCAATCGTTGTTGAAAACTGTATTATTATTATTATTATATCAATTTTATATAGCGCGTTTCCGGGGAAGCAAAGACGCTTTTTTCAATTATTCATTCATACACAGTGACCTCTGTTATGGGTCGGCTCATTAACATGCTGACAAAGACCAAAAGTATCAAGTAGAAAGTTTTTTTTTTTATTTCTGTCACAAACATTATCCACATCAAAATCACCTGTGATGACTTGTTTGTTCAAATTCTGTGCAGATAACCAAAAGCATTTCAGTAAACTCATCAATAAAATGATAACATTGTTGGGGTGATTTGTAAAGAACTACATACAGTGCCTTGCGAAAGTATACGACCCCCTTGAACTTTGCGACCTTTTGCCACATTTCAGGCTTCAAACATAAAGATATGAAACTGTAATTTTTTGTGAAGAATCAACAACAAGTGGGACACAATCATGAAGTGGAACAAAATTTATTGGATATTTCAAACTTTTTTAACAAATAAAAACTGAAAATTGGGTGCAAAATTATTCAGCCCCTTTAACTTAATACTTTGTAGTGCCACCTTTTGCTGCGATTACAGCTGTAAGTCGCTTGGGGTATGTCTCTATCAGTTTTGCAAAACAGCTTGAGCTCAGTGAGGTTGGATGGAGAGCATTTGTGAACAGCAGTTTTCAGTTCTTTCCACAGATTCTCGATTGGATTCAGGTCTGGACTTTGACTTGGCCATTCTAACACCTGGATATGTTTATTTGTGAACCATTCCATTGTAGATTTTGCTTTATGTTTTGGATCATTGTCTTGTTGGAAGACAAATCTCCGTCCCAGTCTCAGGTCCTTTGCAGAATCCATCAGGTTTTCTTCCAGAATGATCCTGTATTGGCTCCTGTCATCTTCCCATCAATTTTAACCATCTTCCCACCTCAGCTGTAGATCTCTGCAGTTCATCCAGAGTGATCATGGGCCTCTTGGCTGCATCTCTGATCAGTCTTCTCCTTGTATGAGCTGAAAGTTTAGAGGGACGGCCAGGTCTTGGTAGATTTGCAGTGGTCTGATACTCCTTCCATTTCAATATTATCGCTTGCACAGTGCTCCTTGGGATGTTTAAAGCTTGGGAAATCTTTTTGTATCCAAATCCGGCTTTAAACTTCTCCACAACAGTATCTCGGACCTGCCTGGTGTGTTCCTTGTTCTTCATGATGCTCTCTGCGCTTTAAACGGACCTCTGAGACTATCACAGTGCAGGTGCATTTATACGGAGACTACGGAGACACACAAGTGGATTCCATTTATCATCATTAGTCATTTAGGTCAACAATGGATCATTCAGAGATCCACACTGAACTTCTGGAGAGAGTTTGCTGCACTGAAAGAAAAGGGGCTGAAGAATTTTGCACGCCCAATTTTTCAGTTTTTTATTTGTTAAAAAAGTTTGAAATATCCAATAAATTTCGTTCCACTTTATGATTGTGTCCCACTTGTTGTTGATTCTTCACAAAAAATTACAGTTTCATATCTTTATGTTTGAAGCCTGAAATGTGGCAAAAGGTCACAAAGTTCAAGGGGGCCGAATACTTTCGCAAGGCACTGTATAAAATAGATAGAGAAAACCTCAACTCCATTTTGAATGACACATACTCAAATGATGAAAACTCCCCAAGTGATAGTTTCTGGATAAGAATATTATCTCTAAGAAAGGCACACACACCACCAGCCTTTTTGTTTTCCCATAGTTTCGATACAAATGTGAAATTCGATGGGGTGGATTCAATAAGGACCATTTTTCCAGGCTTGCTGTCTAACTATGTTTCTGTTAAAAACCTCAAATCAAGCTTATATGAAGTTAAAAATTCAATGTCAGGTCTTTCCCAAAGACCTGACATTGAAAACTGCAAGTTTCAAGTCCGTTTGAGCAGGACCTTACTTTATCTGTTTGCAGGGATTTGAATCAGATTTGTTTGATTAGACAATGTAACTGTTATTCTCTTCTTCAATCTGCGACTTCTGACTGTAGTTATGGAGCTAGGAGGGAGTGTTCTCTCCCAGGGCCTCAGGTTGATAAGTGGTTTATTATGACAAAAAAACCTGGAACAGCAGAGGCCCTCAGTGTCCTAATCACTGATAGTAGCCTTGATGCTTTTGAATCTGGTCTGGGAGGAGCTGGTCTGGGAGGAGGTGGAGGGGGTCTGACAGAGGTGCATTGGACTCTAGGTAGTGGCCGAGGTGGAGAAGTGGTGCTTGTGGGTGGTATTGGGGGTGATGTTTTTAGGGATGATGATAGAGCCCGTGACCTGACCTTATGTCTTTGAGCAAGACACTTAACTTCTCAAAAGATCCTTTCTTTGTTCAAGAGGGCGCCCAGAACCATTTAGGTGTCTCAGGGAGTGCAGGAGATTAGCCTCCTGACCCCTCCCCTATTAAGATGTGGGCTCTTTCCTTTGAACAGGTCGTCACGTTGCTAAAACAAGTTAAAGTTATCAATAAAGTTAACTCCTCTTGTCTCACAGGCCTTGGACAGCCATGTTTTACAGCTGTTGTTTTGTTGCTTCTAGAGCCAAAACCAGAGATAAGTCTTCAACTTGATGATGATCTCATTTTCATTTCCTGCTCACTGCCTGACTCTGCTGATGGTTCAAAATGTAACCTGTACTTTGGAGAATCACCTCAGCCATATCAAACATTATCCAAATTGATGAGATTGTTGACAAACAGACTGTCTTGCCAATTTATTGTGTCTGTGAGAGATTTCTTGAAAAATATCAATACAGTCCAGACAAAAGACATCAGCTGTGATTACACTTCAGAGAGTGGACATGGTGCTCTGTCTCCTCGCAGTGAAAAGTAAAAAGTACAACAGAAACATGAATATAACATGATAAAGGTCACACCGTTTCTGTTTCTAAAACAAATTTGTCTTTTGCAGATCTCATGAACACATTAGAGACAAACCAACCCCATGTGACCACAGCTTCATTAGACTCAGTGATGACCACAAACACAGAGACAAGAAGGACGACAGGAAGTGAGACTGAGGCGACCACTTCAGGTAAAAGCTTTTACAGAATTTACTTTAAGAGTCTGGTTTTGTCAAATTACTCTGTTTGACCAATCACTATAGAGGTATTGTTTGTAACATATAAGAACCAAACTCTTATTTGAAATTAAAAACTAAGATAATCTAAATCAATTTAAATGCATTTATTGACTGAAACTTACACAAAGTTGGATGAGCACATGGGTAAGTTATGATTATTAATATTATTGGAGTTAAGTTGAATTTGTGAATCTAAAAAGCCAACAGTGAATGAATCTGAGAGTGAATGGTTGTCAGTGTCTGTCTCTAAGTGTTAGCCCTGCGACTAACTGTCCATTGTTGAGAGTGTACTCTGCCTCAGGCCCAAAGCTGCTGGGATATACTCCAGCTCTCTGGGACTTTTAATAATCAGTGAAAGAAATATGTTATTATTACATATTTGGATATTAATACCCGCCCTGAACCATCTTCCACTGGAGCGTCCAAGACTCATTTAACACCAGGTAATCGTCACAAACCAAACTTTTCAGAACTGGCAGAAAGACTCTCGATGCAGACCCCACGAAGGCAGATGGTTCAGAGAAGGGTTTATTGAACACAGGCAGAAGTACAAAGTCCGAAATCCAAGAGACGAGGTCAAAATACAAGGCTATGGTCATAAAGACTAGGAGACATAAGCACGAAAAACATGAGGAATCACAGGAATGCTCACACGAGCGTTAGGCTACAATCAAGCCAGGAGTAGGGGAAAACACACAGGTTATAAAGGAAACAAAACAAGGGACAGGTGCAACACATTAGGGGCGGAGCAGGTAATCACTAGAGAGAGAAAGACACAAGACAGGAAGTAAAATCTCATGTATTGATTACTTTTTTAAGTAAACCTCATCCTCAAACCATTGTCTACATGTTGTCTTTGCTTCATTCTTGCAAGAATTAAACCTGATCATTCATTTTTAAATTATACTCTGTCTTTGTGTCTCTCTGGATAATAAGGATAAAGAATTCTTATAACGACAACCTTAAAGGACAGTGTTGTGATAAAGACATCTTTACAGCCTGAGTCAGGTGAGCAAAATATAGGCTACATTTAACTTTGCCTGCATAAACAAACAAAAAGCAGAAAAACGTAGAATGTTTATTTTTTTCAATTCATCTTCTAAAAATAAACCCTCTACATCATCGAGTCTGAACTCTCACAGTCTGTTATTACAAAATATAATCAATGACTCAAAGTGTATTTCTATTATGTTCTTGAAGAAGTGAGACTGTGTTTGTGTAAAACAGAAATCCTGATCTGGAAGTTGGTGATACTGTTGTTAGTCTGTGGTTTAACTGTCGGTGGCTTTGTGTTGATAGAGGGCTTGTCTTACACAAAACAAACTAATGGTAAGACACTTCACGACTCATCACAGTAATTATTCTTGTGTTTGTATCAATGAGGTATTTGTCTTTAATAAGCTTTTGATTGACAGCTCCAGGTGTTACCAGGAATAAACCTCTCTGGTCATGTGACGGGGCGGGACTGTAATAAAACTAAACTCACTTAACTTTCTTTAATAACAAAGGCGACTACAGAAGATTCAATATTTAAACATGCCTTAATAAAATTAATCAATTAACCAATTATGACAGACATTGTGTCCTCTCATTTGGGGAAATGTTAAAAGTTGATCACAAAATATAATATTAGGTTTCTAAACATGCTTTTTAATGTGAGTACTTTTGACATTTCATGTTGTTGGTCAAACAGAAGTAAAAATAGTTAACTGTGCTCTGCTCGAGGCTGTGGGTTTGACTGAACAGTTACAAATGTGTCTCTGTGCTTCTGAACTATTACAGACTCATTTGTGGTTTTTCTGAGCACTAGTTCTATAAAATGATAATCACCATGTTTAGTCAGTCACTTAGAGCCTTCAGGACATTAAGGTCTTCATGACAGCTGTCCGTCATGGCTGGACACTTCTTAATTTTCATGTTCATGAGTGAGTTCAACCCTTTTGTTTTTAAATGATCCTCACTGATACATGTGATGTTAGCATCTGATGTTTTAAAGTTTATTTAGAAACTAGGAAGTGCATTTTTGTTGAAGTTTCAAATATATTATTTTAATTATATTTATCGATTCTCACGTTATATTAGTGAGTTAATAAGATGATATTAAAATGAAGAAACAGGAAAGGCCATAGGCATTAGTGGTAATCACACATGAATTCAAATATTTAACATGCTAACACCACGTCCTAAAACTAATCTTCGTAGGAACAAGTCCCTTCCTTTTTAAACTAATACCATTGTAACTGTCTCTTTATGCACCAGGTTTATTAATCTGACACAACTTGGTGGTACTTACAGGGTGGACATTAATGGTCACACAATGAACAGCACTTTTATTCAATGTTATTGTTTGCTGCTGAAAGCTTTAGCACGACTCCAGCTCAAAGTATAGACCCTACAGTGGTGTAGGCTGGAGTGAAAGCATCTAAATCTGTTCTAGGTTAATTTAATATAAAAATCACACATTAAGAGCTTAACTTGGGAGTCTCTGTAAATATGATAATTAACTGTAATTACAATATTATTACCTCACTATTACCATGCTATTTTTAAGCTGTAACACTATCACTGTAATTAAATTCATGTCAATAAAGACTTTTTTAAAAAGTCAATGTGTTTTTTAACAGATGTGTTTATAGAGGCTAAAAGTCAAGGTAAGATACATTTGATTTTACAAATGCTTGGTAATAGTCATCAATGTTGATTTATTAAACATTTATTAACCTCTTTGTTAACTGCAGACCTTGCTGCTCCTAAACTGAGTGTGTCTCCATCGCTCATCAGTGAGACAGACAATGTTACATTAATCTGTCAGACTCCAGTTCCTGTGTCTGACTGTCTCTACATTTTTGGAAATCTTCCTGCCAAAAGTCTCCCATGTCTGAAGTCACTGATCGGACGTGAGCTGCTGTCGATGGTGAACCAACGCTCACCTGCTGACATCACTGTAACATGTTTTTACCTTAAAACATCTGAGTCTCCTCACAGTGACAAGAACATCATCTCTGTTCAAAGTAAGTAGTGTTTGAAATCAAATGTTTATAGCAACAGTATTAGAAGTACAACATTCATTGGGTTTTTCTTTCTTAATGCTTCAAACCTGGCTTTATTTTAAACAAATTATATTTTAGTTAGTATTTAATGTTTCTCAAGAGCCAAAGATTATCAAACTCATTTTCAAAAAATTCAACAAAAACAGTTTTACAAAGAATACATTTTGACTATTGTTTTAGTAATGTCATTTATGTCTTAACATTTCTAAGCCCTCAAAATGTGCTGAAGATTAAATCAAATATTCACCAAAAAAGTCTTAATCTGAGAGCTTTTATGTTTTTGTTGCAGCTCTGGCTCCTCCCACTTTGACTGTGCATCCATCAGAGATCACAGAGACAAACAGTGTTACTGTCCACTGTCAGCCTCCATCTTCTGTCTCTGTGTCTCAGTGTTATTTCTACACTTTAAATGGACAACATCGGGTAATGTCTGGATGTGTCCAGACTCTGAAAGGCTTTGAGCTGCTGACAGTGAACCAGAGTCTTCCTGCTGAGGTTCAAGTAAAGTGTTATTACACAGTAAAGAGAGAAGGGACTTATTCTCAATCTCCACACAGCAACAAAATATCTGTCATTGTTCAAGGTAAGTTATGACATAACACATGCATATGAATTTATAATGAAATTAAACAGAAGATAATTTCCACCACTACCTTTTCAACCTAAGAGTCACAGGGGGTCAATTATTAATGTAACTATTCAACAACATTATCTTCCTCAACTCTTCTTCTAAAATAACTTTATTCATCACTTTTTTCTGACATAAAAATACATTTTTGTTGTGAAAAGTTCAAAAAGTCTGAACCAAAATGTTTGAAAACTCCCTCAGTGTTCAGCCTTTATTAAAAAAAGTCAGACAAACCACTTCTCAGCTTGAAAACTGGAACCATCAGAGAATGAGCACAGGTCTATTAGCAGCTTAGCCCCTGGTGGAGCTACAGTTATTGCAATGTTGGTAATTTGTGTTAATAACAAGAACTTTTTAAATAATTTATTAAAATATAGACCAAAGTATAAAACAAGAAATTATTCTAAAAAAGTTTAGCATATTAAATTCTTTTTCCAGGAGATTCATCTTCTATGAATAAACCCTCTCCATCATTGAGCCTGAACTCTCTCAGTATGTTATTACAGAATATAATCAATGACTCAAAGTTTATTTTTATCACGTTTTTGAAGAAGTGAGACTGTGTTTGTGTGAAACAGAAACCCTGTTCTGGATGTTGGTTCAACTGTTGTTAGCCTGTGGTCTGACTCCGGGAAGTGTCATGTTGGTAATGGCTTTTTTCTGCAGAAAACAAACTAATGGTAAGACACTCCACGACTTACAGTATTTATTCTTGTGTTTGTATCAATGAGGTATTTGTCTTTAATAAGCTTTTGATTGACAGCTCAAAGGGGCCAGAGCTCCTCTCCAGGTGTTACCAGTAATAAACCCCTCTGGTCATGTGACAGTTCACACATGTGAAACTTTTCTTTAGAAACTGACCTTTTTTAAAAATTAATAATCATTTCTTAAAAGCTTAGACTTTTTTCTTGACAGGTTCTGAGACTGTGAACAGACAAGAGCTTCAAAATGAGGACGTGAACGAGCCAAGGCTCCTAAAACCATATACACTCCTCATTAAGTTAGATTTATTGTAAAGTGGTACCAATATAACTTGTAGAGTAATATGTATTCTTTTCTTTTTTTAGAGCAACACAAATTCTCTCTATGTACCTCTTTCTGACGTGCAGATGGTTTATAGCACTCTACAGACGAAGGACGACTGATGCAACATATTGGTTCCTGAAGATGGCGTCTGGTTTAGAGTCACACAGTGTTGATTTAGTTCTGTTTTAAAGATTTCACTTTACAGCTATGATTGACTCTGTGTTCTGATTGCTGTCTGTGGGATGAAGGCTGGGCGAGTGGCTCTGCTGGAACAAGGACAGCTGTAAAAAAAGAATAATGTGCTTTCGAAATGTAAGATGCTTATAAAACATACAACCTTTAGAAAAGGGCTTTAACAGCTGTATATTTGCAGAAGTGAGAAAGATTATTGTTAAATCTTATTTTTATTCATTTTGCATCAACAAGTGTCAACTGGAAAGGCCTTCAAAAAGTAAAGAGATAAACTGTGTTTCAGTTTTGCAAAAAGAGTTTGGTGTAAGTTCTTTGCATCTGTTTCATATTATTTCATATAACAGTCGAAGCATACAAATGCAACAAGTGTTTTACTTTAAACCATGGGTCAGCCATTTTTGTCTTTTTACTATCCTCTTCTAAAAGTAATTTTATAAAATTGACGCAGAGTCCATTTTTAACCATGTCTCCAGTAAGTCACTAACCTTGCGCTGCAACTGGATTCTCAAAAGATTTGGGAGATTCCAAACTCGGGTAAATCCATCTTGTATTGCACCGAGCCAACTGCTTGAGTCTTTTGTGAACATTGATGTGGCAGCACAAACAGGAAGAGGCAGGTAATTTGACAAATGCAACAAGCGTCCTCTTGTCCTCTTATCAACAAGTCTATGCTGAAACATATCCCTAACGCTAAAGAGTAGTGTTAATGTTCCTTTTAATCGCAGATTCACTTTGCAAAAACTGTTGCTGTTACAGCAGTTTGTTGTTTCTTCATATCAGCCGCATTCATTATGTCTAATGAATTGTTGATATATGATTGCCTAAAACAAATCTAATGGTCAAATGCTAGTCGGTGCTTCATCAAATTCCCTAACAAGTTTCCAACAGAAGGTGCCTCCCTTTTACAAACGCTTTCAACAGAAGCCTTCCCAGATGGTTTTGTGAAACAGACTATGTTCTGTGAGCAGTTCTATCTGGCAGAGTCAGGTTAGTCAGCATTTTCTAGTTTCTTGAAGTGATACTGTTTTTGTGTCTGTCTGTGGTTTGACTGTGGGTGGCTTTTTGTTGATAGGGCCTTGTTTAACACAAAACAAAGAAAAAGTAAGAAATCTCCATCATTCACCACAATATAATATAAATAATGTATCAAATAAGTTGGTTTCACTTACACAAACTGCAGTGTAAGTTGCTCACCCTGTGATCAAACCAAACAAAGTAGAGAGTGACTACATATCTGAACTAAAATCATGTCTCTACTAAAGAATAAACACCTCTGGTCATGTGACAGTTTACACCCGACATGTCAAACTTTACATATTTATTTAGAACCTGATCTTTATGTAGATTTTTCAAAAAATATATACTTTTACATTTCTCACTAGCATAGACATGCTTCTTGACAGGTTCTGAGACTGTGAACAGACAAGATTTTCAAAATGAGGACGTGAACAAGGCAAGGTTCCTTTAACCATACAAGCTCATTATTAGGATCAACTAATTGTAACGTGGTAACAATATAACTTGTAGAGCACCACAGCTGTTGTTTAAGAAGTATTGTTTCTCTTTTTAGCACAACAGCATTCATCTTTATGCTACACTCTCACAAGTCACAAGGACTCACAAAACCAGACGGTTTATAGCACTCTACACACGACAAAGAACTGATGCCACACATTGGTTCCTGAATATATCTTCTGGTTTACAGTGGCTTTGTGTCGATATGCTTTGAGTGGATCTGCTGCGACAGACACAGCAGTGAAAGTAGAGTGATTAGCAAGAGCTCATTGTGGAAACTGAAGAGATTCTGGGCATCTGTTTGACTAGTTGTGTTTTTACAGCGTGGCTCTAATAACACTAGTAAATGAATATGCTAAGCCAAATAAGTTTGCAGCCTGTTTGTGTCTGAGGCAGCTCCTCGTCTGAGCTGCAGTGTTTAAAGTGTGACACAGACAGGACTCAGTCCCTGGATTCTGTATTGTCTACGTCTATGCATGAGTTCTCTTCAGGTTCATACAAATTTATAATATGCTTTTATAAATGCAAGATACTTATTAAACATACATAACCAAGAAAAAAGTAAGCTTACTTTTTTATTGCTATACAGGCTAATAAACTGCTTTAAATGAGAGATTTAGCAAATTCGGCAGAATATTAGCAGAGATACATGTATGTTTTACTTCTGATTGACAATCACAAAAGTGGAAGAAGTGATGAACTGTGGCCTGCTGCCAGGTGTTGTGGCATGTGTCTCTGTAAACATGAACAGCAGATGGACTTCTTTAGTTTGTTGTGGTTTTTCTACATGCTACTTCCGTTAAGTTGAGCTGAGTTGAGTCTTGAAAGTATGGGGGAGAAAAAGGGTCTGTTGTGATTGGTTGTTACAAACAATCAACATTTCCCACCAGTGGAAAGAGTTATTGTTTCACAGTAAACCATCAACTTGAGAGAAGGTAAGTTATGTTATCGGCCCACAGATGGGAAACTACTCCCCATTAATACCAACACAGACCTTTCACCTGCTTCACCAACGACACTGAGACTAACTTCTAGCCTTTCATTAGGTGTGTGTATAAACCCATCTCACATACCACTTTGGACGAGGGACAAAGTATCTTCTGTTTCTAAACTTTCTCCAGCTGTCTTCTTTTTTAACCCTTTAGCTTTTATGAATCATGCAGATGAAGTGTAGCGCAAGGAATCTTAGTTTTATATTTTCTTCACTATGTGGAAGGAAACTTCTATTCCTTTTTATTTTATTTATTTATTTTTTTATTTCAGTAATTTGCTGTCTCAAAAAGCAGTGCTAATACTTGTCTGAGGGGCCACACAGACCAAAGACATTCACAATCAGACTCAGAGTAAACCTGTTGAATGGAGTAAAATAGTATGTATCAAGTAACCTAACATTTTATAGTTTAGGACTAAATACTAATAATGAATGATCCCAGCTGCTCACATTTTACTCTCACCCTGTGACCAAACCAAACAAACTAGAGAGTGACTACTTATCTGACCTCTAGACCATAGAGATGTGCACCTAAAATCATGTCTCTACCTTTATATTAACATGGGGGAGAAAAAGGGTCTGTTGAGGGGGAAACAGGAGACCTGGGTTTGAATTTGGGCTAAGGCAGTAACAACCTTCCAATGTAGGTTCTTAAGCAAGATCCTTTTCAGGATACGTCTACTTCATATAATGGGGGGAGAGATGAAATTACGAGACACACCAGAGCATTGAGGACAATTTCTACAATGACCATCAGTGAAACCAATGAGCTGATATATACTTCAGCTTCAGTGATCCCTGAGATGCTTGGTTACTGGTCCAAGGCCATCTTCCACCATGGAAGAGAAAGTTGGAGGCTAAACTCAAAGTAGCGCGGAAAGAAGTGAGCCAATTGTCAGAGCCACTGAAAGGTGCAATAAAACCCAATCCAGATACCCATACCTGAAGCATTGGGAACTACCAAACAAAGGCTCCAAGCCTTGGCCAGTCATCTAAAGAGAGACACGAGAAAAATTGAAGCAAGGTGAATAAACTGACTATTCTCAACACACCTAGCTGAAGTGTACTTTCAATGGCAGGGTAACAACACCAGAGCAGAGCCACCATGTCTGGAGACCAAACAATACTAGAAAGGTATATGGGAGATAAAGGGAACAGCGATGCACAGTGGCTAGTGGATCTAAGAGCAGGCTACTGCAACCTCCCTGAACAGGATCCAGTCAAATTACATTGGAAGACATCCAGGTTTCTTTAGCATACTGGTTAATCTTGATGCAGAAGGATCCACTGAAGGGAACAGTCCCATCCAACTACAGGCCAATCACATGTCTCTCCACAACATGGAAGGCATCACTGTGACTAAGATAAGTGAGCATATGGAGCTATACATAAAATATTTAATATATACATAATACATACCAATATGTGTGTGTATCCAAAATGTCAACTCAGACCAAAACTAAACTTTGCTTCTTTAATTAAGATCAACACTGAGAGTTTCCTAATAATTTTTCAATTTGACCCCCAAACTAATCCTGCTTTACAGTTAATATAGTCCTTTACACACCCTCAAAGCATAAAAGAAAACAACAGAGAATACTTCTTGCAATCCTGTTCCCTTAAAAAGCGAGAGCGAGATGCTGCATATAAATATGCATCAAACACAACAAGAATTGGTCTAAATAAGCTCTGTTGGTGACGTGGCTTGATCACCCACACCTGGGTGTGAGCGCACCTGGAGTTTATAAATATATATGACATAGAAACTTTTTTAGGGTTTTTTAACTTTGTCTGAAAGACGTACGGTTGGCATTCACGCTTTTTCAGGGAACAGGGTTGCAATCAAGCAGTCAAGGGTTGCCAACAAGTGAGACGTTCCCATTAAAAGCTACACTCAATGATGCGGAGAAATAGACTATGGAGAATGAGAATACCAACACCGCTGCACTGGAAGTGTTTTGACCCCCCAAGGCTCATGTAGTGTGTTAACACAAAAACATCAAAGAGGTCTCAGACTGATCCCTGGATGTTTACCCAAGGACATGAGAGCCCTAGGTTGAACAGACATCCAAACTATAAAATTAAAAAAAAAGTGTGCGAATAGGACCAGCCGTATTACACGCTTGTTGCAAAGGATCCCGCTTTGCTACAGCCATTGAGGATGCTTCTCCTCTGGTTGAATGGGCCTTTACACTTAGAGACAAGGACTGACCACAAGCCTCATATGCCAGCGCAATAGCATCCAAGACTTTTTGTGGCCACAGCTTTGTGGTTGTTGCCCCCAGATCATCTGAAAAGCTGCTCAGACTTACGCCACTGGCTAGTTTGGTGGAGGTTAATCTGGAGAGCGTGCCCCATACATAGTGCACAGTGCATAGGTGAAGCATCTCCTGCTCCAGTGACTTGAATGGCGGAGGACAGAAGGCTTTAAGAATGACTGGATTCAAAGGCGAGAATGAAATGTGAGATAATTAGGGTGAGAGTGCAAAATAACCTTGACCAGCCCAGGGCCAAAATCTAGACCGGATGACGAATCCGATAAAGCCTGCAGGTCCCTTATTCTCTTAAGAGAAGCAATAACTGTCAAGAAGACCATCTTAAGAGTCAGAAATTGAAAAGTACTCCAACCTCTCATGCACTAAAGACAGGTCCCACAAAGGGACTGGGAGTCTAGTGGGAGGCCTCAACCGCTTGGCTCTTCAAATGAAGCGAACAACTAGGGGGTTGTTTCAAGACCGAGACCCCGTTGATCAGAGCGTGACCAGCCAAAATTGCGACCACATAGGATCTGAGAGTATTAGGGCGGAAGCCTGAGACTAGTGTACTCTTCAGAAACTCCAGCACTGAAACAATCTGTCAGTAAACTGGGTCTGCACAATGTGTACACACCAGGCGTCAAAAAGACGCCATCAAAGGGCAAAATGTCTTGAATTAAAGGGAGCCCTAGCACTCAGAATATTCTCGACTACTCCAGCTTGACGCCCAGCATTTTTAAATTGGTTCACTTCAGGGGCCAAATGAGAAGGTTTTAGAGCTCGGGTTTGGGATGAAATACTGTCCCCTGCGCCTGAGAAAGAAGGTCCTTCCTGACCGGAATTGCATACAGCGAACTGTCGGGGAGATACATTGGGTCTGAGAACCATACCTGGTCAGCCAACAGAATGCCACGAGTAAGAGGCAAGACACCTGTTGACGGACCCTGGCCGGACTCCTGGGAGGAGGGCAGGAAAGCATAGAGACGCAATCTGGTCAGATTTGACTGACTGTGTGGGGGTAAAGTTCCCATTCCCCATGTGTCACAGCCTGTCTGGACAGTAGGTCTGCTCCCACATCTTGTGCTCCTCAGTCTCTTACCCTGATGGACTGGAACTTGTCCTGAGCCCAAAGCACATGTGGCGTGAATCCAGTTCGCCTTGGCAATTTATGCAGGAGACTACCGCCACATTGTCCACCTGGACTAGGATATGGCAGCCCCTCAGCTTTTATGTCGTCACAGTTCTTGGCTCAAAAAATGTTGTGTGCTGAATATTTTAGAACTGTTGCTGAGAAATGTTCTTGTTGCAGCTCTGGCTCCTCCCACTTTGATTGTGCATCCATCAGAGATCACAGAGACAGACAGTGTTACTCTCTACTGTCAGCCTCCATCTTCTGTCTCTGTGTCTCAGTGTAATTTCAACACTTCAAGTGAACAACAACAGGTAATGTCTGGATGTGTCCAGAGTCTGAAAGGCTTTGAGCTGCTGACAGTGAACCAGAGTCTTCCTGCTGAGGTTCAAGTAAAGTGTTCTTACACAGTAAAGAGTGGAGGGACTAATTCTCCATCTCCACACAGCGACAAAAGCTCTGTCATTGTTCAAGGTAAGTTATTACTCTGGTTCATTTTTGAAACAAAAAAACGTTATTATATGAAATTATCAGGGTTAATTGTTTGTCATTTATCTATAAGCTGGGTTTAAATTTAAGGGCTGAGAACCATGTGGACAAAAACGACAAACTTAACTGAACATTCAGAACTGTGTAAATGCTTAAAATTGATAGACCTTTTTTTTAACAACATAAAATATTAGTAAACAAGAATATAGACTTTTTTCTACATAAAACAAAAATACTAATAATCAGAGATTTGTTGCACAACAAAAAGCTTTTGTTGTTTTAGGCCAGATGTAGTCGAGTGGTATGAACATTAGTTCAGTTGAAAGGGGTCCTCATGCTATTTAGCCAGAAAAGTGTTGTACTGAAGATTAAATCAATTATCCAACTAGTCAAAATTTGTGAAATGTTGTGTTCTTGTTGCAGCTCTGGCTCCTCCCACTTTGACTGTGCATCCATCAGAGATCACAGAGACAGACAGTTCCAGCTTATTTGTTCCAGCTTTGCTTTACTGTCTTAAGGAATACAGTATGGTATCAGGTTATAAAATTAATACAAACAAATCCGAAGCCTTAATGATTGTAGGGACTTGGCCATTACAGCTGGATAATCTTGTTTCATTTAGACACTCCAAGCAGGGTTTTAGATATCTTGGAGTAATTCTCACCCCCAGGACTAAGCAGTTGTTTTCATCTAATTGTGATAAATTGTTAAAGGAAATCAGATCTGATTTAAACAGATGGGATGTACTACTGCTTTCTCTTTTGGTTAGAATTGAATGTATAAGAATGAATATTCTTCAAAGATTGTTATTTCTATTCCAAAACCTACCTGTTGTTATACCACAATCTATTTTTAAATCTCTAGAGAAACTATTGTCAAAATTTATATGGCAGAACAAAAGACCAAGAGTGCGTCTAAAAATTGTAATGTCATCTAAGGAAAATGGGGGCTTAAATCTACCAAACTTCATGATGTGTTATTGGGATGCCCAAATAAAAGCTGTGGTGGCATGGATCATCCAGGATCCGGAGTCACAGTGGGTATCTATGGAGGAATATTTGGTGTCAGGAATTTCTCCCTCTCAGCTCCCATTTCTCAACCTGCGGTCTCAGAAAAAAAAAAAAGTTTTGAATTTATGGGTTAAACACACTTTAAAGATTTGGAATAAGGTCCAAAAGCTGTTGAAGGGAAAGACTGCTTTATCTCGAGCATGTGACCATTGATAGAAATATTGAGTTCCTCCCATCCTTATCAGACAGTGGCGGCTTCCGGGGATGGGCTGAGAGAGGTCTCCTCACAGTGAACCAATTGTTTGATGGGAATGTATTCAAAACCTTTGCCCAACTAAGAGCGAAATTTAAGTTACCCTCAGGTAATCTATATAAATATTTTCAAATAAGGAGCTATGTCACAAAACATAACAATTGGGAACTGATAAGAAATAAGCCTACAAATATAGAGAAACATTTTATTAATTTGATAAAAAATGATGGTGTAATGAAAAAACAAGTGTCCTTGTTGTACAAAAAAATTGTTGATTGACATGTCAGATAATACACAACATATAAAACAACAATGGGAAATGGAAATGAATGTTACCTTGGATGACGATGTTTGGGTTAATATTTGTTCTGGTTGTCATAAGGGTGTGGGCAGTCAGATTTGGAGGGAATTTGATTGGAACACAAAAATCAGATTTTTCAGGACTCCGATGAAATCTTTCCTCACCAAGAATAGTATGAGTGACATATGTTGGAGGAAATGTGGATTGGTCGGTGATCAAACTCATATCTTTTAGGACTGCCCCAATATATAGGGTTTTTGGAGGGACATTAAGGGCGTTGTGGACAATCTACTGAAAGTGAACATATCTTTTGACTCCCAAACTTTTTTATTGGACATTTTTCCAGACAACCTTTCACAAGATCAAGCATTTCTTCTCCGTCTCTTTCTAATGACGGCTAGGAAAATGATAACAATCTGTTGGCTAAAGCCTGAGCCACCTACTGTTAACCATCCATCCATCCATCTTCTACCGCTTATCCGGGGCCGGGTCGCGGGGGCAGCAGTCTAAGCAGAGACGCCCAGACTTCCCTCTCCCCAGACACTTCCTCTAGCTCTTCCGGGGGGATACCGAGGCGTTCCCAGGCCAGCCGAGAGACATAGTCCCTCCAGCGTGTCCTAGGTCTTCCCCGGGGTCTCCTCCCGGTGGGACATGCCCGAAACACCTCCCTAGGGAGGCGTCCAGGAGGCATCCGAAACAGATGCCCGAGCCACCTCAGCTGGCTCCTCTCGATGTGGAGGAGCAGCGGTTCTACTTTGAGCTCCTCCCGAGTGACCGAGCTCCTCACCTTATCTCTAAGGGAGCGCCCCGCCACCCTGCGGAGAAAGCCCATTTCGGCCGCTTGTATCCGGGATCTTGTTCTTTCGGTCATGACCCAAAGCTCATGACCATAGGTGAGAGTAGGAACGTAGATTGACCGGTAAATCGAGAGCTTTGCCTTACAGCTCAGCTCCTTCTTCACCACGACAGACCGGTACATCGACCGCATCACTGCAGAAGCTGCACCGATCCGTCTGTCAATCTCACGTTCCCTCCTTCCCTCACTCGTGAACAAGACCCCAAGATACTTGAACTCCTCCACTTGAGGCAGGATCTCTCCACCAACCTGAAGGGGACAAGCCCCTACTATTAACCAATGGACACAAAAGTTAAAACAAGTTTACTTAATGGAACGGTTGACAGCACAACTGCAATTAAAAGTCACAGCTTTTAAAAGAAAATGGGACCTAGCTATTGACTTTCTGAAATAGGACACAATCTATGCCTTAATATGTTTATGTTCTAATTGTAAATAATGTAAGAAGCCCAGAAAAATAAAGCTGAAGCTATGATTCAACTCGAAAACATGTGTCAACAATTGTCAACTGGAAAGGTTTTTAGATGGGGTTCAGTTTTGAAAAAAGAGCTCTGCGTAAGATGTTAGCATCTATTTGTTTACACAGCTGTTTACTAATGTGTCTGATGAGGTATTTTTTAATTCAGATCTGGATATAATTGGGCCTGTTACATCCTTTACTCATTTAATATCAGGTAAGAACTGATTATAGTCATTGTTACAGTAAACTGTGTGTCAGCCATTTTGGCCTTTTTACTTGCCTCTAGCTGAAAATACAGCTATTTTAAGCAATTTTTATTATTTTTAAAACTACTGCATCTAACAAAAAATTAAGTTGTTGTTTACAGTAAGTCACAGCTACACAACATCTTCTAGTTTCCTAAAAAAGTGAGACAGTATTTGTGTCAAACAGGATCCCTGATGTGGAAGGTGGTGATACTGCTGTCAGTCTGTGTTGTGACTGTGGGTGGCTTTCTGTTGATAGTGTTGTTTTTGGCACAACACAAAGAAATGGTAAGAAATCCTTGCATTTTTCATTGTGTTTGTATCAATGAGGTATTTGTCTTTAATAAGCTTTTGATTGACTGCTCAAAGGGGCCAGAGCTCCTCTCCAAGTGTTACCAGGAATAAACCCCTCTGGTCATGTGACAGTTCACACATGTGAAACTTTTCTTTAGTAACTGACCTTTTTTTTAAAAATTTCTAATCATTTCTTAAAAGCTTAGACTTGTTTCTTGACAGGTTCTGAGACCGTGAACAGACAAGGGCTTCAAAATGAGGACGTGAACGAGGCAAAGATCATATACACTCCTCATTAACTTAGACTTTTTGTAAAGTGGTACCAGTAATTTGTAGAGCAGCAGCTGTTGTTTAAGATGTATTATTTTCTTACCCCCACCATCAGAGGGAATGCTTTCTCCTCTTTCTCCAGAGGCGCATTCTTTTAAGGAATATAACCTTGTAAATAAAATTCACACCAATCTCATAATTGTACATTTCTTGAAGCAGATCTTTGGGTATGTTATAAACTGGTGTTACCTCTTGTTGTTGTTGTAATGTAATCTGTTTTCCGTGATAGGGCTGACTTTTGCTTCATTGAGTTTTACTGATGTACAACATCTCTTTTTATGAATTCATGTTCAGTCAGGGCCTCCAGATGAAAAAAAAAAATGTAATAGACCTTCTAACAGTATTTGACTTGTTACTTAACCTTCTTTATCAGTACGGTTTAACAGATGATACACTCTGAAACATGTTTTAAATATATTGGAGCCTGAGCAAAGAGCCAGAGCAGGAATGGGACCTTGTAGAGGTGTAGAGCTGGTTGCTGGCTGGAGCTGGGCACCACAGACACCACAGGTAGGAACTGGAGCAAAGCAGTGCCTCAAGAAATGAGAGATAAGTCTTAAACAATATAATGACCTCATTTCCTTTTCCTGCTCACTGTCTGACTCTGATGAGGATGGTTCAAAATTTAACTTGTAGTTTGGAGAATCTCAATATCATTCACCCATTTTGAGGGAAATGAAGAACCAAGGCAGCACAGTTTGCATTTTTATTGTCTTTGCTGACAAATTTCAAGACAGTCCAGACATCAGCTGTGATTACACTTCAGAGAGTGGACATGGTGCTCTGTCTCCTCGCAGTGATGATACAACTTAAAAAGTCTGTCAGAAACATGAATGTGATAAAGATCACACTTTGTTACTGTTTCTAAAATAAACTGTTAGGTTTTGAACAATGGCCGACCCAGAAATGCAGACAAGTTGAAGCAAAAGGTAGATTTATTGAACAACAGGGTGAAGTGAGGTGAGTTCCTGAGTGGCTGGAGGTTTGATGGAGAAGCAGTGACTGGTGGTTTAGACTGGGAAGCAGGAACTGAAACAGGAGCTGATAACACTGGGGAAGACGGAGAGTAGGAATGCAGAGTTTTCAAATATGCAAAAAGCTTGGATCAGTAAACAACACTGAACGTGAACAATCTGGCACTGAAGTGGCGGCCTGCAGGATTCTTGTAGTAGTGGTGCGTGGAGAGTGATCGACACGTGTGGGGTCATTTCACCAGGTGGAGTCAAACGAGGAATCACCCAAGACCTTACAAAGATAGACAAACGAAACACACATAAACATGGAGACAGAGGGGAGGAGGGAATGAGGAGACACAGCGTGGGAAGGATCATGACACAGCCTTGTCTTTTGCTGCTCTCATGAACACTTTATGCAAACCAACCCATGTGACCACAGCTTTATTAGACTCAGTGATAACCACAAACACAGACAGGAAGTCTGAGGACTAAAGATGTCACTGCAGGTAACAGCTTTTACAGAAACTGTGTACTGCTTTTAGGCTATGTAAGTACTTCAGACAGAATGTTCACAGATCTGACATAAGTTTAGTTGCTCACATAAAGTATGTATATATGTGAAGGTTCTCAGTCATCCAGGACATCTTGAAAAAAGATTAAAGTAAAAGCATCTGGACTCAGTTTGAAGACGTTTCGTCTCTAATTCCAAGAGACTTTATCAATTCTCTAGAATCGCATACAGTATATTTAAGTTTGAAATTGTCTGACAATAAATAAAAGCTCTCTTCAGGGGTTGCCACAATGAAACTTTCACAGGTTTAGATTGGTACAGGGATGACCCCTTCTAGACACAATCCTCTCCATTGTCTGTGGCACTGGTGTATGAATTTGTAAGAATGTTTGGTGATGGTCGGAGAGTCCGTAGGCGCGGAATTGCTGCCATGTCTCTGGTAGTCTGCCCCAGGGCAGATGTGGCTAATCACCACCAGTGTATGAGTGAAATGAATAATGGATATGTGAGGCGTCTTTGCGGAACCCTGAAAAGTGCTATATAAATTTGATGTAATAATAATAATAATAATATATTATTATTATTATTATTATTATTATTATTGTTTAGCAGGGCTTAGTACAAGCACTGACGTATGACCCATTGTGGCTGGAGTTGATTCTTGTTTTAGATAATACATCAGCTTGGCAGAATAATAAAGTCTGATTAGATGTGGTTTTTGGTGGTCTTTTAAAATGTTTTTATTTTTATTTTTTTATGTTTCTTTTATTCCTAAAGCACTTTGAGTTACCCAATGTATGAATTGTGCTATGTAAATAAAATTGCCTTGCCATACTTGTCAGCCAGACAAGTCTATTCAGCTTTGCTACTGGATAAAGTACATTTACATAGATGATATACGTTTGCTAATTACAAATATTAATTAATTAATTAATAATAAATAAAATTGAAGATATGCACATTTTATTTGATCACAGAGCAACTTTTAAAACTTCTGTTTGGTGCTCACATCAAAGTGGAAGGAGTGATGAACTGTGTCCTGCTGCAGACTCAGGTGTCGTGTCTCTGTGAACATGAACAGCAGATGGACTTATTTAGTTTCTTGTGGTTTTTTTACGTGCTGCTTCTTTTAAATGAGTTGAGTCAAAAACTTGTGCACTCTCCACACTCTTCATGTTCGTCATGGCTGCACATATCTTATTCGTCTTGTTAATGAGTGAGTTTAAACCATTTTTATATTTTATATAATGACTTCATATAAAAAGCCATGCTGTTTTTTAACCCGAAAGTACACCTTTATTTTGATAGCACCTGTTTTATAAATTGAATTACAGCTAATAATTAAAATAAAGAAAATAAAGTATAGTATAGGATTGTTTTTTTAGGTTAATTCTTTATTCAATGTAAAAACAATGAGTGGAGGCTAACACTGGGAGAATGTGCTCTCTTCTGTTGGTTTTTGTTAGTATTTTCATATTTGATTAATTCAAGTCCAATATCTGAAGCTGATAGAAAATACTAATCATTTGTTCAACAGGTGTCTTTTCTGAGACCAAAGGACAAGGTAAGCTCTTATTAGATTTGAAAAATGGCAAAGTCAAACTCCATTGTTGCTTTATTAAATATTTACTAACCTCATTGTTAAATGCAGACCTTGCTGCTCCTAAACTGAGTGTGTCTCCAACGCTCATCAGTGAGACAGACTCTGTTACATTAATCTGTCAGACTCCAGTTCCTGTGTCTGACTGTTACTACATTTTTGGAAAACCTCCTGCCAAAAGTCTCCCATGTCTGAAGTCACTGACCGGACGTGAGCTGCTGTCGATGGTGAACCAACGCTCACCTGCTGAAGTCACTGTAACATGTTTTTACCTTAAAACATCTGAGTCTCCTCACAGTGACAAGAACATCATCTCTGTTCGAAGTAAGTAGAGTTTTAAATTGAGGGCTGAGAGACATTTCACTTTGATCAAAATCCAACTTAACTTAAGAGACACTTAAGAGGCAGACTTAACTCTGAACATTCTGTGTAGATGCATGTAAGCACTAGAATTTATTAGAAACAACAAAATGGAAAACAAGCAAAAAGCATTGTTGTTTAAGGCCACATGTTTATAGCAACAATATTAGAACTACAAAGTCTTTTTTCTTTATGCTCCAAGTATATATTAGGGCTGGTAAAATTAGCGCATAAACTTTTTGCGTGAATTTTTTTGGTTTAGTGCTTTTTAAAAAAACACAATTGTATTTGGTAATGCATTTTAAGTTACTGTATTTTATAAAGTCTTCTCATTTATTTTACCACAGTTCTGGTGTATAATTGTGTGTGACAGCATGGAGGTGGTTGGAAAAGGCTGTGAGAGCCTTGTGTTTGGAAGCCCCGCTTTGTCTGCCCCAGGTGTCTGTGTGTGTGTTTGAAAGGAAGCATCATGTAAAGTGCTTTGGTACAGCCAGGTACAAAAAAGTGCTATATAAATGTATACCAGACCATTTTAGTTATTTGTAAAATAAGTATGGCAAAGTTAAAAAAAAAGTTAATTACCTTCTGAGTCTGTGTTTATTTAAATTTGTGCGACTAATTGTAATTCATTACAACCAGACCTGCATTTAATTTATATATTTTTTATTGATTCACAGCCCTAGTATAGTATATTAATGAAGCATTGGGTATTGCTTTCAAGGTTCTGCTCAGTGCCTCTCAAATAATTACACTGTTAAACACTGACAGTGACTGAGTTAGTATTACCTCTGCTGCAGTCCTTTTACACTCCTCTAGACTAAATATTGTTTAATTATTTATTTTAAATCTAGTCTATAAACCAGATACATTATTATAATAACCAACTGAAATTTTATACATTTATTGTCATTATATGTTGTTTAAACCGCTCGTGTTATTCTTCTGTATGTGTCAGACAAAAACTAAACTTAAATAAACATTTTATTTTTTACACAACATCAACACTAGGCTGGACCTTATTATTTGTAAATTTGACCTTCAAACAACGCCCACAATACAGTTAATCTTGTCCTTAACAGCTCTGGCTCTGGCTCTGGCTCTGGCTCCTCCCACTTTGACTGTGCATCCATCAGAGATCACAGAGACAGACAGTGTTACTCTCTACTGTCAACCTCCATCTTCTGTCTCTGTGTCTCAGTGTTATTTCTACACTTTAAGTGGACATCGGGTAATGTCTGGATGTGTCCAGACTCTGAAAGGCTCTGAGCTGCTGACAGTGAACCAGAGTCTTCCTGCTGAGGTTCAAGTAAAGTGTTATTACACAGTAAAGAGAGGAGGGACTAATTCTCCATCTGCACACAGCAACAAAAGAGCTGTCATTGTTCAAGGTACGTTATCAATGTGATTTATATTAAAACTGTTTAAATTATATACATTTACCAGGGTTGATTGTTGAAGTCATGTATCTATATGTACAATTTTAAATCGAGGGCTGAGAACTATGAGGGCGCAAGTGACTTTTTACATTTGTCAAAATCCAACAGACTTAACTCTGAACACTCTGTGTAAAGACTGTATGAGTCTGTAGATGCAAAAAATTCCTTTTATTGATCATTTTAGAAACAACATGAAATATTGGTAAACAAGAATATGGAGGTCTTTTTTAATGAAAAATAAAGAAATTGATAATTTTAGGTTTGTTGCAGAAAAAAATCCTTTGTTGTTTAAGATCCGACATTTATAGCAACAGTTTTAGAACTACAACATAAACATTGGGGTCTTCTTTCTTTATGCTCCAAATCCGACTTTCTTTCTGAAAAAGTATATATTAATTAAACATTGGGTATTGCTTTCATGGTTCTGCTCAGTGCCTCTTAAATAATTACACTGTTAAACACAGAAGGAGACTGAGTTAGTATTACCTCTGCTGCAGTCTTTTTACACTCCTCTAGAACAGATAATGTTTATTTATTAAAAACTGGACAATCAATCCATATATATATTTCTAATTAACAACTGAAATTGTATATATGTCTTTTCTTTATTAGTTGTTTAAACAGCTCATGGTTTTATTCTGCATGTCTCAGACCAAAACAAAACATGATTAAAATCTCAATAGTTCTTCTTTACTCAACATCAGCACTGGGCAGGCCCTAAATATTTATTTGACTTCCACACAACTCCTGCCATATAGTTACAGTCCTTTACACGTTTTCAAAGCATGACAGCAAACAGCAGAGAATACCTCTGTATATTTATGTGCATTTAAACAGACCTAGAGAGTTACTTTTGTAAAATGGTAGTACAAATATTTTGAGTGGGATTTAATGGAAATTTTGAAACTGTTCTGTTCTTGTTGCAGCTCTGGCTCCTCCCACTTTGACTGTGCATCCATCAGAGATCACAAAGACAGACAGTGTTACTGTCCACTGTCAGCCTCCATCTTCTGTCTCTGTCGCTCAGTGTTATTTCTACACTTTAAGTGGACAACATCGGGTAATGTCTGGATGTGTCCAGAGTCTGAAAGGCTTTGAGCTGCTGACAGTGAACCAAAGACTTCCTGCTGAGGTTCAAGTACAGTGTTATTACACAGTAAAGAGAGGAGGGACTAATTCTCCATCTCCACACAGCGACAAAAGATCTGTCATTGTTCAAGGTGAGTTATCACCACAGTTGTATTATTGTAACTGTAAATATACATTTTGTTTTATAATAGATTTATTGTTCATTGAAAGGATGTACACCTTAAATAAATACTAAAGGAGTCATTATGAGTATGACTTACGTCATACATAAGTCTGACTTGTGTTTTTTTCAACATAAGTCATACATTATTATTTTAATGCTAGTATTTTCTAGCTGGTGTTTTTGCACCTGAACATCTGCACCAGGGTCCAAACCATCAACTAGACCTTGGATCAGTTTGATCTGGAGCCGCTGATTGGTCAGAACCATGGTCATGTGTGAAAGACAGATAGATAGATAGATAGATAGATAGATAGATAGATAGATAGATAGATAGATAGATAGATAGATAGATAGATAGATAGATAGATAGATAGATAGATAGATAGATAGATAGATAGATCTTTAATGTCATTGTCATATATACAAAAAAAATTTAAAAGTGTTCTTCATTAGTGCATCACTCATACGTTGTTAAAATAATACTAAATGTATATGTAAGAAAAACATTAAAACACTAAAACAATAATAATTAAAAATAAAAACACCTAAAAACCCACACATACATCAAACAGACTTTTGCGTTTAGCATTATTTTTTGTAGCGTTTAGAGCGGTTATTACAGATGGGTAGAAACTGTGCTTGAGTCTATTTGTCCTGGCTTTATATAATCTGTACTGTCTTCCTGAAGGCAACAGTTCAAATAAGGGGTAGCCATGGTGTAAAGTGTCCTTTATAATGCTCTGTGCTCTTCTGAGGCAACGGGAGCTGTGTAGATTTTCCAGCGTGGGGAGAGGGCAGCCAACAATCTTCTGTGCGGTGTTGATGACCCCTTGGAGAGCTTTCCTATGAGCCACTGTAAGGCTGGTGAACCAAATGCATATGCAGTATGTTAAAATACTGTCTATGGTGGCTCGGTAAAAGGACACCAACAGTCTTTGTGTGATGTAACCTCAAGAAGTACAGCCTATGCTGGGCCTTTTTCAGCAGCTCAGGGGTGTTTGCACTCCAGGACAAACTCTCTCCAATGTGCACTCCTAGGAAGCGGAAGTCTGCCACCCTCTCCACACAGTCCCTGCCGATAAGTAATGGTGGAACATCTGTCTTTTTCCTCCTGAAGTCTATTATTAGTTCTTTGGTTTTTAAAGTGTTGAGAAGAAGGTTGTTGGTCAAACACCATGTCGATAGTTGCTCCACCTCATCTCTGTAGACATGTGTTCAGGCTTTAATAAAGTCAGAAGATCATTTTGAATCTGACTTGTAATTGACATTTAACACTGATAAATAACTTTATAATAACTGAGTCTGTCTTTGATAAATAACTATATCCAGCTGTGTATGTTTCTTTACTTCTAGAGCCAAAACCAGAAATAAGTCTTCAACTTGATGATGACCTCATTTTCATTATCTGCTCACTGCCTGACTCTGCTGAGGATGGTTCACAATGTAACCTGTACTTTGGAGAATCACCTCAGCCATATCAAACATTATCCAAATTGACGAGATCGTCGACAAACAGATATTTTTGCCAATTTATTGTGTCTGTGAGAGATTTCTTGAAAAATCTCAAGACAGTCCAGACAAAAGACCTCAGCTGTGATTACACTTCAGAGAGTGGACATGGTGCTCTGTCTCCTCGCAGTGATGGATACAACTTAAAAAGTACAACAGAAACATGAATATAACATGATAAAGGTCACACCGTTTCTGTTTCTAAAACAACCTTGTCTTTTGCAGATCTCATGAACACATTAGAGACAAACCAACCCCATGTGACCACAGCTTCATTAAACTCAGTGATGACCACAAACACAGAGACAAGAAGAACGACAGGAAGTGAGACTGAGGCGACCACTTCAGGTAACAGCTTTTACAGAATTTACTTTAAGTCAAATTACTCTGTTTGATCAATCACTTTAGAAGTATTTTAGTGAAAATATTATTGACACAACATAACATAAAAACTATGATATTTCAAATTAATTAAAATGCATATATTGAGTGGGCCAGCAGGTTTCTCAAACTAACACAAAGTTGAATGAGACAATGGGAAAGTTATGACTTTCTTTTCTTCTTATTATTAATATAATTTGGGTTTAGGTGATTTTTTTAATCTAAAATGCCAATATATAATGTGAGAGTAAATGGTTTTCAGTGTCTGTCTCTAAGTGTTAGCCCTGCGACTAACTGTCCATTGTCCAGAGTGTACACTGCCTCAATCCCAAAGCTGCTGTGATATACTCCACCTCTCTGTGACCCCTAATGGGAATAAGCAGACAAGGATAAATTAATGAATTATTATTATTATTGCAGATTTGGATATTAATCCCCGCCCTGTTACATCTTCCACTGGAGCGTCCAAGACTCCTTCAACACCAGGTAATAACTGATGCCTTCATAAAACTCCAGGGGTCATTTTTACCTCATTCAGAATTGTCACTCTGGACCAGAATTGAACTGTAGACTGTGATCATGGATGAATAATAAAAGCTGGAGGAGGTACCGTCCTTTCTTCCCAGCTGTTTTAAATCCTATCAGTGGAAACTTGAGCTATTAAAGAAAAGATAAATGAAAATATCGGAGTATTTGTATGTCTGTTTTTGAGTCCATGAATGGCCTGCACTATGGGCAACATAACATGGAAATAAACCTGGAAGCCAGGTCCAATAAAATAATTGAAATTTGGCCTATAAATGATCCTGGTTTTATAATACACCTGTGACTATAACACACTGTAATATTACATTGTTAAAGCCTCACAACTGTAAAAATTCTGACAATAGCTTTAACCTTACCACATACATGACCCCCTGGTGTTACTGGGGGGTATTACAACGGTGCTTATTTTGTTAAATGTCATTCTACAAGACTGTAATTGTTTATGTGTTGTCTTTAGTTCAGCCTCGTCACAAAACAACCTTGAAGAACAGTGTTCTGAAAAAGACATCTGTACAGCCCGAGTCAGGTGAGCAAAATATAAACTTAACTTTGCCTAAACAAACAAAAAGCAAAACAAAGTTGTTGTTTTTTTCCAGAAGATTTATCTTCTACAAATAAACCCTCAGCATCATCGAGCCTGAACTCTCACAGTCTGTTATTACAGAATATAATCATTGACTTAAAGTGCATTTTCAACATGTTCTTAAAGAAATGAGACTGTGTTTGTGAAACAGAAATCCTGATCTTGAAGTTGGCGGTACTGTTTTTAGTCTGTGGTGTGACTATGGGCAGCGTCATGTTGGTAATGGCCTTTTTCTGCAGAAAACAAACTAAAAGTAAGAACTGTCTTTATTGAGTATTGTGATGCATAAATATAATCAGAGTTTTCTGAACTGTTCTGATTAACAATTAAAAAAAAAAAAACATTTTAATTTTTTCTTTAGGAAAATGTTTTGTGAAACGGTAAGATATTTATGTTTTGTTCTTTAGGTATAAATGCTCTTGTTTATTTTTTTGTTTATTTATTTGGATCCCCATTAGAGGTGTCCTATGTAAAAAGCTTATCTACCTGGGGTTCTTTCCACTGCAGCCCTGTCTTAAGCAAGTGTCAAATAGGTTTTACTTCCACCAACCAGTTTAGAGTAAGACCAGGATTTAGAGAAATAAATTGGTTAAAAAACTGTCTGTTTTTTTTCTCTCTGAGCTGAGTCTGAAGTAGAGTTGTGGCCTACTCTTTAATTTCTGTATTTGAAAGCTACAGTTTAAAAGACATTAAAGAAACTGAACCCGCTTTGAAGAAGAATAGTATGATCTAGTCAAATTTTACTTTGATAAACCTTGATAGCCTATAATGTAGTTTCATGGCTGTGTGAGTCCTCAAAGCCTGGCCAGTGTGTGTCTGTATGAAATCTGAGCTGAATTACCAAAAGACAGAACTTGATTTTAAGTTAATTTTATATGTTTATGACCTCACAAACTCTCAACTAACATGAGCTTCTAATAAAAGCATTCTCCATTTTTTTGGTCACAGACATTAGTAACCCTCTGCACACACTGAAAATACAATCAAATGTCATTAGATAATTATAACTAGTGAAGACCCAAGTCTTGTTCATTGTACTGTATTGTAAACTTTTAATAAAACAATCTTTTTTTAAAGCTCACGAGGCAGTAACCCTGGTAATGAACACAAACAGCACATTCATAGCATTAGTTTTGTTGAATTGATGCAGAGTGTAATGTTTGTGTCTGTGCTTTGTTTTCAGATGACATGGACACACAGGGCCCTCACAGCACTGGCATGGTAAATAAAAGTGTTTTGTGTTGCTCTAACTTTAATAATGCCTTAAATTAAATGATAATAAGTCATGTGTGTTTAATGTTTCCTCTGTAATAAAGCCTCGCTGGTGAAGTCTACAGTCTGATCACCTCAGTACCTGCAGCAGCCGACTGCTCGACTGGTGAGCTTCTTTTGTGTCTAAACTAAACCTGGTGACTGGAATCATTTTAAGATTTCTTCTTCTTTTTTTTTTTCTCAGATTCTGTGACTGTGAACAGAAAAGAGCTTCAAATTGAGGATGTGAACGAGGCAAGTCACTTCATCAAGAAACTAACAAACATTTATTATCAGGTCTAGATGGAGATTCTTAGTAAAACACTCCTGGGAGCCAACATTTTTTGGGGATGTAGTCGCTGACATCTTTTACACTCTGCTCTGACTCTATTCAAGATGTTGAACCTTTAAAAAAGACACTGGGGCTTTGAATAATACCACAGGTTTGAGCTTGAGGCCATTGCAATCTCCATTTCCTGTCTGGTCCTCTAACCTGTACATTTTATGGACACATTATTTATAGAATCATTATTTAATGTACCAGACCTTTTTTTTTTTCATTTTAAAAACTGGCCTCAAATAATTATTCTGAACTCTGTCAATTGGAGTTGGATTTCCATGGGCCCGAATGTTCAGTGCTCTCATGCGTCTCATTACAGAGAATGGGGTCATTTGGGAACCCTCTAAAAAGTCTAGTTATTAGATATTCTGACATTTTACAAGCTTTTTATTGATTGTCAATTATGAGAGCCTTGCCAGTTATTAATAAGATACTATCATCTATAAATGACAAATGGTGAATAGAACGAAATCTTGGGTACCTTAATGGACCTTCAGCTTGTGGCTGTGTAGGGTGAACACATGCACACATGTCTGCGGATGTATGCATGTATCTCCACTGTGTTTACAGATAAAAGAATGACACATTATTTGGACACAATATGCACATTAAGTGGGAAAAAGGCCATAATGAAGTCACACATAGGGTTAATGTTGAATGTATGTATGCACATGGGTATGTGTAAGCATGCATGTGAATTGTGTACTACTATAAAACTGTCATGGCTGCTCATTAGATCACCTGGGCAACCAGCCACTCCTGGACTGCACACCTGCTGGCCATTATAATAAGTCAGATATTTAAGCAGCCAACACACACTTCCTGGTTGCCAGATTGTTCTTCTACTTCTAGACGAACTCATCCAGCGTTACTTGTTCCTGCAAACATGTTCCTGCTCAACCTCCGAGTCTGGTGTTGTGCATTTGGGTCCTGAGTTCCGCTGTCACAATACAATCTGGTCAGAGATTGACCCGGCCGACTCCAAAGCAGCCCGTCAGAGACTCTGTGATAAAAAACGCGCTACACCGAATCCAGAGATGCTGCGAGTCAGCAGACGTGGACTATCCGCACACTCGCGGTACAGGTACGGCGCTTCTGACTACTTCGCAGCCAGCCCCCGTTCATTCCATTGCTGTACCAACACCGGAGCCCCAAGTGGGAGAGCCAGAGCGCTACGCTGGGGAGCTGGTAGGATGTAACCCTTTCCTGACCAACTGCTCCATCTTCTTCTCCATGCAGCCCCACACCTTCTCATCAGAGGAGTCCAAGGTTGCCTTCATCATCAGCCATTTAAGGGGAAGGGCTAGACAGTGGGGAACTGCTGATTGGGAGAAGAGGACGGCTGCCTGCACATCATTTTCAGCCTTTGCCTATGTCCTGAGAGGGGTTTTTGATCTGGGAGCCAGCGAGGGAAGGCAGCACGCCGTCTCCTCCACATCAAACAAGGAACTCAGTCTGTTTCTGACTTTTCCATAGACTTCTGCACCCTGGCCCAAATGAGCGATTTCAATGCTCCAGCTCTCCATGACATGGTTTTGATTGGACTAGCCAACTACATCAAGGATGAGCTGGCGACTCAAAATATTCACGCCGGGTTAGAGGAGCTGGTCTCTCTGGCCGTTCAGGTGGATCAGCGGGTTTCGGGTCGGTTGGAGAAGTACTCTGATTTTGCAGAGGTGTTCAACAAGGCAAAGGCCACTTTGCTGCCACCTCACTGCCCATATTGCAATAGACCTGTTACCTGGTACGTCACCCCCGAAGGGACACCTGTATTCTTTGATGGGTCCAGAAAAGTGGCAATGGAGACGTATATTAGCGACTCCAATGGAATTAGAACCAATACAACCATCCTCCCACCTCGTAGCAATCGCCTCCTGGACTGTGGAGGAGAAGGTGAAGGCTTCCCAGGCCGACGAGGCGGGACCCAGCTCTTGTCCGCAGTGGCTCAGTGGTAAGAGTAATCGTCTCTCAACCGGAAGGTAGGCGGTTCGAATCCCGCTCTTCCCACAGTTCATACTGTTGTTGTGTCCTTGGGCAAGACAATTAACCCACCTTGCCTCCAGTGGTGTTCCAGCTGTAACACTGGTGAATGGAACCCTAACTTTGGATAAAAGCGTCTGCTAAATGACTAAATGTAAATGTAAATGTTGTCCTGAGGGTCTTCAGTCGGAAGTTCTCCAGTGGGGCCACTCATCCAGGCTCACCTGCCATCCGAGTGTGAAGAGGACAGTGGAATTCCTGCATTAAAGGTTCTGATGGTCAACTTTGGAGGAGGATGTGAGGGAATTTGTGGGAGCGTGCTCTGTCTGCAAACAGCACAAGACGTTACGTCAAGCTCCAGCCGGTCTCCTTCAGCCTCTCCCGGTCTCGCATCGTCCCTGGTCCCACTCTAATAATAAACAATCTTTAACATATTTATAACCATTGATAATCTCCTTATTTAGTAGACTCAGTGTAAAGTGGTACAGATATTCTAACAGATGCTGTTTAAGATGAATCATTATCATTTTTGTTTTCCACTTTTTATTTTTAGAGCAACCCATATCATCTCTATGCCACTATTTCTGATGAGCCGACCTCGGTAACAATGAAGAATATGGTTTACAGCGCTCTACAGATGACAGAGAACTGACTGATGCAAGAGTTTTGTGCGGTGTATCTGTAAAAACCTGCTTCTTGTTCACAGCAAACTGTAAACTACTGTGCAGTCCTATGTCTCTGTAGACTTTCCTTGTGTTTGGAGAAAAATAATATTCACCTTTTAAAATCCTCTGATATGAAGTAAAAGTAGTAGTTTTTGTTTTATTTATTTAAATTGAAGTCATAGCTTTTGTTTTTTGTCTTTACAAGCCATTAATACAGCTATTTATCAATGAACACCATTGTTTTATAAATTTTATGAAAGACCGCTAAAGTTTTTAAATGCTGAATCTAAATTAATGTGGTTTATGCAATTTTGTTGTGCTTTAAATGGTTTAAGTGGGACTTTAATGGTTTTTAAACATATTTTAACTTGCTTTGAATGGTTTTAATTAAATAATTTATCATATATTTTGCATTTATTTATCTTGTTTGTTCTATTTTTGTTTACCATCTTATTTGTTTGTGACACAGACAGGACTCAGTCACTGGATTCTTTATTGTCTACGTCTATGCACGAGTTCTCTTCAGTTTATACAAATTTATAATATGCTTTTAAAAATACAAAAACTTATTAAACATTTATAACCTAGAGAAAAGTAAACGCTAGTTTTGATCAACACCACACAGGCTAAACCATGAACTGTTTTAAATGAGAGATTTGAAACATCATTCAGAATATTAGATACACTAAACCTATGTCATTGCTCCTGTCTGCTTCTCCAAACTGAGAGTGACGATTATATTGACAGAGTTACCCCTCTCTGAGTATGACATAAACCAACTTTTATAAAAGAAATACTGGTCTTTGAAGCAATCACAGACCTAACATGGTTTTAGTTGCTCACATAAAGTATGTTTAGTTTGGCCTAGGCCTAGCTATTTTCACATTGGAGAAAGTCAAAATAGATAATATATGTCAGGTATGTACAATTTATAAGTGAAACAAAAACAATTAAAAGGAAAGATATGCAAAAAAAGGTTTTGTTGTATTTCTGGTTAGTGGTCACATTAAAGTGGAAAGATTGTTAAACTGTTTCCTGCTGCAGACTCAGGTGTTGTGGCGTGTGTCTCTGTGAACATGAACAACAGATGGACTTATTTTGTTTGTTGTGGTTTTCTACGTGCTACTTCCTTTCAAGGATGAACTGAGTTGAGTCAAACACTTAGTGCACTCTGGACACTCTTCATGTCCGTCATGTCTGCACATTTCATATTCGTCCTGTTAATAAGTGAGTTTAAACATTTTTGTTGTTATATTATATGTCTTGCTGTTTGTTTTTAAACCAGGAAGTGCACTTTTATTTTTGACAGTACCTATTTTTATAAATTAAATTAGAGCTAATAACTGATAATAAAGTGGTAAAGTATTGTTAATTTGTAATTTTCTTTATTTAACGTGACGCAGAGGCTAACACTGAGGTAATGTGCTCTCTTCTGTTAGTGCCTGAAACAAATGCACTGAGAACTACTGAAGCCAGTCTTTTATGTGGAGCTGATTGATGAATAAAATAATTACACATTTGTTCAACAGGTGTCTTTATGAAACCAAAGGGCAAAGTAAGCTCTTATTAGATTTTTAAATAACAACTGTAAAATGTTTTAAATTAAGGGGTAAGAATCTATGTGGGCGCAAGAAATATAATCGATCAAAATCCAACAGACTTAACTCTGAACATTCAGTGTAAGGACTATATACGTCTGTAGATGCATATAATTGCTGTACTTTATTATATTGGACACAACATGAAATATTGAAAAAAAAAGCAAAAGAATCAAAAATATACCTGCAGTAATTGATAATCTGAGGTTTGTTACAGAAGAAAAAAAACCTTTGTTGTTTAACGCCCAATGTTTATAGCAACAGTATTAGAACTACAGTACAACATACATTGGGGTCTTCTTGATTAATGCTCCAAATCTCTGCTCTCATGAACACATTAGTGACAAACCAACCCCATGTGACCACAGCTTCATTAGACTCAGTGATGACCACAAACACAGAGACAAGAAGGACGACAGGAAGTGAGACTGAGGCGACCAGTTCAGGTAACAGCTTTTACAAAATTTACTTTAAGAGTCTGGTTCTGTCAAATGACTCTGTTTGACGTGTTGACAAAGCTACTGGGATATACTCCAGCCCTCTGTGACCCCTAATGGGAATAAGCAGTGAATAAAATATTATTATTATTATTATTGCAGATTTGGATATTAATACCCGCCCTGTTACATCTTCCACTGGAGCGAACAAGACTCATTTAACACCAGGTAATAACTGATGGATTGATAAAACTCCAGGGGTCATTTTTACCTCATTCAGAATTGTCACTCTGGACCAGAGTTGAACTGTAGAATGTGATCATGGATGAATAATAAAAAACTGGACAAGGTACCGCCCTGTCTTCCCAGCTGTTTTAAATCCCATCAGTGGATACTCAAGCTATTGGAGAAAAAAATGGCCCTAAAACCATTTTTCCTGTAAACCTCAATTTAAAAGTGTACCACTGACAGAACACTTCAACTTCTCTTGTCTTTTGAATCTATAAAAGGCTTACACTATGGGCCACATACCATTGGAATAAACTGTGAAGCCAAGTATGAGCATGTTCAATAAAATAATTGTAATTCTACCAATAAATACTAATAATAGATCTGTGTCTATAACACACTGTAATACTACATTGTTCAAGCCTCTCAACTTCAAAACATGCACAATCTGACAAAGCTTTAACCTTACCACATACGTGACCCCTGGTGTTACTGGGGGGTATTGCAACAGTTCTTCTGTCATTCTACAAGACTGTAATTGTTTATGTGTTGTCTTTAGTTCAGCCTCGTCACAAAACAACCTTCTACATCATCGAGCCTGAACACTCACAGTCTGTTATTACAGAATATAAACATTGACTCAAAGTGCATTTTTATCATGTTCTTGAAGAAGTGAGACTGTGTTTGTGTAAAACAGAAACCCTGATCTGGAAGTTGGTGATATTGTTTTCAGTCTGTGGTGTAACTCTGAGCAGTGTCATGTTGGTAACAGTCTTTTTCTGGAGAAAACAAACTAAAAGTAAGAACTGTCTTTAGAGTATTGTGCTGCATATTAACTATACTGTAGTTATAAACATAATCAGAGTTGTCTGAACTTTTCTGATCTAACATTTTCATTTTTTCTTCAGGAACAAGTTTTGTGAAACGGTAAGAAGTTGATGTTTGTACTTTAGGTATAAATGCTCTTTAGTTTTACACTGCAGCTCTGTCTTGTGCAAGTTTCAAAAAGGTACGTTTCACTTTCACCAACCAGTTTCACATAAGACTTTAAAGGATTTAGAGAAAAGACTCCAGTTGGAGACATAATTATCTTTTGATTTATGTAATAAACAAGCCATGTTAAAAACAGTCCATCGTCTTAAAAAACTTTATAAACTTTAGCTTGAACTGTTTTTTTTCCTCTGAGCTGAGGCTGAAGTAGAGTCGTGACTGTTTCCATGTACTTTTTCAAACTTTCCTGAAGGCTGTGATTGGTCAGATTCATGTGACAGATATTTGTCCAAAGAGTCTGTATTTGAAAACCTTAAAGACATTAAACAAACTGAACCAGCTTTAAAGAAGCAATAGCCTATTATGTAGTTTTTACCTTGAAATATAATGCCTTGAGTCATTGTTCACTCTGACTAAGCTCTGGTTTCTGAACCTAACTGCTAATCGACCTATTTACCACTAAAAATTTCTAGGTTCACATGTTAAAATTTGTCCATCATCTCCCATTGTAAATATATAAAGTTAGTCATCAAAGTGTTACTTTTACAGACCATTGTCCTGTTCCATTAACAACAATCTGTTATCATCTGCATCAGACAGTGACAGGTTTTGAAATAAATAAAACGTATGGTACTAGTACTAAAAACTACTAAAAAGCAGTCTATGGGCTGCACCATGTTGCGGTCTTCATATCTTTTTTATCTGCCGTGGGTTGATCACATCGATGACATGCAGCTGAGGAAAGTAGTTCCCAGTTTCCTGGAACCAAAACAGAACCAGAGCCTGGCCTGTGTGAAACAGAAATCCGAATCAGCTCCAGGTCGGTCACTGACAAACTGCTTTATGAAAGCTGATCTGAGTGACCCAGAGACAGAACGTCTTACTTCTCTTTAGGTTAGTGTTATAAGTTCATGACTATGAGCTTCTAATAAAAACCTTCTCCAATGTAAAGAGAGCTACAGTTTTTGGTCCCAGACATTAGTAACCCTCTGCACACACTGCAAATACAAACAAATGTTAGATAATCAGAATCAGAATCAAAATTACTTTTATTCATCCCCAAGGGGAAGTTCTGTTTGTTACAAACATGCAACCGACCAGTGCAAGAATAGAAGTTTCTTTTTAAAGTAAATATAACTTAACTATAACTATAAACTATGATATCCTAGGATACCCTGGGAGGGAAAGTCCAAAATAGTCTTGATTTTGGACAACATCCTCCTCTCCAACACAACAGTCAGAGAGTCCTCCCTTACAACATGTCCAGCCTTCTTGATGATCTTGTCAAGTCTATTAGTGTCCCTCATGTGCAGACTGCTGCCCCAGCAGACCACAGCGTACATGATGGCACTGGCCACCATAGACTCGTAGAACATCCTGTGCATAGTCCTGCAGATGTCAAAAGATCTCAGCCGCCTCAGAAAGTAGAGACAGTGTCCACGTTCTTGCCCCAGTCCAGTTTATTGTCCAAATACACACCTAAGTATTTGTACTCCTCCACCACATCCACACTAACCCCCTGGATAGAGATGGAGGTCACAGCAGCTTTTGTCGTCCTCAGGTCTAGCACCACTTCCTTAGTCTTTATAACATTGAGCTGGAGGTGGTTCTTCTTGCTCCAGGTGACAAAGTTATCCACAACAGTCCTGTACTCCTTCTCGTCATCACCGCTGATGCATCCAACCACTGCAGAGTCGTCAGAGAACTTCTGAAGGTGGCAAGACTCTGTGCAGTAGTTAAAGTCGGTGGTGTAGAGGGCGAAGAGGAAAGGAGAGAGGACTGTCCCCTGCGGCACCCCAGTGTTGCTGATGACATTGTTAGACACACAGCTCTGCAGCCGCACATACTGTGGTCTGCCAGTGAGGTAATCCAGGACACCAGGGGGGCATCTGCCTGCATTACTGCCAAAACCCCGGCCTGATAGTGTCGAACGCACTGGAGAAGTCAAAGAACATGATTCTCATTGGTGGCCGGTTTGTCCAGGTGGGCGTAGACTCTGTAGAGCAGGTAGATGATGGCGTCGTCCACACCGAGGTGGTGCGGACGACTACTGTATACCCAAGTCTTCTTCATTTTACTGTATTGCCTACTTTTAATGAAAAAACTTTTTTTCTTTTAAAGCTCACAAGGCAGTAACCCTGGAAATGTACACAAACAGCACATTCACAGCATTAGTTGTTAAAGAGATTACTCACCTATCCTGAAATAGAAGTATTTTGATTTTTGTTTTGTTTTTATATTAGAGTAAAAGCCTCTGTTTTCTGTCTTTATAAGCCATTGAGGCTGCAATTCATCCATGAACACCAGTGTTTTATCAATTTTATAAAGGACCACTAAAGCTTTTAAATGCTAAATCTAGATTGATGGGGTTGTGCAATTTTTGTTGTGCTTTAAATGGTTTAAGTGGAACCTTAATTGTTTTTACCATACCATTTGAATTGTTTTAATTGGGCTTTAACATATATTTAGCACTTACTTATCCTCTATGCCACAATTCTGTTAAAGTTTAGCTTCTTTTTTGCTAAAGCATAACAAAGTCCCACCTACGTCCAAACCCATTGTCTAAAGAAAGACCTTAAGCAGTGCTCAACCATGTCATGACATAAGGCTTATTGTATTTTATAATGTATTACAGTTTATTTAAAACCAGCTTTAATTCTGGTACTTGTTGAAGGAGTTTCCCAGGGCTGCACCCTTGCTCCTTAAGAGTTTCTTGTTTTATGATAAATATAAGTGTCATTGTTTATCACTGTTAAAAAACAAACAAAAGGAAATTTCCTGCCACCTTCTTGTGCACAGGTTTGTAAAACATTAAATTGGTTATTTTAAGAACTTGTTATATTTGTGGTTACACACAAGCTCTAAGTGCAACACAATACTTCATGACAGCAAAACTGAAACTAACTCTGTTTGGACAAGGCTGTGCTAGTCTCATAGCCATCACCATGAAAGGGCAGTGTGACTCCTGATGGGAGAGTCATTAAGGCTAATGTCCAATGTCCAAATTTTAGGTCAAACCCCTGTCTCTAGAGATTTAAGGTCAGCTCTCTTACCAGTTGACTTCAGAATTGACAAAGAGACGAAAAGAGATGAAACGAGACGAAAAGTCTTCACCTTGAAAACAAAATGACTTGGATGACTGAGAACCTTCACAGACAAACACTATTAACCCTAACCATATTCCCAAACCAACATCTCGAAAAACAAGACCTACAACTTAATCTAAAAAAAAGTAAGCTAGTTTTTATCAACACCACACAGACTAAACCATAAACTGCGTAGGACCAGCAATAAAGTAGAACCAGTTGTGGCTGAAGTTGCTCCTTAAGGGAATCAAACCCAAGACCTCCCACTTCACCAAAGAGGAGCACATGGTCTGAATGTTTTAAATAGTTTTAAATAATATATTTGTGACTCATCTAAACCATTTCCTGTTATGGTTACAAACAGCTTGGCAGAATAATAAAGTCTGTGGTTTTGGTGCAAACTTTTCAGTCACTTTACCATTGGAAAAAGTCATTATCTATTTACAGTTAATAAGGGAAACCAAAACAAATACAATGGAAGACATGCATATATTTTTTTTCATTTTAACACTGAGCAACTTTTAAAACTCCTCCCACATCAAAGTGAAAGGAGTGCTAAACTGTGTCCTGCTGCAGACTCAGGTGTTAGGGCGTGTGTCTCCGTGAATATGAACAACAGATGGACATATTTAGTTTGTGGTTTTGTGAAGTGCTACTTCCGTCAAAAATTAGAAGGTGAGTTGAGTCAAAAACTTAATGCACTCTTGAGACTTCATGTCCGTCATGTCTGCACGTCTCTTATTCGTCCTGTTAATGAGTGAGTTTAACCATTTTTGTTTGTTATATAATGACTACTAATTATAATATGTCATGTTGTTTGTTTTTTAACCAGAAAGTGCACTTTTATTTTGATAGCACCTATTTTATAAAATAAATTAGAGCTAATAACTGAAAATAAAGTGGTATAATATTGTTAAATTGTTATTTTCTTTATTCAATGTGATGCAAAGGCTGACACTGGGGTAATGTGCTCTCTTCTGTTAGAGCCTGAAAGTAATTTTGTATTTGAGTAATCCAACGTACATTAAACAAATGCACTGAGAACAACAGAAGCCAGTCTTTTATTTGGAGCTGATAGAAGATAATAATTACACATTTGTTCAACAGGTGTCTTTTCTGAAACCAAAGGTAAGCTCTTATTAGATTGTTTTACTCTGCACATTATGTATAAGAACTATATACTGTAAGTCTATAGACGCATATAATTGCTGTACTTTATCAAACTGAAAACAACATAAAATATTGAAACAACAAGCAAAAAATCTAAAATATATCTGCTATAATTAAGAATCAGAGGTTTGTTACAGAAGCAAAAAAACCTTTGTGGGTTAACGCCCAATGTTTATAGCAACAGTATTAGAACTGTCTTCTTGATTTAATCTCTGCTCTCATGAACACATTAGAGACAAACCAAACCCATGTGACCACAGCTTCATTATACTCAGTGATGTCCACAAACACAGAGACAAGAAGAACGACAGGAAGTGTAACTGAGGCGACCAGTTCAGGTAACAGCTTTTACAGAATTTACTTTAAGTGTCTGGTTCTGTCAAATGACTCAGAAGAAAGTAACATCAGAAGATATTCATTTAATGGGATAAAGGCCACACAGATGGAATTGTCTCTCAATCAACCCTGTCTTTTGCAACTCCCATGAACACATTAGAGACAAACCAAACCCATGTGACCACAGCTTCATTAGACTCAGTGATGACCACAAACACAGAGACAAGAAGAACGACAGGAAGTGAGACTGAGGCGACCACTTCAGGTAACAGCTTTAACAGAATTTATTTTAAAGAGTAACTTTTTTTAGTTAATGATCTGTAAGAATGGGGCTTTATTAGTGCTGTTCATTGATTTGACTAAAGGTTTTGACATTTGAGTATAAAGTATATTAATTCTACAATATATGGTGTAAAACCATCTGAGTGCTGCCCTCTTCAAGTTGAACGATGGTTACCACAGTTGTATTTTTCTATTTGAAGTTGCTTCCCTGCGTGACGTAAGCAGGCTCTACCAACGGGTCACTACCCACGCCCCTGGCACAAGCTCACCACACCCTTTGCATTGGCTCATGCCCCCGATATAAAAAACATCTTGTTGCCAACTAGCCAGTATTGAAAACATCAGGCTAGGTATATTAGCATGTACTTGTAGTGTTGCTGGTTGCAACAGCACTGCTGGACTGCATTGCTTTCCAGTTGAGTTGGAAGTTTGGCGCCAGTGGTTGTGTGCAGAAGCTTTTACAGAATTTACTTTAAGAACCTGGTTCTGTCAAATGTCAAATTGACCAAACACTGCTGAGGTAGCCTATATTTTGTAAACAGATTATTAACACAACATATAATAACCACATTTTATTTAAAATTAAAATAAATTCAAATGCATATATTGACTGAAACTAACACAAAGTTGAATAATCCAACGGGAAAGTCATGATTTTTTTTTTTTTGTTATTATAAATATTATTGGGGTTCAGGTGAATTTTGTGAATCTAAAATGCCAACAGTGAATAAATGTGAGAGTGAATGGTTGTCAGTGTCTGTCTCTAAGTGTTAGCCCTGCGACTAACTGCCCATTGTCCAGAGTGTACACTGCCTCAGGCCCAAAGCTGCTAATGGGAAATATCAGAAAAGGATGAATGTATTAAATATTATTATTATTACAGATTTGGATATTAATAACCGGCCTGTTACATCTTCCACTGTAGCGGCCAAGACTCCTTCAACACCAGGTAATAACTGATGGATTGATAAAACTCCAGAGGTCATTTTTACAATTCAATCAGAATTGTCACTTTGGAGTTGAACCGTAGACTGTGACCATGATAATAAAAGCTGGATATGGTATTGTTCATGTGTTTTATGAAATTGCATTGTCCCCTTATAAATAAATTAATCTAATATCATATAATGACCCCCTGGTGTTACTGGGGGGTATTGCAACAGTGGATCATCTGTTAAATGTCATTCTACAAGACTGTTTATGTGTTATCTTTAGTAAGTTCAACTTTAAAGGACAATGTTGTGAAAAAGATATTTCTACAGCCCGAGTCAGGAAAGAAAAATATTTATTTAACTTTGCCTACATAAACAAACAAAAAAGAAAAAAGCTTAGTATGTTTAATTTTTTTCCAGGACATTCATCTTCTACAAATAAATCCTCTTCATCATCGAGCCTGAAAACTCACAGTCTGTTATTACAGAATATAATCATTGACTCAAAGTTAATTTTTATCATGTTCTTGAAGAAGTGAGACTGTGTTTATGTGAAACAGAAATCCTGGTCTGGAAGTTGGTGATACTGTTTTTTGTCTGTGGTGTGACTCTGGGCGGCATCGTGTTGGTAATGGTCTTTTTCTGCACGGAACAGGGTCAAAGTAAGAACTGTCTTCAGAGTATTGTGCTGCATATTAACTGTAGTTATAAACATAATCAGAGTTGTCTAAAATGTTCTGCTCTAAAATTTTCATTTTTTTATTTCAGGAACATTTTTTGTGAAACGGTAAGAAGTTGATGTTTTGTTCTTGAGGTATAGATGCTCTTTAGTTTCACACTGCAGCCCTGTCTTGTGTGCAGTCTGAACAGTTTTTTTCCTTTTAGCTATATCTGAAGTAGGGTTGTGTTTCCATGTACTTTTTTCAACTTTTCCTGATTGGTCAAAATCATGTAACAGCTATTTGTCCAAAGAGCCTTAATTTGAAAACTTTAAAAGATTTTAGTCAAATGTTACTTTGATAGCAGACAATACATTTCTGTGATTGAAGCTCAAAATGTTAGTTGCAGACCACAAATTGCTAATATTTATTCCAAAGTGGCTAAAAGCATTGCTATAATGGGTAGATGTAGAAACTAAATAAGAAAGCTCTCTCCATCTTATATTGTTTACTCATCCTCCATATATTAATTACTGTTCTTAAGTTTGGGGAAAAACTTTCAAGAGCCATTTAGAGACATTATACAGACTCCAGAAAAAAGCCATCAGAATTGTACACAATATGGGATTTCCAGATCATACTAACACACTGTTTCTAAAATCATATACCCGAAAAGTCAAACTAAAAACATTGTTGATAATTTATAAAGATAAAAACAACCAACTCCCTATTAACATAAAAATGTTTGCAAATTGAGAAGGGAGGTATAATTTTAAGGGTGAATTAAATAATAAAAATACAGTGTGTTGTGGTCAAGATTGTGTATTACTCGAAGTGGTGTGACTTTATGGAATCAACAGGTCAACAACATAAACGGTGCAACAACACTTCTACAATTAATGAAATACTTGTGTCTTTAAGAAATCTGCTGAAGTGCAATAATCACTTACATTTACATTTAGTCATTTAGCAGACGCTTTTATCCAAAGTGACTTACATTAAGCTTCTATTCACAAGTGTTACACCACTGGAGGCAAGGTGGGTTAAGTGTCTTGCCCAAGGACACAACGACAGTATGAACTGTGGAGAGAGCGGGAATCGAACTGCCTACCTTCCATTTGAAGGACGACCGCTCTACCACTGAGCCACTGCACTTATAAATAACAAATCATATTAATTCAAAATAACCCGAATAATTCCTATGATAACTAATTAATGATAATTTATCCATCCATCTTTTACCCAGCCCCGTCGCGGGGGCAGCAGTCTACGCAGACACGCCCAAACTTCCTCCTCCCCAGACACTTCCTCCAGCTCTTCTGGGGAGATACCGAGGTGTTCCCCGCCGAGAGAAATAGCCCCTCCAGCGTGTCCTAGGTCTTCCCCAAGGTCTCCTCCCGATGGGACATGCCCCGAAACACCTCCCTAGAGAGGCGTCCAGGATGCATCCGAAACAGATGCTTGAGCCACCTCAGCTGCTCCTCTCAATGTGGAGGAGCAGCGGCTCAACTTTGAGCTCCTCCTGAGTGACCGAGCTCCTCACCTTATCTCTAAGGGAGCACCCAGACACCCTGCGAAGAAAGCTCATTATGGTCACAGACATTAGTAACCCTCCACACACACTGCAAATACAAACAAAAGTCATTAGATAATTATAACTAGTGAAGACCAAAGTCTTGCTCATTGTACTATATTGTAAACGTCTAATAAAAAAACTTTTTTTTTTTAAAGCTCACGAGGCAGTAACCCTGGTAATGAACACAAACGGCACATTCACAGCATTAGTTTTGTTGAACTGATGCAGAGTGTAATGTTTGTGTCTGTGCTTTGTTTTCAGAACACATCTACACACAGGGCCCTCACAGCACTGGCATGGTAAATAAAAGTGTTTTGTGTTGCACTAACTTTAATAATGCCTTAAATGATATGATTTATAAGTCATGTGTGTTTATTGTTTCCTCTGTAATAAAGGAGCTCGCTGGTGAAGCCTACAGTCTGATCACCTCAGAACCTGCAGCAGCCGACTGCTCGACTGGTGAGCTTCTTTTGTGTCTAAACTAAACCTGGGGACTGGAATTATTTTAAGATTTTCTTTTTTTCTGTCAGGTTCTGTGACTGTGAACAGAGAAGAGCTTCAAAATAAGGACGTGAATGAGGCAAGTCACTTCATCAAGAAACTAAAAACATTTATTATTAGGTCTAGTTGGAGATTCTTAGTAAAACACTTCTGGGATTCAACAGGTTTTTTTTCTAGAGTGGATATTTTTTATAATATAATTGCTAAACTCTCTTACACTCTGCTCTGACTCTCTTCAGTTTGTTGTATCTTAAAAAAGACAGTGGAGCTTTGAAATGATATTTGGTTTGAAATGAGGTTTAAGCTTGAGGCCTTTGCCACCTTGATTTCCTGTCTGGTCTCCTAACGTGTACATTTTCTGTTCAAATATTTATAGCATATATCATAAATTAATATTTAGACCTTTTATTATTTTTATCTTTAGAATTGGTCTCTATACAAAGAAATATTCTGGTCTCTGTCATTTTGAATTGGATTTCCACGGGGCTGAAAGCCATCTCCATTTTAGATGAACTGTTATGATTGGTCCAGTAGGAAATGTGTGGGAATGGGAGGGGTTCAAGACCCACTTCATTTTACTAAGAAAGTGAATGGGTTTGGAAGAACATTTGTTCAGTGCTCTCATGTTATAAATGTCAGGACCATGTTTGTCTGAGCTCCTTTACAGAGAATGACATTTTACAAGCTTTTAAATAATTGTCAAATACGATTGCATTTTTTTTTTTACCAGTTATTAATAAGATACTATCATCTATAAATGACAAAAATGTTAAATTTTCAGCTTGAGGCTGTGTAAGGTGAACACATGTCCGAGGGTGTGTGTTTGTGTTCTGTGTTTACAGATAAAAGTATGAAACATTATTGGGACAATTTGCACATTAAGGCTTTAATAGAGTCACACGTAGGGTTTCTGTTGAATGTGTGCATTGTAGTTTTATGTACGTGTATAAATACCTTTCTGAAGCAAACTGCAGACTCAGTTTCATACACTGGTATAAAACAGGATGTTCACTCAGAGGCTACATACTGCTAAATATAAATTCTTATTGTGCATAGTTACACAATTACACAGGATGTGTATAAATGTATGTATGTATTGTGCATAAACATAACTCGATATATATTGATATTTGTATTGTGTTTAGGAGTGTACACAATTATAAAATAGTGGAAAAAACAAACCCCAACAGTATTATACATATAAATAACCAGGGTAAAGTGGTTAGGTGTTTACAAGTTTTTTTTATTTTACCCACAGTTTTTTTTTTTTTTTGAGCACTGTGTTTGAATGCACTATTGTGAACTATTTCCTTTGTTTTCTCAAAACAAATAAAGAAAATTTAAAGAAATGTTTAGACTAAACACAAAAAACATTTGGGCTAATGGTTGGGGAATGTTTTATTCTACATTTGTGAAGGCACTCTGACCAGGACACACAGTTCTAACAGAGAGTGTCAGAGCTTAATGCACAGATCTTAAATAAGGTTAAAGATACTAATGTAGAATAGACAATAATATGGCAAGCAACAGGTCACTATTTTCTTTTTAGCGTGTTTTAAAAGCATGTTCCAATTCAATTAGTTAACAATCTAATAATAAACCATCTTTAACATTTTTATAACCAGCTCCTCATTTGGATAGACTCATTGTAAAGTTGTACAGATTTTATCACAGATGCTGTTCAAGATAAATTGTTTTTTTCCTCTTTTTTTTTAGAGCAACCCATATCATCTCTATGCCACTATTCCTCATGAGCCGACTTCAGTAACAATAAAGAATGTAATTTACAGCGGTCTACAGATGACGGACGACTGACTGATGCAAGAGTTTTGTACAGTGGATCTGTAAAAACCCACAGCAAACTGTAAAATACTGTGCACTCTTAAACCTTAAATGGTGTTTGGGTCTGTGGGACCTGTTTTCAGATTTTATCAAAAGAAGATATAATAATATATTTTTTTTAAACTCAAACTCATTGGCCATGTCTCATTTTCTGTGTAGAACATGTTTTATAAATCAGGTTCAATAAATGCTCCTCAACTATGGAACGCGTTGCCTCTTACTTTACAAAACATCTCATCTGTGGATGCATTTAAGTCTCAGTTAAAAAAATATCTATTTAACAAACATTTTGGGTAATTACAACTATATGTTTCATGTGATGTGTATATATAGATGTTTGTCTGTACTGTATTTGTGAAATGTAAAGCGACCTTGAGCTACGGAAAGGCGCTATATAAATAAAACTTCTTCTTCTTCTTCAATGACGACGCATGGTACACCCCCCATAAGCATTTATATTACATACAGGATGTTTCGGGTCTACTGGCCCCGGGATAATAAAAGTGTGGAAATGGTAGGTCCTGTGTACCTTCACTCTGTCCTCCTTTGGTCTGGGCTTGCATTTAGTATGTGTATGGTTTGTATTTCTTCTGGACATGACTCCGGGATGTAGTGGACGCAACATGGCTCCATTGGTGGGCCATACACACCAACACATTATCAACTCACAAGACTTTGCCACCAAAGTCAAACACTGACACCTGGGTTTAGACAATTGTAAGCAAACACACAACCAATACCTCCTGTTTGACGCTTACCATCCTTTGCAGCACAAGCAGAGGGTCATTAGTACTCTTCAAGCCCTGAGAGACTGGGAATAGACCAGATGGACATTCAGCAAATTCAATAGGACACAGAAACCAAACAGACAGGAACCAGTGACAAAAAGGAAGAATGTAGTTATTCCTTCTGTGTCTGGTTTATCTAAAAAGATCAAAAAGATTTTCTACAAACACAACATTCCTGTTCACTTCAAACCTGGCAATACTCGTCTGGTTCACCTTAAAGACAAGACCCGCTCTCACAAACCGAGCACATGTGGTGTATGTTCAGTGAAAAGCGTAGTGACAGTTACATCGGAGAAACCAAGCCCTTCACAGTAGGATGTATCAGCACAGAAGGCCCTTCAGAAGGGAAGAGCTGAGTCTGCAGTTTACCTCCACCTCAAAGAGAAAGGGCATTCCTTTGTGAATGATGCCATATTTTGTCAAAAAGCACTCAATAAGCAGTGGACTGAGGCACAATCTATCCTCCATTTATAACAGGGAGTTGAAACCAAAAATCAACACAGTTACTGTCTAAAGACTTCACCGCCTGAAGGGAACAGTTCTGCGAATGATTTACAGGAGCATAATGACTCCCCCATCAGGACTCACACTGCTCATTCAGCTCTTAACAACAATGAAATCAAGCTTCTCCAATCAAAGTAGTCCCAGGTTAAACCACTTCGTCTGAGGGAGATAAAACTCAGCTCAGCAACTCTCTTATCAGATGAACAAATGTCTTGACCTTCAAACCTACGTTCACACTCCTTAAAATAAATAGTTATAAAAAACCTTGCTTCATTAGTAGATTTATTTAATTGTTTCCAATCATATCTTGACTGTAACTGATTTAATTTTTGTTTATTACATTTGATTAATAAAACTAACTAAAACAAGTAGCACTTTAATTCATGTGATCTAACAAAGGTAATGGGCAAAAATCTACCGTTTATGCTTTTAATATTGCTTGTAATTGGGTTGAAGTAAACATCTGTTGAGTAAATTAACAAAATTGTTTGATTGTGTTGAAGTAAAAACTGCAAAAATGTAGCAGGTCCACCAGATTTTTGTTATTTAACACTGGTTGAATAACAAAAATATGAACACCACACAAGGAATAAGTTTCTATAGAAATTACTAACCTTATAAAATACTCTGATATAAAATAGAAGTACAACATTTTTTTTTTGATTAAATGCCTCTGTTTTCTGTCTTTACAAGCCATTAAGATTGCAATTTATCAATAAACATAGAGTTTTATAAATTGTATGAAAGACCACTAAATTTGATTTCAAATACTGAATCTAGATGGATGAGGTTTTTGTTGTGCTTTAAATTGTTTAAGCAGAACTTTAATGTTTTTTAAACATATTTGAAATTGATTTGAATGGTTTTAAATTGTGAATGGTGTGTATTTATACAGCACTTTTTTGTACCCTTCACGGGTACCCAAAGCACTTTCCCTTGAGCAAAGTGGCCTCCATCATCTGTAAATGGAAAAAGTTTGGAACCATCAAGACTCTTCCTAGAGCTGGCCGCCCGGCCAAACTGAGCAATCGGGAAGGCCCTTAGTCAGAGAGGTGCCCAAGAACCCGGTGGTCACTCTTTCAGAGCTCCATTGTGTCTCTGCGGAGAGAGGAGAACCTTCCAGAAAAACAACCATGGTCCTGTCCCAATACCCGCACAAAGGGGTGGTCTTGGTGGAAGTGCACTTTGGTGGAAGTGTGCAGGGAACCAAGCAAGCAGAATTAGCAGAATTGGGACGGCAATGTTTACGTCATCAACATGTGTCTGTAGGTCATAAATGTGATCACAAAATGCCGGCACTGATCGCGCTTAAAGCAACATTGTTATTAAAAATTATAATAAATCTACAAAATAGAATCATTTCCCAAAAGAATAAAATAATTGAAAGTCACATTAAAATCTTATAATACACCTGTGACTCTAACACTCTGTAATACTACATTGTTCAAACCTCTCACTTCATAACATGCACAGAAGCTTTAACCTTACCACAAACATGACCCCCTGGTGTTACTGGGGGGTATTGCAACAGTTCTTCTATCATTCTACAAGATTGTAATTGTTTCTTTGTTGTCTTTAGTTCAGCCTCATCACAAAACAACCTTAAAGGAAAGCGTTGTGAAAAAGACATCTTTACACCAGCGTTTAAATTTCAGCAGCAAAAATCTGGAACTCTTCTCTGGATCTCAGCTTTAACAACGTTCAAAGGGAAGTTAAAAACGTCCTACAGTGGGGATCGAAAGTTTGGGCACCCCAGGTAAAGAGTTTTATTAATGTGCCTAAAGACGCCAAGAAAAGATGGAAAAATCTCCAAAAGGCATCAAATGACAGATTAGACATCCTTATAATACGTCAAAAAAGTTAGATTTTATTTTCATCATTTACACTTTCAAAATAACAGAAAACAAAAAAATGGTGTCTGCAACAGTTTGGGCACCCTGCAGAGTTAATACCTTGTACTGCCTCCTTTGGCAAGCTAAGACCTGACAGTGTCATGGATTGTTCTCCATCATCGTCTGGATAGACCAGGTGATGTCAATCTCAAAGGTTTTAAATGCCCAGACTCATCTGACCTTGCCCCAACAATCAGCACCATGGGTTCTTCTAAGCAGTTGTCTAGAACAGTAATTCCTAAACTGTGGTCCGCGGACCACTAGTGGTCCGTGAGGGTACTGCAGGTGGTCCGTGAAAAGGCAAAATAAAATAATATTTTACCTTCATTTTACCAGGAAATTCTCATTAAAAAAAATTAAAAGAATATGTAGGCCTATATTGATATAACATTTGCATTAAATTGTCAAGTTATTGGGTGATTACTAAAATAGGCCAGTGGTGTTCGGCCGTGACGTTCAAGTTCAGTGTCGTTATGGATCGGTGGATAGCAACAGGTTCTCTGAAGAGAAAAGAGGCAGCCGTTGTGTGCAGTAAACTTTCTTTTAACAAGCCTGTTGCACACTGATGTGATGACTAGTCATAGTAGTGCTAGTAAGCCTATTTAGAGGTGCGGATTAATTCAGATAAGACTGTGTGCAGACATTTTATTATGTGTGTTATGAGGTGGTCTGCAAAATTTTTTGATTACAAATAGGGGTCCACACACACAAAAAGTTTGAAAAACCCTGGTCTAGAAAACTGAAACTGAAAATAGTTGAATAAAGTTAAAATAGAACTTTTTGGCCGGAATGAGCAAAGGTATGTTTGGAGAAGAAAGGGCACAGAATTTAATGAAAAGAACCTCTGTCCAACTGTTAAGTATGGGGGTGGATCGATCATGTTTTGGGGTTGTATTGCAGCCAGTGGCACAGGGAACATTTCACGAGTAGAAGGAAAAATGGATTCAATAAAATTTCAGCAAATTTTGGATGCTAACTTGATGCCATCTGTGAAAAAACTGAATAGTGTAGGTTTACATATGTATTGTGTCTACCCCCCCCCTTGCCTTACACACACACACAAACAAAAAACAACAACAGCATTATACGTATGAATAACAAGGGGAAGAGAGGGTGTTCACAGGTTTTAACATTTTCCAACTCCTTTCCATTTTCAGAGTGAACCTAAAGCTGGGATAGGCTGCAGATAAGGCATACTGTATTTTATATTGTTTTATAGTTTATTTTAAACCAGCTTTTATACTGGCTTTTGTGGGAGGAGGGCCCTTGCACCCTTTGATGATTAACATAAGTTGAAAAACAATGAGACATTTCCTGCCACCTTCTCGTGCACAGCTCTGTGAAACATATTCTGTGAAACATGCTGAACTTAAATGGGTTATTTTTAAAACCTGTTAAACGCACTTGCTCGGAGTACAACACCAGACAAGCAAGTGGTTTCTGTGTTTTTCTGTGTATCCCTATCATCTATAAACCTAATGGTTTACTAGTAAGCCTAGTTTTGATCAACACCACACAGAATAAACCATGAACTGCTTTAAAGAGAGATTTGAATTGCTATTTAGAATATTATCAGAGATACATAACACAAAAACCTACCTGTGTCATTGCTCCTGTCTGCTTCTTCAAACTCAGAGTGACAATTGTACTGACAAAGTGTGACATAGACCACCTTTTATAAAAAATGCAGGACTTTTAAGCAATTCAAGCATAGCCTTCAACATCTTTCAGACAGAATGTTCACAGAGCTGATATTGGTTTAGTTGCTCACATATGTATAGTATGTTTAGTCTGACATAAGCCTAGGTATTTCCACAAGAGGTCCATCCTGACACAATCCTCTCCATTTACTTGGGACCAGCACTAAAGTCTGACCTATTGTGGCTGGAGTTGTTAAGAGGGAAACAAAAACAAAGTGGAAAGAAATGCAAGACAAAAGGTTTTGTTTTATTTCTGGTTGGCGATCACATAAAAGAGGGAGGAGTGATGAACTGTGTCCTGCTGCAGACTCAGGAGTTGTGTATCAATAAATGATGAATTGAGTTGAGTCAAACACTTAGTGCTCTCGGACACTCTTGTGTCATGGCTGCACATTTCTAATTCGTCTTGTTAATGAGTGAGTTTAACCATTTTTGTTTGTTATATAAAGACTACTTATTATAATATGCCATGCTGTTTGTTTTTTAACCAGGAAGTGCACTTTTATTTTGATAACACCTATTTTTATAAATTAAACTAGCGCTAATAACAAGAAAATAAAGAAAATAAAATGGTATAGTATTGTTAATTTGTTGATTCTTCAAACAATGAGGAAACACTAACACTGGGAGAATGTGATCTCTTCTGTTAGTTAATGTTAGTATTTTTATATTTAAGTAATCCAAGTCCATTATCTGAAGCTAATAGAAGATATTAATAATTTGTTCAACAGCTGTCTTTTCTGAGACCAAAGGACAAGGTATGCTCTTATTAGATTTTTTAAATGGCAAATGTCAAACTCCATTGTTTTTATTCAATATTTATATAACCTCTTTGTTAACCACAGACCTTGCTGCTCCTAAACTGAGTGTGTCTCCATCGTTCATCAGTGAGACAGTGTTTTTTAAGACCCAATGTTTATAGCAACAATATTAGAACTACAACATATACATTGGGTCTTCTTTCTTTATGCTCCAAATCTGGCATTTTTTCTGTCAAAGTATATATTAATCAAACATTGAGTATTGTTTTCAAGGTCCTACTCAGTGCCTCTTAAAACGCCTTTCACTAACGTTTTGAAAATGTGGCACTAAATGATGAAAATATGTTTGTGCTCTTCTTCCTACTGGCTTTGGTATATCTTAAATACACTCTTAAATATACTCTTTTCATCGGCCAATGTCCTTGTGTTAGTGTTATTTAGTGTTTGTTAACATTCCTTCTATTCGCAGATTCACTTTGCAAAAACTGTTCCTGTTCCAGCGGTTTGTTGATTCTTATTTGCCTCACTCTGGTTATGTCAAATGAATCGTTGCTATGACTGGCTAAAAGTTAAAGCAAAAGCATCTGGACTCAGTTTTCAAGGTGATGACATTTTGTCTCTAATTCCAAGAGACTTTATCAATTCTGAGATCAACTGGATAGAGAGCTAAACCTGATGGAACAAGGCTGTTCTGGTCTCATAGTTGTTCGCTCTGAAATGACAGTGTGACTCCTGATGTGAGAGTCGTTAAAGGCTCAGGTGAGTTTATAGAGACACTGTTCCATTCAGGTGTTGTTTCAGAAAACTGTTGTAAATACTAGGCAACATGAATCTGAGGCCATCTCCTTTGTTTAAAGAGGGCCTTTTCCATTTTAACAAAAATGGCTTCCTTCACCCCTTTCTCAAACTATCTGGCCTCTCAAAGGAATGTTCTTTCTCTTTGAGGTGGAGGTGGACTGCAGACTCAGGTCCTCCAGGATTGGCTCTTCTGTGCTGATACATCCTCCTGTGAAGCTGTTGTTTTGTTTCTCAAACATACTACACAAACACAACTGTCACTGCACTCTTCACTGAACTTCATAAACTAAATTACTCTGTATGTGGGGTCTTGTCTTTGAAATGGAGCAGTTTTTTGACGCAGAGTGTTCCCAGGTTTAAAATGGACTGGAATATTGTGTTATTGAAAATCATTTTGAGTTTTTCAGATAAACCAGACACATAACGAATAACCACACCCCTTTGTCCCTGGTTCCAGAAACCAGGGTGCAGTGGTTCAGAGGTAGAACGGTCTTATTAACCAGAAGGTTGGCGGTTCGATTCTCCCTTTCCCCAATTCATGCTGTCATTGTGTGCAAGACACTTAACCCACCTTGCCTTCAGTGTTCGTAGCACTGGTGTATGAATGTGTGAGTTTAGAGGTGTGTTCGGTGGTGGTCGGAGAAGACTGTGAGCGCCGTGTGTTTGGCAGACCCCTCTTTGTCTGTCCCAGGTATGAATGGGGTGAGTGGAAGCACGTTGTAAAGCGCTTTTTAAAAAAATAAATGCATGCCATTTTCCATTTAGAATAACTGTCAGAAGATATGAATATAAAGGCCAGACAGTTTGTATTGTTTCTAAAACAACCTTGTCTTTTGCAGATCTCATGAACACATTAGAGACAAACCAACCCCATGTGACCACAGCTTCATTGGGGAAATGTTAAAAAAATACTATTTTAAGATCTCTCTAAATATGCTTTTAATGAGTATTTGTATCTTAGTACAAATTTGAATTCTTTTGACATTTCATGTTGTTGGATCAAAACAGTAGTGAAAGTGGTTAACTGTACTCTGCTCGAAGCTGTGGGTTTGACTGAACAGTCTCTGTGTTTCTGAACTTTGACTGACTCATTTGTGGTTTTCCTGAGCACTAGTTCTATAAAATGATAAACGCCCTGTTTAGTCAGTCACTTAGAGCCTTCAGGACATTAAGGTCTTCATGACAGCTGTCCGTCATGGCTGGACACTTCTTAATCTTCATGTTCATGAGTGAGTTCAACCCTTTTGTTTTTAAAAGATCCTCACTAATAAATGTGATTTTAGCATCTGCTGTTTTAAAGTTTATTTAGAAACTATAAGTGCATTTTTTTAAAGTTTAAAATATATTCTTCTAATTCTAATCATCAATTCTCAAGTTATTTTAGTGAGTTAGTAAGATGATATAAATGTGAATAAAGAGGAAATACATAGTGATCTGTGGTCATTTCTAAGAACAGGGTGGACATTAATGGTCACACAGTGGACAGCCCTTTTATTCAAAGTTATTGTTTGCTGCTAAAAGCTTTAGCACGACTCCAGCTCAAAGTAAAGACCCTACAGTGGTGTAGGCTGGAGTGAAATACAATGTATATTTAAAGTATCTAAATCTGTTTTAGGTTAATTTAATGTAAAAATTACACATTAAAAGCTCAAACTGGGAGTCTCTGTAAATATGATATTTTTATTTTATTTTTTTATTAACAGATGTGTTTTTAGAGGCTAAAGGTCAAGGTAAGATACATTTGATTTTACAAATAATTGGTAATGGTCATCTATGTGGCTTCATTAAACATTTATTAACTTCTTTGTTAACTGCAGACGTTCCTAAACTGAGTGTGTCTCCATCGCTCATCAGTGAGACAGACTCAGTTACATTAAGTGTGCGAGCCAAAGACATTTGACATTAATGGCATGTCTAAAACTGGCTAAAACTACATCCAGTCAGCATTTCTGTTGCTTGTAACTGGGCAGGGAAAAAATAATGTTCACTTTATAAATTTTAAAGCTACCAAAAAGCCTACCAACCAAGATAAATTATATATTAAAATATTTAAATATAATTTAAATACTATAAATGTCATTATTTTGCTGTGGTTAGGATTATGAGTTAGGTTTAGTACTGTGTATTTTTGACCTCCAAACCAATCCTGCAATTCAGTTAATATAGTACTTTGCACATTTTCAAAAGGTTTAATGAAATAGCAGAAAATACCTCTGTATATGGAGTTAAACACACCTAGTGAGTTACTTTTGTAAAATGTTGGTACAAATATGTTGAGTGTAATTCATTCAGAAAACAATTCTATCTTTAAAAAATAATTCATTTTTTTCAGATCAAAATATGTTCATTGTTTTGGTGATGTCTTTTATGTCCTCACAATTGAAAATTAAATCAAATATTCAGCCACAACGTTAATATTTGAGAACAATTCTTGTTGCAGCTCTGGCTCCTCCCACTTTGACTGTGCATCCATCAGAGATCACAGTGTCTCAGTGTTATTTCTACACTTTGAATGGACAACAGTGGGTAATGTCTGGATGTGTCCAGACTCTGAAAGGCTCTGAGCTGCTGACAGTGAACCAAAGTCTTCCTGCTGATGTTCAAGTAAAGTGTTATTACACAGTAAAGACAGGAGGGACTAATTCTACATCTGCACACAGCAACAAAAGATCTGCAGATTATTTTAAAACTTTATTAAAACTTTAATTATACAGACGCTGGTTTTAACTGTCATAAAAAAGCTTAAATTTCTCAAAATAATAACTAATGTCAGCGTGGGGTCAATTGTTTAATTAATATTAAAGTTAAAAGTAGGGCTGGGACTCGATTAAAAAATTAAAATAGAGGCTTTGTAATTAATTAATCGAAATTAATCGCATATTAATTGCATATAATATTTGAATAAATTTTTTACATGGATTTTTAGTATACCATTGAATAATGACTGAATACATAAGCTTAATCAACAAAATATTGTTTATTTATTTCAGTCCAGCAGACCAGTGCAATGTTTGCCATTAAGTGTAGCAGTGTAGTTACCCTGGTCCTTGTAACTTTACTCGGAGTCGGGCTAACGTCCACGCTAACTCCTAGGTGTTTTGCGTTGAGGTGATATTTGAGGCTCGATGTGCTGCGGTGATATACAAATCCCTTGTTGCATAGCTTGCACACAACCATGCTCTTGTCGACGCTTCCATCCTTTTGTTTAAAAAAAAAAAACGTTATGCGGTCAAAAATAAGTGTGGCTAAAATTATGCTATTTATTTTTTGCGTTTGCGTTTAATCCTAATTAACGCGTTAAAGTCCCGGCCCTAGTTAAAAGTTAAAAAGTTATCTCCCACTTTATTCTATAATAGCTTCTATAATAGCTTCACATAGTTTTCGCCAACATAAGTCATACATGAGTATTTTAATGCTAGTAGTTTATAATGGCGTACACTAACTATAGAGGTATGACTATTTATTATGTTTTTGCCCCAGGGTCCAAACTATCGCCAACCGCACTTTTACAAATAAACTATACCTTTGTTCAGTTTGGTCAGAACCATGGTCCTGTGTGAAAGACCTGTGTTCAGGCTTTAATAAAGTCAGAAGATCATTTTAAATCTGACTTGAGTGTGACACTAATGAATAACTTTATAATAACTGAGTCTGTCTTTGATAAATAACTGTATCCAGCTGTTTGTGTTTCTTTGCTTCTAGATCCAAAACCAGAGATAAGTCTTCAACATTATGATGACCTCATTTTCATTTTATGCTCACTGCCTGACTCTGCTGAGGATGGTTCAAAATGTAACCTGTACTTAGGAGAATCACCTCAGCCATATCAAACATTATCCAAATTGATGAGATCGTCGACAAACAGATATTTTTGCCAATTTATTATGTCTGTGAGAGATTTCTTGAAAAATCTCAAGACAGTCCAGATAAAAGACCTCAGCTGTGATTACACTTCAGAGAGTGGACATGGTGCTCTGTCTCCTCGAAGTGATGGATACAACTTAAAAAGTACAACAGAAACATGAATATAACATGATAAAGGTCACACTTTGTTACTGTTTCTAAAACAACCTTTTCTTTTGCAGATCTCATGAACACATTAGAGACAAACCAACCCCATGTGACCACAGCTTCATTAGACTCAGTGATGACCACAAACACAGAGACAAGAAGAACGACAGGAAGTGAGACTGAGGCGACCACTTCAGGTAACAGCTTTTATAGAATTTACTTTAAATTATTATTAACATGACATATAATAAATAAACTCTTATTTGAAATTAAAAACTAAGATAATCTTAATAAATGAAAGTGCATATATTCTAGGCCGACAGTTTTCTGAAACTAACACAAAGTTGGATGAGCACATGGGTAAGTTATGATTTACTTTTCTTCTTGTTGTTATTAATATTCAGGTGCCCAGAGACATGTAAGTGAATGTGTAAATCTAAAATGCCAACAGTAAATGATCGTTAGTGTCTGTCTCTAAGTATTAGCCTTGCGACTAACTGTCCATTGTCCAGCAGCTAATGGTAATAAGCAGAAAAAGATGACTGAATGAAATATTATTATTATTACAGATTTGGATTTTAATAAACGCCCTGTTACATCTTCCACTGAAGCGAACAAGACTCATTTAACACCAGGTAATAACTAATGGCTTCATAAAACTCCAGAGGTCTATTTTACCTCATTCAGAATTGTCACTCTGGACCAGAGTTGAACTGTAGACTGTGACCAGGATGAATAATAAAAGCTGAATGAGGTACCGTCCTATCTTCCCAGCTGTTTTAAATCTCATCAGTGACTCAAAGTGCATTTTCATCATGTTCTTAACAAAGTGAGACTGTGTTTGTGTGAAACAGGATTCCTGATCTGGAAGTTGGTTCTACTGTTGTCAGTCTGTGGTGTGACTCTGGGAAGTGTCATGTTGGTAACAGTCTTTTTCTGCAGAAAACAAACTAATGGTAAGACACTCCAGCACTCATTACAGTATTTATTCTTGTGTTTGCATCAATGAGGTATTTGTTGCTAGTAAGCTTTTGATTGACAGCTCAAAGAAGCCAGAGCTCCTCTCCAGGTGTAACCAGGAATAAACCCCTCTGGTCATGTGACAGTTCACACATGTGAAACTTTTCTTTAGAAACTGACCTTTTTAAAATTTCTAATCATTTCTTAAAAGCTTAGACTTTTTTCTTGACAGGTTCTGAGACTGTGAACAGACAAGGGCTTCAAAATGAGGACGTGAACGAGGCAAGGCTCCTAAAACCATATACACTCCTTATTAAGTTAGACTAATTGTAAAGTGGTACCAATATAACTTGTAGAACATCAGCTGTTGTTTAAGAAGTATTATTTTCTTTCTTTAGAGCAACACAAATTCTCTCTATACCGCTCTTTCTGACGTGCAGACGGTTTATAGCACTCTACAGACGAGGGACGACTGACGACTGAACACATTGGTTCCTGAAGATGGCGTCTGGTTCAGAGTCACACAGTGTTGATTTAGTTCTGTTTTATAGATTTGACTTTACAGCTATGATTGACTCTGTGTTCTGATTGTTGTCTGTGGGATGAAGGCTGGGCGAGTGGCTCTGCTGGAACAAAGACAGCTGTAAAAAAAATCAATAATGTGCTTTTATAAATGTAAGATGCTTATAAAACATATATAACCTTCAGAAAAGTGCATTAACATATATGTTAATGCACTTACCCCCCTTACCCTTCCCAGAGTTGTCATGTAGTAAAAACTTAGCTCTAGAGACCGGAGCCATCTTTTGTACCAGGCTGTAAACATGAGTTTTACTCTTGTAAAGTCACCATTGGGTTTCTACTTATATTTTCGCTTTTGGAGCCTGCCCTCTGGTGGACGGAGGTATATTGCTGTATTTCGCTGTAAAATCACCGTATGGCGGCGCCCTTACACGAGGACCATTTTAGAGGTTCCATGGGAGAGGCTTGCCAGAGGCTCAGTCTTTTAACAGGAATATGATCTTGTAAATAAAATTTGCACCAATCTCATATTCACTCCAGTTCAGTAGATTTCTTCTCCAAAACAGTGACACAGTTTAAAGTCACATATGACTCTGTATTAAAAGTAGAAGCAGATCTTTGGGTATGTTTTGAGTGTAATGTAAAATACACAACTATAAACTGGTGTTACCTCTTGTTGTTGTTGTAATGTAATCTGTTACTGCCAGTCTTCTGTGATAGGGCTGACTTTTGCTTCTGTGAGTTTTACTGATGTACAACAGCTCTTTTTATTAATTCATGTTGAGTCAGTGCCTCCAGAAGAAAAACAATGTATTTGACCTTCTACAGTATCTGACTTTTTACTGAGTCTTCCCCAATTTCACTTTTGAGAAATGTTCTTATCTGCAGACAACAGGTTGAAGACTTTACACACACACACACACACACACACACACACACACACACACACACACACACACACACACACACACACACACACGCACGCACACACACACACACACGTACACACACGTACACACACACACGTACACACACACACACACACACATACATACACACACACAAACATACACACACACAGACACACGCACGCACACACAGACACACACACACACACGTACACACACACACACGTACACACACACATACACACACACGTACACACACACACACACACACACACATACACACACACACACACACATACATACACACACACACACACACACACACACACACACACACGTACACACACATACATACACACACACACACACACATACACACACACACACGTACACACACACACACACATACATACACACACACGTACACACACACACACACGTACACACACACACGTACACACACATACATACACACACACACACACACACACACACACACACACACACACACACAGACACACACACACACACACAGACTGTAACGGTGGACTCAGGACCCAAATGCACGACACCAGGCTCAGACTGTTAAGCTGCTCTTTAATTAGACAAAAGGTAACAAACACAGGATTTGGGGATTAACTGGACGTGGTCGGTTGGACCCAAAGGTTGGCCAGCAACACACGCCGATGAGCTGGTACAGGTGGGGAGGACAGAAGATCCAGAACCCGGGAAACAGGTAGCTGATTTAGGGAACTGGATTGATTTAGCGGAAGCAGGTGACAATCACAAGGGAGCAGGAACAGGTTGCAGGCTTAAGTCCCGCTGGCTGTGTTTGTCTGGAGTCAGTAGAACAATCTGGCAACAGGAGGTGTGTGTTGGCTGCTCATATACCTGCCTGATTGTAATGGCCGGCAGGTGTGCAGCACAGGAATGGCTGGTTGTTCAGGTGACCAGACAAGAAGCCATGACACAAAGAAGCCATGACACAAAACACACACTCACTTATCAGTTAACCATTTTCACAGAAGTGAAAATGGTTAACTGTTCTCTGCTCGAGGATGTGGGTTTGACTGAACAGTGACAAATGTGTTTCTTTGCTTCTGAACTTTGACAGACTCATTTGTGGTTTTCCTGAGCACTAGTTCTATAAAATGATAAACGCCCTGTTTAGTCAGTCACTTGGAGCCTTCAGGACATTAAGGTCTTCATGACAGCTGTCTGTCATGGCTGGACACTTCTTAATCTTCGTTTTCATGAGTGAGTTCAACCCTTTTGTTTGTAAATGATCCTCACTGATAAATGTGATGTTAGTATCTGCTGTTTTAAAGTTTGTTTAGAAACTAGGAAGTGCATTTTTGTTTAAGTTTAAAATATATTCTTCTATTTCTATTCATTAATTCTCACGTTATTTTAGTGATTAAGTAAGACATATTAATATAATAAAATATAAATGTGAATAAAGAGGAAATACATAGTGATCTGTGGTCATTTCTAAGAACAGGGTGGACATTAATGATCACACAGTTGACAGCCCTTTTATTCAGTGTTATTGTTTGCTGCTGAAAGCTTTAGCACGACTCCAGCTCAAAGTAAAGACCCTACAGTGGTGTAGGCTGGAGTGAAATACAATGTATATTTAAAGTATCTAAATCTGTTTTAGGTTGATTTTATGTAAAAATTACACATTAAGAGCTTAACTTGGTAGTGTCTGTAAATATGAAGATTAAGTCAAATCAAGTTAATCTAGACTTATTTAAAAACTGTTTTTTTTTGTTTTTTTTTTTTTTTTATCAACAGATGTGTTTTTAGAGGCTAAAGTTCAAGGTAAGATACATTTGATTTTACAAATAATTGGTAATCTATGTGGCTTTTTAAACCTCTTTGTTAACTGCAGACCTTGCTGCTCCTAAACTGAGTGTGTCTCCATCGTTCTTCAATCAGCATTTGTGTTGCTTGTAACTGGGCAGGAAAAAATAATGTTCACTTTATAAATTCTAAAGCTACCAAAAAGCCTACCAACCAAGATACATTATATATTTAAATATTAATAAATAATATTGTTTTGCTGTGGTTAGGATTAAGAGTTAGGCTCAGTAATGTATGTTTTTGACCTCCAAACCAATCCTGCAATTCAGTTAATATAGTCCTTTGCACATTTTCAAAAGGTTTAATGAAATAGTAGAGAATACCTCTGTATATGGAATTAATCAGACCTAGTGAATTACTTTTGTAAAATGTTGGTACAAATATGTTGAGTGTAAATCATTCAGAAAACAATTCTATCTTTAAAAAATAATTCATTTTTTTCAGATCAAAATATGTTCATTGTTTTGGTGATGTCTTTTATGTCCTCACAATTGAAAATAAATCAAATATTCACCCACAACGTTAATATTTTAGAACAATTCTTGTTGCAGCTCTGGCTCCTCCCACTTTGACTGTGCATCCATCAGAGATCACAGAGACAGACAGTGTTACTGTCCACTGTCAGCCTCCATCTTCAGTCTCTGTGTCTCAGTGTTATTTCTACACTTTAAATGGACAACAACAGGTAATGTCTGGATGTGTCCAGACTCTGAAAGGCTCTGAGCTGCTGACAGTGAACCAAAGACTTCCTGCTGAGGTTCAAGTAAAGTGTTATTACACAGTAAAGACAGGAGGGACTAATTATCCATCTCCACACAGCGACAAAAGAACTGCAGATTATTTTAAAACTTTATTAAAACTTTAATTATACAGAAGCTGGTTTCCACTGTCATAAAAAAGCTTAAATTCTCAAAATAATAACTAACGTCAGCGTGGGGTTGATTGTTTAATTAATATTAAAGTTAAAAGTTATCTCCCACTTTCTTCTATAATAGCTTCACTGATCACTAAAAAGATGTATACCTTAAATAAATACTAATGAAGTATAGTTTTCGCCAACATAAGTCATTTATGAGTATTTTAATGCTAGTAGTTTATATTGGGGTACACTAACTATAGAGGTATGACTATTTATTATGTTTTTGCCCCAGGGTCCAAACTATCTCCAACCACACTTTTACAAATAAACTATACCTTTGTTCAGTTTGGTCAGAACCATGGTCCTGTGTGAAAGACCTGTGTTCAGGCTTTAATAAAGTCAGAAGATCATTTTAATAAATCTGACTTGAGTGTGACACTAATGAATAAATTTATAATAACTGAGTCTGTCTTTGATAAATAACTGTATCCAGCTGTTTGTGTTTCTTTGCTTCTAGATCCAAAACCAGAGATAAGTCTTCAACCTTATGATGACCTCATTTTCATTATCTGCTCACTGCCTGACTCTGTTGAGGATGGTTCAAAATGTAACCTGTACTTTGGAGAATCACCTCAGCCATATCAAACATTATCCAAATTGAGGAGATCGTCGAAAAACAAACTGTTTTGCCAATTTATTGTGTCTGTGAGAGATTTTCTGACAAATGTCAATACAGTCCAGACAAAAAACCTCAGCTGTGATTACACTTCAGAGAGTGGATCTGGTGCTCTGTCTCCTCGAAGTGATGGATACAACTTAAAAAGTACAACAGAAACATGAATATAACATGATAAAGGTCACACTTTGTTACTGTTTCTAAAACAAACTTGTCTTTTGCAGATCTCATGAACACATTAGAGACAAACCAACCCCATGTGACCACAGCTTCATTAGACTCAGTGATGACCACAAACACAGAGACAAGAAGAACGACAGGAAGTGAGACTGAGGCGACCACTTCAGGTAACAGCTTTTATAGAATTTACTTTAAATTATTATTAACATGACATATAATAAATCAACTCTTATTTAAAATTAAAAACTAAGATAATCTTAATAAATGAAGTGCATATATTGACTAGGCCAACAGTTTTCTGAAACTAACACAAAGTTGGATGAGCACATGGGTAAGTTATGATTTACTTTTCTTCTTGTTGTTATTAATATTCAGGTGCCCAGAGACATGTAAGTGAATGTGTGAATCTAAAATGCCAACAGTAAATGATCGTTAGTGTCTGTCTCTAAGTATTAGCCTTGCGACTAACTGTCCATTGTCCAGCAGCTAATGGTAATAAGCAGAAAAAGATGACTGAATGAAATATTATTATTATTATAGATTTGGATATTAATCCCGCCCTGTTACATCTTCCACTGGAGCGAACAAGACTCATTTAACACCAGGTAATAACTGATGGCTTCATAAAACTCCAGAGGTCTATTTTACCTCATTCAGAATTGTCACTCTGGACCAGAGTTGATTTGTAGACTGTGACCAGGATGAATAAAAAAAGCTGGAGGAGGTACCCAGCTGTTTTAAATCCTATTAGTGGAAACTTGAGCTATTGAAGAAAAAATAATTACAAGTGGCTCTCAAACGTTTTCCTTCATAAATCTCAATGTAAAAAGAAATGCCCAGTGTACGACTGACATGACACTGCAAAATAGTCAGAGTTTGTAGTATTTTTCATGTCTTGTCTTTTGAATCTGTTAAAGGCCTACACTATGGGCTCACATAACATGGAAATAAACTTGGACGCCAAGTATGAACATGTCCAAAAGAGGAATTTAAATTACTTACTTCATAGTTTTATTATTTTGGGTGGCTCTGTGTGTATTGTAACATTGTCAAATCAACTCAAATCGGCAACGGCATGACATGTGTTTTTCTGACCAGTATTTTTAAGGAAATGGCCCCTTAGCCTTACCACATACATCACCCCCTGGTGTTACTGGGGGGTATTAAAACTGTGGTTCTTTTGTTAAAGCAACACTATGTAACGTTTAGCCACTAGGGGGCAGATCCCTTCACAGACTCTCTCTGCGACTGCACTGCTGTAAAGATGTAGCAGCTGTATATTGGCGCACATTGCTTACAAGTGGAGACACACACGAGCCGGCAAGTTTAAAGAAAGAAAGAAGTGAAGAACATGTTTTCTGATACAGTAGGCAATATTAGCATATTTTATACTAATACCGCTCTTCTACGGTCAATTGCATTGCTCCACTTCTTCTGTATATGTTCTGTGTGTGGTGTAAAACTTCACTTGTTATATTCTTGTCCCACTTAGTAAACGGCACAAGTTACATTAGAGACCTGGACAAGAGTTCTAAGATGTTACAAATATATTATTAACAAAGATTTTCTAAAGTTACAAAGAGAAGTCAAAGGCATTACGTGGCATTTAGCATCAAGCTATTGGTCAGAACGCTATGGAATTTAGCAAACTAGTGTCTCTAATACGACTAAAAAGGTTTAAAAGACAGAAATAAGTTGTTTATACTTACAAGTCAAAGAGCAAAATGGTGAAGTTGTAGTGATGCGTCGTTCATGAACGATTCGTTCTTTTTGAACGAGTCTTTAATATGACTCGGGAACAACTAGTCATCTCAGAGAGCGAGTCGTTCATTTTTGTGTAGACCCGCGCATGCGCATTGCACCACATCTCATACAGGAAACAGAAAGGAGTCATTCATCTCCCAAGTCGTTCGTTCGTTCACCAAGTCCCAGCCCCATAGAGAAAGAGTATGCAGTTACCGGAAACAGAAAGGAACTGTTCATCTCCCGAGTCTCTGAGTCGTTCATTCAAGTCCCCGTAGGCTGAATGCAGAAACAGAAGGATTCGTTCATTTCATGAGTCAGTCTTTGGGTCTGAGTTTCGTTCTTTTGTCACGTGACCGCTTCAGTCTCTTGCAACATCATTACACTCATATTATTGACTGTATTGTATTGTGTTTAGGAATTATTATAAAGTTATCAAAATATATCTAAAATAAACATTATCTGAAAATTTAATAAGTTCCATTTGTTCCTGTCAGTCTATTTTTAGTGTTAAATGTTAGTGCCACTTTATTTTTTTATTATTATTATTTAAACTATTATAAACTATAAAATTATTACCTAAGATTAGAATCCATTGTAAAGTCTTAATCTTTGCTTTATCAGTGATTTCCCAGGATAAGAAAAATATAAAGATACAATTTAAAGCCAGAAACGCATCACATAACTGTAAAAGTAAAAAAATAAAAGAATTGCGTTTGTTTATACAGTTATGTGAAATATATGTATGTATTAACTTATTTCTGTATCCAATGCGTGACAAAAGAACGAAACTCAGACCCGAAGACTGACTCAGGAGATGAACGAGTCCTTCTGTTTCTGGTAACTGCATACTCTCTCTATGGGGCTGGGACTAATTATTATAGATTATCATTTTTTAAATTATGAATTTGAGATATTTTACATAATCTATAACATTGTATACATAATTTATATAAAGTAATAATTGTGATTATGAATATTGTTCATTATACATCTTTCACCAATCTTTTTATAAATTATTTTAAACTGTAGAAATGGAGTAGCCTTTTTTAATTCGTCAGGAAAACTATTCCACAGCTGAACACTTTTGTTTGATGGGCAGTTTCTTCTTAAATTCTTCTTGAATTTGAGATGACACCGTCGCAGGGGGCAAGTATTTGTATTGGAGGTTTTAAGCAAAGGGAACTGTATCAGTGAGATAAGCACGATTATACTCACCTCATAGTATAATAGAGAATTGAGAATATATATTTTTGGACTAAAAGGTACGCAGTGATGTTTTAAATGTCATTATACAAGACTATAATTGTTTATGTGTTGTCTTTAGTTCAGCCTCGTCACAAAACAACCTTAAAGGACAGTGTTGTGAAAAAGACATCTCTACATCCCGAGTCAGGTAACAAAATATAAACTTTGCCTTTATAAACAAACAAAAAACAAAAAAAGCATGAACAATTTTTTTTCAGGAGATTCATCTTCAACAAATAAACCCTCTACATCATCGAGCCTGAACTCTCACAGTCTGTTATTACAGAATATAATCATTGAGTCATCATTTTTATCATGTTCTTGAAGAAGTGAGACTGTGTTTGTGTGAAACAGAAACCCTGCTGTTGGTGATTCTGGTGTCAGTCTGTGGTGTGACTCTGAGCAGTGTCATGTTGGTTATAGCCTTTTTCTGGAGAAAACAAACTAAAAGTAAGAACTGTCTTTTGAGTATTGTGCTGCATATTAACTGTTATAAACATAATCAGAGTTGTCTGAACTGTTTGGATCTAACATTTTTATTTTCTTCTTTAGGAAAAAGTTTTGTGAAAAGGTAAGATATTTATGTTTTGTTCTTTAGGAATAAATGCTCTTTAGTTTCACATTGCAGCTCTGTCTTGTGCAAGTGTCAAAAAGGTTTCACTTTCACCAACCAGTTTAGACCAGGATTAAGAGATAAAACTCCAGTTGGAGACATGAGTAACTTTTGATTTATGTGATAAACGAACCCTGTCAAAAACAGTCCATCGTCTTAAAAACTTTATAAATTTCAGCCCGAACTGTTTTTTTCTCTGTGCTGAGTCTAAAGTTGGGTCATGGCCAATGGTTTTAATGTTCTTTTTTCAAACTTTCCTTTTTTGTATCTCATTCCTAGAAACTTTATCAATTCTAAGAACAACTGGTAAGAGAGCTGAGCTTTATCTCTAGAGGGATGGGTTTGACCTGAAACTAAACCTGATGGACCAGAATGTTCTGGTCTCATAGTCGTTAGCTCTGAAATGACAGTGTGACTCCTGATGTGAGAGTCGTTAAAGGCTCAGGTGACTTTATAGAGACACTGTTCCATTCAGATGTTGTTGTTGTTCTAGAGTCAAACTCTTTTGTTTTAGGTTTCAGAACTCTGTTATAAATACTAGGCAACATGAATCTGAGGCCACCTCCTATGTTCAAAGAGGGCTTTTTCCATTTTAACAAAAATGGCTTCCTTCACCCCTCTCTCAAACCATCTGGCCTCTCTGGCCAAAATCTGAACATTTTTGTTATCTAAGGAATGTCTTTTCTCTTTGAGGTGGACTGCAGACTCATGTCCTCCAGGATTGGCTCTTCTGTGCTGATACATCCTCCTGTGAAGCTGTTGTTTTGTTTCTCCAACATAACTCTCACTGCACTCTTCACTGAACTGCATAAACTACAATACTCTGTGGGGGGCTCGCCTATGGGATGGAGCAGTTTTTAACACAGCGTGTGCCCTGGTTTGGTGGACTGGAATGTTGTGTTTGTAGAAAATCCTTTTAAGTTTTTCAGATTATCTACACCCTTTCCTTTTGTCCCTGGTTTGGTTTCTGTGTCCTCTTGGTTTTGTTGAATGTCCATTTGGGGTATCCACAGTCTCTCAGGGCTTTACAAATGTGTTGTTCTTCGTTCTGTTTACCTTCTGAGGTTGTGGGCACCTCTTGTGCTCTGTGCTGAAGAGTCTTGATGACTCCCAGCTTGTGCTGCAGTGGGTGGTGGGAATCAAACAGCAAATATTGATCTGTGTGTGTTAGCTTCCTAAAAACCTTTACTTGGAGAGTCCCGTCCTCACAAATAACCACTGCACAGTCTAAGAAGGCCAGGCGGTTGTCTATGGCATCTTTACGAGTAACGTGATGTTCTTGTCCACTGTGTTGATGTGTTCTGTGAAGTGTTCTACTTCCTGGGTTCTGATTTTGACCCACGTGTCATCAACATATCTGAACCAGTGACTGGTTGTAATGACTATGAGACCATAACATTCTGGTCCCATCAGGTTTGGTTTCAGGGGAAACTCCTCACTCTAGAGATAAAGCTCGGCCCTTTTACCAGATGATCTTAGAATTGATAAAGTCTTGGAATTAGAGACAAAAGGTCTTCACATTGAAAACTGAGCCCAGATGCTTTTACTTTAACTTTCAGAAGATGACCTGGATGACTGAGAACCTTCACAGACAAACCTATTATGTAGCTTTTTACCTTGAAATATAAAGCTTTGAGACATATTCCTTTCACTCTGACTAGGTTCTGGTTCCTGAACTTATTTCCTAATCAACCTATTTACACTAAAAATATCCAGGTTCAAAATCTGAAAGTTGGTTCTCAGTCTGAACAAAACAAGAGTTGGTTCTTCTTTGCAAACTGCAAGTCATATTATTTTCCCTATTAACATGTTATGAATATTTACAAACTCGTTTTTTTACCCAGAGAAAGAACTTCATACTTCTCTTTATATTATGCTACTGCTCACTTTAAATTAAAAACAATACTTTTTTATTATTTTTAAAGCTCACAAGGCAGTAACCCTGGTAATGAACACAAACAGTACATTCACAGCATTAGTTTTGTTGAACTGATGCAGAGTGTAATGTTTGTGTCTGTGCTTTGTTTTCAGATGACATGGACACACAGGGCCCTCACAGCACTGGCATGGTAAATAAAAGTGTTTTGTGTTGCTGTAACTTTAATAATGCCTTAAATGATATGATTTATAAGTCATTTGTGTTTAACGTTTCCTCTGTAATAAAGCCGCTCGCTGGTGAAGTCTACAGTCTGATCACCTCAGTACCTGCAGCAGCCGGCTGCTCGACTGGTGAACTTCTTTCGTGCTTTTGTGTCTAAACTAAACCTGGTGACGGGTATTGTTTAAAATTTTTTTTTTTTTTTTTTCTGTCAGGTTCTGTGACTGTGAACAGAAAAGAGCTTCAAAATGAGGATGTGAACGAGGCAAGTCACTTCCTCAAGAAACTAACAAACATTTATTATTAGGTCTAGTTCTTAGTAAAACACTTCTGGGATCCAACCCTTTTTGACACAAGTATGAAAGAATGGAAAAAAACAAACCCCCAACAGTATTATACGTATAAAGAACCAGGGGAAATGTGGGTAGATGTGTTCACAGGTTTATTTTTTTAAACACTATTGTGCAGTACTTCCTTTGGTTTCTCAAAACAAATTCCTCATTTGGGTAGACTCATAGCCTCACAGATGCTTATGAATCATTATTTATTTTTCTTCCTCTTTCTTTTTAGATCAACCCATATCATCTCTATGCCACTATTTCTGATGAGCCGACCTCAATAACAATGAAGAATTTGGTTTACAGCACTCTACAGATGACGGACAACTGACTGATGCAAGAGTTTACTACAGTGTATCTGTAAAAACCTGCTTCTTGTTCACAGTAAACTGTAAACTACTGTCCAGTCTTATGTCTCTGTAGACTTCCCTTGTGTTTGGAGAAAAAGATTACTCACCTTTTACAAACCTTGAATGTGAAATAGAAGTAAATAATGTTGTTATATGGATTAGAAGCCTCGGGTTTCTGTCTTTACAAGCATTAAGACTGCAATTTATCAATGAACACCAGTGTTTTATCAATTTTATGAAAGACCACTACATTGTAAACCCATATAAGTTTATTCTCTTTATTCTACTCTAGTGACTGACATGAGAAAAAAAAATATTTGTTCTTGTACAGACAACTTAAATGTAATTGAGTCAGAATTGAACAATGTAAGTCATATACACTTAAATGGTTTAAGTGATCAATATTACAAAAATCTTTGATTAGATGGACTCACCTTAATTGCACAAAGGTCCAAACTTAATATTTTAAGTTTAATACACTTAATATTTGGGATAGGAACATTCCACTGAAGTTTGCTTTTTTCTTGAATGACCACACAATGCAGTTCAGTTTTGACAATGCTGGACTGTATATATAAAGTATATTGTTTTGTTAATGAGTGAGTTTAACCATTTTTGTTTGTTATATAATGACAACTTATTATAATAGGTCTTGGACAATTTACAAGAAAAATAAGAAAATAAAACAAATTAAAACATTAAAAAAGGAGTGCAGATGAAAAAAACTTTATGTTGTAATGTAGGTGGAGCTCAAGAGGAAGGCTTTTGACCTCCTCTTGAACATTGGTAAAGTTCAAGGTTTGTTTGACTTCATTTGGGAGGTTGTTACAGATTTTTGCTGCATAAAACTTATACGCTGCTTTTAAGGTTTTTAAGGTGATAAACTGCTGATAAAGTTGCTCGAAAAAGAACAGAGATGTTTTAGATACTTAAAGGTTTGTATAGTACAATCCAACAACGCCACCCTGGGAAGTTCACCCAGAGAATACTATGGAAAAAAAGGACACGCCCAGGTTCGCTCACTGAGAAAGGAGACAAGATTCCAGTCTTTACAAACAACTAAAATTAATTTATGTTGAGTGGCAGAACAAAAACAAACAAATAAAACCTTTATAGGGTAAAAGAGCTATTAGCTTTATTACAATGATAAAATACCAATTCTAAAAAAAGGTCTAATAATCTTTAAAAGAGCTACATGAACTTAAGGGCTGAGGCTGAGGGGGAGTGTGAGGAAGGGGGAGGTGATCTAGTGAGAAGAGCACCCTAAACACACAACACACACATAAAAAAAAAATGGGCACACCAAAGATAAAAGGATAAACAGACTGGAGCACCACCACCAGGGGTCACCACTGCCACCACATGGGACCTCAGCAACTGAAACAGCCGTAAACTGAAACACAGGAAAATTAGGAACACGTCTCAGCACTCAAATACGGTCCACAGGTGATGCCTGGAGAGAACAAGAATTGCAAAAACAGGTCTGGTGTCAGTTTGTTGCTTTACAATCTAAATACACAGTTGTCCATGCGGAAAAATTAATTAGAGGGTGTTAACACAACCAAGGAGTGGAACACTCGCCCCTGTCAGCCGTACTGACAGAGGTAACCCAACTATTATTATTATTTTTACAGTTTGGTACAAAAAATGGCTCCAGTCTCTAGAGCTAAGTTTTTACTACTTGACAAATCTGTGTGGGAGTGTATTTTTGATTAATAAGAGCTAAAAAGCCCAGATGTAACTGTCATTTTATTGCCCTGAGGTAAGGACAATATCGGTGAATAGGGGGCCAATGGGTGGAAGATGTCCATATATTTTACAGTCATTGACTGACCCCTAAATTTCTAACCTGATTTTTTGATTTTAGATAAAGAGAATTGAGGTGACTGCTGACACTTTCTCTTTTTTTCTGTGGCCCAAAGATGATTAGTTCAGTCTTGCCTCTGTTTAGTTGGAAAAAAATATTTTGCATCCACACGTCAATCTGTTTGATGCAGTGACAGAGTTAATGGATTGGTCCAAAATGTAAATCTGAGTGTCATCTGCATAATTATGGTAGTATACGTCACAGCTGCATATTAACTGGCCTATTTGGGTCCCGAGATAGACCCCCACATGTCAGGGCCATTTGGTTTGATACACAGTTACCAACCGAAACAAAGTACTTCCTGTCTTCAAGATAGGACTGAAACCATTTAAGGGCAGTTCCAGTGATACCTATCCATTCTTCTAATCATTGTGACAGGATTTCATGGTCTACTGTATCAAACGCAGCACTCAGGTCCAACAGAACTAAGACAGAGACTTTGCCCGCGTCAGTGTTCAGACGGATGTTATTTGTGACTTTGATGAGTGCAGTCTCAGTCTGTGATGAGCCTGAATCCTGACTGAAAAGGATCAAAGCAGTTGTAAAATAATAGAAAGTCATTGAGTTGCTGAATTATGACTTTTTCAATGACTTTCCTTGAAAATGGCAGGTTTGATATGGGCCATTCGTTGTTCAAAACTGTATTATTATTATAATTATATCAATTTTATATAGCGCTTTTCCGGGGACACAAAGACGCTTTTTTCAATTATTCATTCATACACAGTGACCTCTGTTATGGGTCGGCTCATTAACATGCTGACAAAGACCAAAAGTATCAAGAATAGTAGAAAGTTTTTTTTTTTATTTCTGTCACAAACATTATCCACATGCACATTAAAATCACCTGTGATGACTTGTTTGTTCAAATTCTGTGCAGATAACCAAAAGCATTTCAGTAAACTCATCAATAAAATGATAACATTGTTGGGGTGATTTGTAAAGAACTACGTTTAAAATAGATGGAGAAAACCTCAACTCCATTTTGAATGACGCATACTCAAATGATGAAAACTCCCCAAGTCATAGATTCTGGATAAGAATATTATCTCTAAGAAAGGCACATACACCACCACCCTTTTTGTTTTCCCATAGTTTCGATACAAATGTGACATTCGATGTAGTGGATTCAATAAGGACCATATTTCCAGTCCTGCTGTCTAACCATGTTTCTGTTAAAAACATAAAATCAAGCTTATATGAAATTAAAAAATCATTAATTAAAAAAGATTTGTTTCACAAAGACCTGACAGCAGGACCTGACTTTATCTGTTTGCAGGGATTTGAATCAGATTTGTCTGATTAGACAATCTAACTGTTATTCTCTTCTTCAATCTGCGACTTCTGACTGTAGTTATGGAGCTAGGGGGGAGTGTGCTCTCCCAGGGCCTCAGGTTGATAAGTGGTTTATTATGACAAAAAGTCCTGGAACAGCAGAGGCCCTCAGTGTCCTAATCACTGATAGTAGTCTTGATGCTTTTGGAGCTGGTCTGTGAGGAGGTGGTGGGGGTCTGACAGAGGTGCATTGGACTCTAGGTAGTGGCCGAGGTGGAGAAGTGGTGCTTGTGGGTGGTATTGGGGGTGATGTTTTTAGGGATGATGATAGAACCAGTGACCTGACCGTATGTCTTTGGGCAAGACACTTAACTTCTCAAAAGATCCTTTCTTTGTTCAAGAGGGTGCCCAGAACCATTTAGGTGTCTCAGGGAGTGCAGGAGATTATCCGTTAGCCTCGTGACCCCTCCCCTGTTTAGATGTGGGCTCTTTCCTTTGAACAGGTCGTCACGTTGCCAAAACAAGTTAAAGTTATCAATAAAGTTAACTCCTTCTGTCTCACAGGCCTTGGACAGCCATGTATTTAATGCAAGCAGCCGACTGAACATATTGATCCGCCTGTCGATGTTTGGGAGTGGTCCACTGATAAAAGATTGTTTTTAACCAAGAGGTGCACTTTCAACACTGGGCTGGTCCTAAATATTCCAAACAATTCCTGCACAACAGTTAATATAGTCCTTTACACTTTTTCAAAGCATAACAGAAAACTGCAGAGAATACCTCTGTATATGTGCAGTTAAATGGCCTTAGTAAGTTACTTTTGTAAAATGGTGGTACAAATATTTTGAGTGGGATTCATTCTGAAAAACAATCTTTTAAGAATAAAAACAGTTCACAAAGTCAGATCAACATAATGTTATTATTTTGGTAACGTCATTTATGTCCTCACAGCTCAGGCAAAATGTTGTGTATCCAATAAATACGTTTGTGAGAACTTATGCGAGCCATGGCCAAATAGCACCTTAGCCCCTAGTGGCCCTACAGTGTATTGCAATAGAACTTTTGAATTGATTTATCTAAATATAGACCGAATTAAAAACCAAGAAATTATTCTAAAAATTATTTAAATATTTTTTAATCACAGGATCATCAACTTCATGTTTTACAGCTGTTGTTTTGTTGCTTCTAGAGCCAAAACCAGAGATAAGTCTTCAACTTGATGATGACCTCATTTTTATTTCCTGCTTACTGCCTGACTCTGCAGATGGTTCAAAATGTAACCTGTACTTTGGAGAATCACCTCAGCCATTTCAAACATTATCCACATTGATGAGATTGTCAAAAAATGGACTGTTTTGCCAATTTATTGTAACTGTGACTGATTTTCTGACAAATGTCAATACAGTCCAGACAAAAGACATCAGCTGTGATTACACTTCAGAGAGTGGACATGGTGCTCTGTCTCCTCGCAGTGATGGATACAACTTAAAAAGTACAACAGAAACATGAATATAACATGATAAAGGTCACACCGTTTCTGTTTCTAAAACAAATTTGTCTTTTGCAGATCTCATGAACACATTAGAGACAAACCAACCCCATGTGACCACAGCTTCATTAAACTCAGTGATGACCACAAACACAGAGACAAGAAGAAGGAAGGAGGAGACAGGAAGTGAGACTGAGGCGACCAGTTCAGGTAACAGCTTTTACAGAATTTACTTTAAGAGTCTGGTTCTGTCAAGTGACTTTGTTTGACTAAACACTGCTGAGGCATTGTATGTAACATATAAGAACCAAACTCTTATTTGAAATTAAAAACTAAGATAATCTAAATAAATTTAAATGCATTTATTGACTAAAACTTACACAAAGTTGGATGAGCACATGGATGGGTAAGTTATGATTATTAATATTATTGCAGTTAAGTTGGTTTTGTAAATCTAAAAAGCCAACACTGAATGAATGTGAGAGTGAATGGTTGTCAGTGTCTGTCTCTAAGTGTTAGCCCTGCGACTAACTGTCCATTGTTGAGAGTGTACTCTGCCTCAGGCTCAAAGCTGCTGGGATATACTCCAGCTCTCTGTGACTTTTAATAATCAGTGAAAGAAATATGTTATTATTACAGATTTGGATATTAATACCCTCCCTGAACCATCTTCCACTGGAGCGTCCAAGACCCATTTAACACCAGGTAATAACAACAAATTGATAAAACTCAATTATTACCTCATTCACTCCGGGCCAGAGTTGAACTGTAGACTGTGATCACGGATGAATAATAAAAGCTGGATGACATACCGCCCTGTCTTCTCAGCTGTTTTAAATTCCGTCAATGGCTACTTGAGCTATTGGAAAAAAAAAATAATAATTACAAATGGGCCTGGAAGGGTTTCCCCATAAACCTCATTGTAAATGAAACGCATCAGGACACTACACCTTCCAAAATAGTCAGAATGTGTAGCATTTTATTTATGTGTTTTTGAGTCTACGCTATGGGCCACATAACATGGAAATAAACTGGGAAGCCAAGTATGAGTACGTCCAATTGACATTCGGACAATAATTATTCTGGATCTATGTCTTAAAATACCCCTGTGACTATAACACATTGTGATCCTACATTGTTCAAGCATCTCAACTTTAATAAATGCACAATCTGACAGAACCTAACCTTACCACATACATGACGTATTATTATTATTATTATTATTATTATTATTATTATTATTATTATTATTATTATTATTATTATTATTATTTTTATTATTATTAATATTATTATTATTATTATTATTAATATTCAAGACTGTGATAAAACACCTATACAGCACGAGTCAGGTGAGAAGAACACACACATGAGCCTAAAAAAACGGTAGCTTAGACTTTATTCCTGACAGGATCTGAGACTGTGAACAGACAAGGGCTTCAAAATTAGGATGTGAATGAGGTAAGGCTCCTTAAACATATACACTCCTCCTCAATGTGATATACTGGCGACTTTACAAGTATATAACTCATGTTTTACTATGGAGTAGAAGCCGAAAAGCCCGGATGTAACTGCCATTTTATTGCCCTGTCGTAATGACAATATCGGTGAATAGGTGAGCAATGGATGGATTATATCCATATTTATTTATAATCTGTGGTTGCGTTACTTTAGTCTAAAAATGGGTCTATATTGTTCAAGAGTGGTGTAATATTTTATATGTTATGTGTTTTAAACTATGTAGACCCAGTTAGTTATTCATTTAAACATATTAATATAAAAGACAAAACCTAATGTCAGACACACACACAGGAAGGACCATATTAAGACGCAGGTGTCTGTTATCGGAGGATACAGAGCTGAGGAGTAGCCTCCAAGGCCAGACAGAAATGACATCAGGCCTTACAGGATGATGTCAGAAAGTTAATAATGAATTTTAAGGCTTTACAGGAAAGATTTATTACTTTACTGATATCAAAACTGTATAAAAGCTTATGTCTACTGTTCAATCTTTAGTAGAGCTGGGGAGCCTACTCGGGTCGTTTATTGTGTTGGTTGTGAACAATAAAGACTCTATGGCATTGGATCTGGTGTTGCGTTCATAACTTAATCCATACAATAGTGGCAAAGACTGAGAGGTAAGTTTTGACACTACACGAGCAACGGGCAAAAACTGTAAGAATTGAGCCAAAGGAAATAAGAAAAAAACTGTAATAAAACTAAACTCACTTAACTTTCTTTAATAACAAAGGCGACTACAGAAGATTCAGTATTTAAACATGCCTTAATAAAATGAATCCATTTACCAATTATGACAGACATTGTGTCCTCTCATTTGGGGAAATGTTAAAAGTTGGTCACAAAATATAATATTAGGTTTCTAAACATGCTTTTTAATCTGAGTACTTTTGACATTTCATGTTGTTGGTCAAACAGAAGTGAAAGTAGTTAACTGTGCTCTGCTCGAGGCTGTGGGTTTGACTGAACAGTGACAAATGTGTCTCTGTGTTTCTGAACTATGACAGACTCATTTGTGGTTTTTCTGAGCATTAGTTCTAAAAAATGATTAACGCCATGTTTAGTCAGTTACTTAGAGCCTTCAGGACATTAAGGTCTTCATGACAACTGTCCGTCATGGCTGGACACTTCTTAATCTTCATGTTCATGAGTGAGTTCAACCCTTTTGTTTTTAAAAGATCCTCACTGATAAATGTGATGTTAGCATCTGCTGTTTTAAAGTTTGTTTAGAAACTAGGAAGTGATTTTTGTTGAAGTTTCAAATATATTATTTTAATTATATTTATTGATTCTCACGTTATATTAGTGAGTTAATAAGATGATAATAATAAAATGAATAAACAGGAAAGGCCATAGGGATTAGTGGTAATCACACATGAATTCAAATGTTTAACATGCTAACACCATGTTCCTCTATAAACTAATGCAGTGCTAAATAACCATTGATAAATTCATCTTCGTAGGAACAAGTCCCTTCCTTTTCAAACTAATACCATTGTAACTGTCTCTTTATGCACCAGGTTTATTACTCTGACACAACTTGGTGGTATTTACAGAGTGGACATTAATCGTCACACAGTGGACAGCCCTTTTATTCAATGTTATTGTTTGCTGCTGAAAGCTTTAGCACGACTCCAGCTCAAAGTAAAGACCCTACAGTGATGTAGGCTGGAGTGAAAAACAATGTACAGTCAAGCCCAAAATTATTCATAGATGTGGCAAATGTGGAAAATATTGAGTTTAAGTTACTTTTATTTAACCACCTGATTGGAAATGACACAGTTGTCTTCCAGAAGTAAGTAAGAGAATGTACAAGATGTTGTTGTCATTTGTTGTTGTTAGTATTATTATTAGTATTGTTGTTGTTGGTTGTTATCAACTTGTTAATAATGCTGTTAATAAAAAAAAAAAAAAAAAAAAAAAGAGAATGTACAAGAGACATTGTTGTGGAAATAAATATTTCTTAGCTTTTATTTACATTTGAACAAAAAGTGGCATGTCCAAAATTATTCATACCCTTCTCAATAATCAGTAGAAAAGCCTTTATTGGCTATTACAGCAATCAAATGCTTCCTATAATTGCTGACCAACTTTTTGCATTTCCTCACTGGGATTTTTGCCCATTCATCTTTAGTAATAACCTCCAGCTTTTTCAGGTTGGAGGGTCTCCTTGCCATCGCCTAGATCGTTATCTCCCTTCACAGATTCTCAATTGGATTCAAGTTTATTCAGTGACTAGGCCACTGCAAAATGTTAATGTTTTTGTCTGCTAACCATTTCTTCATCACTTTAGCTGTTTGTTTTGGGTTGTTGTCGTAAAATGTCCACTGGTGCCCAAGGCTAAGTTTCTCTGCAGACTGCTTGAGGTTGTTGTTGAGAATCTTGCATTAAGTTCCCACCACCATGTTTGACAGTGTGGATGGTGTTCTTAGGGTTGAAGGTTTCTACTTTTTTTCACCAAATGAAGGATACATCAATGTGGCCAAACAATTAAATTTTTGTTTCATCTGACCATAAAACAAGGACCAGAAGTCTGCATCTTTGCCCAGATGAGCATTTGCAAAGACCAAGCGGGCTTTTGTGTGCCTTATCTGGAGAAGTGGCGTCCTTCTTGATTGGCGTCTGTGGAACCCAGCAGAGTGCAGTCTCCGTTAGACTGTCTGCCTTGAGATTTCACCGGGATACACCAGGATGTCCTGATTCTTTTTCACCTCTCTCACTATCCTCCTGGCCAGCACAGGTGTCAGTTTTGGCTTTAGACCTCATCCTTTGAGATTTTCTACAGTGTGGAACATCTTGTATTTTTTAATAATACATTGCATTGTAGCCACTGGAACTTAAAAATATCTAGATATGGCCTTATAGCTCTTTCCTTGTGAGCAGCCACAATGTGCAGCCACAGGTTTTCACTGAGCCCTTTGTCTTAGCCAACGTCCACAAACCATCTGCAGAAAGCTGCTGTTTTTCACCTGTTGAGTTGATTAAAACAGCTTTTCCCAATGAATCAGGGTAATTAGGATGCTTTAGAACAGCTTGGACTTTTGAATGGTATAGAACTTTGGATTTGCCGATAGACTGTGACAGTTTGCAACAGGTATGAATTATTCAAATGTAAATAAAATCTGAGACATATTTATTTCCACAACAATGCCTCTTGTACATCATCTTTTCCACTTCTGGAAGATGCCTGTATCATTTACAATCAAGAAAAAGCTTGCTGGTTGAATAAAAGTAACTAACTCAAAATTTGTCAGGGCTATGAATAATTTTGGGATTGACTGTGTATTTCAAGCATCTTAATCTGTTCCAGGTTAATTTAATGTAGAAATCACACGTTAAGAGATCAACCTGGGAGTTTCTGTAAATATGATAATTAACTGTAAACAAAATATTATTACATCACTATTACAATGCTAATACTAAGCTGTAAACCTATCACTGTAATGAAATTCAAGTCAATATAGACATATTTTAAAAGTTTTTTTTTCAACAGATGTGTTTTTAGAGGCTAAAGGTCAAAGTAAGAAACATTTTATTTCACAAATGCTTGTTAATAGTCATCAATGTTGCTTTATTAAACATTTACCAATCTCATTGTTAACTGCAGACCTTGCTGCTCCTAAACTGAGTGTGTCTCCATCGTTCATCAGTGAGACAGACTCTGTTAAAGTAATCTGTCAGACTCCAGTTCCTGTGTCTGACTGTTTCTACATTTTTGGAAACCTTCCTGCCAAAAGTCTCCCATGGCTGAAGTCACTGACCGGACGTGAGCTGCTGTCGATGGTGAACAAAAGCTCACCTGCTGACATCACTGAAAAAGTATGGCTGAAGTCACTGACCGGACGTGAGCTGCTGTCGATGGTGAACAAAAGCTCACCTGCTGACATCACTGTGACATGTTTTTACCTTAAAACATCTGAATCTCCTCACAGTGACAAGAGAATCATCTCTGTTCGAAGTAAGTAGTGTTTTAAATCAAGGACTGAGAACTGTGTGACTTAACTCATTCACATTCTGTGTGTGTGTATGTAAGTCTGTAGATGCATATAATTGCTAAATTTTATCAAATTGGAAGCAGCATAACATTTTGGAAAACAAGAAAAAAACTAAATATAGTTGCAGTAATTGATAATCAGAGGTTTGTTGCAGAGGCAAAAGAGTCTTTGTGGTTTAAAGCCAGATGTTTATTGCAACAGTATTAGAACTACAACATACATTGGGGTCTTCTTTACACTCCAAAGACTTTAAAACAAACTTTACTACTTACTTACTTACTTATTAGTATAAGTAAGTAAGTAACTTAGTTACTTGATGACACCGCTGCAAAATAAATTCAAAGGTGGCATTCTTGAACTGGAAGTTCCGGCACTACTTCTCGATAATTGAAATTAAAGGCAAGAATGTTTCTGTAACATGCTATGTCCATGAAAAGGACTTTATCCACATCTGCCTCAAGTGACTCAAATCTTATGAAGCATCGCACATCAACACATGCTAACACGACACTTGTTGCTGCTGCTAACCCCAAATGAAGCTGCGTGAGTTCCAGTGAAGGAGACAGAGCCACTGTTAAAACAAGCAACGCTCGATTTTACGTGTCAGCTACAAACACTGGTTTAGTTGTTAGATGAGAGGAGTATTTTAGAATAGATTAATGTATTATTCATTTTCTTTGAGAATGAACAACATGTTAATCTACAGAGAGAGTTGGATTGTGTTCTGTTAATTGTGCAAAAATTTACAGGTACAGAGATTTGCACTATTTAATGGCCAGGTCTCCCTTTGTTTCTTTTTACACAAGTTTACATTTGTGTGACTTCATTTTGCCATTGAATTTTATTTTCAATATTTTTTTTTATATGTTTTTATTTCTATGTATATCATATATCAGGCTGCAATCTATTGAGTTGAAATAAATACCAAATGTTCTAAAATACTATATATAGTGTTTTTATTCTTCAATCAGTTAATTTAAACATTTTTGATATTTAAGCTGTTATAGAACGTAATACCCTTATAGAACATAAAAAATAACTTCAGTTACTTTGCTGAGTAACTGAGTTACTTTTACAATGTGGTAACTGAGATACTAACTCAATTACTTTTTGGGAGAAGTAATTTGTAACTGTAACTAATTACTTTTTTGAAGTAAGATGACCAACACTGATTATCATACTCATTTACAACAAAAACAGTTTTACAAACAGGTCAAATTTTGCTCATTGTTTTAGTAATGTTTCTAAGCCCACTAAATGTACTGAAGAATAAATCAAATATTCAGTCAAATGGTCAATATCTGAGAGCTTTTATGTTCTTATTGCAGCTCTGGCTCCTCCCACTTTGACTGTGCATCCATCAGTGATCAAAGAGACAGACAATGTTACTCTCCACTGTCAGCCTCCATCTTCTGTCTCTGTGTCTCAGTGTTATTTCTACACTTTAAGTGGACAACATCGGGTAATGTCTGGATGTGTCCAGACTCTGAAAGGCTTTGAGCTGCTGACAGTGAACCAAAGACTTCCTGAAGTTCAAGTAAAGTGTTATTACACAGTAAAGAGAGGAGGGACTTATTCTCAATCTTCACACAGCAACAAAAGATCTGTCATTGTTCAAGGTAAGTTATGACATAACACATACATATGAATTTATAATGAAATTAAACAGAAGATAATTTCCACTACTACTTTTTCAACCTAAGAGTCACAGGGGGTCAATTATTAATGTAACTATTCAACAACATTATCTTCCTCAACTCTTTTTCTAAAATAACTTTATTCATCACCTTTTTCTGACATAAAAATACATTTTTGTTCTGAAAAGTTTGAAAGTCTGGACCAAACAGTTTGAAAGTGTTCAGCCTTTATTAAAAACAAAGTCAGACCAACCACTTCTCAGCTTGAAAAATGAGCACAGTTATTGCAATGTTGGTAATTTGTGTTAATAAATAGAACTTTTAAAATAATTTATTAAAATATAGACCAAAGTATAAAACAAGAAATTATTCTAAAAATAATTTCAATATTTTTTCTTCAAAGGATCATCAACTCCATGTTATAATGCTGCTGTTTCTTTACTTCTAGATCCAAAACCAGAGATAAGTCTTCAACCTTATGATGACTTCATTTACATTTTCTGCTCACTGCCTGACTCTGTTGAGGATGATTCAAAATGTAACCTGTACTTTGGAGAAGCATCTGAACCATATCAAACATCACCCATCTTAAAGACAACAAGGAACAAAGGCAGAACAGTTTGCCTTTTTACTTTCTCTGTGAAACATTTACAGACAAATGTCAAGACAGTCCAGACAAAAGACATCAGCTGTGATTACACTTCAGAGAGTGGACATGGTGCTCTGTCTCCTCGAAGTGATGGATACAACTTAAAAAGTACAACAGAAACATGAATATAACATGATAAAGATCACACTTTGTTACTGTTTCTAAAACAAACTTTTCTTTTGCAGATCTCATGAACACAATTAGAGACAAACCAACCCCATGTGACCACAGCTTCATTAGACTCAGTGATGACCACAAACACAGAGACAAGAAGAACGACAGGAAGTGAGACTGAGGCGACCAGTTCAGGTAACAGCTTTTATAGAATTTACTTTAAGAGTCTGGTTCTGTCAAATGACTCTGTTTGACCAAACACTGCTGAGGTATTGTTTGTAAAAAGATTATTGACATAACATATAATAACAAAACTCCAAAAAGACAGTCAGATAAATTTAAATATATATATGTTGACTAGGCTAGCAGTTTTCTGAAACTAACACACATTTGGATGAGCACATGGTTAAGTTATGATTATTAACATTATTGGGGTTCAGGTGAATTTGTGAATCGAAAATGCCAACAGTGAATGATTTTCAGTGTCTGTCTCTAAGTGTTAGCCCTGCAACTAACTGTCCATTGTCCAGACTGTACACTGCCTCAGGCCCAAAGCTGCTAATATGAATAAGAAAAAAATAAATAATGAATGATTAATTATTATTATTATTATTATTACAGATTTGCATATTAATACCCGCCCTGTGACATCTTCCACTGGTGTGAACAAGACTCATTTAACACCAGGTAATAACTGATCGGTCATTTTTACCTCATTCAGAATTGTCAGAACTGTAGACTGTGACCAGGATGAATAATAAAAGCTGGATGAGGTCTTCCCAGCTGTTTTAAATCCTATCAGTGGAAACTCAGCTATTAAAGAAAAAATATTTACAAGTGACCCTGGAAAGAGTTCCTCCATAAACTCAATGTAAAAAGAAACGCCCAGAACAACTGACAGGACACTACACCTTCCAAAATAGTCGGAATGTGTAGTATTTATTGTCTGTTTCTGAATCTATAAAAGAACTACACTATGGACCAAATAACATGGAAATAAACTTGTATGAGCATGTTAATTAAATAAAGCCAATAAATGTTAGTATAATAGACCTATGACTATAACACACTGTAAAACTACATTGTTCAAGCCTCTCAACTGTAAAACATGCACAATGTGACGGAACCTAACCTCATCCCATGACCCCCTGGCGTTACTGGGGGGTATTGCAATATTGTTTTTTCTGTCATTCTACAAGATTGTAATTGTTAATGTGTTGTCTTTAGTTCAGCCTCGTCACAAAACAACTTTAAAGGACTGTGTTGTGAAAAAGACTGTAACGTGTCAGGCAGAGAACAAACAACTCAATCCACGAGAAACTGCAAGCCCCGACCCCAGCGCCGCACGTCCAAAATCCGCCGAACTGTGTAGGCCGGATGGTCATCAATTAGCCTGGGCGGAGGCGGGGGAGGACTGGGCGGGAACAAAGAACTGGACTGGAGAGGCTTGATTAAGGAGACATGAAATGTGGGGTGAATCTTAAGGGATCCCGGGAGCTTAAGGCGCACCGCCGCAGGGTTTATGACCTTCTCTACCTCGAACGGCCCGATAAACCATGGTGCCAACTTCTTCGAATCAACCTGCAGTGGTAGGTCTTTAGACGACAGCCAAACCTTTTGTCCCGGTGAGTAGGTAGGGGCAGGGGTGCGGTGGCGGTTGGCTTGGGTCTGAGACCTGACTGATGCCCGTACAAAGGCCAAGCGGGCCCTTTTCCAGACCTGTTGACACCGTCGGAGGTGATCCTGAACTGAAGGTACAGCCAGATCTCGTTCCTGATCTGCGAACAACGGAGGTTGGTAGCCATAACAACACTCAAATGGGGACATACCGAGGGAGGAGTTCACCAGGGTGTTATGGGCATACTCAACCCAAGGCAGATGGGAACTCCAGCTGGAAGGATTGGCGGACGATGTGCAATGCAGCGCCACCTCCATCTGCTGGTTTGCCCGCTCGGTCTGTCCATTAGTCTGGGGGTGATATCCTGACGAGAGACTGACGTTAATATTTAAGGCAGAACAAAAAGTCTTCCATACCTCGGACACGATATCGGAGGGAATGCCATGCAGACGAAACAGATGTTGTACAAATAGATCCGCGGTCTCCTTGGCGGAAGGCAGTTTAGGCAGAGGAATGAAATGAGCAGCCTTGGAAAAACGGTCCACAATAGTCAGAATTACCGTGTGTCCCTTGGATGGCGGAAGGCCCGTCACAAAGTCCAGAGCAACATGGGACCATGGTCGACTGGGAATGGGTAGGGGTCGTAACAGTCCCGCAGGAGATCTGTTGGAGGTCTTATTCCGGGAACAGATAACATGCAGAAACGAAGTCTCTGGTGTCCCTGTCCATGGTGGCCCACCAAAACTTGCCTCGCAGGACGGCCAAGTGCAGCTAATACCCGGATGGCAGGTGAGGTGGGTACAATGGGCCCACTGCAGAACCTCAGAACGCACCTCGTCTGGGACAAACAGGGTGTTAGGGGGGCCTGTCCCCAGGTCAGGGTGCGTGCGTTGCGCGAGCCTGACCTGAGTCTCGATCTCCCAGGTGAGGGCAGCCACCATAGGAGACTGGGGCAGGATAGTCTCTTCCTCTGGAGCTGGCAGGCCCGTGGCGAAGACGCGGGACAAGGCGTCTGGCTTCAGATTCTTTGAGCCTGGACGATAAGTGAGAGTGAAATTAAATCAATCAAAAAACAATGCCCACCTGGCTTGCCTGGAGTTTAGCCGTCTTGCCGTCTGGATATATGTCAGGTTCTTGTGGTCCGACCAGATGACAAACGGGTGGACGGAACCCTCCAGCCAGTGGCGCCACTCCTCCAAGGCTAACTTCTCGGCTAGGAGTTCCCGGTTGCCCATATCGTAATTTCTCTCGGCGGTGGAGAGCCTGCGTGAAAAGTAGGCGCAGGAATGTAACTTCTGATTAGATTAGATTCAACTTTATTGTCATTACACAAGTACAGGTACAAGGCAACGAAATGATCGGTGGAAGAGCGTTGAGAAAGCACTGCCCCCACCCCTGTCTCCGACGCATCAACCTCCACCACAAACTGCAACTCCGGATTAGGCTAGATGAGAACCGGGGCAGAGGTGAATCGCAGTTTTAGTTCCCGAAAGGCCGATTCCGCCTCCTGAGTCCAGACGAAAGGTTGAGCGGTGGAGGTTAGAGACGTTAGCAGAGCTGCAATGCGGCTGAAGTTGCGAATGAATCGCCTATAAAAATTGGCAAAACCCAAGAACCGCTGTACCTCCCTATGGCTGGAGGGGGACGGTCACTCCCGTACCGCCATGAGCTTTTCGGGGTCCATCTGGATCTGTCCCTGGGCGATAATGTATCCTAGGAAGGAAACAGAAGACGCATGAAACTCACACTTTTCAGCTTTAACAAACAGCTTGTTCTCCAGGAGTCTTTCGAGAACTCTCCGAACATGGAGTTCGTGAGTCGCCACATCCTTGGAAAATATCAGGATGTCATCCAGATAAACGAAGACAAACCTACCAATCATGTCACGGAGAACATCATTAACCAGGTTTTGGAAAACAGCAGGGGCGTTAGTTAATCCAAACGGCATTACCAGATATTCAAAATGTCCTAGCGGAGTGTTGAAGGCCGTCTTCCACTCATCCCCTTTTCTAATGCGCACAAGGTGATATGCATTACGAAGATCAAGCTTGGTAAAAACCATGGAACCACAGAGAGGAGTGAAGACAGACACCAGACAGGCCTGGTGCTTACTGAACACCGCACCAAGATCATGATAAACCGGCGGTACAGGAGACAGGTCAGGTGGTTCTGGAACCGGGACGGACCTGGAACAAACAGGGGGTAAAGCAGACTGCAAACAATGCGAGTAAGAAAAGAAACTCCAGGACAATATTCGGCAGGCAGCCCAGTCAACATGAGGGTTGTGTAGTTTTAACCAAGGTAATCCTAGGACTATCGGAGTGGAAGAACAGTCAAGAATGTCGAAACTGATCTCTTTGTGATTACCAGAGAGGTGAAAAAGGACTGGAAGTGTTATTTCCGATATCTGGGCCAGAACTTCTCCATTTAAGGCCTTGGCTTCCAACAGATGGTCCAAAGGTTGAGTCCTTATGCCCAGCTCCTTAACCACCTTTCGGTCCAAAAAGCTTTCATCGGCTCCAGAGTCAATAAGCACCGGAAGGGTTAATGTCCGGTTCGGTCGGGAGGGAGATGAACAGCTAGTCGAGCCTGTCGAGCCTCCTCTCTTAACTGGCCGAACAGGACAGGTAAGGCAAAGGTGTCAGAATTGTCCGCAGTAGAGACAATTCCCAGTGTTAATCCGGCGTTGCTTCTCTTCTACGGTCAAGTGGGCACGGCCAAGCTCCATCGGTTCAGGCTCTCCGGCGGGTCAGGCTCCACCGAAGGCTGGGGAGGAACCGGAGAAGAGACCAGGAAGTCAGGAGACAGGGGAGGACAAAACGTTGACGACAAGCGCTTACTGGCTCTCTCCCGCCGGCGCTCACGGAGGCGGTTGTCAATGCAAATGGCTAATCCAATGAGGCCATTAAGGCTAGTGGGGGAGTCCTGAGAAGCCAGCTCGTCCTTGAGGTCCTCCGACAAAGCGTTTGAAAAAGCCCCGTGGAGAGCCTCCTCATTCCACCCACTCTCCGCAGCAAGTGAACGGAACTCGATGGCGAATTCGGCCACGCTGCGCTTTCCCTGGCGTAGAGAGAACAGTCTCTTGGCAGCCTCCCCTCCTCGGACTGGGTGATCAAAGACCACTTTCATTTCAGCGATGAATGCAGGGTAGGAGAAGCAAACAGGCTCCTGCTTCTCCCAGACAGCGGAGGCCGAGAGTAACGCCTGCCCCTGCAAGCAACCGATTAAAAAATCAATCTTAGAACGTTCATTTGAATATGTCCGGGGCTGCTGTTCAAAGACCAATGAGCACTGAGTTAAAAACGGTTGACAGGAGCCGAGGTCTCCACTGTATGGCGCTGGAGACAGGACAAACGCTTCCTTGGTCGACGGAGGCGTGGCCTCAGGAAACGGAACAGAGGGAGCTGGAGCGCTGGTAGCGGCCGTGGAATCCAACTGGGCTCGCAGTCCGGTAAGACTACGGAAGAAGTCCTTCATTTGATCCATGATGGCTTGGAGCGTGGAATCATGCTGCTCCAGAAGAATGGTCTGGGCAGCGACAGTCTGTTGAAGCGCACTGGGATCTGCTGGGTTCATTCTCTGGCCAGATCGTACTGTAACGTGTCAGGCAGAGAACCCAAATGCAGACACAGTGCAGTAGTTAAGAAATTAAGATTTATTTTTCACGGTTAGAATAGTTCAGGCTGGTCTCCAGGGACGGACAGGAACAAACAGGAGTCGACTGGGGATGGACCGGAGCTGGAACCGGTGGCAGGACTCCTCGGATTGGAGATAGGTTTACGATCTGACGCTGAGGAACTGGAAACGGCTCTCTTTGTACTCTGCTGCTAACTTTGCTGATTATTAATGGGGCGCAGCTGGGCTGAGTCTGCCGACGCTCCCGCACACCTGTCCTCACTCAGCGAACCTGCAGGGGAGGGGGAGCAGGAGAAGGATACTCCCGGATTAGGAGGTGAGGGCTGTGCTGTAGCACGAGCCATCCTGACAAAGACATCTCTACAGCCCGAGGAACAAAATATAAATTTTACTTTTCCTACATAAACAAACAAAAAAAAAAGTTTAGCATGTTAAATTCCTTTTCCGGGAGATTCATCATCTGAATAAACCCTCTTCATAATCGAGCCTGAACACTCTGTTATTACAGAATATAATCATTGAGTCAAAGTGCATTTTTATCATGTTTTTAAAAAAGTGAGACTGTGTTTGTGTGAAACAGGAATCCTGATCTGGAAGTTGGTTCTACTGTTGTCAGTCTGTGGTCTGACTCTGGGAAGTGTCATGTTGCTAATGGCTTTTTTCTGCAGAAAACAATCTAATGGTAAGACACTCCACGTCTCATCACTATTTATTGTATTGTGTTTGTATCAATGAGGTTTGTCTTTAATAAGCTTTTGATTGACAGCTCAAAGGGGCCAGAGCTCCTCTCCAGGTGTAACCAGGAATAAACCCCTCTGGTCATGTGACATTTCACACATGTGAAACGTTTTTTTTAAAAACTGACCTTTTTTAAAATTTCTAATCATTTCTCAATAGCTTAGACTTTTTTCTTGACAGGTTCTGAGACTGTGAACAGACAAGGGCTTCAAAATGAGGACGTGAACGAGGCAAGGCTCCTTAAACCATATACACTCCTCATTAAGTTAGATTTATTTTAAAGTGGTACCAATATAACTTGTAGAGCATCAGCTGTTGTTTAAGATGTATTCTTTTCTTTTTTTAGAGCAACACAAATTCTTTCTATACCGCTCTTTCTGACGTGCAGGTGGTTTATAGCACTCTACAGACGAAGAACGACTGATGCAACACATTGGTTCCTGAAGATGGCGTCTGGTTCAGAGTCACACAGTGTTGATTTAGTTCTTTTTTATAGATTTGACTTTACAGCTATTATTGACTCTGTGTTCTGATTGCTGTTTGTGGGATGAAGGCTGGGCGAGTGGCTCGGCTGGAACAAAGACAGCTGTAAAAAAATCAATAATGTGCTTTCGAAATGTAAAATGCTTATAAAACATACAACCTTCAGAAAAGGGCTTAAACAGCTGTATATTTGCATTAGTGAGAGCAAAGATTATTGTTAAATCTTATTTTTATTCATTTTGCATCAACAAGTGTCAACTGGAAAGGCCTTCAAAAAGTAAAGAGATAAACTGTGTTTCAGTTTTGCAAAAAGAGTTTGGTGTAAGATCTTTGCATCTGTTGCATATTATTTCATATAACAGTCGAAGCAGACAAATGCAACAAGTGTTTTCCTTTAAACCATGGGTCAGCCATTTTTTTCTTTTTACTATCCTTCTATAAAAGTAATTTTATAAAATTGATGCAAAGTCCATTTTTACCATGTCTCCAGTAAGTCACTAACCTTGCGCTGCAGCTGGATTCTCACAAGATTTGGGAGATTCCAAACTCGGGTAAATCCATCTTGTATTGCACCGAGCCAACTGCTTGAGTCTTTTGTGAACATTGATGTGGCAGCACAAACAGGAAGAGTCAGGTAATTTGACAAATGCAACAAGCGTCCTCTTGTCCTCTTATCAACAAGTCTATGCTGAAACATATCCCTAACGCTAAAGAGTAGTGTTAATGTTCCTTTTAATCGCAGATTCACTTTGCAAAAACTGTTGCTGTTACAGCAGTTTGTTGTTTCTTCATATCAGCCCCACTCTGATTATGTCTAATGTATTGTAGTGACTTCAGTGAGTTACCCTCACGGAATGTCATGGATTAAACTCCCTTCACAGACCCTCAGAAAGTGTTTGTATTACTCAAAGAAGACTGAAGAAGATCTGACTATCATCTGCCTGCTAAAGAGTCACAGGTGTGTTCTTGCTTTAATAAGACCCAACAGGACCTAATTGACACTCTGTTTTTGCTTTCTTAAAAGCCATAAAAGACACAGGAATGTGTTTAGGAGACCAGAACCGATATCAGTCAGTCGCAATTTCTAAATACGACTTGTGTATTCAAACTGTCTTTATCACCTGAAAGGAATGTGTTTCATCTGCCAGCCTTGAGACTTCTGCGATGGTCACAAACTGCCACCTAGTGACCAAAAGGGCTTGGACTTCAAATAAATGAACATTCTTGTTTAATTAAAAGGAAAATGTTTAAATGATTTTATTATGGTGTCCCTTACAGGGTTGCTCCCTGACCAAGAACAAATGACAGCTTTCATTCCCTACAGTTTCCAGTTGTATTTGTAATAAAATGAATAATTTGTTCATAACGTTAATTTGTTTAATTCAGATAGACATTTTCGTGTAAACTCCACAAGGTATCAAATTGTTTTTGTGTGTTTATGAGTTATAAAAACGTAGGTAACATTGTGGAGTCAGGGAGAGTATATTATAAGTTAGGAAAGCTAGTTTAGATTAAAACCCGTTTTCATTCACAAACCAGCTAACCAGCTGGTCGCATCGTCACGTGACGGACTTCTGGTTGAGCGGTACCTCAAATCCGGACGAACAGGATGAAGTGGCCCTTTGGACCTTTGACGAAAATTGAATTGGGCCATTATCAGCCAACGACAAGTAAGCTCGCACGGTTGACACAGAAAGGGTTTGGCGTTCTAAACTGTATTTTATAAGCTCAAGCCATTTGACCGCCATCTACTCCCCTCTAAAATTCCGTAACTGTAATAACATAATTTAATTAGTCAAAACATCCTTTTACTCCACAAAGTTCAAATAAGTAAATGTCATTGTTTACTATCAATCATTTCTGTTAATTATTCTCATTATTTTTCAATAACTTCCATCCATTGTGTCATTTCCCTCCATCATTATCATTTATTGTTAACTTTGTGTAATGTTTAATAAAACCCCATAAAACGTTAAAGATTTTAATTTGGTGTTTTCCTGTTTATATAAGACATATTCAAAACAGAGAATTCTATTCCTTCAGATCAGACTTATTAAACATAATCAGTTTCTCGGGACTGTAAATCCTGGGTGGTGCCCTTCACGAGACAAAAATTCTGATAACATAATATTAATTGAGAATTTTCATAAATAGATATTCATATCCGCTACAGAATTGTTGCCGTCAGGTTAGTAAGTCACAGCTAGACAGCATTTTCTAGTTTCTTGAAGTGAGACTGTTTTTGTGTGTGTCTGTGGTTTGACTGTGGGTGGCTTTCTGTTGATAGCGCCTTGTTTAACACAAAACAAAGAAAAGGTAAGAAATCTCCATCATTCACCACAATATTTCTTGTGTATGTATCAAATAAGTTGGTTTCACTTACACAAACTGCAGTGTAAGAAAAACAATGTATTTATAGAGTTGCTCACCCTGTGATCAAACCAAACAAAGTAGAGAGTGACTACATATCTGAACTAAAATCATGTCTCTACTAAAGAATAAACACCTCTGGTCATGTGACAGTTTACACCCGACATGTCAAACTTTACATATTTATTTAGAACCTGATCTTTATGTAAATTTTTCAAAAAATATATACTTTTACATTTCTCACTAGCATAGACATGTTTCTTGACAGGTTCTGAGACTGTGAACAGACAAGATTTTCAAAATGAGGACGTGAACAAGGCAAGGTGCCTTTAACCATACAAGCTCATTTTTAGGATCAACTAATTGTAACGTAGTACCAATATAACTTGTAGAGCACCACAGCGGTTGTTTAAGAAGTATTGTTTCTCTTTTTAGCACAGCAGCATTCATCTTTATGCTACACTTTCACAAGTCACAAGGACTCACAAAACCAGACGGTTTATAGCACTCTACACACGACAAAGAACTGATGCCACACATTGGTTACTGAATATATCTTCTGGTTTACAGTGGCACTGTGTCGATATGCTTTGAGTGGATCTGCTGCGACAGACACAGCAGTGAAAGTAGAGTGATTAGCAAGAGCTCATTGTGGAAACTGAAGAGATTCTGGGCATCTGTTTGACTAGTTGTGTTTTTACAGCGTGGCTCTAATAACACTAGTAAATGAATATTCTAAGCCAAATAAGTTTGCAGCCTGTGTGTGTCTGAGGCAGCTCCTCGTCTGAGCTGCAGTGTTTAAAGTGTGACACAAACAGGACTCAGTCCCGGAATTCTGTATGGTCTACGTCTATGCATGAGTTCTCTTCAGGTTTATACAAATTTACAATATGCTTTTATAAATGCAAGATACTTATTAAACATATATAACCAAGAAAAGCTTACTTTTTTATTGCTATACAGGCTAATAAACTGCTTTAAATGAGAGATTTAGCAAATTCGACAGAATATTAGCAGATATACTTCTTTGTTTTACTTCTGGTTGACAATCACAAAAGTGGAAGAAGTGATGAACTGTGGCCTGCTGCCAGGTGTTGTGGCATGTGTCTCTGTGAACATGAACAGCGGATGGACTTCTTTAGTTTGTTGTGGTTTTTCTACATGCTACTTCCGTTAAGTTGAGCTGAGTTGAGTCTTGAAGGTATGGGGGAGAAAAAGGGTCTGTTGTGATTGGTTGTTACAAACAACCAACATTTCCCACCAGTGGAAAGAGTTATTGTTTCACAGTAAACCATCAACTTGAGAGAAGGTAAGTTATGTTATCGGCACACAGATGGGAAACTACTCCCCATTAATACCAACACAGACCTTTCACCTGCTTCACCAACAACACTGAGACTAACCTCTAGCCTTTCATTAGGTGTGTGTTATAAACCCATCTCACATACCACTTTGAACGAGGGACAAAGTATCTTCTGTTTCTAAACTTTCTCCAGCTGCCTTCTTTTTTAACCCTTTAGCTTTTATGAATCATGCAGATGAAGTGTAGTGCAAGGAATCTTAGTTTTATATTTTCTTCACTATGTGGAAGGAAACTTCTATTCCTTTTTATTTTATTTATTTTTTTTTATCTCAGTAATGTGCTGTCTCAGAAAGCAGGGCTAATACTTGTCTGATGGGCCACACAGACCAAAGATATTCACAATCAGACTCGAAGTAAACCTGTTGAATGGAGTAAAATAGTATGTATCAAGTAACCTAACATTTTATAGTTTAGGACTAAATAATAATAATGAATGATCCCAGCTGCTCACATTTTACTCTCACCCTGTGACCAAACCAAACAAACTAGAGAGTGACTACATATCTGACCTCTAAAGACCATAGAGATGTGCACCTAAAATCATGTCTCTACCTTTATATTAACATACATTGATATGAGGTGGAAACAGGAGACCCGGGTTTGAATTTGGGCTAAGGCAGTAACAACCTTCCAATGTAGGTTCTTAAGCAAGATCCTTTGCAGGATACGTCTACTTCATATAATGGGGGGAGAGATGAAATTACGAGACACACCAGAGCATTGAGGACAATTTCTACAATGACCATCAGTGAAACCAATGAGCTGATATATACTTCAGCTTCAGTGATCCCTGAGATGCTTGGTTACTGGTCCAAGGCCATCTTCCACCATGGAAGAGAAAGTTGGAGGCTAAACTCAAAGTAGCGCGGAAAGAAGTGAGCCAATTGTCAGAGCCACTGAAAGGTGCAATAAAACCCAATCCAGATACCCATACCTGAAGCATTGGGAACTACCAAACAAAGGCTCCAAGCCTTGGCCAGCCACATTAAGAGAGACACGAGAAAAATTGAAGCAAGGTGAATAAACTGACTGCTCTCTACACACCTAGCTAAAGTGTACTTTCAATGGCAGGGTAACAACACCAGAGCAGAGCCACCATGTCTGGAGACCAAACAATACTAGAAAGGTATATGGGAGATAAAGGGAACAGCGATGCACAGTGGCTAGTGGATGCAACCTCCCTGAACAGGATCCAGTCAAATCACATTGGAAGACATCCAGGTTTCTTTAGCCTACTGGTTAATCTTGATGCAGAAGGATCCACTAAAGGAAACAGTCCCATCCAACTACAGGCCAATCACATGTCTCTCCACAACATGGATGGCATCACTGTGACTAAGATAAGTGAGCATATGGATCAATACATAAAATATATAATATATACATAATACATACCAATAAAGAAAGGCATTGGTAGAAACTGAGATACAACAGACACCCAAGCCTGTAAAACCAGACAGACCAATCTGTGCACTGCCTGGATTGATTACAAGAAAGCCTACAACTCAATGCCACACACATGGATTGTGGAATGCTTGGAGGTGTACAACATCAACAAGACCCTAAGAACATTCATTGCAAATTCAATGAGACTGTGGAAGATCACCCTTAAGGCCATTTGTCAACTTCACAACTCTCCATCAAATGTGGCATATACAGGAATAGCTGGCGGACCAATTTGAAAATTAACAATTGGCAACATGCTTGGGTATAAAAAGAGCCTCTCAGAGTGACAGAGTCTCTCAGAAGTCAAGATGGGCATTCCCCCAATGCCACGGCAAACAATAGTGCCACAATATCAGAAAGGAGTTTCTCAGAGAAAATTTGCAAAGAGTTTGAAGTTATCATCATGTACAGTGCATAAGATCATCCAAAGATTCAGAGAATCTGGAACAATCTCTGTGCATAAGGGTCAAGGCTGGAAAACCATACTGGATGCCTGTGATCTTCGGGCCCTTAGACAGCACTGCATCACATAAAGGAATGCTAATGTAATGGAAATCACAAAATGGGCTCAGGAATACTTCCAGAAAACATTGTCGGTAAACACAATCCTCCGTGCCATTTGGCGTTGCCAATTAAAACTCTGTTGATCAAAAAAGAAGCCATATCTAAACATGATTCAGAAGCACAAGTCTTTTTTCTGGGCCAAGGCTCATTTTAAATGGACTGTGGCAAAGTGGAAAACTGTCAAAATATATATATTTTTTTTTTGGAAAACTGGGACGCCATGTCATCCAGACTAAAGAGGACAAGGACAACCCAAGTTGTTATGAGCGCTCAGTTCAGAAGCCTGTATCTCTGATGGTATGGGATTGGGAGTGCGTGTGGCATGGGCAACTTACACATCTGGAAAGGAACCATCAATGCTGAAGGGTATATCCAAGTTCTAGAACAACATATGCTCCCATCCAGACGTCGGAAGACCTTGCATTTTCCAACATGACCACAAACTGCATCAATTACAACATCATGGCTGCGTAGAAGAAGGATCCAGTACTGAAATGGCCATATCTTTCCCCCACAGAAAGCATTTGGCACACCATAAAGAGGAAGACAACAGCAACAAAGAAGACTTAAGACAGTTGAGCAACTAGAAGCCTGTAGTCGACAAGATTGGGACAACACTCCTATTCCTAAACTTGAGCAACTTGTCTCCTCAGTCCCAAGACGTTTGCAGACTGTTATAAAAAGAAGAGGGGATGCCACACAGTGGGAAACATGGCCTTGTCCCAACTTTGAGGACTTTGAGAAGTGCTGGTGCCATGAAATTTAAAATCAACTCAGTTTAAACATTTGATATGTCATTTATGTTGTATTCTGAATAAAATATTGCAATTTGAAACTCCCATATTATTGCATTTTGTGGTTTTTTTGTACATTGTCCCAACTTGTATTCAGGTTTGTACAAAAGCTGAACCAGAAGACAAACTCCTCCACCGCAGGATTTCCTTGGATGTCCGGGTCCATTCTAAATATGGAGTAACCGGTTGGATCTACAACGCTGGAAGGGATGTTTTCGTCTAGCCAGGTTTCTATGATAGTCAAAAGACAGGCTTCTCGGTATTTGTGCTAATTTGTCTAACCTAACCCATGGCTGTAGCAGGAATTGTCAAGCCCAGCAGTTTTTAAGGCAACAAAACAGACAAACATTCACTAGTTTCACTATCTACAGGTCGCCACAGAGCAGTGCCCCTTCCGTGATCGGCCCTCGCCATAGTGTTAATGTCAAAATACAGACATTACATGTCTGCTATTTACAATTTACAAGGAAAACAAAAAAAATGGTATTACTTTATCACAGAACACTTTTAAAACTTCTGGTTGGTGGTCACATACTGTAAATGTGGAAGGAGTGTGTGGCCTGCTGCAGACTCAGGTGTTCTGGTGTGTGCCTCTGTGAACATGAACAGCAGATGTACTTATTTCTTTTTTTGTGGTTTTTCTATGTGCGGCTTCCGTTAAATGATGAACAGAGTTGAGGTTAACAGTTAATGCACTCACGACACTCTTCATGTTATCATGGCTGCACATCTCTTATATTTCCTCCTAATGAGTAAGTTTAACCATTTTTGTTTGTTATATAATGACTACTTAAAATGCCAAGCTGTTTGAATTAATTTTTTTCCGGGAAGTGCATCTTTATTTTGATGGTGCCTATTTATATAAATTAAATTACAGCTAATAAGATGAAAATAAAGACAAAAAAGTGGTGTAGTATTGTTCTTTATTCAATGTAAAGCCAATGAGGAAAGGCTCTTTTCTGTGGTATTCGAGTACTCCACAAATGCAATGAGAACTATAGAGACCAGTCCATTATCTAAAGCTAATAGATACATTTGCTCAACAGGTGTCTTTTCTGAGACAAAAGGCCAAGGTAAGCACTGAGTGTGTCTCCATCGCTCATCAGTGAGACAGACTCTGTTACATTAAAGTGTCAGACTCCAGTTCCTGTGTCTGACTGTTTCTACATTTTTGGAAAACCTCCTGCAAAAAATCTCCCATGTCTGAAGTCACTGATCGGACGTGAGCTGCTGTCGATGGTGAACAAAAGCTCACCTGCTGAAGTCATTGTAACATGTTTTTACCTTCAAACATCTGAGTCTCCTCACAGTGACAAGAACATCATCTCTGTTCAAAGTAAGTAGTGTTTTAAATCGAGGGCCGAGAACTTTGTGGGCTTATGAGACATTTGACACTGATCAAAATCCAAGACTTTGACTTTGAATGTATTGTGTACAGGATAACAGTCGGTGCATATACTTGCTACGCTTTAACATATTGCAAACAACATTAAATAATGGAAAACAAACATGGACTTTCTTTAACTTAAAAAAGGTTTTAAATGTATTTTAAATAATTCAAGTTTGTTGCACAAATTTATGGCTGTATTTGATCAGTTCAGTTTTAGAAGGGCTGTAGCTATCAAATATTTTAGTAATCGAGTATTCTACCAAAAATCTAATCAATTAATCAAGTAATCGGAATTTTTTTTTAACTTAAAGTGCAATATTAAATATGCAAGAGAAAATAAGACTCTAGGTCTCTACGTTTCCTTTTTTTAGAAAAATTTAATTATTTTTTTAAATGCATAGAATGCAATGCATACATCAAAAATAAACATTTAGTTATTACCCATTGTTTCTCTGTCTGTACTTGTACTGTGGACAATAAAAATAAAGAGCATTTAAGTGCCATTCATTTGGGATTTTAAATAAAGCATTTTCTGAGATGCAAAAAACAAATATTATTAATTACTTTCAAATTACTTATTAAAGTATCAAAACTAAGGCATACATTAAATTAATAATAATACAAAAACACTGCCTTTAGGTCATGCAACTTAACTTTCAGAACTAAAAGTTAACTAAAAGTTCTGAACATAAGTCTTCTTGGAATGCTCTCTGAAAACTCAGCTGCTTGCTCAGTGGAGCATGAAGTAGCTGTCCGCACATATCTGTTCATACGAAGCTGTGATGATTTACTGAAAAAGAGGTGAAAAAATAATTATTGATATTTATTACTAAGTAAGCTATAATATCATTCTTATACAGCAAGTTCATGGCTGTGCATTTATAAATCCTATTTATGGCAATCAAACTAAATACTTGTGAATACTAGAATAATTTGTATTATGGCTGCTCGATATTGAAGAAAATGTGATATGCGATAACTAGCAAGATGCACTGTTCGATATACAATCATGGGATAATGCTTTGAGTGTGTAAAATAAATTTGAATGTATATTTAAAAACTGTAAATGATATAACCAACATGCATGTTTTACATTATAAAGAATCTAGTATATTTCATCGTGAAAGCCAATCACAACTTTTTTTTGGCAGTAAATTAAGTCCTTTGGTAGCCGTGGTATAAACTGCTGTTAAATAATCTTGTGGTGTAACGGCCCACCGCATCCGCGTGTGGTATATTTTCACATAATTGTACTACATATTACATAGTTAACATACTTGATTTAACAGCCTTCATCTTGACTAGCAATCACATTTATTTAATGCTGCATTGAATTTACCTTGTCCCGGGTGATGGTCCTCCGGTCTCTGAGTAGAGTGGATGTTTTCTGTTGCTGCTGCAGCATGGACCTCGTGCTGTTGTGGTATGCTAGCACGATCTTGCAATGGACACACGCCACAATGTTCTCTTTACGTTTTAATATGAAACCCAAACCTTGGTCAGTTTAAGTCGTTTTCTCCTGTTTGTTTCTACTCTTTGCTCATCGCTATTGTTATCGCTCCCTTCCATTTTGCAGCTCGCGCCCGCACCCTCAAGTCAAAACACTAACTCCTTCCGTCTCCTTCCGCTTTGTGGGTGACGTAAACGCGTTGTGTCACATAAAAAAAATCATTGCGAAACAAACTGATGTGAGTTTTAAAATAAATTAAAAGGCTTCGAGGCAATTACACTCCTAATAAACACAGACAGTGACTCAGTTCTGCACAGAGTCATGTATGCTGCAGTCATGTATGCTGCAGTCCTTTTAATTTCAGACATGTCTTTGCTAAAACTACATTCTGCCACATCCTGGAAAAAAATATGTTCATTTAATTAATTTTGAAACTAGCAAAAAGTTGACCAACAAAGATACATACTATTAACCAATTGAAGTTTCAAAAATGTATTGCTATTTTTTTTACCAGACCTTGCTGCTCCTAAACTGAGTGTGGCTCCATCGTTCATCAGTGAGACAGACTCTGTTACATTAAACTGTCAGACTCCAGTTCCTGTGTCTGACTGTTTCTACATTTTTGGAAACCTTCCTGCCAAAAGTCTTGCATGTCTGAAGTCACTGACCGGACGTGAGCTGCTGTCGATGGTGAACCAACGCTCACCTGCTGACGTCAATGTAACATGTTTTTACCTTGAACCATCTGAGTCTCCTCACAGTGACAAGAACATCATCACTGTTCAAAGTAAGTAGTGTTTTAAATCAAATGTTTATAGCAACAGTATTAGAATGACAATATAAATTGGTGTATTGTTTCTTTATGCTTTCAAGAATATTCAAATTAAGCATTGGGTATTGTTTTTAAAGTCCTACTGAGTGCCTCTTAAAGGATTACACCAATAAACACTGATAAAGATTGAGGTAGTATTAGCCAGTCCTTTTACACTCTTCTGGAATAAAAGATTAATTATTCATTTTAAAACTGGTCTATCATCCAGATATATAAAATTCCAGTTATTCTAATAATATATTTATTGTCATTATTTGTTGTTTAAACATTTGTCTGTCAACTCAGACCAAAACTAAACTTTGCTTCTTTAGTTAAGATCAACACTGGGAGTTTCCTAATTATTTTTCAATTTGACCCCCAAACTAATCCTGCTTTACAGATAATATAAACCTTTACACATCCTCAAAGCATAAAAGAAAACAACAGAGAATACTTCTTGCAACCCTGTTCCCTTAGAAAGCGAGAGCGAAATGCTGCATAGAAATATGCATCAAACACGCCAAGAATTGGTCTAAATAAGCTCTGTTGGTGACGTGGCTTGATCACCCACACCTGGGTGTAAGCGCACCTGGAGTTTATAAATATATGTGACATAGAAACTTTTTTAGGGTTGTTTAACTTTGTCTGAAAGACGTACGGATACTCCCACAGGTGAGCATTCACGCTTTTTCAGGGAACAGGGTTGCAATCAAGCAGTCAAGGTTTGCCAACAAGCGAGACGTTCCCATTAAAAGATCCCATAGATCCAAGATGGCGGCGCGAGTACATCGCGAGGCTCGGGTTCTCTCCAGTTTCTGCAATTTTGCAGTATTACTCTTGCTTATTTCGGGTCTGTTTGTGCAGAACAGTTGTGCCTTTACATCGTACACCCGGAGTGAGCTTTTGGATATTGGTTTGCAATTTTCCGACGGTTTTATGGACATCCTTCGACTCCCTCCTGAAATCACTAGGACGCCGGTGGCAGCTCATTCTTCCGGCCGGGCGGAAGTGCTCGAGGCGGCGTCGAACGTAAACAGAGAAGGGGTACACGGGAGGACTTAGAGCTAGGCTAAAGCTAACACCTCACCGGCTCTCTTTACCCAGTATCTTCCTCGCCAATGTACGATCGCTAGTGAACAAAATGGATGAGATTCGACTCAACATGACACACAGCAAAAGACTTCTGAACTGTAACGTCCTTATCTTCACGGAGGCGTGGTTAAATAGTGGAATACCAGACTCTGCTATTGAGCTCACGGGACATCACATGCTCCGCCCGGACAGAACAACAGATGGATCCGGTAAGACAAGGAGGCGGATTGTGTATTTATATTAACAAAGCTTGGTGCACAAACTCCGCTGTTGTTGGGAGCCATTGTTCAGCTAACCTAGAGTTTCTCATGGTTAAATGTAGACCGTTCTATTTGCGCGGGAGTTCACCTCCACCATTATAACTGCAGCTTATATTCCCCGGACGCTGATGCCAAGCTTGCTATGAAAGAACTTTATGCAGCCATCAGTAAACAACAGACTATTCACCCGAAGCAGCGTTTATTGTTGCGGGTGATTTTAATCACTCTAACCTAAAAACTGTGCTACCCAAATTTCATCAGAATGTTTCCTGTCACACCAGAGGAACAAAACCCTAGACCATGTCTACACAAACATGGCTGGAGCTTACGTGGCGACACCCTCCCCACCTGGGACAATCAGACCACATCTCTTTGTTCCTCACTCCCAAATATTCACCCCTCATCAACCGTGTGAAGCCATCAGTGAAGACCATCAAGGTGTGGCCTGCGGGGTAGATTTCACACTCCAGGAAAAGTTTCTACACACAGACTGGAGTATATTTGCTTCCCAAGCCACCAGTGGTGCTCACACAGACATTGACTGCTACACCTCCTCTGTATTGGATTATATTAATACCACCATTGACAGTGTTACAACCCAGAAACAGATCACCACATACCCAAACCAGAAGCCATGGATGAATCAGGAAGTGCGACTCCTGTTGAAGACACGCAATACTGCCTTCAGATCAGGAGACGCACAAGCCTACAGCACATCCAGAGCAAACCTGAAGAGGGGCATCAAAAAGGCCAAGCACTGCTACAAGCTGAAGATAGAGGACACTTCTCCAACTCTGACCCTCGACGCATGTGGCAGGGCATCCAGGCCATCAGTGACTACAAACCCACCCACTCCACCCCTGCAGCCACCGATGTCAACTTCCTGAATGAGCTAAATTACTTTTATGCTCGCTTTGAAAGAGACAACAGAGAAACTGCAACCAAGCTCAAACCCTCAGTTGACCACCCCCCATTCACACTCTCATCCACTGATGTCTGCAAGGCACTGAGCCAGATCAGCACACACAAGGCTGCTGGACCAGACAACATCCCTGGTCGTGTTCTCAGGGCATGTGCGAGCAGCTCGCTGGGGTTTACAGACATTTTCAACCTGTCTCTTGCCCAAGCAGCTGTACCAACATGCTTCAAATGCACTTCCATTGTGCCAGTGCCAAAACACTCTAGTCCAAGGTGCCCCAACGACTACCGCCCTGTAGCACTCACACCCATCATCATGAAGTGCTTTGAGCGGCTGATCCTGGAACACCTAAAAGACTCCATACCACCCACATTGGACCCGCATCAGTTTGCTTACGCAGCAATAGGAGCACAGAGGATGCAGTTGCTATGGCACTGCACTCTGTGCTCACCCACCTGGACAATAAGAACTCTTATGCACGTATGCTGTTTGTTGACTTCAGCTCAGCATTCAACACTATCATCCCGACCAAGTTAATAGCCAAACTTGAAGACTTGGGCATCAATACCTCACTCTGCAACTGGATTCTGGACTTCCTGACCAACAGACCCCAGAATGTCCGATCTGGAACCACCTGCTCCACATCCATCACACTTAACACTGGTGTACCACAGGGCTGTGTGCTAAGCCCATTTCTCTACTCCCTCTTCACCTCTGACTGCAAGCCTGTGTTTGGATCCAACGCCATCGTCAAGTTTGCAGGCGACACTACAGTGATTGGTCTCATCAGCAACAACGATGAGACTGCCTACAGGAAGAGATCCAGCACCTGTCCACATGGTGCAACGAAAATAACCTGCTCCTCAACACCACCAAAGCGAAGGAGCTCATCGTGGACTTCAGGAAAGAGTCTAGAGGCACACACGACACCATCCACATCAATGGAATGGACGTCGAGCGTGTCTCCAGCTTCAAGTTCCTGGGGACCCACATCTCGGCTGACATGACCTGGACAACCAACACCTCCAGCCTGGTCAAGAAGGCTCACCAGCGCCTCTTCTTCCTGAGGACACTGAGGAAGAACCAGCTCTCCTCGGCCATCCTGGTGAACTTCTACGCTGCGCGATAGAAAGCATCCTGACGAACTGTGTCACAGTGTGGTATGGGTGCTGCTCTGTCATGGAGCGCAAGGCATTGCAGCGGGTGGTGAAAACTGCCCAACGCATCACAGGGACTCCACTTCCTGCCATCGAAAACATCCAGAGGAAACGCTGTCTGCGTCGAGCTCGCAGCATCCTTAAGGACTCCTCCCACCCAGCCCACAGACTGTTCTCCTCCTCCTCCGGCAGGCGTTTCAGGAGCCTCCGGACTAGAACCAACCAGACTAAAGAACAGTTTCTTCCCCAGAGCTGTGTCTTTACTGAACTCTAACCCTTGCTGACACCTCTCACAGACTCCTCTCTCACCCCCACCATGCCACTCCCTCACAGACTCTCCTCTCACCCCCCACCATCCCACTACCCTCATAGACTCTTCTACCCCCACCACCATCCCACTCCCCTCACAGACTCGTCTCATCCCCACCATCCCACCATCCCTGCACTACTGCACCTTTGCTACCAACTGTTTACATTCCACTGTTTGCACTACCTTAAATCTACTGCTTACCTTAAGCTAACATACAATTGTTTACACCTACCTGTAAAATTCTGTTCATAGTTAGAGACATCTGTATATCACGTGTGTGTGTGTGTGTGTGTGTGTGTGTGTGTGTGTGTGTGTGTGTGTGTGTGTGTGAGTGTGTGTGTGTGTGTGTGTGTGTGAGTGTATGTATGTGTACGTGTGCATGTGAGTGAGTGTGTATATGTGTATGTGTATGTGTGTGTGTGTGTGTGTGTGTGTGTGTGAGTGTGTGTGTGTGAGTGTGTGTGTGTGAGTGTGTGTGTGTGTGAGTATGCGAGCGTATGTAAGTGAGTGTGTGTGTGAGTGTCTGTGTGTATAGCTCTCCCGGTTTAATTCCCCTGTGAGTATGTGTGTATGGTGGTGTGTGTATGTGAGTGTGTGTATGTGTGTGTGTGTGTGTATGTGTGTGTGTATAGCTCTCCCGGTCTAATTCCCCTGGGTGTATGTGTGTATGTCAGTGTGTGCATGTGTGTATGGTTGTGAGTGTATGTGTGTATGGTTGTGTGTGTGTATGTGTGTGTGAGTGAGTGTGTGTATGTGTCTTGTGTGATGCGTGTGTACCATTACATTTAGAGTACATATCCACCTGTAAATGCTGTTTATAGAAAAGAGACACCTGTAATTATATTTATGGCACACACTCACCTTTTTATAGTAATAACCATCTGTATATTTATATTCATTGTACATATTACCTGTAAATCCTGTACATCTCCATATCCTGCACGTGATTTAACCATTGTATATATCCTGCACTTTACTGCTATTGCACTTCTGGTTAGACCTAAACTGCATTTCGTTGCCTTGTACCTGTACTTGTGTAATGACAATATAGTTGAATCTAATCTAATCTAATCTAAAAGCTACACTCAATGATGCGGAGAAATAGACTATGGAGAATGAGAATACCAACACCGCTGTGGTGGAGGTTAATCTGGAGAGCGTGCACCATACATAGTGCACAGTGCATAGGTGAAGCATCTCCTGCTCCAGTAACTTGAATGGCGGAGGACAGAAGGCTTTAAGAATGACTGGATTCAAAGGCGAGAATGAAACCTTCGGGAGATAATTAGGGTGAGGGTGCAAAATAACCTTGACCAGCCCGGGGCCAAAATCTAGACCGGATGACGAATCCGATAAAGCCTGCAGGTCCCTTATTCTCTTAAGAGAAGCAATAACTGTCAAGAAGACCATCTTAAGAGTCAGAAATTGAAAAGTACTCCAACCTCTCATGCACTAAAGACAGGTCCCACGAAGGGACTGGGAGTCTAGTGGGAGGCCTCAACCGCTTGGCTCTTCAAATGAAGCGAACAACTAGGGGGTTGTTTCCCAACCGAGACCCCGTTGATCAGAGCGTGACCAGACGAAATTGCGACCACATAGGATCTGAGAGTATTAGGGCGAAAGCCTGAGACTAGTGTACTCTGCAGAAACTCCAGCACTGAAACAATCTGTCAGTAAACTGGGTCTGCACAATGTGTATACACCAGGCGTCAAAAAGACGCCATCAAAGGGCAAAATGTCTTGAATTAAAGGGAGCCCTAGCACTCAGAATAGTCTCGACTACTCCAGCTTGACGCCCAGCATTTTTAAATTGGTTCACTTCAGGGGCCAAATGAGAAGGTTTTAGAGCTCGGGTTTGGAATGAAATACTGTCCCCTGCGCCTGAGAAAGAAGGTCCTTCCTGACCGGAATTGCATACAGCGAACTGTCGGGGAGATACATTGGGTCTGAGAACCATACCTGGTCAGCCAACAGAATGCCACGAGTAAGAGGCAAGACACCTGTTGACGGACCCTGGCCGGACTCCTGGGAGTAGGGCAGGAAAGCATAGAGACGCAATCTGGACCACACATGGGCCATTGCGTCCAGACCCTGGACACTGGGGGAACAAGAGAAGTAAAGAGGTCCACCTCTGCGTCGTAAAATCTTTCCCAGATTTGACTGACTGTGTGGGGGTAAAGTTCCCATTCCCCATGTGTCACAGCCTGTCTGGACAGTAGGTCTGCTCCCACATCTTGTGCCCCTCAGTCTCTTACCCTGATGGACTGGAACTTGTCCTGAGCCCAAAGCACATCAGAATCAGAATCAGAAAAATGTTTATTGCCATTGTCAGTGAATAAGATTCACAAACTAGGAACTTGCTTCAGCGATAAGGTGCAACATGAAAGGCATGCATAAAATCTAAAATAAAATACAAGATAAATAAAAATATACAGACTAAAACTTGATTATATTGTAACAGACCCAGGTTCTGGGCCTGTTGGGCAGATTAAATGTTCCTGTAGAACACAGTGAAATGATGAGACAGGCGACAGTGAAGTTTCCCTTTGCCTCGCTTCTGCCATATTTTTATTAATACAAATCATGTATTTTCAATAATCAGCTTTAACTGCTGTTTCTTATATCACAATTATGCAATAAAATATAATATCCTGTACAGTACACAATTTCTTTGAATTTTCTATTAACAATACACAGTTCAATATGATTACAATTTCCCAATTAACATACTCATTTTTCCGTATTTGTTTTAAAACCAAAAATACCCTTTTTTAATCTTTTAAACTCGCAGCTGAACTGCTTTTTATTGTACCTCCGCTAAATTAACGGCTCATAAATTGCATGGTACTAACCCATGTGCGAACTGGCACTTTAGCTGTAGCTTGAGATATTTTTTCTTTTGACTGTCTGAACCCATAAACCTAAACATTACATATTCACAATTTTTAACAATGTCAGAGCATTAAATGTTGTTTCTCTATAAAACAGGAGCTTAAATAAAATGCGCACTAAACACAAAATGGCGCCCATGGCTTCGCCTTGACCTGTTTTTCTCGTCTTTTTACATTGCTTCAAACTCAACAGACATACAACATTTACCAACTGCTAAATTTCTCCAAAGTTAGCTGGGTTTATTATTAGTACTTCGTGACCCATTTTATGTGGTTTTCTACTTAGTTACTAACCTGTAGAACACAGGGAAATGATGAGACAGGCGACAGTGAAGTTTCTCTTTGCCTCGCTTCTGCCATATTAGAGAGGAGGACACGCTGACCTCACAATACTGTCTCACGAAAACAAGCACCACCTACTGGCGTGAGGGTGGAATTACAACTTAAAGTTATTTCTTAAATTTAACTTTCTGATTACATACAAAAATAAAACATAATGTGAATACACATTACTGTGTGTCACAATATACACACAATTTACAGTTTGTTGGCTATGGTGCAAAATTTGCAGTGCAATGGATAGTTCTTAATTCATGTGCTTAATAAAGTGACAAGTTTTATGAAGTGTTAAAGTGACAAGTGTTATAAAGTGTTAAAGAGTCCAATGGCAGAGGGAAAGAAACTGTTCTTATGGTGGATGGTTCTGGTTTGAATGGACCGTAGCCTCCTGCCCGAGGGGAATGACTCAAATAGTCTATGTCCAGGGTGAGAAGGGTCGGCTGTGATCTGACCTGCTCGTCCCCAGTCCTACATGTGGCGTGAATGCAGTTCGTCTTGGCAATTTATGCAGGAGACTACCGCCACATTGTCCACCTGGACTAGGATATGGCAGCCCCTCAGCTTTTATGTCCTCACAGTTCTTGGCTCAAAAAATGTTGTGTGCTGAATACTTTAGAACTGTTGCTGAGAAATGTTCTTGTTGCAGCTCTGGCTCCTCCCACTTTGATTGTGCATCCATCAGAGATCACAGAGGCAGACAGTGTTACTCTCTACTGTCAGCCTCCATCTTCTGTCTCTGTGTCTCAGTGTTTTTTCAACACTTCAAGTGAACAACAACAGGTAATGTCTGGATGTGTCCAGACTCTGAAAGGCTTTGAGCTGCTGACAGTGAACCAGAGTCTTCCTGCTGAGGTTCAAGTAAAGTGTTCTTACACAGTAAAGAGTGGAGGGACTAATTCTCCATCTCCACACAGCGACAAAAGCTCTGTCATTGTTCAATGTAAGTTATTACTCTGGTTCATTTTTGAAACAAAAAAACTTTATATGAAAATTATCAGGGTTAATTGTTTGTCATTTATCTATAAGCTGGGTTTAAATTTAAGGGCTGAGAACCATGTGGACAAAAACGACAGACTTAACTGAACATTCAGAACTGTGTAAATGCTTATAATTGATAGACCTATTTTTTAACAACATAAAATATTAGTAAACAAGAATATAGACTTTTTTTTAAACATAAAACAAAAATGTTAATAATCAGAGATTTGTTGCACAACAAAAGTTTTTGTTGTTTAAGGCCAGATGTAGTCGAGTGGTATGAACATTAGTTCAGTTGAAAGTGGTCCTCATGCTATTTAGCCAGAAAAGTGTTGTACTGAAGATTAAATCAATTATCCAACTAGTCAAAATTTGTGAACTGTTGTGTTCTTGTTGCAGCTCTGGCTCCTCCCACTTTGACTGTGCATCCATCAGAGATCACAGAGACAGACAGTGTTACTCTCTACTGTCAGCCTCCATCTTCTGTCTCTGTGTCTCAGTGTTATTTCTACACTTTAAATGGACAACTGGTAATGTCTGGATGTGTCCAGACTCTGAAAGGCTTTGAGCTGCTGACAGTGAACCAAAGACTTCCTGCTGAGGTTCAAGTAAAGTGTTATTACACAGTAAAGACAGGAGGAACTAATTCTCCATCTGCACACAGCAACAGAAGATCTGTCATTGTTCAAGGTAAGTCACTAGAGTGCTGTGAAGGAGATGCTTTTACTTTGGTTAGAATTTTTTAATGTGGCAGTTTTCTCTACTGCAAAAAACATACACTTCACAAAAATGTTTCTCAATAGTTTTGATTTAAAACTAGTCACTAGGGTGTTTTGAAGGATGCTGTGATTAACACAAGTTGTTGCCCAAACAAGAAAAGCTTTGTGTTAATGTTAAATGTATTCAACACCTCACAGTTGGGTGCTGTGGCTACACCTCTATTTATGTATTTCTAATAATTCAGCATTTAATATTAAGAAAGCTGAAGTCAAGCATGGCTTCTTTTTGACATTAAACACTGATAAGTTATATTTGTAATAATTTAGTTTGTGACAAGCAGACACAAACACACACACACACACACACACACACAAACACACAGTCGCTTTGGATAAAAGCGTCTGCTAAATGACTAAATGTAAATTTTAATGTTGCTGATTCTAATATTATTATCTCAGGTTTTACTGTTTTAATATGAAGTAAACCAGTAACACTTTAGAACAACTCACACTTTTAAGCATTGGGTGAGTATTTTATAACAACTTAATTAATCCTTCTTTCATCATTTACAAAGCATTAAACACTATAATGTTATTAACATTGTAGTAGTTCAGTGTCTATTATTAGTTAATTAATTAATTGTTTACTACACATCTATTAATGCTTAACCACTGTGTTATTGTGAGAGATAGTCTAAAGTAAATATTTTAAGTAAAGGCTGACACTGCGTTTGATCAGTACTGTTTATTTACCGGCTGCTTATGTTTTACTTCTAGAGCCAAAACCAGAAATAACTCTTCAACTTGATGATGACCTCATTTACATTTCCTGCTCACTGCCTGACTCTGCTGAGAACAATTCAAAATGTAACCTGTACTTTGGAGAATCTCCTCAGCCATTTCAAAAATCACCCATCTTGAGGGAAATGAGGAACAAAGGCATCACAGTTTGCTTTTTTACTGTCTCTGTGAACAATTTTCTGACAAATCTCAATACAGTCCAGACAAAAGACCTCAGCTGTGATTACACTTCAGAGAGTGGACATGGTGCTCTGTCTCCTCGCAGTGATGGATACAACTTAATGAGTATGAAACATGAATATGACATAATAAAGGGCACATTTGGTAATTGTTTCTAAAACATCCTTGTCTTTTGCAGATTTTATGAACATAATAGAGGCAAACAAAGACCATGTGACCACAGCTTCAGTAGACTCAGTGATGACCACAAACACAGAGATAAGAATGACGACAGGAAGTCTGAGGACTAAAGATGTTAATCCAGGTAACAGCTTTTACAGAAACTGCGTTTATTTAAGTACATTTACTTAAAAGTATACAGGTGTTATTGAAGCTAAAACAAATATAAAGTGAATGAATATTTAACACAATACAGAAAAAATATCAAATAATATCCTGAGCATATTTTATATCATGGTGTAAGATATTAGCATCTGTTACACATCATACAGTTTACCCCTGAACAACACTGGCAGTCGAAGCAGACAAAGTGTTTGATACTCATTTAACGTCAAGCAAGAACTGATTACAGTCATTTTTACTGTAAACCATGGGCCAGTGTTATTTACTAGCTGCTGTTGAAAGAACAGATATTTTAAGGAAATAAAAAATATATATTTCTAGAACTACTGCGTTCATAGAAAATGCAAGTAGCTGTTGGTAAAAATGAGAAGAATTGCAGTTTATGTATTTACTTTCAGCCAAAGTCAGGTGAGAAAAATATGAACTACACACACTTGTACCTTACTATTATTTTTGGACTTTCCTCTTCTACAAGTAAGTAGAAGTGTCTCAAGTAAATAAAATTGTCTCAAAGTCCATTTTTACCATGTCTACAGTAAGCCAAAGCTTCACAGCAGAAGTGAGACAGTTTTTGTGTCAAACAGGTTCCCTGATCTGGAAGGTGGTGTTACTGCTGGAAGTCTGTGTTGCGACTGTGGGTGGCTTTCTGTTTATAAAGTTTATTGGCACAGAACAAAGAAACGGTAAGAAATCCTTGTATGTCTCCTTGTGTTTGTATCAATGAGGTAGATTTCTTTAACCCCTTATTAATATAAACAAGTCCGCCTTTCTTACATTTTTACATGCTGTTGGGCCATTTCTTGGAATATTCTAACAAGCTATCAATACAATCCCTAAATCCCATATGTTAAGATTATCTGTGCAGTAAGTTTATAGTAACTAAAGAAATTGATAAAAAGTGCAATAAATCATAATATATATTTTTTTCACATATTGCAGTGCAGAAGATTTTTATTTATTTATTTATTTTTTAGTCATTTAGCAGACACTTTTATCCAAAGCAACTTACATTCACCAGTGTTACATTTACGGTTGACGCTTTCATTTAAAGCGACTTACATTAAGGTTCCATTCACCAGTGTTACAGCTGGAACACCACTGTAGGAAAGGTGGGTTAAGTGTCTTGCCCAAGGACACAATGACAATATGAACTGTGGGGAGAGCGGGAATCGAACAACCTACCTTCCGGTTGAAGGACGTCCGCTCTACCACTGAGCCACTGCCGCCCCAAAAGATCATTTCAAACTCCTAATTTTATTTGGAGTGTGTGTAAGTGTGATTTCAAAGTGTAACAGAAACATAGGAGCACACTTAACTTTGTATAAGACCATGTTCGTTCATAAAAGTACAATAAACAACCAAAAGATAAATAGTTTCAGCTGATCGGAAAGGTCAACTCCCTCATGAACTGGTTGTAGTCCTTCACAGCTGATGACATTGGCCCCTCCACTGGTGTGTACTTTCCCCCAACCTCTCCCAAAATGCCCAGATACAGCAAGAGCCCAGTGTACTGGAACAGCTCATCTTATCTGAGCTCTGCCCATTTTAATCTTTTATCCGCCGCAGCGATGTTTTTTTGCTCAAAGAACATCTTGAAGAGTTCTGATGGATGTGGCATGTCCACACATTGTGACAGGTGGCTGCACACCTGGCTGTTTTATAGGAAGGGAATTTGGCATGGGGTGATGAAACCAGGCTCCTCTTGGCTCTTCGAGTTCCAGGAAGTGCATCTGAATGAGTGCTGCTTCTGTGTGCCTGCTGCAGACTCCCTCCTCTCCCTGTCCTCAGTGAAGTGGGTGGGGCAGGGGAGCAGAAGACCCCCCCACCTCAACAACACTGCAGACAGAATAAGTCAGACATAAATATGGAACACATCAGTAATATTTATATACATACACTAATGTATAACTAGATCTAAAATTATCAGTAAAACTAAATCTCAAGAGTAAGGTCTGGACCTGCTCCATCTGTGATTTATATATAAACAAGTGCTGTTGAATTGAATATAAAAATGACTGACAAGTTTGTCAGTGGCATTATATATACTTTCAACACAACACACATGAAGTTATAAGAACAATAAAACAATGATGCACATTTGGCACTATTTTCTCTAACTCAAACTCAAAACATGTCATGAAATATATTTACTTACATGTCATGAGAGGGATCTATTCCTTCAGTGAAGTGGACTTATTCATAACTGTCGGCACTGTCTGGTTCAGACGAGGAGATAAAAAAACCCGTCTTCATTACGCATTTACCAGATTCGGCCAAGGGTTAGTGCCATTTGCACCGGGTTTTGGCAGAGTGCAACGTGTGTGGTGAGTGTCTGGAGTATGTGTGATGTTTGTTTTTGTAAAAGAGTGAGATATAGAATGAAAAGCAGCAGAAGTCTGCCGCGTAGTAAGTACTGTAAGCTAAAAGAAAGTTTCCCGCAGGAAATCCGTTAACCTCCGGCCCCGGGTCCACGACCAATCATATAATAGTTTATGCTCATAACATGTGGACGTATATTCCTTCGCTCAAAGAAGCCAGAGCTCCTCTCCAGGTGTAACCAGGAATAAACCCCTCTGGTCATGTGACAGTTCACACATGTGAAACTTTTTTTAGAAACTGACCTTTTTAGGAAATTTGTTATCATTTCTTAATAGCTTAGACTTTTTTCTTGACAGGTTCTGAGACTGTGAACAGACAAGAGCTTCAGAATGAGGACGTGAACGAGGCAAGGCTCCTTAAACCATATACACTCCTCATTAAGTTAGACTTATTATTATAAGTGATGAGATGTATTTTTTTTTTTTTCTTTTTAGTGCAACACAATTTGTCTCTATACCCCCTTGACTCTGTGGTGTAATTGTTCTCTGCGGGATGAAGGCTGGGGCGAGTGGCTCTGCTGGAACATGGACATCTATTAAATAATCGTTTCCAATATTCTTTCTTATCTGGCTGCAGTGCCACTGAATAATCACTCCTGTTCAGTAGAGTTCTTCTTCAAACAGTGACACAGTTTAAAGTCACATATGTCTCTGTATTAAAAGTAGAAGCAGATCTTTGTGTATGTTTTGACTTTCATGTAAAATGCACAATTATAAACTGGTGTTACCTCTTGTTGTTGTTGTAATGTAATCTGTTACTGTCAGTCTTCTGTGATAGGGCTGACTTTTGCTTCTGTGAGTTTTACTGATGTACAACAGCTCTTTTTATGAAATTATGTTGAGTCAGTGCCTCCAGAAAAAAATAAATTTATTTGACCTTCTAATAAACAGTATCTGACTTTTTACTGAGTCTTCCCCAATTTCACTTTTGAGAAATGTTCTTATCTGCAGACAGGTTGAAGACGTTACAGTAATAACAAGCACGTCTGTGACTGTGGGCAGAAAGCCTCTTATACACACACACACACACACACACACACACACACATACACAAACGCACATGCATATTCATACACACACACATACACATGCACATACACACACGCACACACACATATACAACAAAACAATTATGTTCACTCTTTGGCACTAATGGAACAAAACAATACACTGAGCCACACAGACTGTTCAGAGAGATGAGCTGAATGTTTTGAGAAATGCTTTTCTCTTTCAAGAATTGAGCCAAAGCAAATGAGAAAAAACTGTAATAAAACTAAACTCACTTAACTTTTTTTAATGAACAGAAGATACAATATTTAAACGTGTCTTAATAAAATTAATTAATTTACCATTTATGACAGACATTTAGGTCTCTCATTTGGGGAAATGTTAAAAATTATAATATTGAGATCTCTAAACATGTATTTGTAAAGTCTTCTGTATGGTTTTGGTTTCTTTTGACATTTCATGTTGTTGGTCAAACAGAAGTGAAAATAGTTAACTGTGCTCTGCTCGAGGATGTGGGTTTGACTGAACAAATGTGTTTCTGTGCTTCTGAACTTTGACAGACTCATTTGTGGTTTTTCTGAGCATTAGTTCTAAAAAATGATAAACGCCATGTTTTAGTCAGTCACTTAGAGCCTTCAGGACATTAAGGTCTTCATGACAGCTGTCCGTCATGGCTGGACACTTCTTAATCTTCATGTTCATGAGTGAGTTCAACCCTTTTGTTTTTAAAAGATCCTCACTGATAAATGTGATGTTAGCATCTGCTGTTTTAAAGTTTGTTTAGAAACTAGGAAGTGATTTTTGGTTGAAGTTCCAAATATATTATTTTAATTCTATTTATCGGTTCTCACGTTATATTAGTGAGTTAATAAGATGATATTTAAATGAATAAAGGCCATTGTGATTAGTGGTAACTTTAAAAGACTACCCATTAATTCAAATGTTCAACATGCTAACACCATGTACATCTGTGAACTCATGCAGTGTTAAATAACCACTTGATAAATTCATCTTCGCTGGAACAAGTCCCTTCCTTTTCAAACTAATACCACTGTCTCTTTATGCACCAGGTTTATTAATCTGACACAACTTGGTGGTACTTACAGGGACATGACAGACCTGGACATTAATGGTCACACAGTGAACAACCCTTTTATTCAATGTTATTGTTTGCTGCTGAAAGCTATAGCACGACTCCAGCTCAAAGTAAAGACCCTACAGTGGTGTAGGCTGGAGTGAAAGCATCTAAATCTGTTCTAGGTTAATTTAATATAAAAATCACACATTAAGAGCTCAATCTGGGAGTCTCTGTAAATATGATAATTAACTGTATTACAATATTATTACCTCACTATTACCATGCTATTATCAAGCTGTAACACTATCACTGTAAATACATTCATGTAAATAAAGACTTTCTTAAAAAATCAATGCGTTTTTTAACAGATTTGTTTTTAGAGGCTAAAGGTCAAGGTAAGATACATTTGATTTTACAAATGCTTGTTAATAGTCATCGATGTTGCTTTATTAAACATTTACTAAGCTCTTTGTTAACTGCAGACCTTGCTGCTCCTAAACTGAGTGTGTCTCCATCGTTCATCAGTGAGACAGACTCTGTTACATTAATCTGTCAGACTCCAGTTCCTGTGTCTGACTGTTTCTACATTTTTGGAAACCTTCCTGCCAAAAGTCTCCCATGTCTGAAGTCACTGACCGGACGTGAGCTGCTGTCGATGGTGAACCAACGCTCACCTGCTGACGTCACTGTAACATGTTTTTACCTTAAAACATCTGAGTCTCCTCACAGTGACAAGAACATCATCTCTGTTCGAAGTAAGTAGTGTTTTAAATAGAAGGCAGAGAACTGTGTCGGCTCACAAGACATTTGACACTGCACAAAATCCAACACTCTTAACTCTGAAATGTTGCACACATTTTTGGCTGTATTTGATTAGTTCAGTTAAAGATGTGCTTCATTTGAGCACTGGCCTTATTACACTCCTAATTAACACTGACAGTGACTCAGTTCTGCCTCAGTCCTTTTAATTTCAGACGTGTCTCTGCTAAAACTACATCCTGTTACCATCTCTGTTGCTTGTAACAGCCAACCAACAGAGATGCATTCAATTATTAACAAACTCAAATTGGGAATATTTATTGTCTTTTCTTTACCTCTTTAGTAAATGCAGACCTTGCTGCTCCTAAACTGAGTGTGTCTCCATCGTTCATCAGTGAGACAGACTCTGTTACATTAAAGTGTCAGACTCCAGTTCCTGTGTCTGACTGTTTCTACATTTTTGGAAACCTTCCTGCCAAAAGTCTCCCATGTCTGAAGTCACTGACCGGACGTGAGCTGCTGTCGATGGTGAACAAAAGCTCACCTGCTGACGTCACTGTGACATGTTTTTACCTTAAAACATATGATTCTCCTCACAGTGACAAGAACATCATCTCTGTTCAAAGTAAGTAGTGTTTTAAATCGAGGGCTGCTGTCTCATGTGGGAGACAAAGACATTTGACATTGATCAAAATACAATAAATTTAACTCTGAACGTTCAGTGTAAGGACTATCAGAACTATAATGAAAAATTTGAATACATACAAAAAATAATTGATAATCAGAGGTTTGTTGCAGAAGCAAAAGAGTCTTTGTGGTTTAAGGCCAGATGTTTATAGCAACATTATTAGAAGTACAACATTTATTGGGTTTTTCTTTTTAATGCTCCAAATCTGGCTTTATTTTAAACAAATTATATTTTAGTTACTATTTAATGTTTCTCGAGAGCCAAAGCTTATCACACTCATTTTCAAAAAATTCAACAAAAACAGTTTTACAAAGAATAAATTTTGACTATTGTTTTAGTAATGTCATTTATGTCTTAACGTTTCTAAGCCCTCAAAATGTGCTGAAGATTAAATCAAATATTCACCAAAAAAGTCTTAATCTGAGAGCTTTTATGTTTTTGTTGCAGCTCTGGCTCCTCCCACTTTGACTGTGCATCCATCAGTGATCAAAGAGCCAGACAGTGTTACTGTCCACTGTCAGCCTCCATCTTCTGTCTCTGTGTCTCAGTGTTATTTCTACACTTTAAGTGGACAACATCGGGTAATGTCTGGATGTGTCCAGAGTCTGAAAGGCTTTGAGCTGCTGACAGTGAACCAGAGTCTTCCTGCTGAGGTTCAAGTAAAGTGTTATTACACAGTAAAGAGAGGAGGGACTAATTATCCATCTCCACACAGCGACAAAAGATCTGTCATTGTTCAAGGTAAGTTATGACATGTTAATTAATTTATAATGAAATTATACAGAAGATATTTTCCACTACTCTTTAAAAACATAAACTTAAACATTTAGCAGACACTTTTATCCAAAGCAACTTACATTAAGCTTCACCAGTGTTACAGCTGGAACACCACTGGGAGCAAGGAGGGTTAAGCATCTTCCCCAAGGACAGAATGACAGTATGAACTGTGGGGAGAGCGGGAATCGAACCACCAACCTTCTGGTTGAATGACAACCACTCCAATATTGAGCCAATATTTCTTTAATGAAAGAAGAGTTATTTAAAATCTGACTTTCTTGAGTAAAACATCACATGAGGTCAACGAAGTCAGACAAACCACTTCTCAGCTTGAAAACTGTAACCATCAGAGAATGAGCACAGGCCTATTAGCACCTTAGTCCCTGGTGGAGCTACAGTTATTGCAATGTTGGTAATTTGTGTTAATAACAAGAACTTTTCGAATAATTTAATAAAATAAATAAATTAAAAAACAAGAAATTACTCTAAAAATAAATTTATTTTTTTATTCAAAGGATCATCAACTCCATGTTTTAAAGCTGCTGTTTCTTTACTTCTAGATCCAAAACCAGAGATAACTCTTCAACCTTATGATGACCTCATTTACATTTCCTGCTCACTGCCTGACTCTGTTGAAGATGATTCAAAATGTAACCTGTACTTTGGAGAAGCATCTGAACCATATCAAACATCACCAATCTTAAAGACAACAAGGAACAAAGGCAGAACAGTTTGCCTTTTTACTTTCTCTGTGAAACATTTACAGATAAATGTCAATACAGTCCAGACAAAAGACCTCAGCTGTGATTACACTTCAGAGAGTGGACATGGTGCTCTGTCTCCTCGAAGTGATGGATACAACTTAAAAAGTACAACAGATTCATGAATATAACATGATAAAGGTCACACCGTTTCTGTTTCTGAAACAAACTTGTCTTTTGCAGATCTCATGAACACATTAGAGACAAACCAACCCCATGTGACCACAGCTTTATTAGACTCAGTGATGACCACAAACACAGAGACAAGAAGAACGACAGGAACTCCGACGACTAAAGATGTCACTCCAGGTAACAACTTTTAAAGATCTTACTTTAAGAATCTGGTTCTGTCAAATGACTCTGACAAAAAGTAGAAGGTTACATCAGAAAATATGATAATAATGCGATAAAGGCTACACAGTTTGTATTGTCTCTCAAACAAACTTTTCTTTTGCAGATCTCATGAACACATTAGAGACAAACCAACCCCATGTGACCACAGCTTCATTAGACTCAGTGATGACCACAAACACAGAGACAAGAAGAACGACAGGAAGTGAGACTGAGGCGACCAGTTCAGGTAACAGCTTTAACAGAATTTACTTTGAATTATTATTAACATATAACCAAACTTTTATTTAAAATAAAAACTAAGATAATTTAAATAAATTAAAGTGCATATTTTGACTGAAACTGACAAAACTTTGGATGACCACATGGGTAAGTTATGATTTTCTTGTCTTCTTCTTGTTATTAATATTTGGGTGCCCAGAGACATGTAAGTGAATGTCAGAAAGCTTAAAGCTGCTAATGGGAATAAGTAGAAAAAGATGACTGAATGAAATATTATTATTATTACAGATTTGGATATTAATACCCGCCCTGTTACATCTTCCACTGGAGCGAACAAGACTCAGTCAACACCAGGTAATAACTGATCAATTAATAAAACTCCAGGGGTCTTTTTTACCTCATTCAGAATTGTCACTCTGGACCAGAGTTGAACTGTAGACTGTGACCAGGATGAATAATAAAAGCTGGATGAGGTACCCTGTCTTCTCAGCTGTTTTAAATCCAATAAGTGGATACTTTTGGAGTAAAATTATTGCAAGTGGCCCTGAAAGGAGATCCCCCATAAACCTCATTGTTAAAAGAAATGCACGGTGAACAAATGACAGGACAACAACACCTTCCAAAACAGTCGGAATTTGTTATATTTATCGTCTTGTTTTTTAAAATCTGTGAAAGGCATTTACTGAGGACCTAATAACATGGAAATAAACTTAGAAACCAAGTATGAACACGCCCTAAAGAGGAATTGAAATTTGACCAATAATTGTTCACGATCCTGGTCTTACTTACACACTGTCACAACTCCAAAACATGCACAATCTGATAGAAGCTTTAAGGGACGTTTTCACAACATGTTTCTCCACAGTAATCTGTTGCAGAGAGGCCTTTCGTTTACACAACGTCAGTGTTTTTAAACCTCAAAACCCATAAAGACAGAATCCGGTCGAGGAGGTGTTTGTTTGGTGCACGTGGATTGTGATGTAACAAGGTCGTATCAACGCGAATCAACCACAGCATGAGTCTAGCTTTGTTGTTTTTGTGTTAACTGCCCCTTAGCCTTACCACCTTCATGACCCCTGGTGTTACTGGGGGGTATTGCAAAGGTCGATCTTATGTCATTCTACAAGACTGTAATTGTTTATGTGTTGTCTTTAGTTCAGCCTCGTCACAAAACAACATTAAAGGACAGCATTCTGAGAAATACATCTCTACAGCCCGAGTCAGGTGAACAAAATATAAATTTAACTTTGCTTATATAAATAATCAAAAAACAAAAAGCATAGTATGTTTAATTTTTTTTCCAGGAGATTCATCTTCTACAAATAAACCTTCTTTATCATCGAGCCTGAACTCTTACAGTCTGTTATTACATAATATAATCATTGACCCAAAGTTCATTTGTATCATGTTCCTGTTGATGTGAGACTGTGTTTGTGTGAAACAGGAATCCAGATCTGGAAGTTGGCGATACTGTTGTTAGTCTGTGGTGTGACTCTGAGCAGCGTCATGTTGGTCTTTTTCTGCACGGAACAAACTAAACGTGAGAACTGAGTATTGTGCTGCATATTAACTGTTATAAACATAATCAGAAATATCCAAACTGCTCTTTTTATTTTTTTCTTTAGGAAAAACTTTTCTGAAACGGTAAGAATGTTGATGTTTTGTACTTTAGGTATAAATGCTATTTAGTTTCACACTGCAGCTCTGTCTTGTGCAAATGTCAAATAGGTACGTTTCACTTCCACAAACCAGTTTAGAGTCAGACCAGGATTTAGAGATAATACTCCAGCTGGAGACACTTTTGATTTATGGAACAAATAAAGTTGGTAAAACAATCCAAAACTTTATAAACTTTAGCCTGAACTGTATTTTTTCTCTGAGCTGAGTCTGAAGTAGGGTTGTGGCCGACTGTTTCCATGTACTTTTTAAAACTTTCTTGTGGACTGTGATTGGTCAGAAGCATGTGACAGATATTTGTCCAAAGAAACCTTTAAAAGACATTAAACAAACTGAACCAGCTTCGAAGAAGAGTATCAATAGGATGATCTAGTCAAATGTTACCTTGGTAAATCGCTTATTATATTCTTTTTACCTTGAAATATAAAGCCTTGAGACATTGTGACTCTTATATCCCTTTCACTCTGACTAGGCTCTGGTTCCTGAATCTAATTCCTAATCAACCTAATTACACTAAAAATATCTGAAAGTTGGTTCTCAGTCTGAACCCAATAGTATTTTCTTTGCAAACTGCAACGTCATGTTGTTTTCCTTATTAACATGATATAAATATTTACTAACTCAGCTATTTTAATACACATGTAGTCACTTTTAACATTTGGCCATCATCTCCCATTGTAAATATATAAAGTTAGTTACTAAAGTGTTATTTTTAAAAACCATAATTGTACAAGCCGAGTGTGAAGCGGCTGGGATGAGGATCAGCACCTCCAAGTCTGAGACCATGGTTCTCAGTCAGAAAAGGGTGGTTTGTCCCCTTCAGGTTGGTGGAGAGATCCTGCCTCAAGTGGAGGAGTTCAAGTATAGGGTCTTGTTCACAAGTGAGGGAAGGAGGGAACGTGAGATTGACAGACGGATCGGTGCAGCTTCTGCAGTGATGCGGTCGATGTACCGGTCTGTCGTGGTGAAGAAGGAGCTGAGCTGTAAGGCAAAGCTCTCGATTTACCGATCGATCTACGTTTCTACTCTCATCTATGGTTATGAGCTTTGGGTCATGACCGAAAGAACAAGATCCCAGATACAAGCGGCCGAAATGAGCTTTCTCCGCAGGGTGGCAGGGCGCTCCCTTAGAGATAAGGTGAGGAGCTCAATCACTCGGGAGGAGCTCAAAGTAGAGCCGCTGCTCCTCCACATTGAGAGGAGTCAGCTAAGGTGGCTCGGGCATCTGTTTTGGATGCCTCCTGGACGCCTCCCTAGGGAGGTGTTCTGGGCATGTCCCACCGGGAGGAGACCTCGGGGAAGACCTAGGACACGCTGGAGGAACTATTTCTCTCGGCTGGCCTGGGAACACCTCGGTATCTCCCCAGAAGAGCTGGAGGAAGTGTTTGGGGAGAGGGAAGTCTGACCATCTCTGGCTCTCTGTATGAGCTTCTTTTAAATGTCTTCTTCAATGTAAAGAGAGTTACCGTTTTTTATCACAACCCACTGCACAAACTGCAAATACTGTCAAAAGTCATTAGATAATTATAACTAGTGAAGACCAAAGTCTTGTTCATTGTACTGTATTGTATACTTCTAATAAAAAACAATCTTTTTTTTTTTTTAAAGCTCACGAGGCAGTAACCCTGGTAATGAACACAAAAGCACATTCACAGCATTAGTTTTGTTGAACTGATGCAGAGAGTGTAATGTTTGTGTCTGTGCTTTGTTTTCAGATGACATCGACACACAGGGTCCTCACAGCACTGGCATGGTAAATAAAAGTGTTTTGTGTTGCTCTAACTTTAATAATGCCTTAAATGAAATGATTTATACGTCATTTGTGTTTATTGTTTCCTCTGTAATAAAGCCGCTCGCTGGTGAAGTCTACAGTCTGATCACCTCAGTACCTGCAGCAGCCGGCTGCTCGACTGGTGAGCTTCTTTCCTGCTTTTGTGTCTAAACTAAACCTGGTGACGGGAATCTTTTTTTTTTTTTTCTGTCAGGTTCTGTGACTGTGAACAGAGAAGAGCTTCAAAATGAGGATGTGAATGAGGCAAGTCACTTCATTAAGAAACTAACAAACATTTATTATTAGGTCTAGTTGGAGATTCTTAGTAAAGCACTTCTGGGATCCAACACTTTTTTTCTCTAGAGTTTATATTGTTTTATAATATAGTCGCTGAAATCTCTTACACTCTGCTATGATTCTCTTCAGTCTGTTGTATTTTAAAAAGGATAGTGGGGTTTTAAAATGATACCACAGGTTTGAGCCTATGAACTTTTTAATCTCTATGTCCTGTGTTATAAAATTATGTTCCAATTCATAAAGTTAATCTAATAATAAACAATCTTTGACATATTTATAACCATTTCTGAGCTCCTCTTTTGGATAGACTCGTTCTAAAGTGGTACAGATATTATCACAGATGCTGTTTAAGATGAATCATTAATATTTGTTCCTCTTTCTTTTAGATCAACCCATATCATCTCTATGCCACTATTTCTGATGAGCCGACCTCAATAACAATGAAGAATATTATTTACAGCACTCTACAGATGACGGACAACTGACTGATGCAAGAGTTTTGTACAGTGTATCTGTAAAAACCTGCTTCTTGTTCACAGCAAACTGTAAACTACTGTGCAGTCTTATGTCTCTGTAGACTTCCTTTGTGTTTGGAGAAAAAGATTATTTACCTTTTAAAAACTTCTGATGTAAAATAGAAGTACAAGTTATTTTATTATATTGGAGTAGAAGTCTCCGTTTTCTGTCTTTACAAGCATTAAGACTGCAATTTATCAATGAACACCAGTGTTATCAATTTTATATTAAACCAATAAGTTTATTGTAATTTTTTCTCCCCAATCACTTTTGAGGCAATAACTTAACTCAAGTGGTAAGAGGAAGTAAGAGGGAGAAAAAAAAGGTTCAAATTTAATATTAAATTTAATACACTTAAAGCCACACTTGACCATACAATGCAGTTTATTTAATTTTTTTTTTTTATTAAACACACAACAAAGCAACAAGTATCTTTGATTTTCTTTACACAACATTACCTTTCTTGTGTAGAGAGTAGAACATTATGATATATTGAGGGGTTCAGTTGTGACAATGCTGGACTGACCCTGTTGTCATCTTAGCAGAGGATTCCCACAGTAATGTTCAAGGATTCTCCATCATTAACAATCTACATAATGTGAGAGACAAGACAGAAGGGCTGTGTTAAGATGCAAAAACTGTAATTTGACTAATAATAATGGATTGGATTTATACTACGCTTTTCTCCCGAGGGACCGAGGGACTCAAAGCGCTTACAGGCCGTCCATTATTCATTCATACACAGTCATGGTAAGCTGCAACTGTAGCCACAGATGCCCTGGGGCAGACTGACAAAGAAGTGGCCTACGTCATCTTAGCAGAGGATTCCCACAGAAATGTTCAAAGAGTCTCCATCACCAAGATTTTACATAAAGTTAAAAACAAGACAGAAGGGCTGTGTTAAGATGCAAAACCTGCAATTTGACTAGATTTTGTTTGTAAGGCCTTTAGTATGTTTATATTTCACTGTGCATTTAATTTTTTTGTAATGTAGGCACATTATCTCACAAATCAACTTAAATTCTTGCTAATGATCAAAACCATTCATACAAAAAAAAAAAAAAACAAAGCAAAGGAGGAACATATTAATTAATATACAAGGAATAACCATTAGAGCAACTGGTGACTTGCCCAGGGGCACAGGACATCTAAGGGGCCCTGGGAACCATCAAATAGGCTATTAAGTTAGAATAAGTCTTGTTATAAATGCATTACTCACTTTCCTAAGTATATGCAGATTTTTGCAACCCGTTCAAAATATTATGTTAAATCACGTCAAAAACAGTGTCTGTAGCTTCCTGCGCAGCGAGCGGTGTTAAGCTGTCACGTCTAATCACGTGACTTCCGTGGGAAGATGGAGAAGCGGTTAAGCGGGAGCGCTAAAAGAAAATTTAAAAGAGAAAAGGAATTGAAATTAGTCGACAACATATTCCAAAAATAGCCAAATTTTTTTCTTCAAATAAGTGCTCTCTGAGAAAAGGCATCGGCGATGATAACACTGAAATCCCTCCGTCACCTGTGGCCGTGCAGACAGCTAATGTTAACGTTAACCTAAGTGTTAGCAGTCAGGCTACTACCAGTGTGGGAACTAACAGTGAGATATGAAACAACAACAGCCAAGAGCAAGAGGAGAATGAGCATGAACAGCCTCTTCATCATCACAACGAACACGCAAGTACAACTGAAGAAACCGAGACAGCCAGCAGCCCCAACACCGGCCGCACCTTTACGTCTACCTTGAAGTCTAGAAAGAAGGCCACTAAATAATCCGCTGTAAGAAATTAAAGAAAAAAAATAATCTTTGATAGTATTAAATGTTTTGAGTTTACACAATGTTTATGTTTATGTTAAAGCTAGTGTCTTAGGGAAGATAATAAGGGTTAATAGTGTGTTATGAACGTAGGCCTATATTAAAGTCAAAAAGGCCAATGTGTGAGGCTCACTTGGTAAAACTATATAAAAGATAAGATAGCCCTTGAGTCTTGTTGCCCAGGACACAGGAAATTGTTAATCCGGACCTCTAAATATAATATAATATTAATTCTAACAAATAAGTAATTTTTTTGTTGTTGATCCAGTGTTCTAGTGTGATGTGGTTTAAATGAGTATGGAGAGCATTAAGACTTGAAAATACATAAACATTCCTTATGCAAGCAAGGAAAGGGCTCAGTTCTTGTATAAAATGCATAAAAATGTTTTTGTTGGGTCTGCAGTCAGGGGTGACCGCAGACCGCAGCTGATTATTTCAGAGAACAGTTGACGACACGAGAAACAAGACACCCAGTCGACTTAAAGTTTTACTTGCTGCAAGAGGAGTCCAGTCAAGGGTCTTAGAGTACGATACTCTTCACCTGATCACAGCCAACTCCTCCTGGACTATCCCTTGAGCTTCCTGTGTGTGTGTGTGTGTGTGTGTGTGTGTGTGTGTGTTTGTAGGCATGAAGTCTAAATTTGGGTGCGGGGAGAAATGTACAGTACATTTCCATACCTGCCAACTTTTCAAAAAACCTTGGAGTGAGATTTTGTCAGGGGTGGTCAAAACAGTGCCGCGCAGGTTTGTGTGTCTGTGCGTGTGTGTGTGTGTGTGTGTGGGGTCCAAAGCTAGGGGCAGCTTATTAAGAGATAGACAATATTGGTTACATTCTGTGAAGCAAATATAGCTGAAGGTCCAACCCCAGGACATTTTGGATTAAGTAGATGTGATTTCCTGCATTCTAGTGGATTTTGGGTGGTCTGCTAAAGACCCCTTGCACCCATGTGCAATACCTGAACTTATTCTGGTTCATGTTTGGCATCAAAACTTGTAGGGCCTTCTACACTTGAGCTGAACATTCAACCAGAAAACTATTGTTGTGCCTAAATCCTTTAAATTTCTAGGAACACACATTAGCAATAACCTGAAGTGGACAATTAACGCTAAACAAATCATTGCAAAAGCTCAACAAAGACTTTACTTCCTCAGACAGCTTAAAAAATACCAGATCAGGCATCAGCTCCTTGTTCTGTTCTATTCCGCTATCATTGAGTCCATAATTACATCATCAATAACAGTATGGTATGGTAGCACAGACAGCCAAACAAGGAAAAAACTACAGCAGATTGTCAACAAAGCATCTAAGATTATAGGAAAACCACTGCCTTCAGTTGATTCCTCTATAAATATCGGACTGTAAAGCGGGCAAAGAAAATCATCTCTGACCCCCTACATCCAGCGAACCACCTTTTTCAGCTTCTTCCCTCACGTAGGCGCTACAGGTCACTCTCTACCAAGACCAAACGCTTTACAAACAGCTTTTACCCCATAGCTATTAGGACTCTGAACTACTCTCTTTAGTCTAGCCTCTCCTCTTACACACTAGGCATGGTTATGTAAACACTGTATCTTGTATTGCTACATGTTGTGAAGTATATTGTCTATTTGTTGTTTGTAAATGTATGATGATGTAGAGCTTAAACATACTGTACCGAAAACAAATTCCACCGGCATTGTCATGTGGCTAAATAAACAATCTATCTATCTATCTAAATGACTGCCTATGGACCACAATAAAGCCTCATACATACACCGGTGTTTAAGATCTAACCTAGGTAGGTTGATTGATATTTTGAATAAATGGTATAACTGAAACCTAGCCTACGTTGTGAATGATTGTATTCTTAAGAGCACTTAATGATTTATGTTCAGCCAAAAATGACAAGATTAGTTAGGGAGGGACATTATTCTTCATTCAAATCCTCCCAGCAGAAACAAAGTGCAACAAAAAATGTTATTAAACAGTACAACTTTTTCAAGTAATAAAACAGATGAATACATTACACACATAACTTAAAATGAGGCATAATCAGTATCAAATACAGATCAGAAGCTGGTAAAGTCCTTGTCTATGATCTGTGGGCATGGTTATACTGGCCTGTGGCCTTCTTGGAGGCCTTGATGATATCTGAGGGGGGTTCCCATTTAAAGCAGGGCTCCAAATTGGCCATCTTTATGGTCATTATTGATGACAAGGTGCCATCCAATGCTAGGCTGGTTCTTCTTTTGGTTTTGTTCAGTCCCACAACTGAAAAGTAAGTAAGTAAACTTTATTTATATAGCACCTTTCACAGATATAAATCACAAAGTGCTTTACAAAGTGCAATAAAAGAACAATAAAACTATGAGAATAAAAATTAAAACCACAAAAAAACCCTGGCCTGTTAATAAAAAGATAAATGCCATGTGAATAAATGCTAGGAACTGATGTTTTGAACATGCAGCAGCCTATACTATGAGGTTAACAAGGTGCTCTCCTGCTACGACAGCTGATTCACTCATGTTCACAAACGAACACACAAGCAAATTATTTAATTCAAGATGTAAAGTTTAAGAATGTAAGTACTCAAGGATGACATTTCATTGTAACATACTTAGTCTCAGATTTTCATCACCAGTCGTCTTCTCGCGGTTGGTTTTCCCCGCTGTATTTCTTGTATCTTCTTCTTCTGTTACTTGCTTCAGGGTGCAGCGCATAGGGTTCAGGGACGCTTATTAGCGCCATCTATGGTCGGGGAGTTTGAAAGGAACGAGCGATTCAGCGATTCTCGCCTCAAGATTAGATTTTTTTTTTTTCGCGTGAGAAATGTGATGTGTGGCGTGAGTGCATGTTAAAACAGGCAAAACCGTGTGTCACACGGCGAAACCGTGAGAGTTGGCAGCTCTGCATTTCTCCCATAAATGGAGTTCAGAAGTGCATAGACATTAGCTTTTGCAGAAGTGTCTCACAAGCAGGGTTCGAATTACGGGGGAGCTATGGGGAGCTCGGCTCCCCTGAAAAGGACCTGGGCTCCCCTGAAAGCCTACTTTGAGACATTTAGGGGGAGCTCTAAAACACTGTCCATTTTTTGTGTCGCATATAGATTTTGATTTTCTGTACATTAAGGTTCCTGAAATAAATGATGATATTAAAAATGTGTCAATGTTGTGTGTTTATTCGCTCATTACATTACTATTTCCGAACACTATTTTCCGCTGTGTCTCCTGCTGTGACCATCCATGCGTGGCGGCGCTGCACTGAAATTACTACGTTTACGTCACTACTTGAACTTCTCACTGAGTTGGTATTTGAATGTTAGCTTAACTTCAAGTTCAAAACATACTTTATTCGTTTTTTGGAACACTCTGTGGATACTAATAAGAATGTCAAAAAGAAAGCAGCTAAACCTCAGTCAATTTGGATTTATAAAACAAACGAAGAGGAGTGATGACAGCGCACCAGCTACAACTAGCTTGCCAGTGATACCGCCGCCGCCGCTAAAAGTTGCTGCTAGTGACAGCACCAGCACCGAGGATAGCGAGACATTGGCGCCAGAAACCACCGCTGCGACCTGCAGCGGACCAGGCGATCATGCAACACCTTTCAACTGGACAACAAAGCAATGGAGTGAGTGGAGAATTGATGTATTTTTTTTATGATTGTTATGTGAGTTAAACTTGTTTTTTTATCATGATATGCATGATGTAAGCCTAAGCGCAGTTGATTCAGAACCGTGGACAGAGCTGTTTGCCCTAACACTGACAACACTGACTGACGCCATGCTTTATAGTAAACAGTTTACTAAGTAAACAATAGGTTTACTGTAAACCTATTGTTTTAAATGCCCTAACATGCACCAAAAGCGTTAAAGTCAGTCAGGGAGGATCGGAAAATAGGGCTCCCCCGAAAGCCACTTTGTAATTTGAACCCTGCTCACAAGACATGGTATAGCACACAGTATCCTGTCAATGAGCAGTTCAAAAGTTCACACAATGATAATATAAAACATTCAATAATACTTCACAGTTTTAGCCTATATGTTTCTCACACATAACAGGACAGTACTTGCATTTCCAAAACATTTTCAAACAAAAACAGTGAGACTAATGTTAAAAGTGGGCATTTGTTCACAGTTCACACATGTGAAACTTTACTTTTTAAACTGACTTTTTTTTTTAATTTCTAATCATTTCTTAAAAGCTTAGACTTTTTCTTGGCAGGTTCTGAGACTGTGAACAGACAAGGGCTTCAAAATGAGGACGTGAACGAGGCAAGGCTCCTTAAACCATATACACTCCTCATTAAGTTAGATTTATTATAAAGTGGTACCAATATAACTTGTAGAGCATCAGCTGCTGTTTAAGATGTATGTTTTTCTTTTTTTAGAGTTTAGAGAGTTTGATGTACAACAGCTCTTTGTATGAATTCATGTTGAGTCAGTGCCTCCAGAAGGAAAAAAAATGTAACAGACCTTGTAATAAAAAGTATGTGACTTTTTACTGAGTCTTCCTCAATTTCACTTTTGTGAAATGTTCTTATCTGCAGACAACAGGTTGAAAACTTTAAAAGACAAACACGTCTGTCTGTGAGTCCTCACACACACGCACATGCAAACATAGAAAAAAGGTTAAAGTGGTTTAACTGTGCTCTGCTCGAGGATGTGGGTTTGACTGAACAGTGACAAATGTGTTTCTGTGCTTCTGAATTGTGACAGACTCAATTGTGTTTTGAACACCAGTACTAGTGTGCCGTGAGAGATTGTCAGGTGTGCTGTGGAAAATTATTAAATTTCACCCGAATGGTACTCTAAGCAAGCGGCTAGTGACATTTTACACGCTCTTCCACTAGAGGACAGTATCGTGCTAAATACGAAAGTACACAGTCACGCTGCGAGTGAGACATCGCCGCAGGTTGTCCATCGAAGGTAATAACGATGGAGAAATATTTGAAAAGAAAAATTAGTCCATTTGACCTGGGTCCTGGAGAAAATTCTGACCCAGTCAAAGGCTCTAGCCTGAATAGTGGCAGAAAAAGACTAAAAAGGTAAGCTCAATACAGTACAATGAAAGTTATCTTGCCTTTGGATTTACTTAAACTGGGGAAGCAACCGAGCCAAACTATTTCAGTTCTGCTCCCTTTCTCTGAGCTGTTGACTAAGATCTTTGTGTGTGTCTTTCTTCAATTCCTGTAAGAATATTAACTTTGTGTTAAACTAAACAGGCCCAGGTTTCCAGGAGTAAATTGAGACTAGATTTTCATTATATTTAAATAAATATAATTTTTGTGCCAATTTTGTTTGGTTGTGTGCCTTGTGACTTTTCTAATGTAAAATGTATGTAGTAGCTCAAAAAGGTTGGGAAACACTGATCTAGACCTTCTTGCAACAACACAGCACCCACCCCGGTGTCACTGGCATCTACAGCCAATTTAAAAGGCCTCTCAAAGGAAGGTGCAGCGAGGACAGGAGCGCACAACAAGGACTTAGTGTTTTCAAAATCAGTTTGACAGCAGTCAGACCACATGAAGGTCACCTTAGGGCTCAATAGGTCGGTTAACAGAGAAGTCACGGCAGAAAAGTTCTTACAAAACCATCGATAATAACCAACCATTGCCAGATAACGACAAAGCTCAGTGCGGGTGGTTGGGACAGGAAAAGCAACAATACTTTCCACTTTTGCCTGTACATGATGACCTCTGACCTCCCCCCACCACCTTTCCCAAGGAGGTGACTGTTGCCTGAGCAAATTTAAATTTAAATAAATTCACAGTCAAATGCCAATAACCTTTCAGCAGGTCAAGCTTGGACACAAATTTTGCACCTCCAGCACGGTCAACACAGTCCTTAATGCGCGCAATGGAAAACAATCAGGCTTGGTAACATTATTCACTTTTCTGAAGTCAGTGCAAAAACAATCTTTACGTTAGATTAATAGATTACAACCGTTTTATTGCAAGCAGACAATGGGAACTCCAGGCACTACAACTGGGCTCAGCAATACTATGGGCCAACATGTATTCTACCTGCTGCTTAAGACAGTCACGTTTGTCAGGATTGACACGATAAGGGTGTTGCTTGATGGGCAGAGTATCATCAACATCAATATCATGCATCAGGACTGTTGTTTGACACGGCACATCCGAAAGCAAGGATTTATTGGCGTTTAACAATTCTGCCAAATCTGAGCAATTTAACAGCTTTCCTTGAGTCAATGCTTCAAATAGAGCCCCGCCTCCCTCATCAGCGACTGGCAGCACCGCTGTATTATTTACTAAGGTTAAACAGTGGCTCAGTGATAGAACGGAAAGTTGGTGGTTCGATTCCCCCACAGTTCATACTGTCGTTGTGTCCATTGGCAAAACACCTAACCCAACTTGCTTCTAGTGGGGTTCCAACACTGGTAAATAAACTTACATAATGTAAGTCGCTTTGGATAAAAGCGTTAGCTAAATGAATAAATGTAAAAATGTAAATGTAAACAAGAGGCGGCACTTTTAGCACTGGACAGCGCTTCTTGGACCTTTCTAGTGACAAGACAAGGCTCTGCGACTTCAGCACTGGACAGCGCCACAAGAGTAACAGCAACATCAAAGGCAACAAGGGACAGAGAAGAACACCACCGGAGGCAAGGGAGGTGTCTTGCCCAAGGACACAACAACAGTATGAACTGTGGGGAGAGCTGGAATCGAACCGCCTACCTTCCGGTTGAAGGACAATCGCTCTACCACTGAGCCACTGCCCCCAGTAGGAACTACAATCTGCATCACAAAACCCCATTCTTCCACCGGAGAGACATTTAATGCCATCCATTTGCACATCAACAACCCGTTCTTAAAAAAATAGCCAGTAGACATGGACTCAGCGTCCTTTAATCGGAAACTCAGTCCTCACTCCAACTTCCACTTCACCTGATACCAAATCAGATTCAACAGACACTCTGATTCAACAGAATCAACGAAGCAGCCGAATCACAGAGTATTTTTATTGGGACATAGACATTATCACCGGGCAAAGACACAACATAATTCATAATGAACGGAGAAAAGTCTGCTAAATCAATGGACTTTTTCAAAAGGTTTGTCAGGTGTGTAATTTTTTTTTTTCTGCTTATTTATCAAAGCGACGGGCTTGGAGTTTCGTTTTGTTAATACTTGGCAACTAGGACTAATGTGTCCTTTCTTTTTACAGTAAAAACACATTACATTTTCCTCTAGAGTCCTCCTTTTCAGTTTTACTTTGTTCTCTTCTCATTCCCCTGACTCGGTCTGTAGTCTTTTGGGAAACTTTTAACTCCATTTCTGTCATCACTTCTCAAAGACTCAACAGGTTTACTGTTAAAAGAGCGATCTGCAAAAACTGTTTTGTTTGTAAGGACGTATTCATCCACTAACACTAGAGCTTTAGACACATCACACACTTTATGTTCGTTTACATATGTAGCGACTCTGTCAGGCAGACAATTTTTATATAATTTTTGTATAATTAATTGCTTTAGCTAACCGAAATCTTTAACGTCATTTGATGTGCACCATCTTTCAAAGAGAGTCTCTTTCTCGCGGACAAACTCCACATATGTCTAGTAAGAATGCTTCTTTAATCTCCGAGATTTTTGTGTGTTCCAAACATCGGAGCACATTTGACTTTATCATAGTCCAGACTGTCCTCTGCAGACTGCGATAAATATGCTGCTCGCGTTTTACCGCTGAGGACGCACTGCAACAATAAGGGCCACACATCCTTGGGCCATTTTAATGTGTTTGCCACACGCTCAAACAGGAAAGAGTTTATCCATGTCTCTTTTGTTAAATGGAGGAACTAAACAAATATTTCTGGTCACATCAAACCCAGAAGATTTTACTTGAGTTAGAGCAATACTCACACAAACAAATTTATTTTTGCTGATCAAGTCTTTTAGCTTCTAACTTAAAGTGGAACTCTATCTCTTTGACATGGAGGCACTGTAACTCAACCTCTAACTCCTTAAGTCTGACCACATCATCGTATTTATTTATTTATTTACATTTTTCATGAGGATTAGTCCCTTGAGATGAATCATCTCGTTTTCGAGTGTTAACCTCTTACTTACATTCATTCACTAGGGACACTTTAGATTTGCCAATTAACCTATACATGCATGTCTTTGGACGGTGGGAGGAAGCCGGAGTACCCGGAGAGAAACCACAGTAACACGTGAAGGACATGCAGACTCCTCACAGAAAGACCAGAGTCGACCTAGAGAATGTTTTGTGTCGGCCGGGTTTTGAACTCACGACCTTCTTGCTGTGAGGCAGGAGTGCTAGCCTCATGCACCCCAATCTACATTTTTAGTTGAGTGTTCAGGAATTTCAGTTTCTAAAGGAGGCAACATACCCTTTTCAACTAAAGCCTCAAATATGTCCACCTTACTTACCTGTTTTTTCAGCTGTCTAGAAACGTCAATACCATATTAACCAGCGATCAACAACAGATTATCCTTTTGTTTTTCAAAAACATCCAATGAAGGCTTTGACACAAAATCCTCCACTTTAAACTCCAATGTCAGTTCACCAAGACCAATCCAAAAGCAGAAAATAGCACAACAAAGCCCCACAAACACCACCAAGTTATCGACAAAAAACGACCAAAAGGCAACTTATCACAAAAACAGGACAGCCAGTCCCACCAGGTTAAACACACACCTGGCATCGGCCACAGCCGGCATAATCTGGTAGGCGGAGCTAGACGAAGGAGGAGAGCTCACGAACGAGCTGAGACCAAAGCGTCAGTGTTAGCTAGAGGGAGTCAGAGAGAGAGGGCGACATTACCAGTAGGCCTATTTATAGGCCGCCAAGACTAATTATCTCCTCTATTAGAATTAAGAGGGAAAAGGTGAAAGGAGGCAAAAACACGCCTAAATGCGGCGCCAGCACCTAACAGTAGACGAGAAATTAAATCTTTTCAAAGAATTGAGCAAAAGCAAATGAGAAAAAACTGTTTTAAAACAAATCTCATTTTTTGATTAACAAAGACAACTACACAAGATACATTATTTAAAAATGTATTAAAGAAATAAATCCATTGACTATTTATGACAGACATTAAGTCATCTCATTTGGGGAAATGTTAAAAAATACTATTTCAAGATCTCTCTAAATATGCTTTTTAAGTTGAGTATTTGTAAAATCTTAGTACGGTTTTGGTTTCTTTTGAGATTTCATGTTGTTGGTCAAACAGAAGTGAAAGTGGTTAACTGTGCTCTGCTCGAGGCTGTGGGTTTGACTGAACAGTTACAAATGTGTCTCTGTGTTTCTGAACTATGACAGACTCATTTGTGGTTTTTCTGAGCACTGGTTCTATAAAATGATAGACGCCATGTTTAGTCAGTCACTTTGAGCCTTCAGGACATTAAGGTTTTTAATGACAGCTGTCCGTCATGGCTGGACACTTCTTAATCTTCATGTTCATGAGTGAGTTCAACCCTTTTGTTTTTAAATGATCCTCACTGATAAATGTGATGTTTTAAAGTTTGTTTAGAAACTAGGAAGTGATTTTTGTTGAAGTTTTAACCCTGTTTCAGGTAAATTTTTTGTTTAAAAAAAAACACACGTTAAGAGCTCAACCTGGAAGTCTCTGTAAATATGATAATTAACTGTAATTATATTATTATTACCTCACTATTAACATGCTATTACTAAGCTGCAACACTATCACTGTAATTAAATTCAAGTCAGTATAGACTTATTAAAAGTTAATATGTTTTTTAACAGATGTGTTTTTAGAGGCTAAAGGTCAAGGTAAGATACATTTGATTTTACAAATGCTTGGTAATAGTCATCATTGTTGCTTTATTAAACATTTACTAAGCTCTTTGTTAACTGCAGACCTTGCTGCTCCTAAACTGAGTGTGTCTCCATCGCTCATCAATGAGACAGACTCTGTTACATTAAACTGTCAGACTCCAGTTCCTGTGTCTGACTGTTTCTACATTTTTGGAAACCTTCCTGCCAAAAGTCTCCCATGTCTGAAGTCACTAACCGGACGTGAGCTGCTGTCGATGGTGAACCAACGCTCACCTGCTGACGTCACTGTAACATGTTTTTACCTTAAAACATCTGAGTCTCCTCACAGTGACAAGAACATCATCTCTGTTCGAAGTAAGTAGTGTTTTAAATAGAAGGCAGAGAACTGTGTCGGCTCACAAGACATTTGACACTGCTCAAAATCCAACAGTCTTAACTCTGAACATAATGTGTAAAGGCTAACAGTCAGTGCATATACTTGCTATCCTTTCACATAATGTAAACAACATTAAATATTAAAAACAAACATGAACTTTCTTCAGATTAAAAAAATATTTAGGTATGTTGCACAAATTTTTGGCTGTATTTGATTAGTTCAGTTAAAGATGTGCTTCATTTGAGCACTGGCCTTATTACACTCCTAATTAACACTGACAGTGACTCAGTTCTGCCTCAGTCCTTTTAATTTCAGACGTGTCTCTGCTAAAACTACATCCTGTTACCATCTCTGTTGCTTGTAACAGCCAACCAACAGAGATACATTCAATTATTAACAAACTCAAATTGGGAATATTTATTGTCTTTTCTTTAGTAAATGCAGACCTTGCTGCTCCTAAACTGAGTGTGTCTCCATCGTTCATCAGTGAGACAGACTCTGTTACATTAATCTGTCAGACTCCAGTTCCTGTGTCTGACTGTTTCTACATGTTTGGAAACCTTCCTGCCAAAAGTCTCCCATGTCTGAAGTCACTGACCGGACGTGAGCTGCTGTCGATGGTGAACAAAAGCTCACCTGCTGAAGTCACTGTAACATGTTTTTACCTTAAAACATATGAGTCTCCTCACAGTGACAAGAACATCATCTCTGTTCAAAGTAAGTAGTGTTTTAAATCAAGGGCTGCTGTCTCATGTGGGAGCATGAGACAATTCTGTTGCTCGTAACTGGGCAGGGAAAACTTTATGTTCACTTTATTAGTTTTAAACATACCAAAATATTCTACCAACCAAGATACATAAAATTATTAAATATTTAAATATAATTCAAAGACTATAAATGTTATTATTTCTCTTCATCTTTTTGAAACTACTCATGCTTCTTCTTTTGCATTCTTTAGTCCTAGTGTGGTTAGGATTAAGAGTTAGGCTCAGTACTGTATGTTTTTGACCTCCAAACCATTCCTTCAATACAGTTAATATAGTCCTTTGCATATTTTCAAAAGATATAATGAAAAGCAGAGAATACCTCTGTATATGGAGTTAATCAGACCTAGTGAGTTACTTTTGTAAAATGTTGGTACAAATATTTTGAGTTGGATTTATTCTTTTAAGAATACACTTATTTTTTTTTAGATCAAAATATGTTTATTATTTTTAATGTCTTTTATGTCCTCACATTTAAAAATTAAATTAAATTGTCAGCCATGAAGTAAATATTTGAGAACCCTTTTTGTTGCAGCTCTGGCTTCTCCCACTTTGACTGTGCATCCATCAGAGATCACAGAGACAGACAGTGTTACTGTCCACTGTCAGCCTCCATCTTCTGTCTCTGTGTCTCAGTGTTATTTCTACACTTTAAATGGACAACATCGGGTAATGTCTGGATGTGTCCAGACTCTGAAAGGCTCTGAGCTGCTGACAGTGAACCAAAGTCTTCCTGCTGAGGTTCAAGTAAAGTGTTATTACACAGTAAAGACAGGAGGGACTAATTCTACATCTGCACACAGCAACAAAAGATCTGTCATTGTTCAAGGTAAGTTATTACTGCGGGTCATTTCAAACTGATTAAAAGTTATTTGCTATTGTTATTATTGTAATGATTTTTAGGTTGAATCATAAACCCTCACAGCCCTTGGCCTCTGATCACACAGTGTGAATGGACACAGGTCATTGCTAAATCAAAATGCATAATGTGACAGTGATTAAGAGGACCTTTGACTTGTCAGAAAAGCTATGCATTATTGTAAATAATACTTAACTGGGTATAGAAGCTATAGCAATATTTGAGTATTTATGATTAAGTCACACAAAAGACTCAAATGCAGCAACTCACAGGAAAACCCAGGTAAGTTTAATTAGACAGAGGGATCCAAAAAACAGCAGGTAATCACAAGGTCAACCAACAGGTAAGGCCAAAACACTATAATCCAAGAGAGTTACAAGAACCAAGTTGAACCGCTGACACTGGGGTTTAAGACGATCTGGCAGGGAGCGATGGTTAGGAGTTGAGAATATATACACAGTGGGAGGGAGAGACAATTGGACACAGGGGCGGCAGTAGCTCAGTGGGTTGAGCGGTCGTCTTTCAACCGGAAGGTAGGCGGTTCAATTCCCGCTCTCCCCACAGTTCATACTGTCGTTGTGTCCTTGGGCAAGACACTTAACCCACCTTGCCTCCAGTGACTGTAACACTGGTAATGTAATGTAAGTCGCTTTGGATAAAAGCGTCTGCTAAATGAATAAATGAAATGAATGAAATGAACAGGGGAAACACAGTGGGGGGGGGGGGTCAGGCAGTCACACAGGTGGGAAGGACCAGGGGAAGTGAAGTTGTCTGAAACGAGACTAACAAGGTGAGTGAGAAGATAAAAACAGGAAATAACTGAAATGTAGAACTAAAGGCCTGACCTCAGGACGAGTCTAGATTAAGTAGAAAACAAAAACTAAACAGGACTTGTCAGTTATTCTGTGAACAGCAACATTACAGTTTTTTGAAAAGTTGAAAGTACATGAACACTGCAAGAAAGAACAAAGCTCTATAAATAAGAGACTTGAAGCACATGAGAAGCACATGAATGCTGAATTAACAAACTATTTTTGCTCACCAGTAAACATTAAAATAAACTAATATACGTACTTTACAGTCAACTCCCTCTGATTTAAAGAAAGGTGTGGTCAAATACTAATACTGTTGTAAAAAGAGAAAAAGTGACCACTAGGAGTTTAAGGGCATATTGGTGGTTAGTGTTAACAATTGCAAATATTTTAATTGATTTATGCAGATATTGAATTTGAAAATACAAGTCCCTTTGAAAGAAACTTTCTTGTTTTTCATAGTGATAAAAACTGCTGCTTTTAATGCTTCAGCTTTAGGCACAGAACCAGTGACAACCACGTTCAAAGAGAGGAACAGAGCAGCTTCACTTAAAGGCACAAAACCAGAGCTTAGTCTTCAGAATCATGATGACCACGTTGCTGCTGTCTGCTCATTTCCTCTTAGCTCTGCTAAGAATGATTTAAGATGTAATCTGTATTTCAGAGAATTAACAAAGTCACATTTCACAACAACTGTTACGGGGAAAAGCACAGATAAAAAGAGGCTCTTGTGCCACTTTTTTGTGTCAGTAAATGATTTTCTAAGACATCTCACTTCAGTCCAGAGTAAAACCGCCAGCTGTGACTACAGTTTGAATAGTGGGAAAGGCTCTCGAAGTGATGCATACAACTTAAAAGTTATTTCTGAACATATATGATTTAAAAAATATATTATATGAATTAATATATTTTTTATAAACACAAATGTACTGTGTGATTTAAAGCCACCCAGTGTAACTTTTAGCCCAACGTTATACATTCTCAAAATCATTTTGATGGTTCTTAGACATGAGATCAGTAGAATTATTTCTCACTGACTCAGTCTCCTCAGCTGGACGGAAACCTCTAAGAAACCTTCCTGCCAGCGTGACGTGGGCATATGGCAAGAGATTTTGTGAGTGATGTTCTACCACACCACTCATATAATAACATATAACACATAATAAAGAAAATAGGTCCATACACTGGACCCTACAGAGTTGTATTTTTACAAAATACACTAAAATGACCTACCGTTTTAGAAACATGTTTTTCTTCCAATCATGCCGTCTTAAACGTCTCTACTTTTAAATAAAGATTGTGCTGATGCTGGTGCAGTTGCACAGAGAGCAATCTCCATGGATCTAATTCCTCTGCAGGATAAAGGTTACACAGGGTAGCTTTAACCTTTTCTCGAGATTAAAGAGGATTTGTTTATGAGCATGATGCAAAGTTCTTGTTTGACTGTTACTGTCTAAAACATCATTTGCAGATATCATTGACAAAATCCTGTTAAAGGGTCCAGATAAAGACCAAGTGACAACCACAAACTCAAATCATGTGACAGGATGGGAGACTGAGACTGCCAGCTCAGGTATTAGTGATTACAAATCAGACACTGTTTAAATGTTTAGTGGTGAATCGTGTGAATGAATCATGAAATCATAATTCTGTCTGGTATGTTATCATGTGTTTTTGTTTTATTGAGACTTGGATATTATTAGGCCTGGTATATCCTCTACTGGATCGGCCATGTCTGAGACTCATTTAAGAACAGGTAATAACCAATTATGATCATTTTCACTTTAAACTCTCAAAAAGCAGGAATCACTGAGGTCAGGGTTGGTCCTGTTCATGTGGGGTCCTAAGCTCTTGTTTACCAAAAGTCAGCCCAGTCACAAAAAACTGGCAGCAGCAGAATACATTACAAGAATAGTAGATTTCCTTTAGACCCAGAAGTGACAATAACATCATCACTAATCGAAGTAAGTAGTGTTAATCTACAACTGTTGTTTCTGTATGTTTATGAAATAACGCTTGGACATAATGACAACCTCATTTTCATTTCCTGCTCACTGCCTGACTCTGCTGAGGATGGTTTAAAATATAACCTGTACTTTGGAGAATCACCTCAGTGATATCAAACATTATCCAAATTGATGAGATCGTCAACAAAACAGACTGTTTTGCCAATTCATTGTGTCTTTGAGATATTTTATGAAAAATCTCAAGACAGTCCAGACAAAAGACCTCAGCTGTGATTACACTTCAGAGAGTGGACATGGTGCTCTGTGTCCTCGAAGTGATGGATACAACTTAAAAAGTACAACAGAAACATGAATATAACATGATAAAGGTCACATTTGGTTAGTGTTTGTGAACCAACCTTGTCTTTTGCAGATCTCATGAACACATTAGAGACAAACCAACCCCATGTGACCACAGCTTCATTAGACTCAGTGATGACCACAAACACAGAGACAAGAAGGACAACAGCAAGACCGACGACTAAAGATGTCACTCCAGGTAACGACTTTTAAAGATCTTACTTTAATAATCTGGTTCTGTCAAATGACTCTGACAAAACCTAGAAGGTAACATCAGAAAATATGATTATAATGGGATAAAGGCCACACAGTTTGTATTGTCTCTCAAACAAACTTTTCTTTTGCAGATCTCATGAACACATTAGAGACAAACCAACCCCATGTGACCACAGCTTCATTAGACTCAGTGATGACCACAAACACAGAGACAAGAAGAACGACAGGAAGTGAGACTGAGGCGACCACTTCAGGTAACAGCTTTTACAGAATTTACTTTAAGTCAAATGAATCTGTTTGATCAATCACTTTAGAGGTATTTTAGTGAAAATTTTATTGACACAACATATAATAACCAAACTCTTATTTAAAATAAAATATAAACTAAGATAATCCAAATAAATTAAAATGCATATATTGAGTAGGCCAGCAGTTTTCTGAAACTAACACAAAGTTGATTGAGACAATGGGAAAGTTATGACTTTCTTTTCTTATTATTATTAATATTTTTGGGGTTCCGGTGAATTTTTTATTTTAAAATGCCAATATGGAATGTGAGAGTGATTGATTTTCAGTGTCTGTCTCTAAGTGTTAGCCCTGCGACTAACTGTCCACTGCCTCAATCCCAAAGCTGCTGTGATATACTCCAGCTCTCTTTGATCCGTAATGGGAATAAGTGGAAAAGGATGAATGAATAACATATTCATCCATCCATTTTGTTCTGCTTATCCGGGGCGAGGACGTGGGGGCAGTCTAAGCAGAGACTCCTAGACTTCCCCCTCCCCAGACTCTTCCTCCAGCTCTTCCAGGGGAATATCGAGGCGTTCCCAGGCCAGCTGAGAGATGTTGGCCCTTCAAACGTGTCCTAGGACTTCCTCGGGACCTCCTCCCTCCTCCTCCTCCTCCCTCTCCCTCCCGGTGAGACATACCTGGAACACCTCCCCAGAAGGGCGTCCAGGAGGCATCCAGAACAGATGCCCGAGCCACCTCAGCTGGCACCTCTCGATGTGGAGGAGCAACAACTCTACTCTGAGCTCCTCCCGAGTGACCGAGCTCCTCACCTTATCTCTAAGGGAGCGCCCCGCCACCCTGCGGAGAAAGCTCATTTCGGCCGCCTGTACCCAGGATCTTGTTCTTTCAGTCATGACCCAAAGCCTATGATCATAGGTTAGATAGAAACATAGATTGACCGGTAAATCGAAAGCTTCGCCGTGGATGAATAATAAGAGCTGGATGAGGTATTGCCCTGTTTTCCCAGTTGTTTTAAATCCCGTCAGTGGATACTCGAACTATTGCTGCAAAAAAATATTGCAAATTACCCTGAAAAGAATTCCCCCATAGACTTCAATAGAAAAAAAAACCCAGTACAACTGACAGGACTACAACACCTTCCAAAATAGTTGAAATTTGTAGTATTTATTGTCATTTTTGTATTAGTAAAAGGCCTACTATGGAACACATTACATGTAAAAAGAAAACTCTGAAGCCAAGTTTGAGCACATCCAATAGAAAAATTGAAATTCTATCAATAATTGTTCAGGGTCCTGGTCCATTTACACAACAACACGTTTCACAAAATCCACAATGATCTGTTGCAGATAGGCATCTCGTTTACACAACGCCAGTGTTTTTACATTTCAAAACCGCAAACATGAAATCTGGCCGAGGAGGTGTTTTTAGTTTGTTGCTCTCGTGTAAACTGCAAACACAACATCCTCTCTAAAAACGATCACATCATAGACACAACACAACTGCAGTAGAGGGGGCAGCTATAGTAGCAAAAGAAAACCCACCCCTTCTGGTCTGGGATATGTACTACGTTGTTTTGGCTGTTTTAGGTGGCTCTGTGTGAACCTGGAATGTATTGTAACATTGTTGTATCAACTCGAATACAGAATGTTTGTTCTGTATATATGTTGTCTTTAGTTCAGCCTCTTCACAAAACAACCTTGAAGAACAGTGTTCTGAAAAAGACATCTCCTAAGCCCGAGTCAGGTAACAAAATAAAAATTTAACTTTGCCTACACAAAAAGAATAAAACAAAAAAGCTTAGTATTTTTTTTTTCCAGTAGATTCATCTTCTACAAATAAACCCTCTACATCATCAGGCCTGAACTCTCACAGTCTGTTATTACAGAATATAATCATTGACTCAAAGTTTATTTTATCATGTTCTTGAAGAAGTGAGACTGTGTTTGTGTAAAACAGGAATCCTGATCTGGAAGTGGGTGATTCTGGTGTCAGTCTGTGGTGTGAGTCTGGGCGGTGTCATGTTGGTAATGACCTTTTTCTGCAGAAAACAAACTAAAAGTAAGAACTGTCTTTAGAGTATTGTATATTAACTATAGTTATAAACATAATCAGAGTTGTCTAAACTGTTCTGATATAATATTTTCATTTTTTTTTCTTTAGGAAAACGTTCTGTGAAATGGTAAGATATTTATGTTTTGTTCTTTAGGTATAAATGCTCTTTAGTTTCACACTGCAGCTCTGTCTTGTGCAAGTGTCAAATAGGTACGTTTCACTTCCACAAACCAGTTTAGAGTCAGACCAGGATTTAAAGAAAAGACTCCAGTTAGAGACATAAGTAACTTTGATTTATGTGATAAACAAACCATGTCAAAATCCTCATCTACTATTGTAAATTTATAAAAATAGTCACTAGTGTTAATTTTAAAGACCATTGTCTTGTTTCAGAAACAACTCTCTCGTATCATCTGCATCAAACTGTAACAGGGTTTGAAATAAATAAAACTATTTTTAGTAGTAGCCCAGCCGAGGAAAGTAGTTCCTAGTTTCCTGGAACCAAAACAGAAGCAGAGCCTGGCCTGTGTGAAACAGAATCAGCTCCAGGTCGGTCACTGACAAACTGCTGTATAAAAGCTGATCCGAGTGACCAAGAAACAGAACGTCTTACTTCTCTTTATGTTAGTGTTATAAGTTTATAACCTTACAAACTCTCAACTAACATGAGCTTCTAATAAAAGCCTTCTCCATTTTTTTGGTCACAGACATTAGTAACCCTCTGCACACACTGCAAATACAATCAAAAGTCATTAGATAATTATAACTAGTGAAGACAGTCTTGTTTATTGTACTGTATTGTAAACTTTTAATGAAAAACAATCTTTTTTTTAAAGCTCACAAGGCAGTAACCCTGGTAATGAACACAAACAGCACATTCACAGCATTAGTTTTGTTGAACTGATGCAGAGAGTAATGTTTGTGTCTGTGCTTTGTTTTCAGATCACATGGACACACAGGGTCCTCACAGCACTGGCATGGTAAATAAAAGTGTTTTGTGTTGCTCTAACTTTAATAATGCCTTAAATGAAATGATAATAAGTCATTTGTGTTTATTGTTTCCTCTTTAATAAAGCCGCTCGCTGGTGAAGTCTACAGTCTGATCACCTCAGTACCTGCAGCAGCCGGCTGCTCGACTGGTGAGCTTCTTTTGTGTCTAAACTAAACCTGGGGACTGGAATCGTTTTATGATTTCTTCTTTTTTTCTCAGATTCTGTAACTGTGAACAGAGAAGAGCTTCTAAATGAGGATGTGAACGAGGCAAGTCACTTCATCAAGAAACTAACAAACATTTATTATTAGGTCTAGTTGGAGATTCTTAGTAAAGCACTTTTGGGATCCAACACTTTTGTATGAAAGTATGAAAGAATTAAAAACCAAAAAAAACAAAAAAACAACAGTATTATACGTATAAAGAACCAGGGGAAATGTGGGTAGATGTGTTCACAGGTTTTTTAATTCTACCTACTTTTTTTTAAACAATATTGTGCAGTACCTTCTTTGTTTTCTCAAAACAAATTCCTCATTTGGGTAGACCCATAGCCTCACAGATGCTGATGAATCATTAATATATATTTTTTTCTTTTAGATCAACCCATATCATCTCTATGCCACTATTTCTGATGAGCCGACCTCAATAAAAATGAATAATATGGTTTACAGCACTCTACAGATGACTGACAACTGACTGATGCAAGAGTTTTGTACAGTGTATCTGTAAAAACCTGCTTCTTGTTCACAGCAAACTGTAAACTACTGTGAAGTCTTACGTCTCTGTAGACTTCCCTTGTGTTTGGAGAAAAATATTATTCACCTTTTAAAAACTTCTGATGTGAAATAGAATTAAAAAAGGATATTATATTGGAGAAGAAGCCTCAGCTTTGTGTCTTTACTGCAATTTATCAATGAACACCAGTGTTTTATCAATTTTATGAAAGACCACTACATTGTAAACCCAGATAGGTTTACTGTAATGTTTTCTCCCCAATTACTTAAACCATTTGAGGCAATCACTTAGTAATTGGGGAGAAAAAAAATAATTTGTTAATGCACAGTCACTTTAATCTTATTGAGTTCAAATTTAACACTGTAAGTTATATCCACTTAAACGGTTTAAGTAATCAATATTAAAAAAAAATATTTGATTAAATAGTGATGGTCACAAAGGTCCAAATTCAATATTTTAAATTGAATACACTTAAAGCCACACCTGACCATAGAATGCAGTTTATTTCTATTTTATTTTAATTAAACACAAAACAAAACAACATTACCTTTCTTGTTGTAGAGAGTAGAACATTATGATATATTGAGGGTTCAGTTGTGACAATGCTGGACTGACCCTGTTGTCATCTTAGCAGAGGATTCCCACAGAAATGTTCAAGGATTCTCCGTCATTAACAATCTACATAATGTGAGAGACAAGACAGAAGGGCTGTGTTAAGACACAAAAACTGTCATTTGACTACTACTAATAATAATAATAATAATAGATTGGATTTATATTACGCTTTTCTCCTGAGGGACCAAGGGACTCAAAGCACTTACAGGCCATCCATTATTCATTCATACACAGTCACACTGGTGATGGTAAGCTGCAACTGTAGCCACAGACTGACAGAGACGTGGCCTACGGCCTCTTCGACCAACACCAAGTACATTCACTAAACATTCTTACACATTCATACGAGGCAAGGTGGGTTAAGTGTCTTGCCCAAGGACACAACGACAGTATGAATTGTGGGGAGAGCGGGAATCGAACCCACTACCTTCCAGTTGAAAGACGACTGCTCTACCACTGAGCCACTGCCGCCCAGATTTTGTAACGTAGACACATTATCTCACAAATCAACTTAAATCCAATAAAACAGAGTTGCTCCTTAAGGGAATCAAACCCCCAACCTCCCACTTCACCAAAGAGGAGCACATGGTCTGACAGTTTTAAATAGTTGCAGGTGTTTTTTTTTTTTTGTGAATCAGCTTATCATCATTATCAGATATCATTTTGCTTTTCCTGTTGCCATGGTTAAAAACAGCTTAGCAGAATAATAAAGTCTGATTAGATGTGGTTTTGGTGAATACTTGTCAGCCTTTCAGAAAAGTCTATTTGACTTTACCATTGGAGAAAGTCAAACTAGATACTAAATGTGTTTGAGGGAAACCACGTCGACATGTAAGACAAAAGGATTTGTTTTATTTCTGGTTGGTGGTCACATAAAAGTGGGAGAAGTGATGAACTGTGTCCTGCTGCAGACTCAGGTGTCGTGTCTCTGTGAACATGAACAGCAGATGGACTTATTTAGTTGTGTTTTTTCTACGTGCTACTTCTGTAAAATGATGAACTGAGTTGAGTCAAACATTTAACGCACTCTGGACACTCTTCATACCAGTCATGGCTGCACATCTCTTATTCGTCCTGTTAATGAGTGAGTTTAACCATTTTTGTTTGTTATTTAATGACTACTTATTATAATATGTCTTGCTGTTTGTATTTTTAACCAGGAGGAAGTGCACTTTTATTTTGATAGCACCTATTTTTATAAATTAAATTACAGCTAATGACATAAAATTAAAGAAAATAAAATGGTAAAGTATTGTTAATTTGTTATTTTGAAGTTGATTCTTCAAACAATGTGAAGACAATGAGGGAAGGCTAACACTGGGACAATGTGCTTTTCTGTTAGTTCTTAGTATTATTATATTTGAAAATGTAGATATTTTATTCCTTTTATGGGTATTGTAATAATGGCTAAATAAAAAAACTCAGTTCTCTTAAATTAGCTGTGTTCTAATAAATTTGGTCCACCACTGTAATTAAGACTAATAATACAATGGAAATGTGCACAGTATCTGTTTGTGAGGGTGCGTTGTACATGTTATATAAGATAAGCTATCAGAGATCACTATGATTTGTGAAATGTTTGGTCTTGAAATGAGAAAAACTGCAATAAAACAAGAGAAAGCTGGAGCACTTCAGTGGCTCAGCTGGTGGAGTGTGACTCTGTTTGTTTGAGTCTATTTGGCATTTGTTTTTCGCAAAAATAGAGACGTTTTCCACAAAAAACAAGCTAGAACTATTTGGAAGCACAAGGTGTGGAAGTAGTGTTCAGGAAGAAGTTTTCAGGAAATATATGACATGATGCCAGAAAGATGTGCTGCTGCAAAAGACCAAATATAAAAATTAAAGTTGATTAAAAACAGTGGGACTCACGTCATATGTTCTTATGTTATATTTGTTGTGCTCAGAGCAGGCTTCATGAACAATAATAAACTGATGTTGTCTTTTAGTTAATCTTAAAGTTAATTTTTAATACAGGATTGCACAGTACACGTTGTCAGTCATTCCTTTTCTTACTGTTTGCTGTGTTCTACTTTTTATGAGAACATTCATGGGCAGATAGTGAAATCTTTAAATTTGGTTTAAAATTATGCTTTTAATATTTAAACAAGGTGTGTTTATTATGGTTACAAACAGCTTGGCAGAATAATAAAGTCTGTTTAGATGTGGTTTTGGTGCATACTTGTCAGCCACTCAGAATAAACTAATAGGCTTTACCATTGGATAAAGTCAAATAGATAATATATGTCTACTAAAAAAAAGTTTGGTTTTATTTCTGGTTGGCGGTCACATATAAGTGGGAGGAGTGTTAATCTGTGTCCTGCTGCAGACTCAGGGGTTGTGGCGTGTGTTTCTGTGAACATGAACAGCAGATGGAATTATTTTGTTTGTTGTGGTTTTGCTGTGTGCTACTAACGTTAAATGAAGAACTGAGTTGAGTCAAATACTTTGAGTGCCTACTAGGTGGAAAAGCGCTATATAAATAACACAAAAAAAGAATAAAAAGTAAAACTACTTAATGCACTCTTGACACTCTTCATGTCCATCAAGCTGCACATCTCTTATTCGTCCTGTTAATGAGTAAGTTTTACTTATTATATGTCTTGTTGTTTAACCAGGAAGTGCACTTTTATTTTGATAGCACCTATATTTATAATTTAAATTACAACTAAAATAGAAATTAAAGTGATTGGTCAAAATCCAAAAGACTTAACTATGAAACTTCTGTGTTAAAACTGTATCAGTCTGTAGTCCTTTGTTGTTTAAGGCCTCAATGACGCAGACTCAGGTCCTCCAGGATTGGCTCTTCTGTGCTGATACATCCTCCTGTGAAGCTGTTGTTTTGTTTCTCCAACATAACTGTCACTGCACTCTGCACTGAACTGCATAAACTACAATACTCTGTATGTGGGGGTCTTGTCTTTGAAATGGAGCAGTTCAAAGTGGACTGAAATGTTTTCGTTTCTGTGTCCTCTTGGTTTTGATGAAAGTCCATCTTCGGTACTTTGTCCGGATCGTAGTCAATCAGTTCTGGTTCTTCAGCGTCAGGTGCGTGTGTCCGATTTGTGGAGTAGCTTTGATGTTTCATCCAGTTTCGTGGTCAGCCCTGTAGTACTGCGTAGCAGCTCACAGGTCTGATTCTCGATCAAATCCACTCTTTTCTCCGTGTACGCAGTCCGGGCTGAGATGACACGAATCAGCTCCTCGCACTGTGCAACACCCTGCTGTAATCCCTTCAGCTTGTCACTCACGTCACAGAAGCACTGTTTAATTTCAGCAGACAGCGGCTGGGTAGCTTTAAAGGCCGCTGTCTTACAAATTTTCCGATTCAGGCAGTCCCAAGACTAATAATCAGGAATCCCACTATCAACAACATCCTCGACGTCCTCCACGGACAGAACTTCTAAACACAGAACTTGCCAGTTCTTCCAGGCGTTGCGTGTGTAGCCTGCAGCTGAGGTCCCGCCATGGCAAATGGGTTCTCCCGTGGGAAAAAAGTGTGTCAATTGCGCTCAGAGACCAGTTAATTAGATCCATTTCCAGTTTCTTAGTAGTCCAGCAAGCAGTTGAGTAAAAAGGAAAGGTTTTATATGACAAGACGACACTGTACAGAAGCACACTTTAAGCAGATAACAAGATAGGAGTGGGAAAACGTCCGCCTAATGGTCACACACAGTTCATTTTGTTTCTAAAACAACCTTGTCTTTTGCAGATCTCATGAACACATTAGAGGCAAACCAACCCCATGTGACCACAGCTTCATTAGACTCAGTGATGACCACAAACACAGAGACAAGAAGAACGACAGGAAGTGAGACTGAGGCGACCAGTTCAGGTAACAGCTGACAACATTTGTTTTAAGAGTCTGGTTCTGTCAAATGACTTTGTTTGACCAAACACTGCTGAGGCATTGTTTTGTAAAAAGGATATTAACATAACATTTTTAAAATAAATATAAACTAAGATAATCTAAATTAATTCCAGTGCATTTATTGACTGAAACTAACATTAAGTTGGATAAGCACATCGGCAAGTTATTATTATTAATATTACTTGGGTTAAGGTGAATTTTGTGTGAATGAATGTGAGAGTGAAGTGTTAGCCCTGCGACTAAATGGCCAGAGTGTACACTGCCTCAGGCCCAAAGCTGCTGGGATATACTCCAGCTCTCTGTGACTTTTAATAATCAGTGAAAAGAAAAGGGGGCGCAGTGGCTCAGTGGTAGAGCGGTCGTCCTTCAACCGGAAGGTAGGCGGTTCGATTTCCACTCTCCCCACAGTTTATACTGTTGTTGTGTCCTTGGTTAAGACACTTAACCCTCCTTGCCTCCAGTGACACAGCACTGGTGTATGAATGTATGTGATTGTTGCTCCGGTGAATGGTGTGAGAATGTTGGGACAACGGATGGAAATTAGCCTACAGCTACAATCAGGCATGTTTACATTCATGTGGTAGTGTCCCATGTATGTTCATTAACATGCACTGTCCCAATCAAATAAATAAATAAATTAAATATATGTTATTATAACAGATTTGTATTTTAATAACCGGCCTGTTACATCTTCCACTGGAGCGTCCAAGACTCATTCAACACCTGGTAATAACTGATGGATTGATAAAACTCCAGCGGTCATTTTTACCTCATTCAGAATTGTCACTCTGGACTAGAGCTGAACTGTAGAATGTGACGGATGGTTGGATGGTTCTTCTGTCATTCTACAAGACGGTAATTGTTTGTGTGTTGTCTTTAGATCAGCCTCATCGCAAAACAACCTCAAAGGAAAGTGTTGTAAAAAAGACACAGCCCGAGTCACGTGAGCAAAATATAATATTATATATAATATATTTATTCATTTAGCCGACATAAATCAAAAAGAAGATTTATCTTCTACAAATAAACCCTCTCCATCATCGAGCCTGAACACTCACTTATTACAGAATATAATCATTGAGTTAAAGTGCTTTTTTTTTATTTTC